>JBAWJU010000001.1:625000-1250000 GCA_037356035.1 Xylaria sp. Z50
ACTAGTGTATCTTCTTTGCACGCCATCTTGTGTGAATATTTGCAGTGCACCATATTCCAGGCGTCGCAATCTGCCGTTTAGATCATGAGATTATCAGCTTACCAGGACTCATCGGTAGTCTCGTCGGCGGCCCAAGTCCACGGAAGGAGATAGAGTAAATAGCCTGTTGTGATCATGTTGTCCTGAGTATCGACACCCATATCTTACCTCAGTATACTATTCATATATTACTATACTACATATCACATATCACTAACACGTTGAGGACGTGCATCAGCCGTTATGTCGAGCATAATCCGGTGGTGCTTGGGTAGCAATCGGGAAGGTATTCTCAAATGAGAATTGCTGTTTACGGATGCCTATCTAGGAAAGTCAGTAGGACTATGGCGGCGGCTGTGCTATAATTTGCTCGCCATATGCCGCCTGGTGTACCGTCTGGTGTGGGTAGTACCAACGTCGTCATGATACTATATTTGTCAACCGACTAAGATAATAAAATACACACATACCTTGCCTCTCGACCAATACCAGTTCATGGAACAAAAACTCCGAGTTCCAATATCAATTTGCGTGCTTTGGGCTCGTGTGCATTTGTTTTATGGGAGTTCAATTCGTCAGCAACAGTGACACCCTCATGTTAGATCCGTCTTCTTGTTGAGATAGGGGTCTAATCTCGGATTGAGACTTCGTATCGGATGCGCCGGGAGGTGGGGGTTTCGGATCCTCCGCCGGTGTTTATACGGACAAGCTCGGTATCGTTCCGGCTCGAACGACGACTCACCATCCGCCACCTGGTATAACATATAGCCGTCTCTATAGGAATTGCTTGATTTGAATGTGAGTCGCGATCTTTAATTTGCACGCCAGAGTAGTATCTCGTATTCCGAAACAGACACACTCGTACGGTAATGCACTCGTACTGAGACTGAGACTGTGCTGATACTTAGACTGGTTTCGTTAGATAATCCTCTCGGCTTCAGGGACTGTTACACACAACCACTCCTCCCTGATTCTCGCGTTTATATCGTTTAACCCCTCTCACAAACACAGATGTCATACATCTAGATCAAGTTGGGGTTACAATGACCAATACTCTGCCTTAAGTTTAAACGTTAAATTTCTCGAAACCGTTCTGTGTGACCCAGGGGCTGTTGACCGCATAACCACGGCACTTAGTCTTAGCAGCACACATGCCACTATTCATTTCATTCGTTACATCCATCAAGTCTCGATAGTTGAATACGCAAGTTAACTACTTAGTAAAAGGGGAGACAATATGTATGTGTGTGTGTGTGAAAGAGAGAGGAAGAAATAATTACAACCGTAATCTAATCCCGCAGTATATTATATCTTGGCAATCTTCGCGATAGCTATTTTTACTTCCCTGGCACAGCGGCCGGCAAGGCTCGAGATTAGGCGACCGCATGAAGGACTTCCGGAAGCAACGATATGCTCCGCAGTCTAAATTCAGGCGTAAATTCATCATGTACATATTCTGTCAATCAGAATTTTCCACTATCAGGACGTTTTATTTATGAGTGATAATTTGTTAACGCTGCTAGCGCCGTCGTCCCTATTTCTCGCTACAAACCCTATTAGAACTAAAATATAAATTCCGCATTTGGGTCGAGTACAGTCTTGAGGGATAGAGGGTTCTGATATAACGCGAAAGAATTTTGAACTGAATGAACTATACCGCTAGGTACTACTAAACACCCGAAATAAAAAGGTAATACACGAAGAGGGATCACGATAAATTGAGAACGTAAATGAGGATTCCTTTTTTCTTTTTCTTTGCAACCGCGTTGATGATTGACCGAAATTGAGAGCGCAGAATCACAAAATCTAGAACAACAACAAGTTGCAAATACAGGCCAGAATCCATTTGGAAGAGTAATTTAAGGCAACTTCATGACGGATCTATGAAGAGTGTACTGTATTATAAGCAACTCACAAGAGTTTGCCCAATGGTTTATATCAACCCATCCTTTGGTTAATACAACTAGACATTGTTTTATATATTTATAGATCCACAAGATGGGGGGTGAACGATCTAAAAGGAGAGCGCGTGAGATATACTTGACTTTAAGTGAACCCTCAAACTAACGTAGTAAAGGATATGCTAATACCCGTCCATGCCCATCACCATAGTCTACGTTACATCTTCATTATCAACAGTCCTCTCATCTTTATTAATCCCAGTCGTTTTGTAATGATAATCGACTTCACAGCATACATCATTTCCTTTCGTTAGAGCCTTTACAGCCCCTCTCTATTCATCAGTAGATAAGAACTCTAACAGCCTAAATGCATAGATACTCACAAATCCCAAAGCTCCAGAATATGGCTGATTTTTATAAAATATTGAGATTAGTGAGCTAGTAAAGCCCCGTGGCTGAACACTACCTCATGCAACTATACTTGACTGTTTCTTGATGCTTAATTTAACATTGTACATCTACTGCAGTACTCATAGGCCTCATATCTCAACATAAGCCTAACATGACCTATTCTAATGGCATCATTCACTTTTCTACGCTGGGGTGTTGTGTGAAAATCAGCCCTATCCGTCTCTCTACACCAGTATGCCCACTATTGTAATAAACGGGATATAGAATCAGCATCGTAAGAACAGGTGCCTAATATTCTACATAAAGAAATACTAAAATCTTGCATTTCATTAAGAGCACGCTCGATGTCATGGACTGCTAGTATAAGATAGATATGACGCTTGTCTTCTAGCTTGGAACAAAGAAGGTGTTATGTACATAAGCCAGGGTATCGATAGCATTGAGTTAGACTCTTCGCGTCACAGCGAATGTTTATCACCCCCCTATGCCTGGGCTATGGTGCACAAGGGTTGCTCGGATGTGCGGTCGAACTATCACTACATACAGAACTCCCTTTGTTTCCAAGGGTCGTAGGGGTAAGATCGTGACGATCGAGATGAGGTTAGAAATAGTCTTATTTCCGATAGTGATAGTTTTGAGGCTGGCAGCAATCTGACGTGATATCTGTAACGTGTATCCGCTATCTCAATTTATCCCGGGCCTCCTTATTTGCCGGCAGTTAAAACAGACCTACAGAAGGGATGCATGTCTTGACCATTGGCCATAGCGACTATGTAATCTGTAGGCCCCCGCCTCACAATATTCCTAATACTTGAGTCTTTAGCTATCCCCAAAGTGATCCCAATCACGTTCAATCGGACCTGCCTTAAATTGGAGTCCCCCACACATCGAGGAGACTGTCCAAACTAAATTAACGGGCAATGTGCTTTGCTTTTCTTTGGGTTGATAAATGTATGCTTTCGTCTGAACTAGCGAAAGCTGGCCAGGGGCTTAAGAACCCTCCCCCCAAACGCGTTGAGAAGGGAAAACCCGGGTTCAGAAATACCCAAACCCTGGGCCTGACGTCAGACCTAGGTACAGGGGTAAAGTATGTAAATACTTCTTGTTGTACAAGTGCAACCTAACGTTGACTAGTCTAATGATCTCTCCTCCATAAAGACCGTCTTTGTTCCAGAAGGTGGAACAGTAGGTTTCAGCTCCAATCATAATAGCGGGTAGCGGTCGTCTGTGTAACGGCGAAAACGAGTAGCTGGGATAAAGGGGGAGACACAAAAGATGGCGGTCTGTAGAGGACACAAGAGAGCCTTGCCGAGACTTTCTGTGGCTTGGATTGCAACATCTTATTGGCAAGGCCGGGAGTGGCCGTGTCGTAGATTTCCGGTTTCGAGAGTCAGTCAGGCCACATCTGCGCTGGCGGGCATCTGAGGACGAGTTCTAAAGTTGAATTTTGAAGGTAGCCCTATTTAAAATCCACCGCCTCACGGAAGTTCCGAACCCCGGTACCCTAGCTGTATTTATTAGCTTGTTGGGCGTGCATATTGGGTGTCTATTCAGCCCGCTTGTGATGACCGGAATTTTCGTCCTGACATGCCGGGGTCATCTAAACCCAATTTGAAGCTGTTAATAGCCAAGAGCTTGGGGTTTGGCGTCGACTGAAGACTCGAGTCGTACAAGGCCATCTGGGTGCTATCGGGGAACTTCTCCTCTGTAGTAATAAACTACTTGGTTCTCTTGTTTATATAGGTAGTTTAGCTCAGCAGAATGAATACTACCTATTCCGGTTTTTTTTCCTTTGAAAGACTTCTAATTTTCTTTTTCGAAGAACTAGTCGTACTTGTCATGATCATGGGTGAGTTTTAGCGAATACTCCGACGCGCTTTTGTTGGGTACTAATATTAAGTCATCGGAACAATGTATAGTTGTGGACTGTAAAGGTAAATATGCCCCTATTGAACTGCTTTTCTTTCCCTCTTTCTACCTATGCAATATGGTATATAAGAGATACATATTCTAGGTGATGATTACCGTACAAGCTACGTTTTTTAGATCTTTTCTCGCGGAGGAGTAGAGAGTAATCGATTAGAGGAATAAAGCCAGTGCTAAATATAAAAGCAATCTGCTAGTAATATATTTAAATAATCTAAAGTCTAAGTTCTAAGTATATAATTTATATAAAAAACTACTTATTTATATATAAGATTACTTAAACTATTATTAAGCTAATTTATTTATATTAAAAAAGATTTAAATAAACTTACTTTTTTATAATATATTTTTTAGCTTTATAATATAATTTATAAAGCTATATTTATAAATAAAAAAAAAATATTATAAAATTTATTTTAGTAATTTTTATTAGTAATAAAAATTATAATAATATAATAAAGCTGCTATATATAGCTTATAAAAAGCGCTATATAGTAGTTTTTTAAGCTTTTATTAAAAATAAACAAATAATACTATTATTGTTAATAATATTAGCGCTATAAAATAAGTGCTTATTTATTTTAATAATTAGTTTTTAAGTAATTACTAGCTTTAATATGCTTATTAAGTAGATATAGTAGCTATTTTTATTAATTTTTAGTTTTTTTTTTTTTTTTTTTTTTTTTTAGCTTTATAAAATTATAGCTTTTATAAGTTTTTAATAAAATTATTTTTAATACTATTAAAAATATTAGTTAATATATATATATTTAGTTTATATTATTATATAAAATTGTTTTTTTATAAGTTTTATTTTTTTGTATTTATATATATATATACTTTTTAAAATAGTTTTTAAAAGCTTAAAATAGTTTTTTATATAATTTAAAACTTATATAATTAATAAATATATTATTTATTATTATAGCTAATTTATATTTTTTTAATAGCTTTTTTTTTTATATATAAATAATTTTTTAATTTTTTTATATATATAAAAATTTTAGCTAACTATATAAATAGCTTAAATAATTTTTTTATTTTTATAATAGTAATTATTTTAACGCTTATATTAGTTAATATTATAGCTTAGTTTAAGCGTAATAATAAGCTTTAAGCTTAAAAGTTAGTAAATTATATAATTACTATTTAATAAAAAATAAGTTTTATATTTTTTTTTATTTTTTTTTTTTTTATGTTTAGCTTTAATACTTTTTTTTTTATAGTTGTTATTTTTATAAAAGCTGCTGCTATTATTACTACTAATTTTTTTACTAAAGCTATTATTATTATTAACTTATTAATAACTTTTAAAACTTTTAAATATTTTATTATAGCTATATTTAATATATTTAGTTTTAGTTTTAATTTATATAAATAAAATAGTTTAAGTTTAAGCGTTTATAAATATTTTAATTAAAGTACTAAGCGTATTATTTTTTATTTACTATATATTTTATTTATATTATATAATATTTTTATTAAAAAGTGCTATAATATTTTATATAGCTTATGTTATTAAAAGTATACTTTTAAGTATTTTTATAAGCTTTTATAAATAGTAGTTTTTTATAAGCAACTTAATTTAATATATATTAATATAATTACTTAAGCTATTTTATGCTTTTTTAGTAGTTTAAAGGTTTTTAGCTAAAGCTATAGCTTATAAAGCTAATAAAAAGCGTAAAAAAACTATAAGTAGCTTTAAATAATTTTTTAAATATATTATTTATAATTAATACTAATATAAAAATAAAAGTTAAATAAATATAAAATTACTATATAGTTAATTTTTAATATTTTTAAAAAAAAGTTTGTAGCTATTATTAATATTGCTTTTGCTTTTACTTTTGCTTTTGCTTTTATTTTTATACTTTTTTTTACTTTTGTTTTAACTTTTATTTTTACTTAAAAATAAGTTAATATATTTTATATAAGCTTTTTTAAAATAAGCTAAATATTTTTTAAATTTATTTTTATTTTTTGTTATTAGTTGCTTTTAAGTTTTTTTTTTTGCTTTTAAGCTTTTTTTTTTTGCTTTTAAGTAATTATTAGCTTTTAAGTATAAATTTTTTAAACTTTTAGGCTATATATTTTTAAGCTTTTAAGCATATATAAAGCTTTAGCTTATAATTTTTAAAATTATTTAATAGTTTATTAAAAAAAGCTTTATATTTAATATAAAGTTTTATTTTTTAAGTTATTATATAAATTTTTTTTATATTAAATAACTTATATTTTATAAATTAATAAAAATATAAAAATGCTTATATTATATTTTTAGCAAATTTTTAGTAAGTTTATTAGTAAATATTTAATTTATAAGCAAATATACTATTTTAAATAATTTTTTATAGTATTTTTATTTTATTTATATATTTTAAATATTAATATAGTAAAACTTTATATTAATTTTTTTATTTTTTTTTATTATTAAATAAATTATTTAAGTATTATTTAAAAAGATTATTTATTTTTAACTAAGCTTAAGATTTATATTTTTAAAAAGCTTTTTTAAAGCTATAGTTTTTATTTTTATAAAACCTAAAATATTAATTTCTGTTTTTATAATAAAAATAGCTATAATATTTTATTTAATAGCTTTTTAACAGATTATACCTTTAAATAAAAATATAATATATTTATATAATAAGCGCTAGGTTTTTTTATTATTGCTAAATAAAGTATTTTTAGCAATTAGTAAAGCTTAAACGCTTTATTTTTAATAATTATAAATAATTTTTAAAAATTTAATATAATATAAGTATTTAATTATTTAATTTGCTATAGCTAAGTATTTTAAGCTAGAATTAATAAAATGCTTTAAAAGTTAAGCTATTATATAAGCTATATTAAGTTTAATTATAATTATAATATATAAAATTAATTTTATATGCTTTTAAAAAACTTTTATTTATATTTTTATAGCTATTTTTAAATATTTTTTTAGTTTTTTTATAAGTAGTAATATTATAAAAATTTAGCTATTATTTGCTAGGTTAAAATATTATATAATTTTTTTAATATATTAGTTATAAATTAATATTAGCTTTTAAGCTTTATAGTTTTTTATTACCTTAATTTTTAAAAACTAAAAAATATTGCCTTATTTTTTAAGTTTATAAGCTTTTTTAATTTTTAAAATTACTTTTTAAGCTTTTTTTTTATTTTTTTTATAATATATTACTAAAAAGTTATTTATATAAAAAATTATATATACTTTATAATTAGGTAAATAAAATAAATAAAGCTTTTTAAGCAAAAAAATTAGTTATAGCTTTTTAAGTGTTAAAGCAAACTTTTTATATTATAGTAAAAATAAGTTTTAAAGTTTATATAAGGCTTTATTAAGTAATATTATCTTGTTTTTTTATTTAAAATTATTTAGCAGCTTATATACTATAAGCTTTTTTTTTATTTTTATAATATTTAAAAATATGCTAATTATATTAAACTATTTTATTTTTAAATTAAATTAAATAGCTATTATTATTATAATTTTAAAAGTTTTAGCTATAAGTATAATAATATAAGTTAACTAAAATATATTTTTTATTTAAAGATTTTTTTAAGCTATTAAGCATACTTTATATATTTTTAAATATTTTTTTTTATTAAACTTATAAGCAAATACTTATTTTAATAGCAAAAGCTTATATTTAGCTTTTTTATATAAAATAATAATTATAGCGTTTATTTTTTAAAGTTTTATAATCTTTTTAGCAGCATTTTTTTAGAATTAATTTTTTAAAAAATATTTTATAAGATTTTTTTATATTTTTAGTAATAGTTTTACTAAATTATTTTAGTATATTTAAAGCTATTAAAAAGCAGCTTTAAAATATTTAGCCTTATATTAGTTTATTATAGCTATAAATACTATATATAATATTTTATACTTTTAGTTTTTTTAATATATAGCTTTTAGCTAATTAAGCATAAAAATATTTAAAAAGTTAACTTAAGAAAAATTATTTAAGGTATTAATTTTTTATTTTTTATAAATTAGTTTAGTAAAAATAGTAAATATACTTATGTTTTTTTTATTTTTAGTAATATTTTTAAAAAGCTTTTTTTATAACTTTTAACTAGATTTTATTTTTAAAGTTTAGATTTTATAAGCTAATTATTGCTAAGCTAGTTGCCTATTTATAATTATATAATCTTTAGCTAAGTTTTTTAGTAAATTATTAGCTGCTTTTTTTATTTTAATTAAATATACTTTTTAATAAAGCTTTTAATTTTTATTTTATTTTATAGCTATTTTAAGCTTATTTTTTAGTTATTTAGCTACTTTTATTTATTTTTAAGTTTTATTAAGGTGTTATTTTAATTTAAAAGTTTTTTAAAAAGTTATAAGTTTATATAGCTAATTTTTAAAAGCTTTTAAATTTTTTTTATTTTGCTTTTTAAATGTTTTTATTTTTAACTTATGCTTTTTTAGTTAGCTTTTAGCTAAATAATTATTAAAGCTAAAATTATTTCTAGTTTTATTAAGAAAATTTTTTAGCTTTAGCTTAAAATATATTAATAATATTATTTTTTATATATTAGTTATTTTTAAGATTTTTTTTAGGTTTAAAAAAAGTAAAAATATAAAGTATATTAGCCTTATATTAATCTTAATAGCTAATTTTTTTTGCTTTTTTTAATAAAAAATCTTTTTATTAAAATATATATTTTTTATAATAATTATTTTATTTAATTAAAAAATTTATACTTTATATAAGTTAAAAACTTTATATTTTATTAAATACTTAATATAAGCATACTAATTTACTTTATATACTTGCTTATATTTATTAATAAGCTTATTTTTTTTTAAAAAGTATATTTTATAGCTATATGCTTATATATTATTTTAATTAAGTTTTAAGTTTACTATTTAGCTTATTATAAATTTAAATAAATACTATTTATAATATTATTTAAACTAGTTAAAAAGTATTTTTATTAAAATATATAAATTATAAGCTTTTAATAAGCTTTAGTTATATAATTATATAATAGTATAAACTATTTTTATTTAAAGCTTATTAAAAAAACCTGCTTTTTATAGCATTTTTATAGCTTTAGTAATTATTTTTTGCTTTGCTTTTTTACTGCTTTTTATAAGCTTTTTAATATATGCTAAAAAAAGTTTAAAATTAATTTTTTTATTTTTTAACTAGCGCTAAAAATTAGTTTTACCTTGCTTTAAAATTACTGTTTGTTTTTTATTACTATATATTTTATATATAAAAAGCTTATATTACTTTATTATTTAACGCTTAAAGCATTTTAAAATTTTATAAACTTAAGGTTTTATTTTTTATATTAAAATATATATATAAATTATTTTATTATACTTATTTTTAATTATAAGCATTTAAAATACTTTTTTATATTTTTTAAAGTAATTAAAAAAATTTTAGTTAACTTTTTAAAAAAAGTATATAGTATGTTTTTTAAAAAGTTTTTAAAAAATTATTTATATAGCATATGTTTTAGCATAGCTTTTATATTTAATTTTTTTAGTTTTTTTAATTTTTATCTTTTTAGCATTATTTACTAAAGCTTTTAAAAATTTTAGTTTTAAATATCTTAATTTTTTATACTATAAATTTTTTAAGTTTTTTTAAAGCTTTAGAGAATTTATTAACTTTTTTTATAAATATTTTTTTTTAAACGCTATAATTATGCTAGCTATATTTAATAAGATTATTTTTAATATAAAATGCTAACTAATTACTAAAAAACTGTTTAAATAAATAAAAATAAGCTTATATTTAAAAAATATTAAGTTTAGCTTTTTAATTAACTGCTTTATAAATATGCTTTTTTAAAAGCTTTTAAATTATAAAAAGCAATTTAGGTTATAATATTAGATTTTTTTTTTTTAAAAGCAAGCTTTTAAAACTATATTTATATAAAAACTTTTTACTAATATTATATTTTTTAAAACTATATTTATAATATTTTTACTTTTAGTGCTTGCTAAAACTTTAAAAATAATTTTTTTTTTTTTTTTTAGTATAAAAAAGCTAATAGTACTAATATTAATACTTTTTTTATTTTTAGCTAAAATAAATAAGCTAGGTATTAACAGCTTTTTATTATTAACTAGGTAAAAAGCTTTATAGTTATTTAATATAATGCTTTTTAAAAGTAAATAAAGCTTATAACCTAATATAATATAAATTTTTAAGTTAATAAAAATTTTTTTAACTAATATTTTATTAATAACTATAAAAGTTAGGTTAAAATTAGGCTATTTTTTTTTTAACACTTTTTTATTAAATTTGCTTTTACTATAAAAATTAGTTATATTTTATTTTTTTTTTGTAATTTTTTATTATAGCTTTATTTAGCATATAAAACTTTATTTTTTTTTAATCTGCTTTATTTATTTAAGTAATAGCTTAATGCTTTTTTTATTAAAAGCTTTAGTTATAACAAATTATAAGCATTTATATATATAAAAAAGCTAAAAATAGGTTTTAAATAAATTAAGCAAGTATAAGTACTAATAACTTTAGCTAGCTAAGTTTTTTTGTTTAGCAAACTTATTTTAACTAAATTACTAGTTTTATAATTAGCTTTAAAATCTTTTGCTAAATATTATAAAAATCTTATTACTATTATATTTTTTTTTGCTAAGCTTTTTATAAACTAGCATAAAAAATACTTATGTATATTATTTTAAGTTTACTAATAGCTTACCTAGTTATTTATTTATAATAAAATTTATAATTTATTAATATATTTAATTTAAAGCTATTTTAATTTAAATAGCTTTTAAAAAGTTTTTAGTAATAAATATTTTATTTATTTTTAAAAAATTTAAAGTTATTATATTAAAATATGCCTAATTTTATATTATAAACTATATATTAAGCTTTATACTACTATTTTAAGCTTTATTAAACGCTTTTTAATACTAGTACTAAGCCTGCATTTTTTTTGCTAATCTTATAAGCGCTAGCATATTTTTTAAAGCTTTTACTATTTATTATAAGTTAATTAATTTACTAATAATAAGCTTTATTATTACTGCTTTTATAATTAATTTATTAATAGTTTTATAAACTTATTAATATAAAGTAATATATAAATCTGCTTTTTTTTTAAAATCTTTTTTAATTATTAAATAGTTTTTATATAGCTTATTTAATTTTAACTAAATTTTTATATTTAATAGCTTTTTTATAAATAGTTTTAATGTTTTTTTTTAAATAGCTACTAATAAATATAGCTATAGTTAATAAATTATAAAATATTGCTAATTTTATTTTTTAATTAGCTTATTTTTTATAGCTATTTTTAAAGGTTTTAAAAAAGCAACTTTAAAATTAAATATATAATTAAATATATTTAAATTAATTATATTTTATAATTTATTAAAAATAGCAATTATTTATAGTTTTTAAATTTATATAAAGTAATTATACTAATTATAAAATGCTATTTTTTTTTAAATAAAATTTTTAGCATTTATTATTAATATTATAATAATTAAAATAACTAGTAATAACTTAATTATATAGCAATTTTAAAATTATAAAAATAAAAATAAAATTTTTTAAAATATTTATTTAGTAATTGCTTAAAAAAGTAGTAGTACTAGTTTTTATAACAAACTAGGCTTATAACTTTTATAAAAAAGTAAAAAGTAATTAATTAAAAAAATAAAGCTAGTACTAGATATAAAAGCAATTTGCTAATAATATATTTAAATAATCTAAAGTTTAAATTCTAAGTATATAATCTATATAAAAAACTACTTATTTATATATAAGATTACTTAAACTGTTATTAAGCCGATTTATTTACACTAGAGGGGATCTGGATAGACCTACTTCTCTGTGACATCTTTGTAGGAGTAACGCAGGTAACAGCGGAAGATATTTTGTCTGATGTATCCCCTCTGAGTTTGAAGCTTTGGAATAGGCATCTTGAAAAGGCAATAAGAGATTTATGTTGTTAATGCCGTCTAGCCAGTGGCTGATTGATAATGCTTTCCGAAAAGAAAGATTTTCTCATACCCATTGCCCTAATCTATCTTTATTGGCGATTGTTTCTATCACATTTCCTCTCACACGGGGCTTCGGCGTCCTACTCGCTTAATTGGGTGTGAATTGCATCGCTTGCGGAACTCGTCTGGCACTAAAAAAAGAAAAGATGGTGACACAAGGAATTCCATCCGTTATACCTGGACCCGACCTAATGGGGGAGGGGGAGGGGGAGGGGGAGGGGTTGACTCGGGTTTCTGGAAAACATGATAGGTTAATGCTTTACGAGTTAGGATTACACACTGAAGAAGAATTATTAGCTAGTATTACCGTCTATTTCTCTCTGTCCGTGGTAGCTGGGGTTATACTTTGCCATGGCGAGTAGTAACTATCCAAGTATTTATTGAAATCGTATTTATGATCTGAATAGGCTTGAATTTGTTTGAGTTTGAGAAGCTTCGGCTTGACTACTACTATGTTAAAACGGGGAGTCTGAAGCATTTGCGTTCATGTTTCTATAGTGACTATAGGTTCTATTTTACTTGGGGGGTCTGATATATCGCTCAAATATTTATGTGGGCGATGACTATACACATGTTGATTTCAATACCCCTTGCCTTATTCCAAGCAAGGAGCTACATATGTAGAAATGTTCTAGAACGTTTTGAGAGAGGGTATGAGATGATGATAGGCCGATGAGAATAGTACGGCAGTGCTCAAATACAATCTAGATGAGATAATTTCGATAATGACAAATCTATTAAAAACATAAGAGTATATGCTGTGGTATAGTATGAACGCCATCGCCATGCGGATAGACAAGATTTTGATAAATATTTATGAAAAGATAAGGAAACTTGTTGTGCGCAAGTCTTATAACGTGGGGTACGTCCTCTAGATACTCCTGGTAAACTAGAGAAGACGGGACATCATATATGGACCAACCCCTTTGTCTCGGTCCCGTGAACGTAGGCCTGACCGCAGTTCGATGTATCCGAGGGTGCCATCGCAGAGCCACTGCACTGTGCATCCACCAGAGACGTGATCTCGCGGCAACGTATTGGTTGTCTTAATCTCAAAGTCGCTCAGCTCAGCTTCCATCTTGTGTAGTTGTAGGAGATTCTCCTCGCCAACCCAGCTATTGATCAGGTTGGCGATCCGCTTGAACCCGCTGGTGTGGCCACCGCAATCATCTGGATGATATCCGCAGTTGACAAAAAGGTAACTGTGAATAAGTTCGTGGATGAAGGTGGATATGAGCAGGCGTCTGTTATACTTCTTATTTTTGAGAATCTGCCTCGACAAGAAAATCAGGGTCTCGTAACCGTGGCCATCAGGCGCGTCCCTCCACGCCGTGGTGCCGATGAGATTGGTCGGAAGATCCTCCCAAGTCCAAGTCACCCTGCCCTTCAAACTCCCCCTAAAGAAAATCTCGTTGGCAGCGTAAAATATGCCTTGTAACGCTTTGTCATCGATCTCAAACTCGGCACTTAGTGCTTTAGGGCTGATGAGACTTTTCAGAATCCTTTCATGTTGAGACAGTCGCCTCCGTCTCCGACTTCGATAGTCTGCCATATCTGCTTCGACGTATCCTGCACATACGTCATGTTGAGGATTGTCTTTTGTCTCCAGCAGCTGAACCATGGAAGCAGGTTCCTTCTCGGTCCGCACCCGGAGGTGTGCAGAATCATTATGCGGCGGAAGTTGGTCGCACTCGAATGGCCCCAAGCTACTTGCCCGTGCCGACTGGGCTACCTCGTTGATGACGAAGAAAGCAGGGACTGATTGATGATCATAGTGAGTCATGGCGTACTCGTCGGAGTGGGCGCATACTCGCGGGCGCTTCCATTCCGGTATTATCTGGTAATCGGTAGTGATATCGAGATGGTGGATATGCTGAAACTGTCTTTTCCTCGATGCACGGGGGAGGAGACTATTATAACGTTGAGGTGGGTGAATAACCGAGTCGCTCAAGGAGCGTAACATCTCGGTGCCACCCACGTCCCAACCGGCCATCATACATGCTCCGGGTCAGGTTTTCCACGATACATAGCACTGAATGATAGCGCGGAATGAGCGGAGCAACCAACTATCGATATCTGTACTGAGAAAGTAGCACCATGCAATTACTCTTGTGCCGTCGTAAATATTAGTTTTAAATGGTGACGGCGCACCTCGCTAGAGTTATGATCTTTCTTCTAGCTAGGCGATGTGTTGGTGAGGATGGTCAGCTGAAAAAAAATAGTAACCTTGGCCTCTCTCGAATCCGGTAGTTGTGGCGGATTATGGCAGTGGTGTAGTAATGAATGTTAGCCTCACTTCAAAGAAAAACTGCTCGCGTGCTAAAAAGTCGAATATAGGCGTGTAAATAATATAAAGGTGAAAAAGTGTCAAAACATAACCGATAGAATGCATGCAACCCAGGGCTTCCTGGTTAACGACTCGACTCGTGAGTTGCGACAGGCTTTAGTCAGGACTGACCAGCAGCGAGTGGAAGGCGGTAAGAGGAGAGTGTGAGGAGCCAACGCATACAAGTGGAGAAACAAAACAGGGAGTTGCGACAGTTTGGAAATCACGTAGGGAGATAGTGTAGGTAGAACGAATGCGGCGGTGAAAACAGACAGACAGACAGACAGACACGGCGCAGCGAACGAGACAAGAGAAGGCCGGGACTCAATGAGAAAAACGCGACGATCTCGGCGTGGCGGGCAGCCAGTCTGGAGGGGCTGCCCATGTCCATCTATGATCGACACCTGGATATACTAGATACTGGGTATTACTACTACTACTACACTACGATGACAGACAGATGGCTAGATAGGCGGACAGACAAGACAGACACAGTACCATACGGATGATTTTCTACAGCACCACCAACACCACCCATACCTACTGACCAGCAAGCAGCACACCAGCAGCACACCAGCAGCACACCAACACAGGTCACGGCGTGGCGAAACGGGGTGCAGCAGCAGCAGAAGTAGAAGTACTAACCTAGCAATGCTGCACCGTGCTGTGGCGGACGTGCGATTGTGTGTGTATGCAGGTGTATGGAGACGGAGAGAGATGATACGCCGTTATGCGTGCCAGCAGGACGAGGCATTCACTCCTTTTCTGCCTCTAAAGCTATCTGTCTGTTGTGGTGTCAGCGACAGATTGCTCACCTGCGGCGTAACATCGTTTCCCGTTCCGTCTTGTCCGACTGTGGGTTTCGCGATACCTAGCTTTCCGGTGTTGTTCAACGCAACGACTATTGAATAGATTCCTTTGATGATACTAAACTAGGGTGTGTATGTGCGTGCTTACGGCTTATGCTTATAATGTACCTGCATCTGTCTGGTATACCACTTAACATACCAGTTAAGCATTTCTCAACACCTCGCGCGTGACCTTTGAGAATTGCCAATACGATCCGTCGTCATCCGGTAGTTTTCTTGTCATTACTAATATTGTTTCTTGTCCGGGAGTCAAGAATTAGCCCAGATCGCAGCGAGACCTATCAACACCTAACTGAACCTAGTATGTCTTAGGTAGTGTATCCAACTGTCCGTAAACAGTATTTTGTTTCCAGAAGAAGGTGTTTTTAAAAAATTCATGTAGGTCTTAGCACACTACATATTAGCGAGTCGTGATTAGTGATTACAATAGTGTGGTGTGCCTAGGTACAAAATAACAACGCAGCGTGGTGCCGCGGGCTCAGGTATTGTACCTAGGCACTACCTTATCTAAGGTATAGCGTGAAATTCTAGTGCAGTTGTCCACCTAAACAGCGCCAGGTAGAGATAAGAACCTCTCAACTACCGCCTACCTACGTACACTAGAGGTAGTAGTAGAGGTAGCAGTAGAGGTAGCAGTAGGCTGATGGCTCGCCGCGTATAATGCATAATTAGCCCCATAGGTACCTCCACCATCTACATTTGGTGTCTTGGTTCGTCAGACCGGGTTTTGCTGAAGAATCGTCATCCTTGATTGGTTGCCTCATATTTTGTGATTGGTGACACATTCTGTCCAATTGTCGGTTGAGGCTGGCTCATATATACAGATTCTAACCCCTATACGGACCCTGTTCTGTGGTTCTCCATGGTACCGACGATGAGATTGTCGGTTTTTCTTTCTACACCGCAAGCAACTCGTCTGGATCCGCCAAATGGGTACATACAACTTACTTAGGTAGTACTAACCTACGTAGTCTTCCTTACTAATACAACCTGTCTAAGTACATGCCAATGTACCTTAATTATTCCCTTTTTTCTTTCTTTGTAACTGCGTAGCTTACCTCCCGTGGATTGAGTCGTTTTCTTCACAATTGCGCGCTATCGAATTACCCCGGACGCCAATCTGCCGGATGCGAACTCTCAACAGGATTCCTTGCTGATACACCTACACTAGTATAGGGTTCCTTGGTAGCATACTAGTGCACACCGCGTGTGAAACTGGTGTCTGGGGGATGCTTGTTGATGGTTGGAGCGTAGATAAGCCATTGCTGTAGAGTATAGGGACACCTGTATCGCTGTAATACCTGCAGCTGCTATAGACACCTACACATCACGCTTCACTACATCAACCAGACAACCCATCGTCCGCTTCATTCTCGGAGCAGCAGCAGCAGCAGCAGCGCAAAACTAGAATGTCGTAAGCAACCGGCGGTAGCGCATGTCATATTCCATTCTTAGGTGCTTTATGGTCTCCATCGCTTGTCCTCATGAACATGTTTATACACCTATCGATCGGTAACTCTTCTACAGTACGTAATCGTGCTTATCTGTAAGAATGCAAATGTACGGAGTACACTTCTACCTCTTATAACATGCTAGGTTAGGTGGTGTAGTCTAGTGTCAAGGAGACCCTTGATAGCCAATTATGGACCAACGCCGATCAGACTGCGTTATTGCATGCGACCTTCGGCGTCCAGTTATCCTCCGAGGCAACTGCGTAGCCATCTTTTCGACTCAATTGCGAGGCATACCAAGATTCTGGACAAACCGTACTTCGTCTGCCTGTCGTTCTAACGCAAGCCTTATGCGCTCTGCATAGACTCGTTCTTCCTCTTCTGCTGCCACTTCTTCTGGAGTCTTGGTGTTTTCAACAAAATCTCCCGGAGAAAACCCCGATCTAGACGTGAAACTTACGAGCCCCAGCGTCTCTCCTGTCCAGAATAAGATGTCGTCGTCATTGCAAGTGTTTTGTGCCGCATTTGTCCGTGTTGATAGGAGTTTGCGGGCGATATCGTCCGATCCCGGCATCGTCCCAAACAGAGAGCGGTGAGTGACCTTTTCCACTTTGCCGATCTTGTGCCGTCGTACCTCTGTGAAGCCATCCCTTTCCATCCATTTTAGATATCCCTGGCCATCGGAGAAGACGACGCGGTTACCATGGTTGATAACTGATAGAAGTTTTGAAGACGACGCTGTTTGCCGATTCTTCGTAGTACAATTGTAAGAGATACGTATACTCCCCCCGTCTTCAAACTTGGACGACAACCCATATATCTCGAGCGAACCTTTTGTATTGTATTCGCCGCAAGCTATCAGTGTTCTTCCACCAGCGATACTCTTAGACTTGGTGACTTGCTCTTCAGTTAGTTCTAGACGTCGACGGAGGTCACTATCAATACTAGAGAATGGGTAGGGTAGGGATGTGAGACTGCAGAGCCGACCACCTGAGTGCAGTGAGCCCTTTATGGATGGGAACTTGCGTCGATCGTAGTGCAGCACGCTGGTAAACCGGCCGGCGACGAAGATATCGTCAGACAGTTCATCTCGTTGGCCGGGACGGTCCATATGGTGAATATATTGCGGACCGGGTTGAGCAAGGGCGGCGTAAGGTGGAAGAGGTCGCCAATCCTCCAAGACCCTAGAGAGATCTGGGCCGCGTGGTGACAACGATTCGACCACTTCCCGTTGTTGCTCCCGTGGCGCATGTCTAATCCGATAATCATGCAAATACAACCCATTGAACGTACCTACAGTCAATGGTACCGTGGGGTTTGCTGCTGACATGGTCATAATCACCCGTTCGAATCGAGTCGCTGTGACAACAGCCAGGCTCTGAAGATCTATCTCTACGAGATCTTACGAGCTGTGAGCGGCCTTCTAGCGCCTAGAGGGAGGTGACTTACTATTTCCCAAGGCGAAAAATGCGGCGTGTCTCTGATTGTCAACGCTCACACATTCTATAATTCCTCTGTCAATAGATTGGGTTGATAGCTCTCTAGACGACATGCCCTGCGCGTACGACAAAAGTCCTGGCCTACTCTTCGACAGTATGGATCCTTTCTTAGCCTTCGAGCCTTTTACATCCCATATACAGATTGATCCGTCATCAAGAGGGGAGACGGCTGCGTGCATAAAAATATATTAGTCAAGACACCATAAAACCAGCCAGATCACAGGAGACAGGAGGACGAAGGGATCAAGCAGGAGATATGTTAATACATACCAAATAGTTGGTCTTCCGCCTTGTAGGGTTTGTAAAGTGCGACGCCACGGACATCAATGGCGTCTTCTGGGGGGCCATTAGGAGTATGAGGGCGCTCGAACCAGTTGGTCACCATAGGTGCGTTCCTTTGAATGTACTCGTGATACCAGTCGGTCTCCTCACCAGGGAAAGTTGGGTCCCAATTAGCAGCAATACGTGAGTATTCCTTTTCCCTCTTTCTAGTAGACAACAAGCCTATTCTCTCTATCACGTTGCTGTGGTGCAGGGGATGACCGTTTACTGGTGCCGCTCTACTTAATGGTATTCCTTCCTCATCTATCCAGTCTGAACCTCGTCTGAATAGCGACACATGTTCGAGAATGGCAGAAGCCTCGAGACATCGTCCTCGCCAGTGAGGTTTATCCCGGCAGATTCGTAGATATTTTTTGGAAACCAACTGGAGCCTGACGACATCTTGAACTCCAAGAACTGATGGGTAAAATCAATGAATATCAATAGGCTCTCTAGAGGACATGTACCATTATGCATATATTAGGCAGGATATAGGCTTACACTGGATAATATGAAGCAAGATCTCGTCGGGAAGAAATTGAAGCCGACCCCTCTCAGCCATAGCTGTGTTGTCTGTGTCGCAAACCCACGTCTAAGTTTGGCATATGAAATACAAAAACGACATCGATAATAATATTAAGCTACCAAGGCATCGTATTCTTTATGCAAGATAGTACTAAAATCATGAAAAGGTAGTTGAAAGAAGTCCGGAATAGTGTCACGCAGTATCACAAACTAGAGACAAAGACGAAGGTGCCTTTTTGTAATCTGTAGTGTACCTGCTCAAGTTTAGAAGTCCGATACTAATCAATGTACTTAGTAAGTAAGTAGGGGGAGGCAAGTGCCCCTCCAATGTCCCTTCCCCACAGCCACAGGCCGAATCGGTTCCATAGTATCTATACTGTATACTTACTGTATAGACATGCTTGAAGCGCTTCTGTGGCTGTGGAGGCGGGGTTTAACATGGGGATGGGGCAAATTCCAACTACCAAGTACGTACCAGGTAGGGCACTCTAGGTAGGGTTCTATTTCGAAGTATGAGCATTTGTTTGATATTCAAATAACCAACCCACCCGTCCAAGGACAAGGAGACTTCACGGCCTCAAGGAGAAATATCATCTTTGTAGGTAACAATTCTTGGCACCAAATCAGACGGAAATCCTGGCTCCTAGGATTTGGGGTTCGCATAAATTGAGTCACTTGTACAAATCTTAGACAGGGACAAATGGGCGTCAATTCCAATACTGTTGGCAGCAACTCACTATTCAATATGCAACTACTGTGTAGTAATATCTTGTCACTATGCTATTTGCACAAATTATGTAACATTACATATCTGAGGGCCTGACTATTGCGACGTCCTAAGATCACGAACACAAGCCTTTTTACAGTAATAGCATATAGAAAGACACTGGCCAAACAGCGAGCAACCCTGTTTAAAAATGTCGACCGAAACTGTAACTGTGAGTAGCTACTTCTGGTAAGCTTGAGTTGTGTAGAAATTTGCGAGGAGCACTTAGAACATGCGAGGAGGGTCAAAATCAACTCTAGTCTTAAAAAAAAAGTCTTGTACCTGAAGCCTCAAACTTGAAACTGTAGAAATAGGGCACGTAGTTTAGTACTGGAGACTATGTGCTGCAGCATCAAAGAATTATTTGATCTATGAGGAGTTAAAAGGAAAGAACGTCAAAACTAGGCACAAATATTCTAGTACCTACTACAAAAACCTGGAATGGATATAGAAATGGTTAACTATCCCAAACGCGCTGTTCTACCAGTGTATAGTACCATGGTTAAAAGGGGACTTCTATTTACCTACCGGGTACCACCAACATAGTTTGTACCTAGGTACCAAATATACAAAATATTTACACTGTAAATACTGTTATATCCCGGAGGGATGTTATGATTGTGTTTATTAACACGGCCAGAACCATATGTTCGACTTGATGAGTAGTTTTATTATTATGTTGGCCTATAGAATTAATATCTACGGCATTTGATATCCTAAGCCGGGTTACAATCAGTTACATATGTCTCTAATATATAGCTAGTAGACGGGTGATGTATTGGTTAGCATGGCCAAGGAAGTAGAGGGTAAACAGAAGCACATCTAGACACTGATATAGACATAATCGCACACTCCCAGTGGCTAATTTCTTTGAGATAGAGCCACATTAAGTGAAGGGCTTTGCCGGTACATACTTCATGGGTGAGCGGGAATCACAAATGGAGGAACCAATGGATGGGTGGATGAATGAAGGTACCTGATAACAATGGTCTATTATAGCGTTCTTCCCCCCAATTATCATAAAACCGAGTAAACATCTACAACACGTCTCACGCAATTCCCAAATGCCTTTTCTAAATTTGTCTCTCATAAGGGCATTTAATCTATCTCTTCCTGCCCCCCCCTCTCTTTCTCTCTTATCCACTCCCTGATTCTTCACCTCTTGCCAACGTCACACCATCAACCTCAGCATCCTGACTAACCAACCACTCGCATTGGTTCTCACACTGCGCACTGGCCGGTTCCATTTTTCATTTCCCTCAAACTGATACTGACGGACAATGCTACCGTAATTCTAGGTGAAGTAGAAAGACATCACAAGGTAAGTCAGTTTCAAAAGAACAACCCCCCCCAGATCCACAGATGTCTGCGTGATAGCAACTTCCTCTATCACGGTCTGCCTCTTGTCTTATGCCTCATGCTCCTTCTACCACTGGCGGCGCACTACATGCCTCCTATGTCAACTTGCCTGTATCATGATTCAACTCTGTGTCGCGCGCTATCGCATTATCCCTCTATCCATATCCCACATACTACAATATCGCTGTTAGATCTTGTTATTTTGAAGTCTGACTGGGCGCCGGTCATATTCACGCCTACATTCCTACATATCATCAATGGTTTCCCTTCCGATTCAGATCAGATTAGCCCATGTGCAATCTTTTGTCACTTCCCATCGTGATATAACTAACAGCTTTATATAGAGTCTCCCCTTCTCTACCGGTTGCCATTAAAGCCAATCATTTGCAACACTTCAACATAGGAAAACCTTCAGCTTGAAGCTTGAGCCTCGTGCCTCCCAGTCTAGTGTCTGTCAAGGAAACCTTCGCACCCTCCTTAGTTTAATTGATGTGTCGCCGCTAGGACAGCCTCAATAGTTGACGTAAGTGCCCCATTATTCTAAAAGCTAACTCATATTGACTTTACAGTTGAAAGTTCATGGACAATGGCTGAAGTGAAAGCTCATGCCGACGGTGATTACTCCCCTCCTACTCAGGAAGCTTCACCCATGGGGGCCCCTCCACCGCAACTGGGGCTGGAAGTCAAGCTTTCAACTCCAAAACTTGTACAAAGCCCAACTCCTCGTGGACAACGTTTTAGTAAGTTGAGTGACGCATACTTCAATATCACTTCCCGCCAGGGATCCAACAGCACTATTCGCAAGGTTTCGGATCCATCCCAGTCAAGCTCAGCTGGCCCTTCACTATCGCCTTTGGCCGGCCCACGACCTGCCAAGTCGCAAGATGACCTTCAGACTCCGGGATCCGCTTCGGGTATGCGGAATTGCGTGAAGAAAGACCGCCGCGCAAGCTTTGATTCTATCGATCTATTAGGGGATCTGTCACCTAGAATGGGTCGTCGAGATATCACCCGCTTAAGTCTTAGTAAACAGATCGAAAATGAGCTGGGAAATTTGAATGAACAGTCTCAGGATACTACCAATAGCACCATTGAGGGAATCCTCGCCCAGTATGATGGTCGTATATCTAGTCTTAAGGAAGGGTATGATAAATCCCGAGAGGTATGAATATCTAACAAAGACATTGGGCATAGCGATATAGCTTACATGATCATAGCATCGTTCAAAGGCCGAATTTGCTATCTCTCAGCCTCCCCTGGGATCGCTTCCAGAATTCCCACCTATGGACATGCAATTCACCTCTGGTGTATGCTATATCGAGTACGATTCTCCAGTTTTGGACTCGAGTGTCACCGACTCGCAACATCTTCTAGACGCCGAGGCACAAGCTCATGAGCTGGAAGAAGCGCGACGAGCTCTTGTTCCACTGCCTCTTAAATTATCCCAACCCCATCGTGGAGTTGAACTCTCGCGGGGGGAGAACTACCCTTCTCTCAGGAACAAAGGTGCTTCTAGGGTATATGGAGGGGAATCTCGCGTCTATAATCCTTTTATGGAACGGGAGGATGATAGTTACAAAACATATCTCCAATCTCCAATCGAGAGGGATATTAGCCAGCGGTTGAGACGTGTAAGTGATTACGCCGGATACGGTACTAGTACATCTCACAGTCAAAATGTCGACGAGGATTTCGCTGCTCAACAAGGACCACCACAAGGAGAAATCTTTAGTCAATATGGCGCCTCGAAAGCTAGTACTGGAGAGAAACCTTTACGACATATTAAAGTTGTCATCGGACGAGAGCCCGAGACTCTAACGAATAGCCAGGGCTATAGCAACCCACAAGATGACGCTGAAGATGGCGATTGGATAACCGAGGCAACGAGTGATGCCGGCTTCGGCTTTGCTTCTCGTCCTCTTTCAAGACGGCCTTTGACGGGAGAATTCAAGAAAGCTGGAAGTAGTCTGGCTGATTATTCTGACGATGACTATGAGGGTGTGGCGGATAGGTTTGGGTCACAAGAACGGATTATCCGGTATCCCTCTAGTGATGGAAAAGACAAATCCTATAATACTACACGATCGAAGGAATCAAAGTTCACAGCCTTGCTCTCGCGTCGGTGTAACGCATCACCAGAGAGCCTTGGCCACCACTGGGGAAACACTATTACACAAGCGACTGGCCAATTTCGCCCCCAGATACTCCGCAAGGATGAAAACCCTTTCCGAGAAGTTAGTAGCAAAAGATCAGTGACTTCTGGCCGGCTCGTTTTTAACTTTGACGAGAATGCTCCTCCAAGGTATGAGTTTCGTGACTCAGTTTCCGAATATGAAGTTGTTGCAGCCAGCACCAAGGCGAATTGTGAAACGCGGCAGTTTTATACGAAGGGATCTATATTATCTCAAGTCTCAGACTTGGGAAAGGAAAATCTCCTATCTACCACAGATGCTCGTTTCGACAAATCTGCTGACCTCGATGCCGACCGAAACCCCTCTGGCGGATTCTCCCAACAAAATAAAGCTTGTCAAGCTCCTCCTCGTGGTCAAGATAAGGGGTTCAGCATTTATGAAAAGGATCGCCGAGAACAGCTCAAAGAACGCGATGAGCGGCAATTCGCGTCTGGTTCTTCTTACTACGACCAACCATCAGCCAATTCAGTTAGGTCTAAGTTCGATTTTGAGCTTTTGTCACTCGATCACGCTCAGCAGAAAAATAAGAGACAGAGAAGCAGCGGAGAAACCAACGAGACTGAGTCTGCTGCGGCTAGGCTTAAGCGGAAGCAGAGTGTTCGGTCTAGAGATCTAGAAAAAAGTCCTCTTGAACCCCCTCCCAAGGCTTTCTTTACTAGTCCTGATCTTTCTCTCAATTTCTCATCGCCATACTGGCTGACTAGAAATCTAGATCAAGATGGTGAGCTCATACTTAGACCCCTACTCCGACATAATATTATCATTCCCTAACTCTGACAGGTACTCCAACTCCGTTTGCGATGGGCTACTCCAATGGGTCCGCATACGACCGGAGCCGTAAAAATCGCAAAGTCAGCTCGTCAGGGACTGGCGATAATTCACCCTCTTTAAGTGCACGGTTTGCCGCGAGACGTGATCGTCGTGACCGATCAAAGCGCCTACTTGAAGACACTAATTATCACCCCCGGGGCAAGCCCTGGTGCAAGCCCCGAAATAAGCCACCGCCGGTTTTGATTGTACCAGACGATTACGTCTCTGATCGCGCCAATAATGCCCGCCAGTCGTGCTTTTACCTCCTGGCAATCCTGTCTATTTTGCCATTTGTCGGTGTTCTCGTTTTGAGTGGAGCTTTCAGCGAGGCTTTGAAATGGGCCACTCAAGGTGAAGTAGACCGACTAACTACTCGCCAGCGACGCTTCATCAAATGGATGCTTCTTGCTGAGTGTATTTTCTACACTGGTGGCGTCGTGACTGTTGTGGTTTACTTTGTCGTGAGGAGCAAGATCCAAAATTAATTGCGGTCTACTAAAGTTGCGAATACAGTGGTCGGGCTTAAATTTGACTCGAAGAGATCATAACCCACCGATAGGGATACAGTTGGTAGCCGCATTCCCATTAAGGAGTCTCTACCATTCTTTCGTTCTCCCATTATCCGTGTCATCAGCCGGCAGCATGGAGCCTTTCACGGTCACTTCCCCTGTAGGAAAATGCTAGATATCCAATTAACGCAACTTGGACTCGACTTCCACCAGACCTCACCTATGAATTTGCTTTCAACATAGCTGGAAGCACTGCAATTGCGGCTCCCTCGCCCCAATTCTTTTCGACCTGGTTGAATTGTCTCCTGTTTTTCTATTGTTTTCAAAAGATATTTCCAGGGTTAAATGTGTGGAATTCGCGAGTCGTTAGCAAACCAGGGGGTTTTGCCGAGGTGCCGCGGAAGTACCTGTTTCCATAGCCTCCTAATCTGCAGACCACATCTTTGTCTACGATACCCCTAGTTTGGTAAACAGACATATAGATAAACCCAACCAGCTTGGATGACTAGCAGGTTTAAGGATGGTCGTGGAAACTACCAGGATAGGCGATTTTGCTGAAAAATACGGAAACAAAGTAGCATGTTGGGTTTTAGGAGAGCCTTTCTCCCTTTGGCCTGGCATATGTATGTAGTTTATACTACAATAGGAGAATGTTCCCAAATCCCTGTGCTGTTTCACTACCTGCTACCCTCTGCCCTAGATGTGACATCGAACCATAGCTAGTTTAAATGGAGGATATTCATTTCCCTTCGATATGAGGACTGTAAGACGTAAGTAAGTAATACGGGTGATGTGCCTACAAAAGGCATTTTACTGGTGATGAAGATGAACCCCCGGGCCGCGCCAGGTTGGAGCTAGAACTTGACAATACTATTAATGAGTAAAGATATTTTAGACAACTTTAGTATGGGAACTGATGGCGCTAGAGTACTCGACTATCATCTCCTTGCTCATGTAGTCGGCGAGAAGAGGGCGCCCTTCAAAGGAACCTCACCCCTTGTATTTCGCCAGTAGTTCGTGGCTGTTAAAAGCTCTTCACAATCGCCGAAGAGTCGGGCCCATTTGATTGCAACATATTCAGAGAGCTCCCATCCCATTGGGTCCCATGAATCATTCCACACTATCAAGCCGGTATGTTCGGTAGTCGAATTCTTCCCACCAAGATCGGCACAAAGCTCATCTTCGTCGACAGTGCCTTGCGAAAGAATCAGTTTGTCTCTTAAGTTGCTGAAGGGGAATATATCAATGTATGGGTGATGCTGGGCTGTGATCTGCGTCTCCGTGGGAAGCAGTGATTTCGGGAGTGGATGGTTGAAGGTTCTGAGGTTATAGAATGGTGAAGTAATGTCATCGTGTAGAGAGCGCGGGTCTAATCCTAAGATACTTGCGTTTGCTGCGCAAGCTCTATAGAGATTGTATCGCACAAGAGTTAGGAGGTGGTCAGCGGGGAGAGGATATGAATAGAGGTCGAGCACTATAGTTGTTGGCCCAATTGATACTATGAGTAGAGGGCCCCCTACGTCCGAAATATATTCAAACCGGGGAGCGGACTTGATGCTTAGGGTTGGTTGGTGCCCTATCTGTTCTAAGGCATTTTGCTGGCCTGGCCCTCGGGTGATGTGAGCATCAGAGTCTATAGTGTGCCATGAGAGATCGTCGAGAGAACCCGCCTGGTGTTCTATGTTGAGGGACGGTTTTGACGGAGTAGTCTCGACAAGTTCTTCCTGGAGGCATGCCAACTTCTTAGCCTGTCTCCGTCGCCCTGAATTACTATTAGACTTATCCGAAGATTGAATTATCGCAATGGTATTTACTGAGAGCTCGCTGGTTCAAACGGTTTTGTCGCTTCTTCCGCATTGCCAAGTTGGATACTCCAGCCCAATCATCTTCCTTGCTTCGGGCCTCGAACATATGCGGCATATCATCGAGAAGAATCAATTTAGTCATCATGCATAAGAGGAATCATCCAGCTGCAGAATAATGATTGTCTTCCATCAGGGTGGGATCAGAAAACCTTGGAGAGATCTTATACACTTTCTACAGTAAGTGGACGCTATCACCTAGGTTAAGTGATTCGTCGTCGTATCATAGCCCTAGTAAACATCCTACAGGGGGCACGCAGCCGCTAATGCGACTGGATGACGCGCTAAATAGTCCCCTGTCACCATCTCTGTCCTCTATGAACCCTTCGTTGGTGTTTACAAATTATAGTAGCCCAAGAAGCTATATATATATGGGGTGAGTTCTCTAGATCGAACTGAAGATTTCAAGTAATTATCGTGTTCGTACTGGTCTATCCATATATCTATCGGCTCCCATTCAACTAATAATGCCTCAGTTCTCCTTTTTTACGACAGGGGTGGAGGTTGTCAACGCGTTTGCTGACCAGGTTCAAAATAAAACAGGTATGCCAACTTATGCACTGAGATATGGCGATGATCGATCAAAGACTGAATTGTAGAAAGTGCTCATCACAGGCCCTAGCGAGGGCGGAATTGGTGCTGAGATTGCGATTTCACTGGCTCATGCCAATCCATTTCTCATCATCCTAGCAGGGCGCACGGAGGACAAGATCAAGCTAGTCGTTCAGAAAATACGCGAAATCAACGCTTCCGTCCGACTCAACTTTGTCCAGATTGACCTAAGCGACCAAGCTTCAGTGCGCCGCGCCGCAGAAACAGTCTCGGCCATTGTTGAGAAGATAGACATCATTATCAACAATGCAGCTATCATGGCTTGTCCGTGGTCCAAGACCAATGACGGCGTTGAAAGCCAGTTTGCCACAAATTATCTCGGGCACTTCTTGCTTACCAACCTTCTTCTTGAGAACACGGTGAGTGTGGATGGCGCTAGAATCATCAATACTACTAGCACGGCCGGCACGGGAGGAGAGGTCTATTTTGACGACGTGAACTTTAAGGTATTTAATCTAGGGCACATGCCGTCGACGCATATGGGTTCTCACAAGACTTATAGGACGGTAAAACATATGTACCTGTAGCGGCGTACGCACAGTCTAAAGTTGCAATGCTGTTGTTTACCGCTGCCCTTGCTTCGCGATTCGATCCTCAGAAAATCGCTACATTCTCGGTGCATCCTGGAAGTCAGTGTTGTCTTTCCAAACTGCATTTAATTCAAATGATTACTAAACGGCAATGCTTAGATATCAGGACCAATCTTCAAGTAAATCTTCAGGATCCAGCCGCTTTTAAGTCAGCGGTTGAATGGGTTACGATGAAAACAGGTGAGAGTCAACTGACTACAACCCTAGATGTTGATATCGTTCTTCGGGACCTCTCTTTCCCTCCTTATGCTTCATGCATATGAACCTTTGCTAGTCCTAACGCTCTATTTTAGGCCACTTTGCACGAGAAGAATTCAAAACCTTGCAACAAGGTTCTTCAACAACGTTGGTTGCAGCGTTAGACAACACAATCATTGGTATGTTTAATAGGCTGCTAAGAACACATTTGAGAGGCCTTGCTCATACTATACAGGGTCATCAGGGTGCTATCTCGCCGATGCCCAGATAGCGTCGACGCAACCGGAGCAATTGAAAGAAAGCGAGGAGCTGGCAGATCGACTGTGGACTCTGAGTGAAAGTCTAGTACATCAGAAATTTGATTGGGCGGGAAATCAAAGATCGAGTTGCGGTAATAGAGGTGACTAAGGGCACGCTGCTGTCAAGGTCATGATCACCTCTGTCAGTAACCTGGTAGCATCTACAGTTGGGGGCTATGCTTATCTAGTCGGACCGGTCAGAATCTCAATTGTAATAAGAACTCAGTAGCTTTCTATTATCTATTTAGCGACTGAAGTTATATGACACAGTTGAAGCCAAAGAGTCCTTGAATGCCCGCTTAGGACCGGCTTAAACAGTTCCTACATCGGCCACGCCCCCTGTTAGTCACCATAGCATGGATATAATGACAATAGTTGCCTCGTTACAGGACAAGGATCAGCGTCAGCAATGAGTCTGTCGGGGGATTCGGTCTTTATCCATGCTCGCTAGGTGCATCAAGTCTCAATCTAATCAAATGATTTTCCTAGATACTGGTCAGCGCGGCTCAGACCGCCGACTACCGGACTAGATCTTCGAGCATCAGGTTTGCTAATAGACGTATTTTATACCAAAAGAATCAGATAACTTTGCTGTACGAACTTGATGCTATTCCTCATATTGAATACACCCAGTCACTCTAGCTCTCCTTTTAAGGATCTTATACTTACACCTCTATAGGCATCCGTAGTAACCGTTCCCAGAGGCCAGCATCAATCTTGCGATACAACTATGATATCAAGCTGGGTATTGACTGTTCACTCGGCTTTAAAGGTTAGTGAGACGCGAGATACGGAAATGCGCCAAGAAACGGGAGCCATAGTAAAGCGCGGTTGAATATTCATGTAAGTAGACCGGTGTCGGGAAAATAAGGGATAGATATCTTGCTCTGCAGACTTCTATTATATACATAATACCTTCCTGGATAATCCTTACCATTACCTCTCACGGATTACAAGCCAGTCACATATCAGCCCTCTTCACTAAGTCCTCAAATCATCGGCTAGGCACATTCAGTCCCTATCTAGCCTTTCTCGGTGATGCCTACCCATAGTGATGAAGTGGCGAGGGCCCAGCAGCCGGTTATTACCAAAGCTTCTGCTGGTTTCGCGTCACCTAAAGATTTCGATGAGGGGAAAACCGAGCATGAGCATAGACTTACGGATGCTCAGCGGGAGGTGATCTTTTCATCTAATCTGGCATGGTCACATAGCAATGAGGCATCTAACGACTTTCGGTCTGACTCATATACCAAGCCTACATTCCCAATGCTAGAGGCTATCATTACTGCGAGTCTTGGGGATGGCGACACAGATGAGGACGCGGCAACCGATTCTCTACAGGAGTATATCGCCAACCTTGTAGGCCACGAGGCCTCCCTCCTGGTGGCCTCAGGCACTATGGGAAATCAGGTGGCTCATCAAGCTGCTCTTCGCATGCCACCGTATGCGATTCTCGCTGATTATCGAGGTCATTTTCACCACTTCGAGTGCGGTGGTGCCGCATATATCTCGGGCGCGCAGATTCGGCAGGTTGTTCCGGCTAACGGTCATCATTTAACAGCGGAGGATGTAAAGCGCGAGAGCGTACTGAGGGAATCTATATACGAAGTTCCCACTCGTCTCGTCAGCTTAGAGAACACACTCAACGGTACTATCATGCCGATGACTGATGTTCGTGCCATCTCTCAGTGGGCCCGAGCACAGAGCCCGCCAATTCACATGCACTTAGACGGTGCTCGTTTATGGGAAGCTGTTGCCGCTGGAGCTTTCACTCTGCACGAGATTGGTGAATGTTTTGACAGTATCCAACTATGCTTCACCAAAGGTGTGGGCGCGCCTCTCGGTAGCATTGTCACTGGCAATAAGGCTTATATCGAACGTGCAAAGTGGTGTCGCAAGTTTCTTGGAGGTGCGATGCGTGCCACTGGTATTATTGCCGCCCCGGCGAGGATAGGGGTAGACCGTGTTTTCTTCGCCGGAAAGCTGAAAGAAGCCCAAGACAAGGCCAAGCACGCATCGGATATATGGGAAAGCCTCGGGGGGAAGCTGTCGATACCAACCGAGACAAACATCGTCTGGCTTGATCTTGAGGCGTCTGGCGTGGGGTACGATGATTTTTACCCTCTTGCTGATAATCACGATCTCAAGTTCAGGGATCTGCAGATTGGGCGTCTTGTGTTCCATTATCAGATTTCTGATGAGGCTTTGAGGAGGCTTTGTGATCTTTTTAGAGAGGTCCTAAACTAAGACTCAATCCCAGAGCAACGAGACAATCATGACTTAGCCCTTCTACTTCATGTTTCACTAGTTGAAGTTTTAGGCAAATATTAGATATAAATCTCTGAAGAAATATGGCGAACCTTGCTTAGCCTTTACCCAATTCAATTCAATTCAATTTAACTATGGAACATCCTTGATAACTAGGCCGGTGCTACAACGTCCGATGTATACAATATGTCTGCTGTTATGCCACCGTCTTAACAACGTTTTTGTTATTGGTAGTGAATATACACACATTATAGGGGTCGAGGTTACTCATAGCTGAATCTACACTGGGCACGGAGTGATAAGAGTGTCAGGGTAAAATGTAGCAATAGGGTAGAAGCTACCCACATGGGTGGGACTAGTGTATTATCTGGGTGTATATAAGGAGAAGAGCCCTCCCACTTGCTATGGGAGGCTCAGGAATTAATAATATTAAGTCCCTACCCTATACTTCTACCTAGCTGCGACCTACCTGTGACCTACCTTCACTCTGGAGACAAATCCCCTGACAAAGAGACTCCGGAACTCCTGAGGCCTTCGGAATATACCGCAAATTATATGTCATAGTAGTCTTCGCTCGCATGTTCATGAAGTCTGTAACATTCTTGTATGATGTTTTAATCAGGGAGTGGGATTACCTTCATTTTCCCAGTTCCCGAGTTGCTGCATCTATCCACTGGGTTGTGATGATAAACTCTGTAAAGACCCGAGACATTGCCTTATCTAGCCACCTACGACAATAGGACACTACCAGATTGCTGTGCAATAACAACCAGCTTTGTTCATAACCATCTCAACAGAAGCTAAGAAATAGGTGGTCTTTATTTAAGTATTGCCTTATAAACAACAGCCATTGTGAGTATTACAAAGGTAGCTAAAGACAAAGACGTTGTGACTTTGAATGAATAGCATATAATCTTGCCTTTTATAATTTTTTAGGATTACTAGATACTAATAAGTATCAGGCTCCCACCGATACATCTCCAGTCTAATACTCCCTATTACTTTCATCCCAGGCACATCATCTATTTAATTAATCCACTTTTAATCCATATATCTATCACGATGTCTGGAGAACAAAATCCCACAACCCAAAGCACCCCTGAAAAGGCCGCCAAGTGCGTGTTTAGACCGGTAAAAGACAACCCAGATGAAGCCGAAAAGTTCGTGCGAGCCATCTTCAAGCACAAACCTCATAACGTGGATTTGGTAGCTGCGGAGCTAGCGCCCCTTTACGGGTTTGGACCAAACTCCAACCATGACGTCCTAGCGCGATTGAGAGCGCAGTCTCTTTTTGTTAGTCCGGAAATCACAGAGCCTCTCTGGGACTTCCGGGTTTTCTTCACGCGCTATCGGTGGGGTCTCCCACTTCCGAAGTTCGTTCCTACGTTGGCCCTAGTACACGAACATAGACATGAGAGTTCTTGGACAGGACCTGAGTATCCGATCGCCGACGGTGGTAGGCCGGAACCACATTATGCACGCTTTATTATCAGGATGTTACACAGTTTGGAGCTCCCTATTGAAGGAAACTCACGTATGCTACAGTGGCTTCGTAACGCCTTGATTGCTAAACAAGAAGACGATGTATGCTGGGTCCTTTTCCATGCTCTTTTCTATCTCCAACTTAAAGCCATGGACTTTAATAAGTCGAACGCTCCATTTAAGGACCGTGTACAGCATTACGTTAACGAATTAGCGGCCCCAGATTGCGGCTTGCTATCTAAGTGGATTGCAGCGCGGAGGGGATTCGCGGAGAAAGGTCTTTCCGAAGATTGTTAGAACTAGGAGAGTGTATTGTTTAGTCATAGTTGTATTATTATCTGTCTCAAAAACTTATAATGTAGATTGTGTGCTCTATCTTCCACTCGGATTTTAAAGAAACAACGCGAGATAACATGAACCTCTATACGTTAGATATTAAATATGAAATTTAATTAAGTTATTTCCGACTTCGTAGGCAGTGTCTACTCTAAGCTTGTGGTAATATTTGTTTCCTAGGCGAGCTCGCTCATTTTTAACTAAGCCCGAGTTGTTATAATCGATTTTCTTTGGTCTCAGTCTACTTTAATGACTGAGAAATCCCTAAGCCTATAGCTGTAGTCAGTAGCTGGCCAGTATGATTTCCACTAGCCTACTTTAGAGCCGCTCAGATGATGCCCTTGGTAAGTATGTTACCTCGGTTGATATATAAATCTTGGGATTATATATCTGCCAATAGAAACTGCCGTGTTAGATAACAATTATTATCAACTAGTAATGCGCTCACGCTTACGAAAAGAAAGTTCTTAAATGGGACTCTTTATTTGCCGTCTGGGCTTTCCGTCTTCAGGACTTACGTCACCTATCCAGTCCGAGCGGGCTTGTTCGAATCACTGTAGTTATGACGGACCGACATAATATCCGTTATATACAATGGTCTGAGTGCCGAGTCATGTTTCCTTATTGCTGGCCCGAAATTGTGATTCCGGGAGAATCCAACGTCTACTAGGATCCGGGGCTCCGCATTCGCTTTCTCCAATCATGAGTCGGGATTGCTGCTTATTTATCCCAACCTGGATTCGTCATGGGTGGTTCTCATGCCCTCCCGGCAAATATCGAGCTTTTTTTGCCCACCAATACAAGTGTGATCGGCGTCGACAGCCAATCGCGCTCGGTCGTAGCTAATGGGTGAAGGTGAGGCTTTAACTCCCGAAGTAAGGCTTATCCACATACTTTGCTTCATATTAAGTTGTTAAGTAACGTTAAGGCGCAGTCGCTTACTCCGCGTGCCCATCTCGTGCCGTTCCCCGGATTATGCCGTACTGCCGTATCGACACAGAAAGATGGTCTTGGTATATCAGGGGTGAATTGTCCCCCGTCACCCATAGATGAATATACATATGGATCCTAGAGCTTTGATTTTGAGTCTCTGTTCCCCAGCGATCACTAGGGAAGCCTTCACTTCGGCATGATGAAAACCATCATGCGTGTTTTGTCGTTTGCGTTACTAGTTGCGTTCTTTCAGGGGCTCGCGCTTGGTCAGACCTACAGCCAAGATGACATTATCTCCGGCAAAGCTCTTCAACAGATGGGGAAGACTGCATATGATACCGCCCTAAAGCGTCTTGACGGGTCTGAGTCGAATTGTACAAGGGACACTGTCCACGTACGCAAAGAATGGTACGTAAGATATGCGCGTTCGTCACTGGATTAAACCCTCATATCTACTCATAGGAGATACATACCTGGTCCCGAGAGGATCGCCTTCGTGAAGGCGGTCGAGTGTTTGATGGAAAAACCAAACGTCTATCCGAATGTGACTGGACCAAAGTGTGTAGCCAGATGTCACCAAAAGACAAGTATTAGCTTGGCTTAGGCTAACGACTTTGTCTTCAAAGATCTATGTTCGATAGTTTTGGAGTCCTTCATTACCATCTAACCCCGGCTGTTCATAACTCGGTATGTTAGTTTTTAGCGCTGCTAAGATACCGCGGTTGACGTTATTCAAGGCATACTTTCTTCTTTTCCACCGCCTTTACATCTGGACGTATGAGCAGAAGCTACGGGATATGTGTGGCTATAAAGGGGCATTCCCATATTGGGAATGGGGCCTCGATGCCGGTGGCGTCGAGAAGTCACCGATTTTTGACGGCTCTGAGACGTCAATGGGTTCAAACGGCGCTAAAACGAACAAGACCGGAGGCGGATTCTTCGGGGGTGGCTCGGGTGGCGGTTGCGTTACGGCCGGGCCTTTCAAAAACTACACCGTCAACTTTGGCCCAAACACGGCTCGTGATCCTCTTGCGCCGAACCCACGATGCCTAAAACGTGATCTTAACACTGCTCTTTGTGCAGCCTTTGCATCCATTAAAAATACTACCGAGACTATTCTCGAAAGCACGGATATCGAGAGCTTCCAGGCAAATATCCAGGGGGATTTCCGTTACGCTGGGGCCCGAAAATGGTCCTTAGCAGTGCACGGCGGTGGCCATTTCACAATTGGTAAGCTTTCCTTGTAAAACTCCTATCTACCCGAGAACGATGCTAACGATCATCCTCCGAAGCCGGCGACCCTGGTAGTGATTTCTTTTTCTCTCCGCTTGAGCCCGTCTTTTATCTCCATCACGGCCAGATTGATAGAATGTATTTCATATACCAAAATCTAGATTGGGCGAACCGACAGGTAGGGTACTATTTAACCAAATGCTGAAATTTTACTAATCCTGAACTCTTCGAACAGACTATGGCTGGCACCATAACCATGATGAATCAACCCCCGAGTCGGAATGGGACACTCGACGATGTACTGGATATTAGTCCGGTCGGAGGATCTTTCAAATATCGTCAGCTTCTCGACACCGTCGGAGGATCACCTTTTTGCTTTGTCTACGAATAAGCTCCTTTATACTCCTAGCCAAGTCAAGAACACTCCGAAGCAGATTATATAGACTACAGATTCGTTCACACCGCCCTGCCATTCTTTGAATTATGGGCATGGTTGCTCTGGTACTTTCATGCCGATTTTATGTATAGAGGCGTGTGAATACAAACTCATCAAATGTTTTTCTCTTATGTTTCCAATGAGTTCTATTACATAACATAATAGATGGCTTGATGGATAAAGCTTCATAGTTCGTCATCCTCCCTCCACTCGGGGTGGTGACGTGCCTCGCAGATAAAGGGGTGGGAGGAGAACACTTTAGAAAAGATCCCGCGAATAAGATTTGGCTTCGAGTTGGGCCGTATAATCAGATGAACCGTGATACCGATTGCACATAGTGAGAATTCGATTTCGATCTAGCGTTTTCTTTGATCCTTGATGTTTTTTTTCTCAAGCGAACCCAATTCTGGACGCGACTCTGGACATCCGAGGAGCCACCCACTTGACCTAAGCAGACAGGAAAGACTGATAAACTTCTATAGTACCTTCATAAATCGAAACCGTAACTTACTATTAACATTAGTGACTCACGTAATGAAGTTGCGCACACGATGCCTTTAAAAAAGCTGTGTGGCTGCTCTAAAGATTACAGCACAAATAATTTCCCTAACATCTATTTTCTCTCAATAATTTTTATCTAAATTTCTAAATAACAAGTTTCTCGTCTCAAATCATCACTATTATCATTAAAGCTTGAAAACCCATCGAAATCGCTATCACAATGCCGACTCATAATACCAACGTACTCCTACAATTCCTAGTCATCTGTATTTCCCTGGTTAGTGCCTTACAAGTCGATGTCATTGCCTCAAATAGCACTAGAAGCCTGGTTACGCGCCGGATCCAAACTGTCAACAGCACGTCTACAGCGAGCTTTATCGAGACCCTGGCCAGCACTGCAGCCGTCGATAGCACTGAGGTAAACGATGTCACCCAAGGTCGGATTATTGGCGAAGTCGACGATGCAATCAATACAACGACTCTAGATCATACCGGGCTCGCAGGAGGTGCTATTTCCATAAAGAAAGGGGGCGGCGCTGCGGGTGTCCGCGGCAGTGGCAGTAGCGGTGGCAGCAACAGTGGCGGTACTAGCAATGTTGGCAGCGGGCAGGACTATTATAGAAATAGTGGTGGCAGCATCATCGACAGCGCCAATTTGGGATATCCAGGCTGGTTTCCACTCGGAGGCGGCCTATTCTTGCCACTCCCAGGGGATTCAGCGAGGGCAATCGGCGCTTCTACAGCTGTGCCGCGAGAGGTGGCATTGGCGTGTACGGCGGTCTTGGCCTTATATGGGATACTGTAAGAATTGAGTTGGCTTTGCTAGAAGGTTGTGGCCTTGAGCACAATGATGAGCTCTGCGCGGATGGGTTGATAGAGTCTCGTGAACGAGTATTAGATTGTTTGACGAATGATATACTAGACTTTATTATCAAGCTTCCAAGGCCGTTCTTTATTCAACATCAATAAGGCAGCGGCTAGATAGTTGATCCAGTAATTTCAATCTCTATGCAGAGAAGATTAAACCTCACCGTGATGATCCTACTGGGGACACTATGTGTTTGTGCGATGAACTATATACCGCACGTGGCTGGCGGCTATCATAAGTAAAGCTCGGCGGTGAGGTATCCGAATATATACAATTAATTACACGGCTCACCATTCAGCGACCTCGCCAGGCTTCGGGCGTTGTACTCGGATGACCTTGTCGGCATTAAGTAGGCACTGCGGGTCAAGTGCTTGCTTAATCTGTTGATGGGGTGTAACTTGTTAGCAATTTGCCGAGAGTATCAGGTTAGATGAACAAACCTTTCTCATCAAGTCCACAGTTGTCTCACCGAGCTCGTGAGGGAGATAGTCACGCTTAACTAGACCAACACCATGCTCGCCCTGATTGATGTCAATATTATCTCCGGGCCTATAGAGGGGAATACCTACGGTCACAGTTCCTTCCAGCTCAACTGCCCTCTTCACCATGCGATGTACTAATTCTTCCGCGTCGTGCCGTTGTTTCTCATTCGAGAGCAGAATGACTAGGCTGGTCAATATGTTTGACAGGAAAATATGAATTCTGAACGTACTGTGGAAGTTCCCATCGCCAACGTGGCCGACAATTGTGCCGTACATGCCACTTTTCTTCATGTCATCCTTGGTTTCTTCAATGAGTTGAGGTAACCTACTCATGGGCACTGCCACATCCCCAGTCCAGACCTTATCGCCCGGCTTTGCCACAGCCAGCGTACTCCAAAGCGCCTCTTTACGGGCGCTCCAAAGCTCAGCTTGCTCTTGTTGAGATTTAGCAAATTCAAAGCCGACGCTGCCAGCCTGTTTAGCGAGGTCTTTCACGATGCTTATTTGCTCTTTGACGCCACGTTCTGTCCCAGAAAACTTGAAGAAGAGTGTGGGCGCCTCTGTCCAGGTCTTTGACGTCATACCAGCGGCATTGATGCATTTCATTTGTTCTTCATCCAAGATCTCAACGGCGGCGACGGGTATTCCCTGACTGACAACTTTAGAAACACAGTCAGCTGCGTGTCTAATTGTACCAAAGCTACAAACAGCAACACTCGTATTGGTGGGTTTAGTAGTGAGCTTCAAAGTGGCCTCAGTAACCAGACCAAGAGTTCCCTCGCTTCCGATAAAAAGCTTGGTCAAGTCATAACCAGCAGAACTCTTCCGCGGGCGTTGTCTCGTCTTTATTATAGTTCCATCTGCCAAAACTACGGTGACAGACAAGACCCATTCCCTCATAGTACCGTATCGATAGGCATTGGTACCGCTGCATCCAGTGCCGATCATACCACCGATTTGAGCGCCCGGGCCCGGATCTGGGGGGAAGAAGAGATTGTCCTTGCTGAGCTCCTCATTTAGATACTCCCAGCCAACGGCAGGTTGTACAACAACATCCATATCGTCTTTGTGTAGGTGTATAATCTTGTCCATCCTTCTAAAGTCAACGCAGATTCCTCCTCGAGTGGGGGTGAAGTGTCCCTCCAAACTAGTGCCTCCGCTATATCCAACTACAGGTATGCGGCGCGCGTGGCATATCTTCATTATTTTGCTAACGTCTTCAGTTGATCCGGGGTAGACGACCATGAAAGGTTTTTGCGAATCCTCATTGCGATAGCTCGACCAGTCTGAATTCGCGTGCGTATGTAAATCAGCTTCGACAGTGCTAACATTCTCCTTCCCCACTATGGCGGCGAAATCAGACCACGCCGCCTCTAAGTTTGCCTTGTCGTTGTTATGCTTGAGTTCACGGGTCAGAGCAAGAGGTAGCGTCGAAGTAGGGTCTAAATCGCGAGGAGATTTCGTTCCCAGATAGTACGAGAAACCAGCGGCAAAGAGAACGACTATCATTGCCTATGATTAGTCTCTTTCAATAGCTTGTTGCAAGGGGGAAATATAGAACAAATACCAAAGGTTGTAGCCCATCTCCTTGTGCCTGCAGATTCTTGTCTCTGCCTGGCAAACTTTTCACGCTCTGCTTTCTCGCGGGCGATACGTGAGCTGATACTCTCGAGCATTTGGCCCTGAAATGACGATTCAGACGAGTCCTTCTTGCCGGAGGAGTAAGCTCGAACAGCCCGACTGCTTGTGACACATGATAGAGCGGCGCGACAGGAGCTCTGAGCTGCAAGAGTGCGGAGCCCCGCCCGGGCAGGATGGGTCGCAAGAGCCGACATATTGGAATGGAGTTGCCTAGCACGGGCGTAAAGCAATCGCTAGATCATGCTGGTCGTATGGCCGCTATCTTATAAATAAGAGACCAAGGTCGGGAGCGGGGATCGTAAGGTCGGGAAAGCTTGAAGCCGAGGGGGACGGAGGTTGCAGCCCGTCTATGCGTCGGCGCTATTTCGTGATGCGATAATGATAGCTTCCCGCCTAGGTACCGGCTGAATACCTAGAGAGGTACCTCTCAACCTACAGATGGGTGGACCTATCCACATAAATGCGCCCACCTAACGAGGTTACTCGATTTTATAATCGCACATTATAACTCGCAAAATGAAAGCGACTGTTATTTAGATCGGTGCCTACCTACACACTAAGGTACCTTAACCCAGGCACCTAATCCACCTTAGAAGATTCCAACATGTATCACACGTATTACGTTAGATATTACATGATCGACCGAGGTTCGCTCTCGGTAGAATGGAGTCTTTACATTCAAATACCTACCTGGTTCCATATATGCAGGTACACTTGGTGTTGGCTATCTTCGGGATTTGCCGAATCGAATAACCCCGTTATATGTAACTACCGCTTGTAATGAGCCTCTTAAGTACCTAACCCTAAGCGGCTAACTTAGGTCCCTTCTACCTACCTCCTAAGGTACCCGAGTCCCAAGATAAGACTCCCAAAAACAACAGCATTAATTGTTCTAGCCAACTTCAATTATAGTCGATTAGGTGCATCATATATAGTGTCGATATGCTGACTGTCGGCTCGTGGTTATCGTTTTCTTCTCAATAAATTCATTATTTCTATCGTTGTATTCACAGCTCAAGAGCTGTACTAGTAGCTCATCCTAACGAGCTGCCTTACATATACGCGATGCACGCTCGGGATATTGCGCTACCAAAGACCTTTTCGCCTAATAGTCTATTCCGTCGAATTGTTTGGTAGTAATAGGATATTTTCCAACGCTGTTGAACTTACAAAAGCCCGACTAGGCATATTATAAGATATGAGGATAGATGTAGGAGCCAATCGGGATGTCGCCAAGCTCGACCGTCAGCGATCAGCCGTCGGTGGATGTCCGCCAGGCTCCCAAAGTCATCTCCGTCCAGGGATTTCCCCCAGAACCTTCTGGATAAGTCGTACGGATTCCAGGTGTATGCTAGAAACGTCTAGATAGTTCGCAGTATTCCTGAATTTGAGATGAATCATCGTAAATCATAGATATATGTTGCCTATATATTCCCAGAAAACCTACACCTGAATACATGATCCTGACCTAACAGTCTCCATAGACACATCTTTATTCCTTTTTAGACTACTAAGCATCAAGAACACTTCATATCATAAGCCTCTTGTCGTCAATATCGTCAACATTGATCAAAATGACCTTTACTACCCTCGCTTTCCTGTCCCGCAAGCCCGGAATGACCCCAGAGGAGTTCAGAAACTACTACTCCGGTTCTCATCTACCCTGGTACCGCGAACTCGTGGGATCTCTTTTCTCAGTCCGTCACACACAGCACTATATCCATCGCACTGAGGCTTCACCAAATAACGATACCACGCAACGAAATCCGTCAACACCTGCGACCATCTTCCTCGGAAGTCAAGCCGAGTTCGACTATGATGTCGTCGCAACCCTGGAGTATAAAGACAAGGCAGCATTCGAAGCATTATGTGAATTCGTCCAACAACCCGACATCGCCGCTAAGATAGCTGCTGATGAAGAACGATTTCTTGACAGAAGTCAAACTCGCATGGTCCTCGTTGGGGAAAAAATTGAGATGAATCTATAGGTGCATATTGCACCCCAGGTAGCACCTACGGTGGTAATTTGGCTCCCTCTCGACAGTATCGTCCTTAAGATTGATTTGATGGTACGCGCGAGCTGAAGAGTGCTCATTTTGAGAACGGATATTGAACTACCTAGGGCCAATTCCTATTATCGATGCTTCGGCGATGGTATTATCACATAACAGCATTTCTTTCAGGTGGTCAATGGAATGTCTAACCGGCTACAACTCCATATTGTATACATGTCTTTGTTTCAAATATTATACTCTCCTTGTTGTACTTTCTCTGCGCTATTTCCCTTGACATAATTAGATTTTTAAAATCAACTAGTATCTTTAAGGGCAAGGCTTTGCTGAGAAACTCAAGGATTAAGAACGAATTTATAGTTGTGGTTGAAAGTGTTCGTATTGCTGGCCGTTTTATTCTTTGTAATGATGCAATACATGTTAGGGGAGTCAATCATAAGTCCAATACGGACATAATATGACATAAGGGTTATTCATAGATCGTAAGTCGTCATCAAACCGTCGCCGTTCCTATCCCAGCAATCGAGGCATGTTGCCCTGCCTGTTCATCTCGTAAATGCGCCTGGTCGGGCAGTGAAATATATGATTCTTCTTCGCCGAGTACCAGAGCGCGCGTGTCCATATCCCACGGGTCTCGGTGTCTTCGTGAAGAGGATATAGGCAGTGTCGCCCTTCGTTCACAATACTCGCTCGGGTTTAAGGGTCGATCTGATGGAGATGGCACGAGAGAGTTGAATCGCTTGGCCCACTTGGATCCGTGAAAGGCCTTCGGAATGGCCGGTACGCCGAGGACGAGAAACCCAAATGTTTGCTCCGCGATTGCCCAGAGGTTTACGATGATATAATAATACAAGACATCTTGCGTACTTTCGGCTACGTTTACATAGACTAAACGGACTACTGCACTAGCAGTAGCACTGGGTCTTTCGTTAGTTAGTGGTATAGACCAGGGGACTTTGGCAGAAACTTACAAGAAGCCTATGATGAATAAGATCGAAACACCCTTCTTTTGCGCTTTTGACATGTTAAGTTTCCACACCACCAAGTGTGGAACGATTAGAATTGTGAGATCCGATATCACATTAACGATACCCGATCCGAAGATATAATTCTGCACGCGGTCGCCGCACCGTCCAATGCCCCCCTGCATAGGGCATTGGAAAGCATCGATGAAAGTCCCAACAAAGTAGAATAAGGCATTACTCAAGATCAACAATTGTAGCATCCAAAAAAGAACATTGCGCGTGCCTATAGGCACGAAAATCTGCTTCCAGTCAAGCAAGATGGCGATCTTTATGAATGCTATACCAATGCCAAATGAGAGAGTTCCAAGTTTGAAAGACTGTAGCCCATTAGTATTCCCGACATCAATGGAAATACCAACGAACTTACAAAATGTGACTTGGCACCGAGCTCAGGATTGTATTGCCATTGGTGTACGCCGAACCCAGGGTAAATAGCAGCCTGGTAACCATTATAAAGAAGGCCTACATAAAACACCTACGGTCGAAATTAGTCTTGCTGGTATAAGATACTTCTTTGGAGCGATATACCGCTGCTATGACTAGAAAAACGTCTGGAACACCCAATTTTCTTATCTTATACCTAGCAAACAGGCGAGTTGCGATAGCGAGGAAGCCTAAAACACCAGCGAAGACCACCAGTAACTCGGGAGCTATATGAGAACCAATGTCTCCGGCAGGAGTAGGAGTCGGAGGCGGAACGGCTAATATCATCGCTTGAGTAGTAGCACAGTGGGCGTGCCAACGGGGCCTGTGATGTATACCGTTATAGTATGTGCCGATTTAAGGACCATTGGAAGCAGTGAGTGATTTGAATAAGGTGGCGAAGAGACATGGAAACAGGGACAATTAGTTGCTAAAGCAATGTGAAGAGTATATTTGATATGGGATGATAGTAGATAGGGAATCAGCTAGATGCAGACAAAGCTTCAAGTTCCATTCGAGGGATACAGCAAGGTTTTTGAGACCCGGGACTATAAACAATCATGGCGCTTTAGGAGGGTGCTTGTGGTACTGTAATACGAAGGTACCTATCCATGTTACAAATACCATCCTTCATATGTGTGTTTTTAGCGTGTACCAGCCGATTGGTCCTCCGGCCATTCCAGTTTTCCCGTCGTTCGCGTCAATTCTTCGTCGGCCACGTTACCCGCCGGGTATCCCAGGGTGATGGCTTGCGGGATGGACAAGTACAACATAAGAGATGATAATTATTAAGAATGCTTGACATTCCCGGCTAACCTCGCCTATTTTTATTATTAAGTCGGTACTTGGAAGTCCGACTCACCGTTAGAATCTACGAGTTATAATCCCACATCGCTTTTGAAGGTGGGCTGAAATATCCAAACAGGGGAATCGCTGTTGAACTAGAAGGCATAAAGGGTCACCCAACAGGACTGGCCCCCGGCCTTTCCCTTGATTTCTAGTACGAATACAGGCAGTAAGGGATACTGTGATAATATTAAAGCCGTGGAGTAAAGAATGGCCCAGATTTATGTCCTGAATCTAGGAGAATCGTGTACGATTAAAGCCATCCAATCAATCTAATTAGAGATATGTATACTACTGCACAGTGTCGCTATACATGTATAAACGGTATCACTTTGATATTAATAAGTGTAGAGTTTATCACGGCTCCAATCTCACCTCCTAGGAAATGACTGGATTCCATTTTGCTTGCTAATCCTCATGCCTGAGTTTCCTTTTTGAGCCGGATAGAGGTTATATCGGTCATGTTGAGCAAAAGTTAAAGATCTAGTTAGATACGCGCGAATATTCGGCAACACGCACATCCGAAATAACATGACGCCAAAGATGATCTCACTGTGCCCTACTACTACACGGCTGAGTGGGCAAATTTTTGAGGGTCTCTCATTATTCGATCCGAACTGCCCTAGTAAAATGGTTACGGAACCGTCGCCGTGGGTACGGGCCGGCGTATGGGTTTTTTCATACCACCGATCCAGTACGTTGGTATCTTCTAGGCCCAATAAAGACATGAACATGTACGTTTTTGACATATGGTGTCATAAAACCCCATTTCTACATCACTGTGTCGGAAAAAGGACAAATAAATTCGCCTTCCGAAACGCGACGGCTTGAACCACCCGTGTGTTTTCCCCATCTAAGTAAAAAAGTACATTCATACTCAGTTAGGTTTGTAAATTTATTTCTTAGATTGTAACTGGCCAGAAAAGGATTTTTTCGGCGTTGGGCTAAGGTTCCTAATCAAGCGCGCCGCTTTACAGTGTTCACGATTTTACCGACAAACGCGTTATTGTCCAAAAAAAATCAATAATGTCTGTCTCGTATCTTTCATTCATCGCCCCTACCTTCTATCTAAGTTCGAACAACCAAAGCCAATACGATAGCGTATACTTTGCATTTACATGCAAGAGAGGCAAAGAAAACTTCATGTTGTTTGTATGATTCACCTTAGAGTGTTTCTTACTGGCTCAACACCTGGCGGCCAAGATCAAGGGATACGACACAATTGAGCCAAGACACGCCGTCGAGTTGCGCTTAGGAAAACGTAATGGAAACACACGGCAAATCCAATAGAACATACTACTTCAAGTATTAATACCTGATATCCTAGGTGGCTAGTTGATTAGTGCTGAGGATTCTACTAGCTAAAGTGCATAAACTAGAAGACAGGGAATAACAGGATAATAGAGCAAGGCGACAATCAGCCTCTCTCTAGTTCGCACTTTATCTAGGAATATAGTCAATACTCAAACGACTCAAGGAGTTAAGACCCTCCACGGAGCAACATCAATTATAACCCATCCCGGTAATAGGCCGTTATTTGATAATGAGATGCCTGATTATGATGCGACTTGACTAACTACCCATACTTATCACCATCAATAGGATGAATAATTAAGTGCAATGGAGGTGTATTTATTTCTCCTACGAACATCATAGCTCATTTTTTTTTTAAAAAAAAATACCCCTTGAATTTTACTCTCTCAAATAAACAATAGCCGTATGAAACGCGTGATAAGGGACTTAGTATTAAAGTGACTCATCGAATTCACCATTTATTATAAATTGCGATGATCACACATATTCCTACATTTCTACGTGGGGAATCAATTGATCAAGGCATAATAGTGTAGAAAAAATCAATAAAAAGTTAATTGAACGAATGTGTACTATGCATTTCCCCCTCTACTATTCCCGATACTATATGCACTACACTTTCTTTTCAACCTGTTACTCTTATTGGTTATACCTGCAAAGCTGCACTTCAGTATAGCGACGTGACGAGCGTTTGTTTCTACCTCTGCTCAAGTAGAGTAGTCTCTGGATATCAGCGAATGGAAATACCTACATATAAACCAAGTAGGTAGTGTAGAAGATAGACAGGGGGTAGGTGATGCGACCTAATGCCAAGACGGCCCCGCGACCCCTCAACGGCATCCTCTACCTGGGAGCGATCGAACCCGACACATCTAGAATAAAGAATGGAATCTTCCTCAAATTGGCCCAGCGCAAGGCGGGGGTGGTGCCGGGTAGCTAGCAACATGAAATTTAGTTCACTACGCGGCCCACCCCATTTCTTTCTCGGCATCTTCGATATTGTTTAATACATCTAAACGAGATGCGGATTACCTATCGGGTTCCACATACCCTCCCTCTAGGTTCAAGGACACCAACCATGTCCAAGTCGGCGTGACTCATCAACTTACAAATGTGGCACATAGCATAAGTTCTTATAATACCCAACAAAAGACACAGGGGATACAGACTCCTATTCAATCATCATATCAGCAATTAGAATTCATCATGACTGTCGACGATAGTAATAGGAAACCAAGCAGGGGTCCTGCTCCCATACACTTGATCCCGTGGGACCCCGACTCGCAAGAACATGTTGATCGAATGAAATTACAACGGATTGCGTGTGGATGGAAAGTTGAACAGGTAGATAATTGGAAAGATCCCCAGAGAAAAGGGCAAGCCGGTCTCCACTGGGTGGTAAGTAATACCACCATCTATTGATTGCATCAGCCTAAAATGCCTAACTCGAATAATGAGCTTTTGCTGTCGTCGCTTTTTACCTACTAAATAATTTAACCCTTTGAAGCGCCTGAGACCACCTATATCATAGACTCCAATAAGAAAAGACGTTACACAAGCGTTCTAACTTTCAGTAGGTTCTTGATCCAAATCATCCCGAGACTCCTTCGCGGCTCGAAAAGCACTTTGCGGCCCATCCGGGTGAAGTAGAAGCTCTCCTAGACACCTGCAAGACAATTCTAGGTCGGCCTCATAAACCCGATCCTCTCACTCCATTCTTTTGGCCCGTTGGACATATAGCATTGGACTCAGTCACCCCTATCCCTGAGCTGCAGACTAGTCTCTCTAACGGCGTACTATCGCTCATGAACTTCTATATCTCAACTGCATTGCAGAACCTCGGACTCGGCGGCGCTGCAATGTATTATTGCGAAAAGTGAGTTAATTCGATTGTATGCAATTGGACATGTGAGGAATTGACATACTGATGTGCATTTAGGATGGCCAAGGAGCAATTCGGCGCCAAGGCTATCACGTTAGAGACCATTGCAAACTCGGCAGTTCACCCAGACAGTCCTCGGCGCATTGCCATGAAGCGACCAATACCGACCGTGAGTTAACGGCATATACAGATATTACACCGATGTAATCTATTCGGCTGACAGGCTATTTTTAGGTCACTAACCAAGATTGGTACACACGGCATGGCTATAAAGTATACTACCAAAGAGATGCTGCTTGGGTTGATATAGATGAGACTGGCAAAGAATGGCCAACTGAAAGTTCACTTCTACGCAAGGAGCTCGTTTGAAATCGCATTTAATGCATTTTCGGTCATATAGAAAAGAAAAAGAAATGGGAATGGTTAAAATAAGACGAAAGTGTTTTAGATACAAACGGAATTCTTCGCTCTCATCTTCTCTACGAGTCTCTTACTAAGGTAAATAAATATATTAACTAAGGACGTCAATTATGATCGAGGCCACTGTACTAACGGCTCGGACTCCTTCTTCGACTGACCGGGAAAGGGACGGGGTGAACACCAGGGAGGAAATAAGATAAGAATATAAATTAGAAATTACAACAAAAGATGACGTGACAGAAATGAAAAGAGGAAAAATATAAATCCCACGGCGTTTTAGCCAATGTATTGTTTACATGAAGGGGTTCAGGGAAATCTGGCGCAGTATTCACCACCTTCTGTGTCCTGAGATCGCTGAAAAGGAAGAGGGCCCAACCCCTTCAAAGGTAAAAGCTTAGCTTATTATAACTACTATTACATCACTAAGTTTCACTTGTATATTTGATAGAAATCGCATTCCCTATTCGAACTAAAAAATTCTGTCTCACCCGTATGTAACTGTACACAGACCCTACTGCCGAAGCGGACATTGTGGGCACGGAGGGTCAAGCGGGATGATGTTAATAACAAGAGTATATAGATGGCCTTATTTTGCTCGGTGCAAGGCGGTAATAAGAACGCTGGCGACCACGACAAGTACAAGACTATCAATATCTAGAACTCACTCCTACATGCACGATTCAGAATTGTAAAATTCGATTATTCCAAGTGCTGATTCTTCTGATCACTTGGCCCCTGACTAACAACACATAGCTTTGTGAACTGACTGACCAGGTCCCCTAACTACCCAACAGCCCTAATCGCACGTGTATACTAAGATATAGACCTAAGAAACATTAGATTGTGAATGCCTCTACGAGCTATTACGGTGATTTCAAAAGAATAACAGCATAATAGCTCGTTACTATTAAGCGAACCGTATGAACAAGAATGAAGCCTTCAGATGTGAATAGTACGGGGAGTATTATTTGCTCCTTTGATGGTCACGTCGGATATTGAGATGTATTTAGCCGTGACGATGTAGTTCATGTTCGGCGTAAAAGGAACACTGAAAATATTATATGATCTTAATAAAAATAGCTTAAGGTGTCTACTGGAGGTGTATCATAGCTTTAAACTATCCTTTACAGACACAATGAATCAGTCATCGAGGCCACTCCACTCGTCATCCTTGCTGTTTTCTTCTTGGGTATCATCATTATGCTCCTGCAGCTTTCTTTTCTTACTGCTAGCGATGGCTTCACGTCTGTTGTTTTCTTTCCGCCTCTCCCACGCAATCTTGGTCGTGATCTTATTCGCGTTTCCACGCCTCGATTCGACCCCACGTTGCTTGAGTTTCTTCTTTTCCTCTTTGCTGATTTTAGGTAGCGAATCGAGGAGCCACTTCGGTGCACCCTCGTCATCGGTCTTGCCGGCCTGTTTCTCACTCTGAGAGATGACGTTGGCAATACTCTTAAGGTATGGGATGTCATCATTGGTGTACAATGTGCAAGCTATCCCTTGACCTCCCGCCCGACCTGTTCGCCCGACTCGGTGGACGTATGCGGCGGCCGAAGTAGGAACATCATAATTTATGACTCCAGACACGCCCCTGAAGTCTAGCCCTCTCATAAGGATATCAGTGGTCACTAGGGCCCAGATCTCGCCGGACCTAAACTTTCGCACGATATCCGAACGGGCAGAGTCAGATAGTGATGAATGAAGTGCGGCAATACGCGATGGCCCACCAGCTTCGACCGGGAAGTCAAACTTTAGCTCGCTATGTAGAGCTGTGGCACGTTCGATTGTCTGTGTAAACACGAGGATTGGAAGATTCATGTGTGGTACCGAAGCACTTGATGACTGGGGGTGAAGTACTTGACGCAAGGCGAAGAGTTTTCCTTGCTCGGTTGCGCAGTAGACTAGTTTGTGGTCGATGCTGGGCACGGCCGTGTCCTTTAAACCCACAACGAGACGTACAAGGGGTATTATGTGATTGCCAGAATTTCGTGTACTCAGTTGATCTGATATCAATTCTTCAATGTGTGCTCCCATAGTAGCAGAAAAGCATCTCAACCTCAAAGATGGATTAACACAAGCGGTCCAAATCTGCAACGTTTGTTCTAGAAACCGCTGTTCGAGCAGGACGTCTCCCTCATCTAAGATTAATGATCGCACGGTCGGCAGTGTCCGAGATTTGAGGAAGTTTCCTAATAACAAGGGTGTTGTGATAAGAATATCGGCCTTCGTCAGAGTTCTCCGTTTTGCTTCATCTTTTTCGCTAATGTCGCCTTCGTCGGAGCTATCGTTGTCATCCTCATTTTCCGAACTTGATTCTTCATTGTCACTATCGGTTTCTGTTCGGCCCTCGGCTGGTATTCTCATTCCCCGCTTCATCATAACAATCTTGACCCCGGTATTCTTTGTGAGTTTCCGCCCCTCATTAGTAATCTGCTCGGCTAGTTCTCTTGTAGGAACTACGACGAGGGTTTCCAAGACGTGATCCTTTGTGGTCTCAGCTCTTCGGCGTAGCACATCATTAATGGCTGGTATTAAAAACGCCAAAGTCTTTCCACTGCCTGTAGGCGCTACGGCAAGAAAGTGAATACCATCTCCCGGTTCTACACCGAGCTCAGCTGCCGCTGTGGTAGACACAGCCTTCTCGGGTCGGATTAAAAGAGGAAGGGAGCCTAATTGCACCTCTGTAGGTATCCGATACCCTTGGTGCGATAGGTTCTCTTCTAATCGGGGCGATAATTTCCACGTAGTGCGCAACTGTGCGAAAGAAACTAAGGGCTGAGGAAAGAGGACTTTCTTCGCATCTTTTGCTTTGACCTTTGGAACTTCCTTTTTCTTCTTCTTTGATTTTGTAATTTTGGCCCTTTGATCTTCGTGGTTTGACAAGAGGGTAAACTTGAGGCGATGTGATCGTAATATTTGCCGTACCTCGTCGTCGTCGAGAAGCGAGGTTTCGGGGCCGTGCTTCTCTTTAGGTGATTGTCGGGTTACTGGTTGTGAAGCAGGCTTGGGTTCCCTAGGTTCCTTGGATTCCTTAGAGTCCTTCAATTCTCGAGAGGCGAAAAAGTCAAGCGACGGGTCGTCGGCTTCGTCATTATCCCGGCCGAACTGAAGTTCCTGCTCGTCTCTTTTTCGCTTAAGCCCCTTGTCGTGATACAGCTGGGGATTCTGTACTTTGGGAGCGGGCTTGAATTCGAATGCTTGGCTGGAAGACGACTTTTTAGCCCCGCGGGACAAAATCTTGAAAACATCCATGATAGCCAGACGTTATGCGACCAAGCGCTCCGTGCCCCAGTATGCGCGGTGTCGCCTCCCAAGCTGTAGAGTCGCAACTAGAATGTGCTTGGAATGTTCCGAGCTGCGTTGTCGCAATAGAAAAATATACTGAAGGTAGACTAACGATAAGATAAGAAGGTAGATATTGATAGTTGCATAAACAGCTATATGTGAATTAGATGAATTATCAGAGAAAGGATTCCGTTGAACTGGTGCATGTGCCCCGCACAGTTTACCTTAGGTGTATGTTCCTGGTACCTACGCAGGTACGTGTAGGCAGGGTTAGGAGGAGGTGTGTTTGTGTAGCAGTGTACCTGTACCCTTGTATTATATAAGCTTCTCTACCGATCCCACCTGTAGGCAGACCCGGGTTTCGTCACGTCAAGCAAGCTCTTATCCACCTATCTAGGTAAAGGTGATGCGGCGGTAACAGCTCGCCATCTACGATTTACAGTGTCAGCCCACGACGCCATTCAAACCACAGCTCTCCCGGCTACGGTCAATCCCAACCCTCCACTCGAAACTCGCCTCTCTCTTCTGAATACCGCCATTGGTGCCTTATTGCTACACATCACGACCTCACATACCTCAAGCAACTCCGCCGATCTACTAAAATGGACCGGTTAAACCGCATGCTCGCGGGCGCCACAGGCATGGGAGGCCTTGGGGCAGCACCAGGAACGGTACGCGATACTTGCCAGATCCTGTCATCGCTACGTATTGACCTAGAGGGCGCAATGGCGTCTGTTACGCTATCAGCCTGTTCACTGACAAGTCGGTTTGAATAGGACAACCAAAACCTCATAGATAACTCCGAGACTGTCTATATCTCTTCCCTAGCGCTGTTGAAGATGTTACGGCATGGCCGAGCCGGTGTTCCCATGGAAGTCATGGGTCTGATGTTGGGCGAGTTTGTCGATGACTTCACAGTCCGTGTGGTGGATGTTTTTGCCATGCCCCAAAGTGGTACGGGCGTCAGTGTCGAGGCTGTCGACCCTGTTTTTCAGCAGAAGATGATGGATATGTTAACACAGACCGGAAGGTAAGAGATGTCCGCTCCTCCTCGTCTTTCGCATCTTAACACATATCTTCAGACCCGAATCAGTTGTTGGCTGGTATCATTCCCATCCCGGTTTTGGCTGTTGGCTCTCCTCGGTCGATATCAACACTCAGCAGTCCTTTGAACAATTGACCCCCCGCGCTGTCGCCGTTGTTGTCGATCCCATACAGTCCGTCAAGGGCAAAGTCGTTATCGATGCGTTCCGACTCATCAACCCACAGTCTCTGATGCTTGGTCAAGAGCCTAGACAGAGCACATCCAACTTGGGTCATCTCAATAAGCCATCTATACAAGCCCTCATTCACGGCCTCAACCGACATTATTACTCGATTGGCATCAACTATCGGAAGACGGCATTGGAGGAGAACATGCTCATGAACCTCCATAAACACGTTTGGACCGAGGCTCTGGAGATGGAGGACTTCCGGCACGAAGGCGAGCGTAACAAGGACCATTTCAAGAGACTAGTTACATTGGCAGAGGGATACGAGAAGAGAGTCAAGGAAGAGACCGAGTTGACTAAGGACCAGCTCAAGACTCGCTACGTTGGCAAACTCGACCCGAAGAAGCACTTAGAGGATGTTGGTCAGCAGCTGATCGAGGATAATATTGTTTCCGTGTCCCGACAGATGATCGACAAGGAAGCTACGATGCCGAAAAAGGATACCTCCTCCAATGGTCAAGCTAACGGCGATCACATGGACGAGGACGAAGAGTTGTGAGTGTACATAGGCTAGGGTAATCACATCACGGTCTTCGGCCGGTGGCTATGTATCATAGGCGTTGGAACGGGCGAGCGGGTTCTGGTCTAAAGGACAATAACGACTTGCTTTCAAGCTAAGTTTTGCACTCGGTATCTTCTGCTGTATTCTATATGGGTATATACCCCATCGTGACACATGACTAAACCGCAATCAAGCGAAACCTCCAACGAATCTCCCCTTTTCGCTTGGTGGCGGCCTATATTCGATTGTATAATTTTCATTCAACCATGTGTTATAATAGTTATTGTCTGATGGGCATCGATAATGGGTGTTTTGTATTAAACTCAAAGACTGAGTTGGTTGTGAAGATGGACGTACAAGTGCATTGTTAAGAAGTGCACAAAGGGACGAATCGTACAAATAGTCGCCCTGGCGCCTTAATGTTTAATCTAATCGCCATATTAAAAAAGGGTCTGATTGTATGACATTATCCGTCGGAACATTGCTTCGATAGTAAGTTCTCTTACAGATCAACCGCTACACTTCTTTTCAAGATGATTTCTAAGTTGTGTCACTTACTGAGGGCCTGCTTCTGCTTACCTTCGAAGCACTCAAGGCCTTCCTCTCCTATTCGTCGTGCTAGTCATTACAACTCTAAGCTTCGAGCTAATCTAGGTATCCCAGACCCCGTCGACCGGCCTCAGCCCCACGAACCACACCATCTAACGGATCCTCCTACGCCAACAGCTCCAGGGGAGCCTCCACACCCGCATATCTTGTCATCAGGCCGGTTCTCGACAGAAAACTCGGCCGTGAAATTCTCAACATCTAACATGAGCCGCGGGGAGCTAAGGGAGCTCTTCAATCTCATACATGGAACCTTGGAGCATCTGCCGTACGCAATCTGCGGCCTTGGCGCTATCGTCGATCACGGCTTCAGAGGACGCAAAGTAAGTGGTATTTCCATTCTCTGTCCCATTGAGAGCAAAGATAATGTGCGAGCGTGGGCTAGTACTAGGGGTTACCAACTACACGGGGACTCCATCGGAATTACGACACCCAACGGGTTGATTCGCAGAGTTCGCATCAAGTACCTAGAGTTCGGGTTCGCGGACTTGCAGCTCACGCGTTCGAGCTTCAGTAACGCCTCCGTTTTGTCGATTGTGAGCCTGTTGGATAACGTAGCAGCCGGGTACTTGGAAAACAAAAGACGTGGCGATGAGCGCGCGCTAACCATCATCGCGAACGACGTTTTCTTCATTCTCGACACCATCGCGTCTCGGCACACCAGAGTCGATACGCGCTTCCTGCCCACATTTCTCGGCGAGCCGTTCTTCGCCGATTTCACGGCGCGGTATGTTAACGCCCGGCCCGAGATGGCGAGGGCGGGGATCGACGTAAGTTCAACCTTAGTAAAGCATCGCACAGCATTGCAATTAAGAGAGCATCATGAGCTTCTCGGACAGTACGGCATGCAGGGCGATGTCGTGCCGCAAGCAAAAGGGCAGTTCGAGTATATGCGGGATCTCAAAAATAGCAAGAGCGTGTATACCCTACGGGAGAAAGAGAAGGACATCACCGATATCCCGCCTGTTCCACAGCTGCCTAAGCCGAGTCACCAACACGATGGTAAGAATGTTCGGTTCCTAGATCCCAACATGAGGCCTAGCCAATCGAAACAGAAAGTGAAAAATACTCGCGAACCTCAAGTGAGGACTTCGGGCGTAAGTAATCTTGGACGTAACCTCACGGTGCCTAAACAACCTAAGAAAATCGACAGACCGGTAACTGACTGGATATAAGTAGTTTATAGCCGTTAAGTTGTCCTTGGGTGCGAAAGGCCGGGGGGCAACCCTTATATTCACATTTATAGTCTCGATGCCCATGGATTTTTTTAGTATTGTCGTTAAGTTGTCCTTGGGTGCAAAAGGCAGAACAGCAACCCTTATACTCACATTTATATTCTCAAGGTTACAAGTGTAAATATAAGGGTTGCTCTTCTGCCTTTCGCACCCAAGGACGACTATGCTGAATTACCTCGAAAACTTTGTAAGCAATATTAATCATGTTTAGTCACTCTTTAAACAAGTAATAATAGTTCAATTAATTTCATTTGTGAATATTATGCCGATCGATAGAGCGGCACATAGAAAGCATTAACAACCTAATCTAATTGATATCGATCTCATAACTTCGTTAAAAAAACCCACACACAGAACATTCTTCAGTGATTATACATATGTATACAACGCCATGAAACCAGAATTACCATGTAGCCAGGATCCTCTCGGCTCCTTTCTCGGCAGCGACCATGACGCCGAACTGTGGATTTACAGTCAATGGGGACACGATCGAGGCATCGACAACATGGATGTTGGCCGTGCCGATGACTTTAGTATCCGCGTCGACGCAGCGCCCGATGCGGCACGAGCTCGACCAGTGCTGCACCGAGCCGACAGCGTACGCAGAATACGTGGTGATGTAATTGTAGATCTCCTCCACTGTCGAGTGGCGTGGGATATTCAAAGGGGTGAGCCCGGTTGGAGAGGGGGCCTGAGGAGTTGAGCTGGGGAGATATTGGAAGATGGAGTGAATGAACTTGGCAATGTTCATGCCGTCGCGCGGGTCGGAGTAGTAAACACCAGAACTAGCAGAGGGGACGAAGTTGCCGTCGTTCGAAAGCACAACGCGCCCAGTCGAGAGCAGTCCCGAGGTGCCGTAGATATTCATCGTGATCGTGTTGTTGGCCTTGAAGTCGCCGTATCCCGATGAGTCGATCGTGCCCTGGACTCCCGTCCGGCTGCCATCTGGGTTAGGGACGTAGCCCCAGAAGACAGAAGTCTGCGAAGCAACAGCGTAAGGACCGCTGCGGTTATCCAAATATAGGTCTCTGTCGGCCGGAATGGGATTGTCGTAACTGTGTGTGTATGATTCTATCTCTGGCCCCGAGAGCTCGATGAAGGTATTGGGGTTATCGAAGAGGCCTTCGCCCACCTCGGAATTAACGACCCAGTTATCTGCGGGCGTCCCGGCCGTCGACAAGCTGGACAACATGTCGTACGGGCCAATACCGGAGTGCATGAGAAGACCCGGCGATGCGATCGCTCCCGTGCTCACGACTACTCGCCCATTGGTGCAAAGGGGAATGCTGACGTTGCGGTTATTTACCGTGACCTGGACGCTAGAAGCAAGGCCGCGGACTTGGTTGATACGCCGAACCCTCACGCCGGTTTCCAGACGGAAGTTAGAGCGCTTCAAGGCGTCTTGGAGGTGAGTGCGGACGGGCCCTCCTCGCTGCCCGTCGATATAGTTGTACGATGGCCTGCCGAAGACTCTGTCCTTGTTATTCGGGTCATCGTTGAATGACACGTTAGTGAACCCAGCAGAGTCCACAATCCACTTCTTAGCTGCTTCATAACCGCTCTGCATATAGAACTTATCGTCGCGAGAGTACTCCGTCACAGACTCCTGTTTCGCGAGGAGCCTATCGGTGGCACCTTGAACATCTGCGCTCTTCCACCCCTCAGGGTGCCAATCGTCCCAGTCCGATGCTGGGGGCTGGAAGTACAGGCCCGCATTGATGGCACTGTTTCCACCGATGGTACATGCTTGATAGCTGTTCACGATTCCCGGTGGACAAAGAAGGGTTTCGCTACCGCTGAATATGCTTTTGTCTAGAGAAAGGAAGTTAGTACATGCTATTCGACTCTTTGAGAAATCATGGTAGTAATTACACAATCCGGGAACATCGACTCGGCTAAGAGATGTGTCATCGAGCCATTCAGGCCTCTCCGTACCGCCCGTGATGCCATAAGATGGACCACCAACTTCGAGGAGAAGCGTCTTCTTCCCGGCTTCGCTTAGTCGATCCGCTACGATAATGCCCGCCGTGCCAGCTCCAATGACAATTGCGTCCCATTTCTGATTTACCCAGTCTGCTAGAGGAGCAGCAGATGACAGGCTGCATAGAGTGGCGGTGGCAGCTAGCCACGACACGGAGGACTTCATTTTTATATTCTGAGGGATAAGGTCGGGCTCATCCGTGGATTCTTTGGTCCTTGTTCTTGAAGGCAAGCAAACAAAGCCGATTAGTCGGGTATTAGTCTTATATGCAGAGCCGTCGAAGCATGGCAAACAAATACGCGGTACGTTATTTACTTGTACGAAGCCAGGACATCGGAATTGGGCAAACACTTTATAATATATTAATGGATTTGAATGCCTTAAGCATCCACTACACGACATGTTAATTGTGATACGATGATTTTCTCATCTTCGGCCTTCCCCGGTTCTCTCTTCGAGCTCGTATATTCTATTATGAAGTAAGACCCCAGGGCATATAGCGTCGCCACTAACACGGGGATGTCAGCTCGCTGAGGTTATGTGACCAATTGGCCAATCGGGTGGCGTAGCGGATACGACCCGGTGGGCAGATCAGCACGCATATCATGAACGACTCAGCTGTAAACGATGTCTCTGGTATCAGTAGTTGTTCCGCCGTGCGACTTAGTAATTTTCAGCATGAGCAGACGACAGCAGTTAATTACAATTATTGGGGGCTTATGCTACCGTATGTCGTGTTTTGTCGGCCCTATTACTAATCCCGGAGGCTACCTACATTGGCCGCCGCCGACTTTCGTTGTTCTGGCCGCCAGCCCTATAAAAAGTGGCTTCCAATCCCCGAGCTCAGCTGGGAAATGACGTTAGCTGGCGCCCTGACCCGAGATGTGTTTTGCTTTGGCCCCGTAAGTCGCACAAGATGCGGTGGATACACTATGCTATGCTGTAGGTCATAACGGGGTCTCCGAAAGAATTCATCACGTACAGATCACGCACCTGGCGTACACTAAACGCAGGAAGGGAAAATACCTAGGCACTGCGACGAATTTGCAAGGACGAGACCTGTTCAAGAACTAAAGTCGGTACAACTAACGTAACAAGGGTGACTAAAAGCCGATCAATTCGTCTCTCTTCTGTCATGTCAAGCCTGCATATTGACGATGCAAGGCTTTAATCTCGCCCTCCAGCTCAGCCACAGGGCCAATGACCTCAACGCCCGGCGCGATGCTCCCCACGGGTAGGTACGCGACAGGCGCGCTCCCTTCCTCCCCTCCACTCTCGCGTTTAAACTCGCCCAGCCACGCCTTCAGCTGCTCCGCGCTCGCCACGTACACGATGCGCCCGAGGCCAGCCCACGCGTGCGCAGCAGCACACATGGGGCAATGTTCGCCCGAGGTGTACATCGTGGCGGCCCGGCGTTCTTCAGCCGTCATGTTCTGCGCCGCCCATCGCGCAAGCTCGAACTCTGGGTGGCGCGTCGCGTCGTTCTTGGAGCTGATGCGGTTGCGGTCCTCGCGTAGGAACACGTTCCGCTTGTCTACGAGGACGGACCCGAACGGCGCGTCACCTGCTGCTAGCGCCTCGCCCGCGAGAGCCACAGTCCGGCGGAGGTGCGTTAACTCTGTCGATGTGAATGTGTGTGGAGATGACATATTTATCGTACTGTCCTCTTTTCACTTTGTATACGCTGACGTTTGTGCATATGACGGTGAATTGGGCCAAAACACAATGTGTAGATGACGGATGACGAAGATATATGCATACCTAACCTATACACATGCGATGAAATGTGGAGAGCGTGTGAGGAGATCCGGGCTTACTTAATCCTTATATTTAGCACCCTCCCAAAAGCTGTAACACTTCGCAGTATACTGTATTGTAGATAGTCTTGTCGCCAAGTCAAAGCAAGGGATCATCAAGTCAGGATAGAAAATATATTGATATATATAATGCTTGCTAGCCCTTCAATGATATTAACACATTAAAATTTACAAACGGGCCTATAAGCCCTCTATAGTGTATACTACATTATGCCATGTTTTTGGCGAAGGGGTATCAACTCATCTCGCAGTCGCAGCCGTGGTAATCAAAATTGACTCTGCCCTCAATATTACCGGTTCGCTTCGAGCTGCAGAACGACGCCACTACCGCCGATCATCAGGCCCGGCAAACTTGACACTTTTTCTTCGTTCCCTTTCGACCCCTCCATTACTGGCCGCGAAGCCACCGGCCCGTCCAGGGCTAGAGCTCAGTATACCCATAAGGACGCCAGGCTTTTCGTTCCTCTCGTGGCCATTCCCGGCGAGAACTTCTCGGACGGTCTCCACCGCTCGACTTTGTGGGATTTCGAGGCTATCCCCTCTCACGCTACCCGCAGGTGTGGAAACAACCGACGCCTCCCTAGTCGGTGCTTGCTTGTTGTCCACTTTCTTAAGATCGGTGATTACACCACGATACTGTTCCCGCACGGCCCGTCCCAGCTCTTCAGTCCGTGTCGTATTGCTTTCATTCCGCCATCGCCCAGGAAGGCAAGCGTGACCACAGCCGTCAAAGGGGCAACATCCATCGCTATTTGTTTGCGGAGAGTCATCTTCAAACAGCTCCATTCTTGCAGTTTCGAGAAGTGCATCCGCTCTCGAGGATATGACGGGTGCGTGCCAGTCCTGGAGGCAGCTAGCGTGACCACCATGCGAACATCGAGGGCAATACCACCAGATCGAGAGGCTTGAATCATCCAACTGAGTTGAGGCTGTGCTCAAGCCTTCGTCGATAGTAAGCGACGTCCATTCTAAAGCTGCCTCGCGGTGCCCACAAACCGCACATGGTGCTACAAGCGCGCGGCAACGCTCGCATTTCCATATTTCCGAGCCTTCTATTGAAGAACGGCTGGGCTCTCGAGGTTTATGGCACTGTGCGCACGCAAACCCAACTGCAACTCGATCTTGAGCTGGGCGGAAGATAGAACTATAATTCTCGCCCCAAATTTCAATTCCAGAAGGCCAACCGCGAAGACAGAGATTCCGTAACGTCGCAGCCTCGACAAAAAGCTTCATGTTCATAAGGCGGGAATGGTATTGCCGTAGCACAGCGGCAGCTTGGTGGGGGTCGATTATATCGTCAGGTACAAGAGGCTTTAGCAGCAAGATCATGGCAGAGGCGTTAAGAGGTGAGCGCCTAGTTTCGAATGCAACTGCCTGTGATACTATTTCGTATGGTTGAATGGGCGATGAAGTAGATTTAGGGTTTACACCAGAGATAGTCGGGTATGGGTAAGGCGGATCATCGTCCCAAGGCAAAAAGTCGGTTTCCGTCATGGTAGCTGATGGATGATCCTGAGGCCGAGGAGCACTCCGGTTGAATCGAGACGCTGCATCATGAATAGGTAGTGGGTTGGATCTAGATTTCGAGGAGTGTTGTAGAGCTTCAATATCATCAGGGTCACTCTCAACAGTGTCAACAGTTGTTTGAGAGATCATGAAATCTTCTGTTAAGGCATCAGACCCATGCCTCTCAAGGGGCCGTGGTATTGGCCAATCACGGCGCGCCGGGGATTCGCCAATTTGCCGACCTCGTATTCTACTAGGAAACTCCATCTCACTGCTTCCATCATTTGATTCCTTTCGCTGGAGTCGGTTTGTCGTTTGCTGTACGCTTCCTCCAGATGAAGTCCCGAGGAGGGAAGCCTGGCGACTAGTATCCGATAGTGAGAACATTTGTATAAAACTATCATCTGAATCGAGCCTCACAGCGGGCTTTCGACGGCTATTGGGTGACCTCGGCTCCATGGGGTCAATCCTTAATGGCTCCTTTTTCTTTGGCACATCGATGGCGATTGGTAAGGTTTCGGCTGCCTCGATGTCATAAAAATCGTAGCCCTCCGTACTTGATTCTTGGCTTTCTTGACTTACAATAGACAATGTAGTAGAATCAAGCCGTCGCCGGGGGGCAGATCTTCTTGGGTTAATAGATGGTGGCAATGAGAGACTCCCGACTTCATGAACCGGGGTTAACCTTCTCACAGTACTAGGACCCTCAAATTCGATCTCATCATCTTTAACCGGCCGAGCAAGGGGCGTAGGTACGTTGGATTCGCTATCAATCTCTTCAATGAGTCTTAATTTTCCGGTAGTCGGGCGGCTATCTGTAGGCGGTACGGATGTGGGGGGCCTTGGAGTCCCTTCGCCAATATCCCGAAGCTGAGAAGAGGAATTAACCCTTGGAGGCAAGGGCCTCATGTCGTCACTCTTAGTTGAAGGAACTTTGTCCCTCTCAGTATTAGTTAGACGACACTCGAGATGATATATCGACCTGCTTGTCAAAAGCAGATTTATGGCATAAGACAATATACGCCATGTTTGTGCCAGCCGAAACTGACTCACACTTTCGGCGGCCCGAGCGTATCGAGCCATAATTTTTAAAACTCTCTGATCAAGGGGCCCTGCATTTTCCAAACTTGGGAGGTCTTTTTCGAGGATTTCGAGATATTGCTGCGACAGAAAATGGTACGTGTCAATATGAGTAGAGGCCGGGATGCGCCCAACAGCCATCACTTGTTGCGGTTTGAAGGGAACAGTTAGTTTGATCGCTTGCTCTAACGAGATAACTTGATGTTCGGCCCCAGGGCCCGAAGGTGGAGTTGTACTGAGCGATTGCGCGGGCCGATGTGCATTTTTTCGCTTGTTACTAGCTCGGCGCTTTGGACCTAAGAAGCTACCAATAACATCTTCTTCGGAGTCACTACGGCTGATGCTGAGCATCTGTCCAGTTGGGCTGGAGCTATATGAGGAAGTCGGAAGTAGATCATGTCCTTTTATGGTTACTCGCGGTCTTGAGATTTGGACTCTCTCCTCGAGGAACATGAGGACTTCACCACGGGCAGAAAAATCGAGACTCGAGAGCGGTTGGCGATCCATGACTTTGGGGGCAAAAGCGACGTCACATTGCGTAAACCCATCTTGGCCTACAGCCCATAGCAAATCCTGATCGTGCCAGAGAAGGGCACTGGGCGAAGCTTCGAACAATTCAATCTCTTTGTAGGGCATCGTTGGCCGTGCAAGATCCCAGATATGTACGGAGCTAATGCCATTCCTCGCGTTGCTACCCTCATTATAGGCCACAGCAACCTGGGCAGCTCGTCGCCCCTGTGCGGTAGCAGACCACAGTCCAGGGCGCCATGAGACGGATGTTACGGGGGCTGGGGCATTAATGGTCCACTTCGCTTTTTGTCTCTTTTCCGCGTTCTTAGATAAATCCCACACGTAACATTTCCCGTCAAACCCAGCACTGATGAGGTGATCGCCGTCGGGGTGCCACGATATTGAAGAGACTCCTTTTTGTGGATCGTGAGCGTTAATCTTGAGCAAGGGCGTAGTAGGCCTGCGTATATCCCACTTTAATATGGCGCCCGATTCGGTCGCGCAGGCTAACATCATGCCGTCCTTGGGTGCCCACTTGAGATCACGAACACCATCGGCATTACATCGCAGAGCTTGGAAGGTTCGAAAGGTTAGGCCATTGCGCCCCGCGACGGGTGCCTTGACGTCGAAGCAGCGCACAACACCATCCTGGCCCCCGGACAGCATCCAGGTACCCCTGTGTGGGTTGAAGTCGAGCTTGTTGACCTGTCGTGAGCCATCGGATGACTGTATGAACTCTAGACCCAGGCCTGACGCCAAGCGGTTGACATCGTACATGAAGATCTTGCCGTTGGCGCATGCCGTGAAAATAGTAGGTTCGGCGCCATGATGAGTAGCTACCTTGACATCCTTGATAGACAGCTGCTCCGAGGCCAAGCTCGCAGCGTTGCTCTTGCTCGCAAACTGGGATGTGATGGCGGAACGCACGTCGATACCTTCTTTGATATTTACTCCGTCTATGTGAATAGTCTTAAGAACGTGTCGGCCTCCCAAGACAGCAATACGGCCATCAGGGGATCGGTCGACGCAGGCCACGGGGACGGACGAGGGGTAAAGGGCATTCTGCGAGGCATTCGGACGATAGGCTTGGGAGTTTTGAGAGTTGGCAGCGGCAAGGCCTGCATCGTTGGAAATATCGGTATTATTAGGACGGCCAAGAAGCCTCTTTATGATCTTGCCTTGATTATACATGGCGATGACAACAGTGACGGCGCAGTTGGGCCGGTTGAGGAGACAGTCGAGATGGCGTCATTGTTTGAATGCGCTCGCTGGGTTCGATGCAAGAAGCCGTTGCCAGCTTAATCGTCAATACTGAAGTAGTGCTCTCGTGAGTCGCGCGCAAACATGCCTAAATGCGTAATATGGTCACAAAAAGGCCGGCTGCCAATGCTCAGCAGGACGAACGGTTGCGCTGATCGATGAACTGCGACTGGGGGGGAGAGCAGGGTCAGCTGCACCAGAAATGGGGCACGAAATGCAGAGTAAGATGTAAGATGCAGAGCGGAATGCAGAGGCAGTTCCGGTATTAGGCGACTATTACTTGTAGGTGCTATACAGGTACAGTAGGTGCAGTGCCCCACATTGAAGCCCCTGTGCCTGCAGGCTACCAGTGGCCTGTTACCTGGGCTGTACTATGAGGTACCTATGATGTAGCTGCCGTAGGCAACCAAGATGAAGGAGGCGAGAGACGACAATACCGTACGAGTAAAGCCTCACAAAACTCGGGATCGATGCCGTTATATTTTTTCCGCCGAATAGTATTAACCCCTCCTAGAAATGTTGTTAAATCTTAGTACATCTATAGGTTAGTTTATGCACGATGTAACTTTGCATATAGATAAAGTGAGAATATACATTCTGAGATAACTTGCCAAGCCAATATTCCATTGTAACGGCATCGATTCCGAGTTTTGTGAGTCTTTGCAGTGGTGTATGTCGCCACAACATATTGTATTTCCACTTCTCTCATACCTTTGGTATTTAATCTCAGGTACACATGCAGGAGCCTATATTGCGACTATATCTATCTGGATGCTTCATGTAGTGTATACTGTAATATTGATGGTACGATTGTTAGTCTATACCGACCAGGCACCAGGCACTTAAACCCTAATCGTCATTCCTCATATCTTTTCTTTCCTAGTCGGATAGTCGGAATAACACAATAGTGTTATTATACCAACCGTAATTAGATAATGAAGTGTAGGAATGGCCTTGGATCTTATATGGTCTTGAAAAAAAAAACATCAAACATGACAAAAAAAAACTAAAAAACTCCAACCCTTCGGAGGAATATCCGATCGTGCGGGACAATCCTCCGATTCAGCGAAATCGGCCTATCTCCTCCGAGCCGATTACGACATAAGATAGTCCCAACTTCAAATATCAGGTAGATGCAATACATATATAGTCTTCGTTAGATACAGAAAAGGGGGAGAGAGATTGTGCCAAAAAAAATAATAAAAAAGATACAGGAGGGTTAGATTTCTTGTATAAACTAAATAAATAGACAGTGATTCCCTTTCATCATCTCGTTCATAATCATGCCTTTTCCCAAGGTACCGCCCAGCGGCATCTGGGCCCCCGCCATCACCTTCTTTGACCCCGAGACGGACTCGCTCATCCCCTCAGACCAAGGCAAATACTATTCCTACCTCTCCAAGTCTGGGCTTGCCGGTCTGGTCATCCTCGGCACCAACGCAGAGACATTCCTCCTAACGCGCGAGGAGCGCAAGCAGTTGGTCCAGATCGCCCGCGAGGCATGCGGGCCCGACTTCCCCCTCATGGCCGGCGTGGGAGGCCACTCGACACGCCAGGTCCTCGAGTTCATTGCAGACGCCGCTGATGCCGGCGCCAATTACGTCCTAGTGTTGCCTCCCGCGTACTTTGGCAAGGCAACGACACCCGCCGTCATAGACAACTTCTTTGGCGATATTGCGACCAACAGCGCCCTCCCCGTCGTCATGTACAACTTCCCGGGTGTCTGCAACGGCGTAGATCTCGACTCTGCCACCATATCTCGCCTTGCCCGCCGGTACGACAACATTGTTGGTGTAAAACTTACTTGCGGTTCCGTCGCTAAGATAACGCGTCGTAAGCAACCAATTTTATTTTTCTGCTTTGGCTGTTTAAAACTCCTATAATCATGTCTTCGGAACCTTTACCGCTTGTGAACCACCTATAGATCGTGTTTAAAATAGAGGTGATTAACGTCGAGTATCGCAGTGGTCGGTGAGCTACCATCAGAACGCTTTGCTACTTTTGGCGGACAGTCCGATTTCCTGATCGGCGGTCTCAGCGTGGGCTCCGCGGGGTGCATCGCCGCATTCGCGAATGTGTTTCCCCGGACTATCGTCCAAATCTACAAACTCTACAAGGAGGGTAAATACCAAGAGGCGCTTGCGCTACACCAAAAAGCCGCCTTGGCCGAACAGCCCTGTAAATCGGGGATTGCGGCCACCAAGTACGCTGCCGCGATTCACACGGCGAGGGCTGCGGGGATTGAGGGGGCTGAGGAGAAGCTAAAGCCAAGACGGCCGTACACCGAGCCGCCCGAGGCCGCTAAACAGAACGTCGTGGCGGAAATGGCCGAGCTGGCTGCCATTGAGGAGAGCCTGAGATAGAAACTCCGAGGGAGACCAGAAGAGGGAAATTTCAACAAATTGACCTATTAATCCTCATGCCAGCCTGTCGTACAGACAGGTTCAATGCATCTACAATATCGGGATGTCTAAAATGCTAAAACAAAACACACATTACGCAAATCGAAGTGCCGTATCCATATGACCAATTCCTCACACAATCGCCATGAGATATCTATACCGTAGGGACAGCCATCGCTTTGCTGTCACGATGCAATAACCGCTTCATGGAACCCAATTTTCCACCTTTCCCAATATAAACAAAATAACTCCAAACCGCTGTTTCTATGAACAGCTCATAACGCTTCAAGCCTTTTATTCATTAGGAGCAACAGAATCCGTTGCAGAAGCAGTAGCAGCAGTATTGGAAATTGTGGCGGCCTCGCTGGCGCTGCTAGTCCTGCTAGCAGGGTCGGTCGTCTCCGGAGCGGGGGTGTTCGTGGTCTCAGCCGCAGTCGCCTTGACACGACCTTTCTCCCCGTCATACGCAAGTCCGTTCTCAGGCCAGCGCAAAAAACCTCTCTTGTCGGCATCCTTTACGGCGTCGGCCAGGAGATGACCCATAATCTCGTATCCTTGATCCGTAGGGTGCGAGCCGTCAGAGCTAATGTCGTCCGCCGTGGGCCTACCGGGAAGGCCTTCCGATGGGTGCAACTCGGCCAACACAACGGTCTTGTTCTCGTATTTCTGATATAGGTCGCGGAACTGTCGGTTGATGTCTAGTATGAGGGGTTCCCGGTTCGGCACGGTGTTGGTCAATAGCGTGCTTAAAACGACAGTGGATCGTGGCGATGCCTTGAGCAAGTAATCAATGAAAGCCTCCATGTGTTCTCCCGCGAGATCGGTATCCTTGTATTGCAGTACGTTATTCGTGCCGACGTTGATGACGAAGATATTCGGTTCTTGCTTGGGTACGATCTTCTTTGCGTGTTCATGAATCTGACTGATACGATTACCGCCGTACGCCTCCATATCATTATCCGGCATATCTCCGTTCCGCTGTGACCCTACCATGTTGATCGGTATTCCCAGCTCAGCGAGGTCACCACGAAGGGTCTTCCTGAAGCCATTCATGTCGGTAGATACTTCTCCACGAACTATGGATGCACCTAAACACATAATCCGTAGTGGCGTGCCGTCCGCTATGCTGCTCGAATTCTTTGGCCGCCAAAGACTAGGCTGTTTTGTTGGGCTCCCTTTGGTGGGCTCGTCGTCATCGTCGCTGTCGTCATTGCTGCTATTTCCAGTACCACTACTGCTGGTACTATTATGACCACCACTGGTGTTCCCATCACTACTATCGCCGCTGCTAGTGCTATTGTCGCTTCCAAGACTGTCACCAATGCTATCTTCATTGCTGATACTGTTGTTGTGGGGACTAAGCTCGTGGGTTGCACCAAGAGCTAATGTACATCCGTTAATAACCGGCCGACGGGATTTCTATCGAAGAAGAAAATATTTCGAAAATGTGGTATAATGAGGCGGGCAAAGGTCATATTTACCAATTAGAACGACTGACACAATGACTAGCGCCGTCAACACAGCGATGGCTCGCTTGGTTTTCAGAAAACCGAGACGACCGCGCCCTTGTGAGGGCAACGGTTTCTCTATAACACTCGACATCTTCTTCTTCTTCCGCAGGTATATACGAAAAACGGTGAATGAACGGAAGTGGCATTAATAGCCAAGAGCACAGACAAAAAGAAGCAAGACTTTTGCACCCGCTGAGGGTGGTTCCAAGGAACGACTTATTTACTTGTTGGGAGGTGGCAGCATCGAGGCGGTGCTTTTTCCGCTTGTAGTATACAACAGAGACGATAGAAAAGAAAAGGATGATAGGCAATGAAGTGACGTCGTCTATTTTTCATTGCTGGTAGTTCCCGCCAATATCGTTCCGAGCTGAAACTTTTTGGTTCTGCTGCTGCCGTAGACGCAGGCCGGAGGCTCAATGCGGATCGCCAAGCGCCTCCTAATCTTGAGTCACTGATTGCTTTGAATTGCACTGCGAGGATCTGCGGTGGAACCGGAAGTCTTGGAGGGCTTCGGCACAGTTTGCCGGTTTGTTGTGCCATTCAAACAACGACATGGCTGCGTTTAACAGTGGTGTAATCGCAGGGATTATCGCCATTTCTGAGACGTGACAGCAGCGATTCGCTAACTCGGTCGCCATGCACTGATAGATAATTGAGTATGCCTCGGGGAGCCTACAGTGTCTGGTTCTTCCATATGGGACCTATTTACACTCACTGCAGTAGATATCTACCAATGGACGAAAAGCAAACATAGCTACATGCAGTTACTCCTTAATTGATGGTTCATTTTGACGTGGCTGAAAATAAATCACCGGCCCACGAGGCCCACCGCTGCCCAGTCCCTTGGCCGTGCCGACGTCCGCGCCCAGTGCACGCCGTACCCCTGCTGCATGCATCTGTATACTATAGTGTTCTCTACCCAGGGCATGGTCGCGTGATTTGTACTATATAGTGTAGGGTTCTAGGACTTGCTATAGAAGGTTGATTGTCGAATGGTAGTGTAGGTAATTGATTTGCCTGAGCACACAAAACATGGAAACATTGGGGTTATTTTGAGACTCTTTTTGTAGGAAGTAGGATCTGTTTAGCCATTGAAAATAAGCCTCAACGGATCGGGCAGGTAATCCAACCACACTATGATCTACACGCCAAAACTAGGTACGATCTGAGCCATCCCGAACTACCAGGTAGTCTCTATCTGCTACTGCACACCAAGGTCCAATTGTGCATAATCCTTTATCAGGTTTCTTATAGGCAGGAAGCACTTTTTATCGGCCCACTCGGGCGCTGTGTCATCGTGATGTTCAGCCCACTGTCGTACTTCGTTCCAGCTCACCCAGTGCCAACCTTCGCATTTATTAGGTTCCATGGTCTGCAGTATCTCGTTAGTATCCAGCGTCAAACACGATCTCTGATATTGTTATCCTGCTACGAGTTCTGCAGAAGCCCAGGCTTTGTGATGAGGTGAAGTAAACATTACACTCACACGAGGTTCGGCATCCGCGTCTTCCATAACACACTGCACGAAAACAGTGGCGTAATGTTTCGAGGCGGCATCAAAGACGTCATTGGTCACGCCGATGACCTTGACGCCCTTAACTCGTAAATTCGTCTCCTCGAGGGTCTCCCGCTCGGAACACGTGAAGAACGACTCGCCCATTTCGATGTGCCCACCAGGGAAGGCCCATGATCCTACGGATTCATTCGTCAGTATGCAATGAACTTCTCTAGTCGTGGATCGTCCACGGCACAAAAAAAAGGAATCATCGTTTCGTTTCGTGGCGAAAGATATGGATGAGTGGGGTTAGAGGTGTGCAAAAAAGAGCCGGAACATGAACGATCCAGGCGCTTACCGGCACCGTGACTCCCCATCCGTTTCCCAATAAGCAGCTCCCCTTTCGCATTGCATATAACAACTGCAACGCCGACGCGGGGATTCGGTGGGGCTGCAGCCATGATGTATGTCAATTCTCTGAACTGTAGCTGAGGAGTGATTCGGACACAAAAGAAGAAAGAAGATATAATGAGACGAATAGATATTCGAGGACGGGATGAAGATAATGAATTAACACGAAAAAAAGGACGATTGTTATGTCCTTTTATGTCCTTTTAACATTCAGAGAGCATTCGGCAGTGCAAATCGAGGGTCACTAAGAGCGGGGGTCTAGCGTGGTGAGTGAGAAAGCAAGTAATACAAGGCAGATTCTATTTTACCCTATCTTACAATCCCTAACATGGAAAACTGCCCCTCTGGACACAAACATAACGGTTTTTTTACAGTTGTTAAGGTATAAGCCACGTACACAACCACCCACACAACGAATCACAGTTATTCGTAAGCCAATCCATTTGATTGCTTCTATTGTTCTTGTTTGTCTAGATTTTTACGAATACTTTATTCGCCCAATCCTAGAATCAATCGCGGCTTACATAGTAATACATGACGGTATCCCCGTGCCACGCGATCATAACTTCGAAGATGCCTCGTCTTTCGCCTTCGCCTCTCTTTCCTCCGCAAGGACCTCTTCTCTCCCTCTCACCTCAGTATTCGTTGGCCCGCCCTTCCCAAACTTGACTAACACAACCCTCTCCCAATCACCACCCCGATCGCTACCCTTGAGCTCTTCGCCCGGCTTGTCAAGGGCTAGGATTGATCTCCGATCGCTATGTCGTAAGCCGAGCGTGATAGGACTGATAACCTTGTCCGCCCAAGGGATCTGTGAGGTAGGGTGTTTCATAGCCTTGGGGTGCGTAGTTGTAGGCACAGTATCTAGAAACACACGCAGCTTCTCGCGTTGTGCGCGGTAATGTTCTGTTGATGGATTCGGAGAGTTTGATGTGGGTGCACCCGCGAGGAACCGTGAGAGCAGGTGTAGGAGGAAACACTGCGGTGGGAATAGAACCACCTCACCACGACCCTGCCTCTCGAGCCATGTCGCGACGTTGTCGAAGTGTGCCGCCGTTATCTCGGTCCCGCCGTCGGGCGTTGGAATCAACGCCTCGTTCTGTGCTTCTGATAATACCGGGTCTAGACTTGTTTCTAACGGTAGCATGTACAGGTACATTTGCGTAGTGAAACGCTTGGGTAGCCCCGGGGGTGTTAACCAGCGGGTGAAGGGGAGCAAGTTTTCTAATTGCGTAGTTAGTTCGCCGATGTTCTATGTGTCCACCGAATGTCCAGGGGCACTTTCTTGTTATGAGCGACTCGCATTTTCACTTACCTGTGTCAGCAACCCCGCCTATACTCTCTAGCCATTTTCCAAAACTGATATCGCCGTCGTAAATAGCCTTTCGCGCCTTATCACGCTCTAAGACGGGCAAGTTCAGCAACGGTCCATTCCGGTCACCTTTCCGCGCAAGCAGAATCCCACTCTCTTCGAATGTTTCCCGGATCGCCCCCAACCTGTAAGCTAATGAGTCTTCATGCCGTCTGGCATCACTAGGCGGGGGAATGATGCCGTCGTGAAACTCTGAAAGGTTGCCCCCGGGGAATACATGTGCGGATGCGAATGATGTCGAAGTCTTGACTCGATGTAGTAGTAAGACCTGATTTGTTGGCGAGAGAAGTATAATGCTCGAGCTAGGACAAGGTTCGGGGGGCGTCTTCACCGTATTAGACGAACTTGACGCCCGAGTTTCTTTAGGCATCATGGGTTTAAAAGGAATAAGATTTGGTCTTCTTCCTGAGCTTATAATAAGATTCACCCCTGTACGCTTTTCTAGTTGTTTTGAGCACAACCTGCTTGTATGATAGTAGACCAGGCCTCTCGTCAAGACTGGTTGCCAACGTCCAGCGTATCTTACGTGCCGCACATTAATATTGACTATACAATATAAATCTGAGGTTACAGAAGTTAACGACTGCATAGTTCCGAACTATAGTTGACTCGGAAGACAAAGGTTACGGTGCGGGCACCGAGGGTGGGGAGTGAGTGAGAGTATGCCGAGGTTCAACGAACGTGAGACTATCTTAGTACCGTAGGTGACCGAAATGGATGATCCACTCGGCGCTAATCCTACCTAGTATTACCATCAATACCTCAACCTGGAACTCACCCCCAAACATAGCTTAATCATGAAAGCGAACAAAGGTATATGGACGATTCAACATCTTAACCCCCACCCTTCTAGGTAGGTAACTAGAACAGTTGGTTGCTCATATTGATTGGTGGGCTTTTGTGGTGGGTTGGAGCAAGATCCCCTCGAGCCGCTTAAGAAGTTATGCTAGAGATAGGGAACGCGGGCAATAGGAAATTTGTTGTTCATTTATATAAATTCCAAGTTATTAAGCCGAAGTATTTTACTAGTTAACGGCTACGTCGTGACTTATACTACTAACCCTCTTCCTCATGATTACACCTTCTGCCCATCGAGCACCTCCCTTCTTACCTCCAGCAAAGGAAGATGAAAGAAAAGAAAAAAACTACAATATTGCTTCAAATTACTCATACGAGCGTCACAATTATAATAAAACTAACAGCACACCTAAAGTCTAGGCCAATTCTTAATGCATGAGCAATAGTTATGTGCCTCCCAAAGAGGGCGGTGCACTAAACCCAACTACCTACTCTAGGGAGACTGAAAGCACAAATGGAAAAAAACACGAATAACCAACTCATTCAAAAAAAAAAAAAAAAAAAAAACACCATGCCTCAATCCTGTCACATACAAATCAAGGCTTATCACGGCCAAGTCCGGCTTTATACACAGTGAGTGCGCGGTTTCGACTATCCTTATGATCAACAATAGGCTCGGGATATCCAGCCTTCTTCGCCTGCGCCGCAGCTCCTCTCCCATAGGGGTCGTGGATAGCCTTGCCCTTTATATCTTTGAGTTCAGGGACCCATTTACGGATATAATCGCCCTCGGGATCGAACTTCTCGCTCTGTAGTAGCGGATTGAAAATTCGGAAGTACCTGAGAACTGTTAGCCATTGCACCTATTTATAACGACATTCACATGACAGGAGAACTAACGGTTGGGGGTCGACCCCAACCGAGGCGCTAAAACCCCACCCCCCATTATTCGACGCGAAATCTCCGTCTATTAAATGTTCCATAAAAAAGCGTTCTCCCATCCGCCAATCGATCAGGAGGTCCTTGGCAAGGAACGAGGCCACGATCATCCGACATCGGTTGTGCATATATGCCATGTTCGTGATTTGGCGCATGGCGGCGTCTACGATCGGAAAGCCGGTGCGTCCTTCACACCATGCCTTGAAGTGAGAGGAGTTATATGACCATTCGATGTTCGAGTATTCAGGTTTAAATGGTTTATTCATACTATTTGGAAGCATCAGTAGATTTATTCCGATGTGAGTGACACAAAAGTTACTCGCATACCAGATATATGGCCAATTCACTAGAACGTGTTTGTAAAAGTCCCTCCACTATAGTTCGCTAGTATCAGTAATTACTCTGTTAGACGAAATAGGTGTTGGTTCGAGGAGATTTTCATGCTCTCGAGACACACTCGTCACCTTCATAGGAGATCTGCGCCTGTGCGAGCGGCTGTTACGGGAATATGAATTAGGGGGGCAGCTTACAGCCACTTCACTAATCCACGTTTTGATACCTTCATCTCCAGCATCAAGCTTCTTCATCTTATTTCTGTCCCTGGCGGTTCGGATAGCTGTCCTCGCGCTAAGCGTTCCCGCCGCAAGATGTACCGATATTGAAGACGTAGCGGCCTGCGCAGGAAAGTTCCGCCGCTGGGCATATTGGCCGACTTTTTCTTTGCAGAACTTTTCTAGCCTGTCCACCGCCTCATGCTCGCCTGCGGGCCACAAGGCGCGAAATCGTTTCGCATCCTCTTCGGATAGCCTCTTGTTCTCTGGTACATCGGGTATATCACAATCGAAAAGTGAGGCCAATTTGTCTCGGGCGTCTGGAGAATTCTTTGACGGCGGATCGAAAGTAGCGAGAAGTTCCGGGTTCGCATGTACATGGGCAACCCAGGATCGATACCAAGGGGTATACACAGCGTATTGCTTCCCACTACCCGTGGTGAGCGCCCCTGGGGAGACAACGCAAGTATCGTGGAATACCTCCATAGCTAATCCGCGGTCCGCGCACATTTTTACCATCTTTGCCTCTCTTCGTAGCTCATCGACTTCGTATTCCATGTTGGCAAAGAGGTGGCTTGCGCCCCATTCCTCCATGAGGTCGATGATTCGGCTGGGTATCTCTTTTCGTTTTTCTACTGTCTCGACGTACAACGGGATATCTAGGGCGGCTAGGTCTTGCTTGAGGATGCGTAGGGTCCTCATCATAAAATCTACACGGACCGATGCTGTGAGATGCGCCTCGAAATCTTGCGGACTCACTATATATAAGCAGATCAACGGTACACCAGTTTCCCGAGCCTTCTCACTAGCTTCCCATAGTCCTCGATTATCGGTCGTTCGTAAATCCATCTTATACCAAAACACGACAGCATCCTTAGCTTTTACTTTATTCCGGACTGCGCTTGTCTCTTCCAGGGCAGCGGCCAGCTGCTCTATCGGACGGGGAATTTCACCGTCGTTGTAGGCCCGAGCTCGCGCGTTGCTCATTTCGTGTGGGTAATATTCGCGAAGCACGATGCCATTCTCTTCGGCTTCAGCAGAGAAATTATGTGGCTCGCGTAAATGATCCGATGTAGCATTCTGTAGCTTCGGTTTCTTGGTATCATGAGTGTGTCCAGCGTCGCCGTCAAGTTCGGTCTTCCGCTTGGAGGCCGCCTTCGAAGGCATGCTATGGTAGGTATATTTTTGCAGGGAAGTAGGTATGCTACTACTCCCGTGTTTTATCGTTTGGCGTTGTCGAGATGCAGGTCGATGAGTGTAGGCCGGAAGATGCAGGGCGATTACACTAGGTGATAAGAGCGTCGAAAGACAAGCAGAAGAACACAAATCAAATAATTGCGTATGAGTAGATCTATTCAATAGATGCTTAGGAATTGTTAGAATTCCCATTGGATACCGTATATTTGAGATGAGGATACTATGATATAGCTGGCATGTTCACTCCGCAAACTGCTCAAAGTTTCCAAAGCGGCCTTTCTGTCTCGATGACGCACGAGACATCTTGTTCCGCAGATCGAGCCGCATTGACTAACCTAAGGTACATTGGCTCGTTCGGTGGCTTGCGCTAGTAGATAGAGCTATACTATGTAAACAAAGTTGGCGTGCCTTACCGTATATTACAAGAGAACAACAAACCCGAAACATTTTGACACCTACATATTTTTCGCGTTTTCCAGAATCGCGGTTTGAGTACCATCCCGTCTAAGGGTGTCGAGCAGATGTGGCACAGGCAGGGAGGTGTGGCTTAAGCATATGAATGTCCAGCCACGGCCCATAAACTCGGGTCCATCTAATGTTTCACGAGATTGTGCTTCGCAAAATGCGCCTAGTATAGTAGCACAATCACCATATGAGAAACAAATCAGAAGAGATCCTGTATCATTGGGATGGCCAATGGCTCACCTTTGTTTGCTGTCTCAGGCAACCAATCACGTGATAACCATTTTGCTGCCTATTCCCAAAGGAAACACAATTGGCGCTAGTCAAAGCTGGGGTGGCAGTGTAAGTCCATATAGAAAATGTCATTTCTGTTTCCCAAGATACTAAACACCTTGTGGTATTGAAATTAATCATGTCGGCACTAGCAGATTCTGAAAAACCTATACCCCGCTTCACTATCGACTTAGCAAAGCCGCCTCGTGAGCGATATGATGAGGTTGTTCAGGTCTTTGGATCCCGCATGCGTTCTCTGGTGGGCCTATTTGACAGTGTGCTGTCGATGTTCATCACTTTTACATGGCTACGACCGATAGTGATAGGATTATCCAAGGTTTGTCTCCGCCGGGTGTACGATGAGGAGGAAAATGAAGAGATTAAGGGTATATCAGCGGCCTCGGGCGTGCCACTGTACTTGCTTGTTGCTTTAAACAACCTCCTGGACTGTTTGTTGGGTTGTACATCCGGCGCCATACCCATCTCACCCGGTAGGGCGTCGCAAAGAACTGATGAGACCAGGCTCTTACACTTCCGAACCTTGGACTGGGGCATGGATGAGCTGCGAGACTTGCTCGTCGTGTTGGAATTTGTGGACTCGACATCAGACAACCCAAACCGTGTCATTGCACGATCGATCACATATGCTGGGTTTGTTGGCTCTTTGACGATGGTTAGGTATGTATATAAAGTGGGGTAGAAAAGGAAACCTGCCCTCTTAAGCCTCGAGAAGCTTACAATCCCGTAGGCCGGGGCTTTCTATATCACTGAATCACCGAGGTTGTCATGACTGCCCTAGTAGACAACTTCGTTGGCATCAACTTATGGTACTACTTGGAAAGCGGAAATCCATCGGTTCGATTGTGCGGTCGGCCATATTGCATCCTTCCCTACCCGTCAACGAAGGGGAACAATTTGTAAAACAAATATCAGACCTTAGATTCACACCAAGTGCGCCGTGTTATCTGATTCTCTGCGACGGTCGAGAGGCTGCCGTTATTACAAAGGATTATATCACAGGTACTGTCCAGTCAACAAACGAGTTTATTGCCCAAACAAATCATGATCCCGATAGTCATGAAGATGAGGCAGCCCAAAAGCATAAGATAACTCAACAGGGTCGACGCGAAGTGATCAAATCGTCATTCGGAGTTCAAGGTTGGGTAGAGGAATCAGCTGGTAGGCTGCATTGTGTCCAGAAAAAATGGGATCGTCTCGTACGCGAATCTCGAGCAAAAAACTCACCAGTGTCTCCGGCAGCAACGCCTAGCATCACAGAAAGGACATTGCGGAAATGGCTTTCCGACTATCCGACACTCAATGAGTGTTCTCATTACACTTCTATTCTCAACCCAACAACAGGCCAAATTCGATGGTTGATAAGAGGGCCCCTAGACGATTCTGAAAAGTAATGTGAACTCTGGATACGTTAATTCTCGGGCCAGGGACTGAGGGTTAACACCTCTACGCGAGTTAGCTTCGTCAGCATGGGGGTCACAGGCTACATCATGAATCACGATCGATCGCCCTGAAGACATGGGACAAGCAGATGCGCGCATGATCAAGACATTGCAGCATAAGTTGTTCTAAATGTATGACCCGTATCTGTGCTATGATGAACAGCTCGAACACCACAGCTTTTTCAAGGCCACAACTCGATCTCCGGCACGGAGACTATCAAGGTAGCCCCAGACTCCTCGCCCATAGATTCACTCGGAGGTGGATGCGAGAAGACTTAGCCAGCCGGGAAAGGGATTCGTCACCACCAAAAGGGACACACGGCTCAAGTAGCGGGTATTAGGGATGATTTTGTTCGTATTGTCATCGTGTCCGGAGTCGCATTAGGACGGCCGTATCTCTTTATCGACTAATCTGCAAATTCCACGTGTCTCGCCATGTCGACCTAACCATGAATTTCCCATGAACGCCGTTACCTAAGCAGCCTGTCGTTAGAATTCGTGCGGGACTCCTCGTTCCATGGATTAACATACCACTAAGAAGAAATCCTCTATCGGTTGGGGCTCCAGACGCTCTTCAGGAGACCATCCTTCTGGGTGATTCGGTTGAAGGCGTCATCACTCTCACCCTGTTGATGGTTAATTTAGTATATGTAAACGTGGAATATAGACCCGTAGAATTATTACCATGGCGCGCACGAATCCGCTGAGAGCATAGCTTTTACCATTGTTAGTGTCCGAGCGGTTATACAACGAGTGTTTTAGGTCCTCATACATGTGGTTCTCGCCGGGGACCTGTCTTCCGCTCTCATCGAGCTTAGCGACCTTTTCAATTCGATTAGCTATTGTTGAGTTTCGGTTGGGCGATTCGGAAACCAACGCTGATTTGAACACTGGCGTGGTCGGTGGCCTTGATCACTGTTGCACATGGCGGTCAGTCATTATTTTCCATCTATATGACATAGACTTGGGTTATAGACGTCTAGACCAGTGTAGGCAGACAGGTGCAGGAAGCAGAAACAAAAGACTACTTACGGCGGCCGGTCGCGCTGCACTTTCGTGGCACGTAAAGGTCGACAACTTCTCCGCGGTCGTTCTCCATTTTGGCGTTTGGGGTGAGTTTGGCGGTTGGGGGAAGGTCGGAAATGTGGTTGGTGAAGATGTGGTTGTCGCAAAAGAATTTCTGTAATTTTGACCCGGTCGCAGGTAGTGGGAGGGATGTGGTGGGGGTTGTACCTTCGTATCCTTTGCTCGGCTAAGGTCACGTGCAAGGTCACATGCTTTCGAGATTGTTTCGCGTGCACCCTTCAGTCTTAGTCATCCTTCTCGTCATCCCTGTCGATGCCCCGCATTGTCATTTGGCCAGTTGGTTGGCCGATGATCTCAGCGTGAATCAATTAAATCCTCCCAAATATCAACACTGCTCGACAAAGCACAATTGGTTGGCCGCTTTTACTACTACCCTTTTCTCTCTAGAAGTTTTACAATCCTTGGCCTCCTTTGATTAGCCGTGATACTTTAGTTTATTACACATTGCAGTCATTGCTTGTAAATTGAACCTGTTGGTCCGCGCTTTCTATATTCGAGCCTGGCGCGGAGCCTTCTTTTCGCACAACCATCTAGTCATGTCTTCTCCGCCTCGGCCGCGAACGTTTGATCCAAATCCTATTTCGTCCTCTTCGCCATATCTTCCTTCGCTCGATGAGATATTTCTTAATAAGGGCTCCAAAAGACCATCCTTGCCAGCTAGAAATCACGGTGCGCCTATACTAGCAAATAGCCAGCCCACGTTAACAAATGCCGCAAATGTCCTACGCGAGGCCCCAGAAATCGATATAGACACCGAAACAATCACCCACTCGCCGTCACGTAGAGTTAAGACAACCTCCACAAGTCGCAGGCACCATGCTTCTACACTTGATATATTGGCCGATAATCTAGTTTCGAACCCGCCGGCTGCCATAGCGGAATCTTTGTCTCCAAAAGGCAAGCCATGGCAAAAGTTTAGGAGTGGGACCTCAGTGCCAGATGGTGACGAGTCTTCTACGGCCCAAAGCCCCGAGGCAGTGACCTCAAGGAAGCGACCGGGCAGGGCTATGGACCAAGTATCCAGGCATTTTACCAAGAGGAAAGAGCAAATGAATTCTGAACACAGCCCCAAACGGGAAAGAGACAAAGTTAGTGCGAAAGATCCAGCCGACTTGGCACCTGCAAACGCCGAATTGGAGCCGGCTATCCCCCGTCGCGGTGATTGGACCCCGCCTCGAGCTGGCGAGCCTATTGTTCTCGATTCCGACTCTGATGCTCGAGAGCTCTTCTCGTCGGTTGACAAAGAACCAGTATCAAAGGACGTATTCCGGACACTATACAACCAGTACGGAAGGGAAGGTATAGATCTAGTACCGGAATTATCTGCACAAACCCAGGCTAGCTTTCTTAGGAAACGTAAACAGATCGAGCTGATATCTACCGGCCAAGAAAGGGGGGTTGGCCAACCCCAGGAAGAATCGCCGTCGAAGGAATCACAGTTTCTAAAAGAGCACCAGAAACAGGCAGGGCGAAAAGCGCCTGCATCGAGAAAGAAGACGAGGACGATCACCGAGCTAGCAATAGCCCCTTTCGCTGCACCACCTGCATCTAACGTTGAACTTGAAGGACCTACGACTAAAGAATCAATGTTGGATTATTTTGATTCTGATGGGGCCGTCAAGGCGCTGGTCGAGCATCAAACGGCTGTCATGTCTCAACGAAAAACTAAGGTCAAAGAGAGAAAGCAACCTCCTAAAACAAAACGCAAGAAAAAGGCAGGCACAGAAGCTAATCCGATTTTGCTGTCTCCAAGTACTGCACAGAAACAGTCTTCAGCCCAAGATTTTGTTTTCGGAACGTCAAGTCAGCTAGTACAGGAGGAGTCCCCAACAACGCTGCGAGATCTTCAGGCTGCGATCCGTGCATCTAATAGCTTAAATTCCGACCCTTTTGATGACGCTGTGGGCCAACGCCTATGGCACGCTGGAGCGCGTGACGAGGAAGGCGAATTGATAGGCATGGAAGTTGTTGACCTGCAATACGGCACGACGGCTACTAGAGGACCGAGTGTCACCGCGACACCGGGTGGCCAAAGCTTTGTTGATATTGATGATATACTGGAGTCGCCGGGGCCGGTGAGCCCACTGCCAAATGCGCGTTCAGGATCCCTTCAAATAAATTCCCACTTTGAATCCCAGAATACGAAACAAAGTTCAAGTGGCACATCTTTAGGGCCGGAGGACCCAGTCAGTGCAACTACTGTTAACCCCCGTCCCAGTTACGAATTATTCACAGATGCCCAACTTAGCAAACAAATCACATCGTACGGCTTTAAAACGGTGAAGAAACGTGCTACAATGATTGCATTGCTTGATCAGTGCTGGGCAAGTAAGCATCAAGGCGCATCAGTAGGTTCGATACAGTCTTTGTCAACATCTACCCGTAACCCAGCTCTGGCTCAGCAGGAGCCTGCTGGCGATATACCAAAGAAAGCCTCTGCAAAATCAAGTAGAAGTAGTCGGCCAACAAAAGATGATAATGATATTACATCAGCCGCTAAGCCAGCTACATCAAATAGTCCCAAACGACCGCGTGGTCGCCCAAAAAAGAATGAGACTACTTCCACCTCCACAACAAGCTCAAGTACCTCTGTATCAAGCCTAAAACGGGCACGTGGCCGTCCCAGAAAATCGAGTGCCACTTCTCTTGAAATTCCAGACTCCGACAACGACACTTCATCACCTGTATCCTCACCTGATCCAGTATTCTCTTCGCCTCCTCCACCAGACCTCACGATATCAGACGAGGGTGATATGTCTCTAACATTATCACCAACCGATCAACAGGCGGAGTTATTTAGACACATCACTAAGGCCGTAACCTCGACACCCCGCTCACAAGACCCGTCAAACCCATCGTGGTATGAGAAAATGCTTCTCTACGACCCTGTTATTCTTGAAGACCTGGCATTTTGGCTGAATGGTGGTGAATTAACACGTGTCGGATATGATGGTGAAGCATCCCCATCCGATGTGAAGAAATGGTGCGAAAGCAAGAGCGTCATCTGTCTCTGGCGACAAAACACCAACGGGAAGGAGCGCAAACGATATTAAATGATACGGCCACGAGGTGAATGTTGAAAATAATGCAACTATGGATACCCCTTTGACTAGTATAAGCGAGAAAAGAAGACATGATTTATAAATGATTTTTTTCCACTAGAACATTGAGGAAGCCATGAAAATATTTGAGAACATGTCACATCCACCCGCGACGTCTGATTTTAGGGAGTGCTTATAGTGGTAATGACCTAGCCTTTCCCATTACCAAATTTGCATCCCAGTAGAGTTCCCCCTATTTCCATCCTTATAGTGACTTATTTAAGCTTTAGATTTCCTTTTATATTCATTTAATTCTTCGCTGATACCCCTTGTCTATCAAGCTTCACTGGTCGGTCTAATCGAGATTTTAGCTCGGGTAATGGCATTACCCGTGAAAGTGAACTCACTACTCATTCTACCTAAGTAGTTTTCAATCTAATAAAGTTAGATGATATTTTCTCTACATATGTTACAAGATACAAAAAACACGGCGAGGTCTTTCAGCCACCACATCTACATGTACTCTTTGCTTCTTTGGCGTTTTTCTGAGGTTAGTTTAATCATGGCGGATCTTACAGGTTATAGATTTGTCAACAGCTTTGTTTACGAAAGAGGCTTGCTATAGCAAGGTTTACCATACCCGACGGAGCCCTCTTCCGATAGTCCTAGCTTTCTGGTAAATTCCGATCGCTATTTTGTATGGGATTTACAGAGACTGCCTTCGGCTGCTTTTTGGGCACATCACAATCTCTTACAAATACCCTCGGCACAGTTATAACAAGGCTTGCGGTGTAGGGCTTAGAATATAGGTAGTTACTAATTATGAATAATCTTCGAAGGTGACAAATGTCCTCTATTTTCTGCTGGGACCTTTAGAGATGGCCCTGTAATTCCGAGTCTACATATACAGAAGATGTCGGCAGCCGAGATCTTCAAGTCCGGACTTGCACTTGCGTTATTCACTACAGTTAGTCTTGCAACTATATCTCATCCCGGGGCAGGGGCCGCATTAGCTGGGTTTCACATCGAATGTTTGCTATATTGATGCCCGAGACTCCGAGACTATTGGGAATTAGTGTGTGACACGAATCGGTCCCGAGGACATCCTGATATTATATGCCCTGTTTAACCCATGTTATGTATAACTAGAAGTCTACTTGTCCCTTAATTCCCCTCACCTTAGCAAGGAGTGATTGGTGTGTACACTATCCTTGTCTACTAGTAGTCGTCTCGGCTTTCCTTGTGCCTCTTTGCCTACGACGTAATATTGGTCATTCACTAAGTCTATCTATGCAAAGGTTACTGTTCCCAGTTGCTACACGGCTACGAATGCCAAGACTACCCTAGCTCATTTAGATACACGATCGCGTCTGTGGATGAGTCATACAAGCACTATTGGATATGAATAACCAGTTGCCTACGTCTCGAATGCAAGGAAACAAACTTCACAATAACTATGAGGTTCAACGAGCGGAATAGAACTCTGTGAATTCCTATTACCTGCGCTCCTTCCACGGGGGTGGTATATTGAGGAAGAGATGATGACAATTAATGAGGGCAGTAATGGACGGGCATATTTCTGCTGGGTATTACAACCATCCAGTAGTCAATCTTGATACAATAACAGTAGGCAGGAGTCGATGCATTGAAAGCTACCTAGATATATACACGTAAGTCTTATCGAAAGAGTAAGCTACGTTATACGTTTGTGTACCTGAAGGGATAGCTTAGCTATGTTAACTAATACCTAAGCAATAATAACTTAGGGGGTCAATGAACTTGCATGAGTAGGACGGACCAAAGCTCACACTGAATATAGTAGAATTTACATACTCTTTTTCTCGCACTCTGTGAGAAGACGTATAACGACGTATTTACGTGAGAGCGAGTTAAGAAGGGCAGTTTTCTAGTCTGCATCTAAACCTATTACTCATACACCGAAACTGCCACACCTACTAAGAATGTGCCCTGTGCGTAGCATGAATTACTAGGTAATTTAGCTGATGTAGGCCCTCTGCTGAATAAGAAGCATTCATTATAGCATCTTTAAACATAATCTTGACAAGATGTTTTCGTTCTTTCATTTACAAGGTAGTCATTTTTAATGTCGAAAGAAATTAACCCATTATACCGTAATTTTTCGCAATGTATTTTTAAACTATCTACTACCAGTAGACTAAGCTTCGTTTGTTAAAAATAAAGGAGATATTAAAATAACAATAATAATGATAGCGTTAATGCTGCAAACAAAATAAAATAAACTTTAAAAGAAATAAATTTTTATAAAAGTTAATCTGTTATAATTATGGTAAAAATACAATATAACCAAAGTAAAGAATTAAAAAAGAAAAAGAGAAGTAAATCTTTAGGTAGATAAACAGCGAAAAAATATTAATTTGAGAGCCGCAGGATTCGAACCTGCGCGGTTTCCCACTGCGGGATTTATGGTATAAGCCAGCATGAAGCCGTTCCTATGACCTAAACACAGCGCCTTAACCACTCGGCCAGACTCCCAGTTTGATAAAATAGGTCTCGATATTGAGCTAAAAATGGTGGAGTGTGGAGGGTAGGGTATAGAGGAGGGGTACGCACATGTGGCCAGCCGGCGGCAGTTGGTAAAATATGGTACTCTTCCACTATTGGTCGGTGTTAATGAATGAAAAACAAACACATTATTTAAAGCATAGTTAGTTTGATGCAGCAAATAAGATATGGTAATCTTACCTCCCCTTTAGATGATTTACCTACCAATGGACCTTGCTCACGCATAAAGGTAAAAATGCAACAACGTAGGAGTAAAAAATTGTAGAATCTCCACCAGGGCAAAATAAAGAACTGCTGCATCAGCCGTGAATCGAACACGGGGCCCATCGATGGCAACGATGGATTTTACCACTAAACCACTGATGCCAAGATTTGGAGAATCTCACGGTTGTGTGACGAAAGCAGTTCTGGAGCAAAATTATATAGGAAGCCGGGGTATTTCACGACGGCTTCGTAGTTAAATCAACTACTGGTGACTACAGGCTTAGACGAACTATCTTGTAATCTATAGTAAAATGGCATGGCTTTGATGTGGTCTGTTGCGAGACAACTTGCTACCCTACCTGATGATGTTTTTAACTAATATCATAGATGTTCTCATGTATGTATTCTGAGTCTCACCGATGTTTCCGTGACCTCCCCCGGCAAATACAGCCTCTTTGAGGAGACTTCTTCTCTGACATATTCGGTTTCATGGGTTCAGATAGTTGACCACTAACTGGTACATATGGTGTTGCTCTACGTCCGTGTAGTCTTGGTTGAGTCTGGTTGTCTCTGAGTACCCTTTTGGCCTGCCGGCACGTCGAACCCTTTAAACGGTTTGCCTGCAACCTCAAGTGAAACCTCTAGGCGTGCAACTTTATTGGTGACTGACACGATTTAAGGACCGGCTGATTGTTGATGGGGCGGTTAGTACTTTCGTACTCTTGGATACAGGGGTAAGAAAGGAGTTAGAGTAGGAGTGGGAGGCCGAGGAAGGGCTTGTTGATGTATTTATCAATGATTTCTTTCCGTAGGCAATTTTTCATAGCTGAGGCAAAGCTATATTACTAGTGCTCAAAATCGATTTGCTGTCTGAGGGTAAACTCTAGTTCTACCGGAATCTGACCTTAGGCGGTGCTGATGCCGTATCATGGGAAGTGGATGGAGGTTCTTGTCCAACAAGAGGTTATTATGATGAAAGTAGAGAGGGGCAGAGAGAGAGACGGGGATTACAATAGGGGGAAAGAAGCAGTGAGGAAATAGAAGGCAGTATAGAGATAAGCTAATATGGTAGTAACAGATTCAGGAGTGGAGAGGTAGAGAAAACGGTATGTCATGACTATTAAATTAAACAGAAAGAGTTGATATATCTTGGTATTGCTGCAGACAAGAAAATGTATCGGACGGAAGTGTAGATGGGTATACTAGAAGAACTGCCATTTTAACGTGCTGGAGGAAAGCGTATATAAATATATGAGAGAAGAGGTAAGAATAGCTTGACTCCTCGAGAGCTAACTAAGGCTATTCTGGTGGCAAAGTACGTTTTCTTTAGTTTCAAGGACCAGGAATAGGGTTTTTGTCTAGATTATATCATGATCTCGGTATTGAAAGCGAGAGAAATGACGGCGCATCAGGGCTGTCACAACTTCTAGGGACTAAGACCTCTTGGCCTAGGAGATATTAACTAACTTGACAGCTACCACTAGTATAGATAGAAGTTCCCTCCTAGTGTAATAATACTAAGTCAATATCGGAATTAACAGTCGTAAGATAACTGTGACGATAGGACCACAGACGTAACTGTACACACGCGGTAGCTTGAGATTACATGACCAAGCTGAGTTGACGTTAAGTGTTTCTATCGCTAAGAAATAATTAGGCTCTTACGATAGCTGTGGCCGTATAGAAGAGAGTATGGTCGGTGTACCATTATATGAATCGCTGTTGCCTCGATTGGGGAGTGTAGACACGGGGTATGTGTTTGATACAGCTTGTTGATAATGGCACTTTACCAACCTTAATTTAATATCTATTAAACAATTTCTTATGCTCATGTATGCTGAGAGGGCCCTAAGAGTCCGTTGGTTTGATCGGTACAAAACGAAGTCATTGTATGTAGCGTTGTGAGATTTTCACAGACCGAGAGATCTCCTTCCTGCCCAGAAAAGCGAAGGCACACCCGGCGATCAAGCAACAAGTTGTTAATTAGAGGAATCAAGCTTTGAGATCCATTGCTGATGCTAACATCGTCCAAACTGTAAGATGTTTGCCATTGTGGCCAGGGCCGGTGCCAACGAATGCATGGCGAGTTTCGGATTGGGTGTCTAACAACTAAGGGAGTATCTTCGATGGCGTTATGGCTGCAGTATTTCCACCTGATATTCCTCTTTTCAAGCTTACTGATGTTGTAGGCTTGGGGTAGGTAGCGGGCCAAAAGATCGGAGGATGAGAAAAGAGTGTAGTCGTCATTAGATCGAGACGTTGTTCGTGAGACGGAATATAGGAAGCGAGGAGTGTCCAGGGGCTTATTTTCGGGGCCGAAATTTTTGCTTTCCATCGCAGCCATCTGGGACGTTCCATCATAACGAATAGGTATCACCTCAGTTGGAACTGCTGCGATACTTGGAGTTAGCTAGATTCGTTTTCAGTGTGGTGTATGGGTATTTCGGAAGTGTAACTATATTGTAAGAGCAAGCTGCTATACTCTTGGGCGATAGAAACAGTCATCTGAGGTGTTACTTACTAAAGCTGCTTTGAGGAGGGATTTTAAACTCGTCTTCAACTTCTTGAGTAACGCGGGGTTTCCGCAATATAACAGGACCAAAGTTATATGCCTTAGTAGTGAGTATACCACAATATTTAGTATCAGAGAACCCTCTAAGAACAACAGGAGAGCAAGTCGTTGCCAGCGTGCGAACCTTCTGCATATCTACCATGGACAGAGGGTAAAACGAAGTTGGATTAGCGGGTTTAATCATGATGCCACAGGGATACATGTACTCGAACGTGACATCCATATTAGGCCAGTTAAATACCTCTGATCTCTCACGGAAGTAGCTTGGGCGCCCGTCGATGTACACAATGTCGTGTGTCATAGCCGGTATTAATATAGCGTGTGACATTGAGACACTCCCATCTGCGCTGCGTACCGCGGCCCCATGCCATGGGGTCATAACAATTTCGTTATCCTGGGGGAGCATGGTAATCGATATTTTGTGTGAATCGTTTGAGGGATGAATTGAAAGACGTATAAAGTCGGGATACTTGTACTTTACCGTCTCAGCAAAGGCCTTGCCACACGTTAGCTAAAATAATCTTCATGCGGCTCTGGGATTTCACTAACCTTTCCTCTGACTATCATGGCTTTGGCAATGCCACTATTTTCCCTCTCAGTTTGAGAGCGAGAGCGGTTGGCTCGGTCGTCACGCTCGCTCATCAAAAACTTTTTGTAACCTTTGTATGTTTTTGAGATATCGGGATCATTCGTGATGGCATCTAACACATCAAAGCCACTAGGCGTATTTGCCTCGAGAAGACTGCGATACTCAGATACCTTCGCAAGGTATAGTTCCTCATCTAGGGCTTCAGAGTTGTGTTCAGCGCCAACTAGGTCGCAGATGCGTGCGAACCGAATGCAGTGACAGCCATTTTTCTCCGCCATTTTCCTCAACTCCTGACCGTACCTCCAAACCTCTTGGTCTGAGACACCAAGTATATCTATATCAACTTTAGTGTCCGTTTTATAAACTCGACGTACGGCTTAATACCATTGTATGTGATGCCATCTGAAACTATCGTCAGAAAGGTATCGCAATTTGTGGCATCTTTTATCGCCAAACATAACCCATTGAGATGAGCAAGCGAAAGTCGTTCGGCCTCATCTGGGAGTGGACCGAGAACCTTCTTCGATCGATTTGAAGACTTGAAGGGGAAGGCGGGAATCACAAGCTCAATTGGATTATCTCTTTCGAGTGCTTCCTGAATCTGGGCCTGGGAGTGGAGAATGGACTGAGGAAAATCCCAATCATTCTTATATTCAATGCGGTAGCGATTGAGGATGATAGCCGCGGCTTTGGCTCGCTCGGCGGCTGGCTGTGTAAGTTCTTCGATCTTAGGCCCAGCGTCACTGGCGACGTTATCTTTTTTGTGCCTTTGATTGCTGTTCAGTTGCTTTGGTGATGAATCTCCTCGTGAAGTATCGCTTAGATCGTTTCTATGCTTCTTACCAGGTGCTAGATGCAACTTGCTTGGTTGGTCGTCCACCACTCGATCAAGGTGCGGAGAGATTGGAGGTAGAACCTGAATCGATGTGATAGACATCCTGAATGTTCAAAAAATTAGGAAAAAACAAACGTTCCAGTGACGGATCATGGACCGGGCCGGGCCTTGATGCCCTCGGAAATTATATAACTGGGAAGGTCCTGCTTTATCTATCTTTCAAGACACAAATCGAGACTTCCTGGCAAAACTTGAGTCGTTTTGATTACCTAATGCTGAGGAGAATTTTGCCGAATTCCGTGAAAAGAAATATACGTATGTATTACTCCGCCATCTTCTCTTTCACATGGGACCATCACATCGGATTCGGAGCGCTATTGGGCCGGACTAATATAACTGTAGCTACTGTGATATTGAGACAGCCTTCAAGCGTATTATAACTTTTTGCTTATTTCAACCTTGCCGTTCATAGCCGGGAAATCACCTTGGTGGCTCTAGCCATGATATGCACACCGTGTAAATCGTGAATGCTCGACTCTTGAGGATTGTTGGGGGCTACGAACAGCTTAAACGTCCAATATTCTGTCCACTAGTCCATTATCCTGTTTTCTATCGAAATAATTCTATTGTTTTTCGCCGACACAGTCGCATGGTGCGGGCGCGACCGGTAGGTAAGGATTTATCCAGCTCTAAATCGGTGTATCTACGGGCATTTCTACTCAATTTGGCGCTGGGCCTTCGCGTCCATTGGGTGATGATGTGCTTTGACTATTCCCTAAACTGGAATTCCGGAATATGGCACAAGAAACTTCTTTATACTTGTCTTTAATACCAAAGCAGTACTATTAATTAGTTGGTATGCTAGTATTATAGAAAACCTGACAGTAAAGTTCTAGAAGTCTTTTCGAGATAACGCCGCCCTTCCGAAGTCCGCGAATACGCCTACCACGTATGAATGGTGACGAAGAAGCCGTTTTAAACCGTCGGCGGCCTGGAGTAGTTAATAGCCTAATAATCAACTACCGACTTTGTTAATATCGGATTGCGGACCACTGCTTTCTTGGTCCTTCTTGGCGCTGGCTAAAATGGCACCTACCTGCCTAAGTAGTTTAAGTCTTAAATATGGAAGAGTTCCTTGCTAAGCTTAGCCAAATAGGGAAGAAGAAGCCTTGTGAATTGACACTGCGAACATACTACCAGTCGTTCACAATGCTTGATGGTGTATACAAAGACGAATCTGTGGTCAGGCGTGCATGTAGCATTTACAATGCGTGTCAACGTCATCCAAGCAAGGGTTCAAGAATTTGGTAGTATGGGCCGCAAGGGTTTGCCAAAATCTACCTCGTTCCGGCCGTAAACACTTCGACGATTTACATTGGTTGATACTCTAGCAGACGAACCGTAACTTTCTAGCTCGTGATCACCCCGGCCGGCACATGGGTGTCCCGGCCAGAACCGGTGAATACTAAATCCTAGTATTTGTTTTATCAAATAAGCGCCGTAGATTCTCTATGTGAACTGGATTGGTGGACTAGCCCTTGTCACTAAGTTCGATCATTCTATTTGTTTGTCTGACTGTGAAACTCCTATGGGTACTGGGGTGGACTGATCACTGGTGATAACGTGGGGGGTAGAGTGTAGGGATTTTTCTACTGTAGTAGGTGTATGTAGGCTGGTGAATGCGTTGGCTGAGCGGCTCGTTGAATAAATCGGGCGACTCAATATTGTGTCCTGGGGGCTGGGCTTTGCCCCTCTCCGTCCTGCCCGTCTCGACGTAGGATGACTCTCAAATTCTTCGAAGGCCGGGGGTCTACGGTCGAAACTCCAAAACATGGCTGGCCGCCGACCCTTGCTATGGATTAATCTTTCGGGGAGTCTCGGCGATGAACATTAGACGGTTCCTGTCAGAATCTACGTATAAGATATGGTAAATACTTGTTGCATAAGGGGATTAACACAAACTAAAATGGCGATCACCGCTATATAAAGGAATTTTAACTCTAGAGAGGTATTAGCCCTGGGCCGGATAATCCCCGTTCATTGCGGTGCTAATTGTAAATTTGTGATGGTTCCTCACCGCGCACTGACGAAGTTAGCGGTCAATCCGTCCGACCGGGTAGTTATATACTGTAGGTTTCGCCCTATGATCGTTCTAGAAGTACTCTATTGCATAGACACAAACAACTTCTAGAGACATGTCTTCTACGGACATCGAATAGGCGTGTTTATATCGATAATGGAGAGGCCGATGAACAATACCGGTGTGCTAGGGAATAATAACCTACATATGTAGGGATGGCGTATGCCTAAATAGGAGAGCCCTCGTGATTGCCAGAGGCAGGGCTGTAGAGTTAATGCTATTAAGACATTGCCTACACACTTTTACCTATGACTATCTTCACTCTCGAGACCAAAATTGCTAACACACTGATTATGAATGCAAGAGGGGTAGAAGATATAAATAATATATGACTGAAGGGATTTAGATCGTGGATAACTAGGCACAACAAGATTTCTATGTGAATAAACAAACGGCGGGTTGGGTTGGGAAAATCTGATTAATATATTAATTCCTCGCTCCATTGGGTTAGCTGTGAAAGCCTCAACGTGGGAAAGCCAGTTTCAAAAATCCTCAGACTCCTATGCTTCTTGTCTATTAGGAATCACGACTGAATGTAGTAGATATTCTCTGGGCCTCACCTCAAACGTGACTATCTAGGTATTTTTTATATATATTCTGTTGAGCAAAAGCCTAATTGTTCAATAGGGATCTTTACTATAAATCTATGAAATTCTTCTTCTGACGTAGGATTCTCTGCCACCGCTGATGACACGTATTGCGATGACCTAAATCATAGTATTCCTAAAAACCAATAATAGTGCATATGGACGATCCTCCCCCTAGCTATAGGGAATGCTAGGTCGAAATTTTGCAGCTCTCGGGCCATGAGGTTGTGTTCTATACGTGAAATTACATATGACTGTCTAATCCACACAATTGGGCATTTAAGCTACCCAAAATTCAATCTAGATGAATCCTATTTTTAGTTCTACAGTTCTAAAGGGCATCGAATAACATGTTTATAGGGTGAAAATGCTATATGAAGTATAGTTTCAGGGAGAATTATGGATAAGTAAATTTTGACAATAGTAACTAAAAGGCCAGTTGTTTTTAAAACATTGTATACGCTTTTGTTCACATTACGTTACTATTTGGACCAATAGAGCCGAATATGAGCCCTTTATATAGCGTTAATGTCATTAAGGCAATACTACCTACGCCTTGATAGTCTAATTTTCACTCAATGAATGTTACTATCATTGTATTAGTGCATAATACAACAAGAAATCAGCTTTGGTGGCTTCGGGGTGAACTGATTCTATGTGGAATGGGAGAAATATACTACTGTTCAATAACAAATCTTCCAATCCACCTATCCAGCATGTAGATGATACGGTCATTTAGATAGTACACGGTACTATTGCAACAGTTCGCAGCTCCCACTACTAGCAGTGAAAGAGATCGGTATATTTCTTGTAGATTTACCTTGCTAACCTACTTAGAGTGACCTTTGCAGTACCTTGTGTAGTTTGCTACTGCAGGAATCATTGTTCATTGGTAAATTATTACCCACAGGGAAGTCACTAATCCCATGCAACTGGGTTTCTTTCATAATGACATCCAGTTCACGCGACAGCACATCAGGAAAGTGGCCGTTATCTACAGCCTATCCGAATACGCAACAACGGTAAGCATGCTTATTTGACCGGGTATCTGGGGGACTATTATCTCTACAGCCGTTGATACCTATTACGCTGTGTATCTTGGAACTCAAAATAATGGTTTTAAGATGCCTGAGATATTTAAAAATTTATTCTAATAAGATATACAATTTATTAGGTATCTAAAAAAGCTGATGAATTTGTCGTAGCTTGTGTTTGTGCGTAGAAATAGCTTCGGCTGAGCTGCTATACTTAGAGACGAAGTTCACCATGCCAACCCCAAGACCTGTTTACTAGCCACTAGCCTGACACGCCCACCCTATCTTTGCTCTCTATGGCTTTCCTCGCCTCTTCATAACGCACAACGATGTGGTTGCCAAAATACCTACCGTTCTTCTTAATATATTCAGGCCAGCCTTTCGATACTCCCCGGATTATTGTCAAAGATAGTACTTGGTGTAGTAAATCCGTTAGATTAGAAGGTAAGTTACACTACAGTATAAACGGCAGGTTAGGGGTTTATATAGGTGTGTGGATCGGTTGTACCCTTGCCACCTATTTCTGACAATTATATCGAGTTCAACGGCCTCGTTGTCGATATTAACAACGATATTGGCATGCTGCTAATACATCTCCAACCTCTCGAGTCTACTAAAGTCAATACCTCTGACGCCGACGTCGACGCGGCTCCTCTTCCAACAACCGCTGTTGCTGAATTTCCGACCCCCCTAAAGACGAGTCCCTCCAGAGACAAGACCTACCCCTATTATGACCGACCCTTCACCTTCGAATGATAATATGGTTTGCCAGAGAAGGACATGCCCAATAGGACCACCCTAGAATATCAAGTGCCATAACCAAACCATCACGATGCTTGGGAACAAAGGAAGTTCTATGTCTAATGGTTGCAATATAGCCACAAGGAGGTTCAATAGCCCCTTTGCATCAACGAATACTATGCTCCATCCTATACTAATAGTCCTGACGATAATTTAGGGGCGCTGGGATTGTATTACAGCCCTGGTGGGTTAAAAGATCAGAATATTCCTCTCGGGGGTAGACATTCAGAGCTCTCGGACGCTTCAAATAATATTGAGGTGATTTTATCGACACCGCGAACTACCACTAGAATCGACTACCCGCTGCCCAGATTAGGGAACACATTGTCACAACTCCATGACATGAAACAAAGGAATTCTTGTATATAGTAAATAGATAGTTACGAAGTTTCCAGCAACTTCGTGCATCAACAAATGTCATATTATACCCCATACTAGCAGTCCTGACACACATATAATTATACGCCAGGCGCAACTGAAGAATATGTATTGGATTTGATTCCTACTGAGAAAGGTTAATCCAAGGCTTCTTCGCCAAGAATTTAAAAAGGGGGTCAAGATATACTAGCTAGATCTAGCCTCAAGAAATGATACCTTAGAATTATTTTCATCTGCTCCATATTGTTTACCTTGTCTATGGAAGACTCTACACGTTTCTTTTTTTTTTTTTTTTTTTTTTTTGGCAAGGCTGTCGTTAGTAACAACCCCCATTATATTGATACTAGAGACACAATCCTTAGGTAATATCGTCTTATAAAGCGGTTGTGGTGGATTTCTATATATATTATATATAGACTATTGGCATCTATATATGGAGTATTAGGGGCCTGGGAGCCTAGGGGCCAATTAAATTACTATACTACCTATAATCCCTTTGTCTCTATTATATACTGCCTCTGTTTCCAGTTGCTTTCAGGTCTTAATTTTTACTTTTGTGATAGAAAACCCTAGCTGAGTAATCTGTTGGAGATTTCTTAAAATAAAGGGTTTAATGACACAAAAGATAAACTGTAAACCTCTCAATCACAACCGTATATTGGAAGGGGTTAATCATCTAGGTACTCATGTTCCATCTTGTCACAGAGACAGGCTCCAGTGGTGCTTTCAAGGAATATCACGATGGAAGGGTTCTTTAGTAAGGGTGCCAAACCAAATTATGAGGTGTAAAAAATATTCACTATTGTGAACAAAGCCTTGAATGACTAGACTGGTGATCCCTTCCATACTCGGCCTATCTGCTTTATCCTAGGACCTACGATAGCGCTGGAATTCAAGAAAGGCGATCGAGATCCAGAGCGGCCATTTTAAAATATACACGGGCAAGGTTTTGTACTGTAGTAGCAACGGGCATTATTTTACTCGTAGGGATGATTTTCGAATCAGTGTATAGCGCAGAGTTTTTGCTGTTAACTAATAACTTTATTGTCCGCCAAGGCTGTGGTCTCATATATTGTACGTGTGCGCAGTTCGAGCTTCGACATAGTTGAGGAGATGTTTAAGTAAACTGTAATGATATAGCCTACTCCATAAACTCAGGTTAGCAGATGGAAAGTAGAACCTCTAGCGGTATTTAAGGGATCGACAACTTCATACTACACTATTTGGATTGGAGCGAATATCCTCCGAATTTCTTTCTTGTTTCAAAATGTACAGGTCCTAGGGAGTACATGGTAAACTCGCGTCATCACCTTTCTCAAAAAAGGCTAGAAATGTGCTTCAATCTCTGGCTCGAACTTGACTGAGGACCTAGCCATCCGAACATGAAGACTCCTTTTGTATTTTTGTGGTCAATCAGCAAGAAACATGCGGCTGAACAGGGTTGCGATATTGCTGTTGCAGAATTGGATGGTTCCATGTCTGTTCTTCTATTTCACGCTCGCAGAGAAAGCCCGCGCAAGGGGTTGGACTATGTGCTTGCAATTTTCGCATTAGGGACGCATTATTTCCATGTGTTCGCGCTTGTATCGAGGAATCAAGCGAGTGTGGTAGATATTGATGGATATTCTTGGAGATATTTTATGAGCACCCCGTATGGGTTTTCGCGACTTTATAAGCATGGGAGCAGGTAATAAAGCTCGATCCATTCGATATTCGACGCGCTGTGACTTTCGTCTCTTGAAATATTATTGGTCATGCTTGAAGCGACGTCGAGATCTAGCGTAAAGGTGCTAGCAATATATCTTGAAGAGGGCCAAGAAGGTTTTCGGCAGGGAGTATCGTATATTTCTAGAGGTGGGTATCGTTGAGGATTACGAAAGGCGATCGTGTAAATGGCGTCTTAACTAATGCAAAATTCACACAGAAAATCTGTTAGCGCATTTTCAGTAGTTCAAGGTATGGGTGATGCTGGAGCGCCCCCGGCTGAAAGGCAGGGTAGGGAGATGGGTTGTGCTTTTTGACCATTGTGAATTAACCATTGTGAGGAGAATCTCGGTGGCTATTTCACAGCCTACCCATTGACACATAACCTCTGCCTGGGGGGAGACTAGGCGATTCACATAATCTGTACGCGGAAGATACAGTACTTTGCTTCAAGGAGCTTCCCTACGATTGCAATCCACAGCGAGTATAGTGGGAAACCCCCCCTAAATATAACTATCAATCTATAATCTCCCATTTACAGTTACACAAAAACCCCTGGAAAAGGCTGGCTATATCGCCTGTAGTAACCAAGAACCCGAGCTCTGGGCTATGCTAGTAATGCTAGGAGGGTATATCTATCCTCCTTGAGCTGTGAGCCAAAGTTGGTCTCAATAATTTTTCTCTTGATCTTTTGAGACAATTCTATAGTGGCCTACTTTCCATAAAACTTAGTTTCCCTAGGAACAGTTCGGAAGAGTCCTTCTTTCTATATTTATCTTCTTAGACGTCAGTCCACTCCCAGAATCATAGTCATATTAATAAGTTGAATTGTACTTCAGTGGGAAGTATTCTTCATATAGTAGGCTCCAGGCTACCCGCCTAGCTACTCGCGTAACTATCCCTCCCCCATAGTGGATATAAGGGGTAAATCAAGGGAATTGTCACCTCAACACGGCCTTCTATAAAGCATTTGGCTAACATGGATCGTTACCTAGCCCTAGGTAGCATGCATTTGGCTGTATGAGCTCGTTTTTCTTTCGTATTTTCAGGTCGAAATTTTGGAGTAAGAGGAACAATCTCCTCTCCAAGTATAACAACTGTATATAGTGATAGCTCTTGAAAAGCATTCCCCACGATATCCCCGTAGAAGAAACGGTGCTACCCGTTAGGTATTACCACACTAATACCTATACCTAGACTCTGCAATACAGCTTCCCTTTTTTACGCGCAGGGACTTCACAAACAGGTACCTGGTAAATACCCAAAACACCTACCCATTAGCAAAGAAAACAAAAACTACGACTGCGGAAATCATGTTCGTGGCCTAAATTCACCTGACTGGAGTACTGGCGGTTTTACTTTTTGAATAATTCCTTCTGTATAAGGCTTCTACGGGAATCCACGCTCTCGGCGGATCGGTATAGCCAGTCCCGTCACCTTCTTTCAATCCAACCTTTCTGGTTTGGACATGAGATAACCGAACCGGTCACCAGCTACTACGAATTATTCTTCTGCCTCTGCTAGTGGAACTAGGCCGATCGATCTTTGGTTAATACGATACCGATATTTGTGGCCGTACAAATGAAGACTTTGTGAGGGGAGCCGTCTTGTTCGCGTCTTCGCTTCACGGATTGAAGATACTTTAGAAACCTGCCACTGTTGGAAATACTAACTTGGTTGCCTGCCTGGTCGACAGCCAACCACAACTCCTTCGAAGTAATCGGCCGCATATTAGTCCATATCGCCTAGTCTACGCGGATAAGCTGACAATATTGCTTTAGCAGCGTTGCCGAATTGTCATCACCGAATTCGAAGACAAAACCCAGAGAACCTTCTTCATGAGGGTAATAATAATAACGAAGCCGCCTTGGGGATCAGAAAAATAACAAAACCACGTTCTTATCCTCGTCGTTCTCCTGCCGCAAAGAAACCTAGAGAAGAATAGCCTGTTCGAGTATGTTTCCAAGGCTTCTAGTATCGCAATAAGCAGCCAAATAAAGTTGGAAACCGAGAGCCTCAGTATTGCGAATACCCAATTCCCTCGCCCGAAGCCTCATCCAATACGATTCAGAAGACTGACGGATTTCTACGTCTGAATGTTGTAGCGGCCTTGATAATTCGTCCTAGACACCAAACTGTCCCGGTTTTTAACGATGTGTCGAAAGCCTAACATGATCAACAAATCGAATACACTCCTCTTCCCTGCCGTACTGCCCTTATGCGCGGGATATTTAGGACTAGGCTCCTTTAATAGAGAAAACACTGCCGTTGCAAATAATTGATAAACACGGCGGATATGGTTGAAATCCGGTGAAAGTCTACGGGGTCGACGAAATTCATACGAGTTATGCCTCGAGGACGTTATATTCCTCTTGAGTTCTACTTTACATGCATAGGAGACCAAATATATACTGCTACTATTAAAGACTAAACATGTCTTTAATTAAGGCTTATCAGCAGTGTGGAAATTAATTTCATTAGCATTAAATGGCCTATTCTTTGGGAACAAAATATATTCGTAGCTACAGTCGTGGTTAATGTGAACTACTTTACTGTTGATTTGTTTGATAGTCACCATTTACTTTTTTATGCAAGGTATTTCATTTTGCAGCGACATAGTCTGGGAATCTACTGCATAGACTTGATCATTAACTACCTACGAGGAACTACTAGAAAGTGGTTTGCCAGCTGGTAGGAACGCCGTGAAATATATCCGAATATACGGCCAGATACAAAACAGATATATCACGAGATGGTGCTACTTTATTACTTTGATACAGTGTAATTAAAGGTTGTTGAGAAATAGTAGACTGAGCTGGAATTCTTGTATATTGAGGCCCTCCCTGGCTCATTCGCTCAGTTTTATATTATATAGTACTGCCTTACCCCGGGCGTTATCGTTTTCGACATGAGCTGTAATATAACGAGGTAAACCTCCGAGATTTTCAAGGCGCTAATATGCGAACTCCGAGCAGTAGTAATTCGAAGAAAGTAGGTACAAGAGGAATACGCGTTCGCTAGCTACGTGGGGGCAGGCGGCGTGATAGAATGGGCGACGAATGACAAAGGAAACTATCGAATGCAGCAATAATAGTTGGCTGCAGGGAAATTATCTAGTGTAATTACGAGGGTATTAGGCGTCTCTGCGCCCAAACCCCGCTTCGAATAAACTATTCTACATTATTGGTTGAATTGCGGCTGTTGATCTATTTAGTATGGTCAACTTTCTCTCCGTGGCCAGCGTCCGGCACGCAAGATTAGTAAACCATACATACCTCTAGAATATGAATAATATTATTCCATCGACTACTTTCTCTTCACAGAATGTGACAGGTGATCTAACATCGTGCCATACCATTTGGAAGTGGCCTGAAAATGAAACTACAGGCCTTGAGTTTGGCGCGCTTAGTGGGCAGGCTGCCTGCTCCATGGTTGGTTGGTTGGTTGGTTGGTTGGTAACCAACACTTGCATGGGTTGATAAAATTTGTCGCAAAGCTATAGTCGTACAGTACAGTGTAGCTGTGGTAACAGTGTTTGTGGCCTTCCTTGAATTCTATGGCTGCGACTGGCTGGGAATGGAAACGTTTGTAACTGCTAGTTTAAAGTAATTCCAAATCTGTATCTTTCAGGGATAATAATTATACTGATCTTCGTCTTTTTAGCAATATCGTGTTTAGCAAAGTGTTAGGTCTACAGGTTGTAATATATTCAACATGGTTTAGAATTATGGCCCCTACAGCAAGAGCATGCCCTGATATGTTCACAGAAATGCTAGTGGCGTTAACGCGTTCTCATAGAGCTGGGTCTCGTCACTTGAGGCCTACACAATTGGCAAAGAAGTAAAGAAAGAAAAATCGAAAGCAAAAGAAGAGAAACAGCGATCTCAAAGGCATGAACAGCACACGTGCGGGAAATTGAAGTATCAGTTGGTATACCAGTGCAAAATCGCAACACGATGCCCAGAATAGCAGTAGAGGCAGGTCTATCGAATGATTAATGTTGTTTATTGTCTTAGGTAGTCGAAGTTGGACGTTGTGAGGTGAAGAGTGGGGTTTTCAGCCTCAATATACAAATAACGGTGGATCTACGCGGCTGTGTGGCGCTGTTAAGTGGGGACATCCCTGTCTGCCTATTAAGATTAAGTGCGGCTAGGGAGACGGCGACGGGGGTATCTATGCATGGTCAGCACGATACCCTCACCTACAGACCTACAGACCTCCAGCCTCGGTGTATCCCGTGTGCCTTACAAGTTGACCTGCATAATTTCGAGCTGCGGCAATATCTTGCGTGATGGATCCCGGGCGAAGAGCCATGATCTCTGGCCGTAAGTCTCCCCCACGCCGCGACGTCATCACATCTCCAAGACGTGATGCCAATACCAGGATCTCAAAGCACCAACGGCCGACCCAGTCCAAACCCCCGAGCGCTGTCAGACAGACCTACCTAAGCCAAGACGAACAATCCCAGCGCTTTGTTGCCGATGAAGACAAATTCGTGCTCAAGCAATCCAAGAAAAAGGCCGACATCCGTGTCCGCGAAGGGCGGGCCAAGCCCATCGACTTCTTAGCTTTCAACCTCCGATACATAGACACCGATCGAGATGTGTTCGACGACGATGATATGGATGTGCAAATCAATGTACCCGCACCCACTGCTGTCATAGAAGCGTTGAACGAGTCTGAAGCCAGCGAGCTGGATGCTGAGATTAAATCGTACCACACCCTCGAGACTAGTGCGAGAAATAGGGAATATTGGACAGCCCTGCGAACGTTGCTTGCTGATCATAGGCTGAGGCTGAAGCCTATGGGACCTGAGGCGCGTGCCGTAAGCGCTGTCACATCCGATGTAGACAAGATTCTGGGGCCGAAGTCTCTTGAACAGTTGGAGAAGCTAGAAGGCCAGATAGAAGCTAAGCTACGTTCTGATGAAGTTATGGATACCGATTACTGGGAACAACTCCTCAGGAATCTACAGGTGTATAAAGCCAAGGCAAGGCTCAAGAAGATCTGTGATACCATTCGGGATAACCAACTCAAGCTATTGGGTGAGACTGACGCGGGAACAATAGCCGGACTCACCGAAGGAAAAACTACCGCACAAGCAGCTATGAAGGATCAGCCTGTAGTTCCAACTGCCATTTCCCGACCGGAGCCCAAAATCCCCCTATCCGGTACTAGCAGTGCACCCCCTGGCACGGCAAGGTTCGCATCTAGCGCAAACGAGGATTTCTCGCAGGCCACTAAAGCTTTGTATGAACGCGAAGTTGCGCGGGGTGTCAATGAGGATGAGGAAATCTTTACGGCAGAGGAATTAGTTTCGAGCACGACAAAACCCCAGTGGGCTGATAAATACCGACCGCGGAAGCCGCGATATTTCAACCGCGTGCAGATGGGCTATGAATGGAATAAGTATAATCAGACTCACTACGATCATGATAATCCTCCTCCCAAGGTAGTCCAAGGGTACAAGTTCAACATATTCTACCCTGATCTCATCGACAAGACCAAAGCACCTACGTTCAAGATCATTCGGGAACATGGCAGAAGGAAGGGCGAGTCTCTTGCTCCTGCAGGCGAGGAAGACACTTGTCTCATTCGCTTCATTGCCGGACCGCCGTACGAGGACATTGCCTTTCGCATTGTCGATCGCGAATGGGATTACAGCGCCAAAAAGGATCGTGGATTCAAGAGCAGCTTTGACAAGGTATGTTTCTAAATTCATATACATGCTTCTATATTTCTGTGCTTTCTGCAAGCCATCCCATCCTGCTAAATGATGTCCCTGTCCCCCGACATGATCGTTGAGATGGAGTAGCATGTCTTCCTCTGAATTTAGTTCGAGCGACCGGCTGTCACGCCAGTCTCCAGCCACACCTGTTGTGTAACCACGCACCACATAGTTTCAGGACCCGGCCCTCCTATCTCCTACATCCGTCCCTAGTGTTCACGCAAGTTGCACTCATGGACATTCGGTTGACATCTATTCATAGGGTATCCTTCAACTCCATTTCCAATTCAAGAAGGTAAGCATCACGTGTATAATCCTTGCGGCATGAATAGGCATGCTGACATACTGTGGTTAGATCTATTACCGAAAGTAAGCCGAGATTTTGCAACAAGAGTCACCACCCACATCACAGTGGCGTTGGCGAGACAAGCCGAAGACAGACGGCCAGCGTACAGTACTAGGTAGTATTTCACATGGCCACAGCGACACACAACGGTTGCATAACACGGTATTGGAAACGACGTGATATTTTGTCAGTCGCTCCCCAAGTAATACCCGGAGTTGACTCGCCTGGGCCTGATGACACAACGCGTAGCAAAATCGCCATCTCATTTCCTACTACAGTCGGGCAGTCTGACAGGTCAAGCTCGGCAGAGGAGTCTATGGGTATTCGGTAGGCATTAGTCTAGTTGGAACTACATCTCTATCAAGAGCGCTCTATCGAGCGACCACCATACAACAATTTTTCGATATTCCAACGGGATCTTTTATTACTACTTGTCATTTCGCTAGAACTGTGACGCCATCCATGTCGCAGCGAACCCTGCTTTTCCACACATGCCCTGCGCATGCCATATCCATCTTGATCTATGGAGATCAGTGGATCTCCATGTTGGTTCCCTAGCTTTTGAGGTAATTAGCCGATGCGCGAGATCTTCTAGAAGTAGTAGGAATAGTGTGCAGATGCTGGCATCGGCTAGAACGCACGTCCCGGGCCTAATTTAGGATTAAGGCTGTGGGTAATGGCAAGGGCGGCGGCCGCTGTGTAACAGTAAATTTGGTGAGCTTTGGCGAGTGGATGGAGATTCCAGGTGTTAAAACCCACCGGTGCCATGCAGGTAGCCGCGCCTTTTGAAAGAAAAGACTTGCAGATGATGCTTCGCGGGAGGGGCATTAAAAGGGGCCCATTTACAATGCCTTTGTCGTTGCGAGTTTTGAGTCATTGGTTTGACATGAGACAGTCTAGTCCAACCTAGGTTCTTCAGCGGACGGCCCTTTGCGCTTGGAGAGGCTGCGGGAGGGTAGAGAGGATGGAGAGTGAGGAGAGCTTGGACAACCGACACTTGTCCACCAGATGCTCAAAATTATGGTGTCGCAAGTGCCAGGAGCCCCGTTTCTTTTGCCTCCCCTCGTCCCAACGATTACACAGGCCATAAATAAAGCCCCGACTTAGCGGTGAAATAGCACCCACTATTGAGCCGGACTAAAGCGCGCATTGCTGTTTGCACAATAAGCACACCAGTTGGTTACCCAAGTAGATAGCTAAGCCAAGTAGACTGCAACAGTCATTCATGGCCGCTGCGCACAGCAAAGTGGTTACAAACGCCGACACATCTAGACGCAGATGCAGACAGAGACACATACACACGCATGCAACTCAGGCACGCACAAAACCAGCTCATATACTAGGTACATAGTAATAAAATGAGACGGATATGTCACTGCGGCAGATCTGCAACCGAACTTGAATGCCGAGAGAGTCGAATAAACTGAAGGGGTTTAAAAATAAAGAGAAGCAAGACTGTGGTTTTAGTATGCAGAGTGGGAGTGGAAAAACTCACACAAGAAGCCCGAGAAATGATGAAGATTGGCGGCTATAAAATATAACTAGGTGCCTATGCAGATAATTTCTATACGTACTTACCTAATGCATCGAGAGACAGCTTATATAAGAAGATATTGCCTATTCGGGTAGGCACTATCTGCGAGGGAGGCTACCTATGTAGGAGGCTCTGATCCGGGCTGAAAGGAATTAAATACCCAAGGTGGTATTTAAGGATCTGCGCTAGGGAGCTAGCTATATCGAGATCATAGTAATGATATATTACCTACATCCAGATGTACATGACATAACTATGATAAGACCCCCAATATAGGGACGTATGTACCTTGACCAGACACATACCACCACATACCTGTAGATAGGTATTGACATGTAGGTACCGGAGTACACTAGGACCTAGGTAGATACCGGTAGCGGGAGGGAGAGGGGGAGAGGGAGAGATGGCAGCAGTGGCAGCAGTGGCAGGCGGGAGGGGGAGCAGGGGAATTGCAAGAAGCAGAGGCAATGAACCTAAGGACGGAGTAGGTAGGTCATACATGAGCCCGCTTCACGATCCACATGCACCATGATAATTACACTAGTCCGCTTTAACGGTCGCCAATGCCCACGACCGAGAACTAATATATTTCAGGGTACTGATATGCACTTGTGTGCCACTGTCAAGGGGTGGATCAACAAGGTGAAGTGTGAAGTGAGGAGGACGCGGTACTACCACAAGATGCTGGGGGCGCTGGCTACATCGATGCATGTACATGTAGGCACGGTACCTGGACGGGCAAGTAGATACATATATACCTACCTATATACACGCTCAAGTAGGTAGGTAGTGTATACTACCAGTATAGCACACACTACTGCGTGGTCCTTGCTTGTCTGCTCTAGTAGCAGCGTGGGTAGGCAGGTACCTACACACATGGGTACCCAAGGACATCAATCGGGTACATGACCCGGTACATGGCCCAGGTACACTACATGACCTACAATGACCGACATGTAGCAGGAGCAGGCGACAAGGTCCAGGCAACATGCGTACCCATGGCCGTCAAAGCTACCTAGTACCTGCTACGACAGCGTTGAAGGTACCGTGTATCTCTCCCCACTTAGATGACTTACAGATGCTCTAAAGCCACACCATTACCATTGACCCTATACTGCCCCCAGGTGGTGGGTTCATTGCCTTCCCCAGACCACCAGGTAAACAGGTAAACAGACCTGTGACCAGTGACCAGTGCACGGCAATGACGACTTGGACAGTGGAATAAGTGAGGATTGGGGCCGTCCAACGGCGACACAACATGATGGCTGGGCTGGGCGTGTAAGTTAGCCCACGACTGAGCAGAATGTATGGAAGTGAATACCTCAGGGCTACGTGGGGACCGGGGGACTAGGGGACTAGGGGACCAGGGGACTTGGAGACTTGGAGTACCTGACTGAGGTATGGTAGTATATTGTGTTGTGTTGCTCGGGGCCTGTCAATCCCAGCTTACACTTGTGACTTTGCACTCTGTTGAATGGTTTAGGTAATCAATGGTCTGCCTGACCACAGCCTACTACCCGGTACGTAGATAGCCGGCCAACCACGGCCGTTGTGGTGGCTAGGTGAATGGTAATTTTGATACTATCTCTCTATCTACCCGTCGTCCACCTTTCCACACAGACATCCATACCCACACACATACACACACACACACACACGCATATATAGGTATATATTTGAAGACCCTGCACCTATCCCGGGTCTTAACCCATCCATTTCTACCATCTTGGTATTCGACAACAAGGATTCCTCCTACATCTATCTATCTATACTAGCACTACAATTCCTGCTTCCACTCCTCCTACAACCACCACCACCACCACCACCACTACTACTACTACCAATACCACCCTTATTACCGCTCCCATCACCACTCCTACGGCTTCTCGATCGTCTCGGAAACAACTGGATCGCGTAGAAGAGATTGAATATTGCACTTCTATCCCGGCTAGTCAACATTGACAAGAGAACGTAGGTGTCTACTTATTTACTTACACGCTTTTCACTCCCTCATTCACGTCTCCAGTTTGTCATTCTACCATTCTACCATTCTACCGTTCAGCCCTACTATCTGCACCTTTTCATTATCGCAAATAATAATCATTCCCAAATACCTTTTTGGGAATTTTATCTTTTCTGTATTCTCTTGTTTTCATTTGCTCATTTGTATGCTCTGTTATGACTGGACTTCACACACACACAACACAAACCACAAACTATACCACCCACACATATACAAGAGAAGCAGGTGAACATATTTCTGCCTCGACATCAATCCCCTAGTTTCCCCTACCATACTAGCCCGGCTTGAATTTGTCTAGGAGCACTTGGCCGTTTTCCCATTAAGAACATTACTAATCCTACTTTAGAACCCAGCGCCGCCGCGCCTCGTTGCTCGTTGTTGAGTTCTTGGTTGTCGCGTTCGGAGACAATAAACAATCACGGGGCATAGAATTACTCCCTAGCATTGCTTCAGGATGCACCACATACCTTACAGCAGACAGCCCACCAGCTACCCGGTTGGATACCCCAGTGAGGAGTTCTCATATAACTACTCGCCCATGACCCATACAACTGATGGGTCGGAACAAGTACAAGTCCCGTTCAAATCCGAAGAAGAAGAGGCCGTACTTCAATCCAACTTCTACTATACAACGGCCTCCTCCAGTGTTAGCCCCGTGAGCTGGTCATCCGGGGTTCAACAAATGAACCAACCACAGTTTAGCTGGGATGCACCTACCTATGGTATAGGGGGCTACACCCCTCCATACATTGATCAGCTCCCTCGGAAAATGCCCGGTTCGCCCTTGGGAGTCGAAAACGAAATGATGGATCCGTTTCAATTCGAAGATGAAGGCAAGGTTCTTCAGGGCGTACCTGCGCCGGTGGTCCAGTCACAAGAAGACGACGACGATGACGACGATGACAATATACCAAAGGCTGGGGAGCCCTACGCCCGTCTTATCTACAAAGCTTTCATGAGCCGAAAGCCACATTATTCTATGACACTGCAAGAGATCTATCAATGGTTTCGTGACCACACAGACAAGTCCAGTAGTCATAGTAAAGGATGGCAAAATAGCATTCGCCACAACTTGAGTATGAACGCTGTAAGTATTCTCGAACATTGTATTGAATCTGATAGTGAGAATCACCATCTGTACTATGGAGTAAAAGTTAACAATGGTTTCTATAGGCATTCGTTAAGCGTGATAACGAGACCATCGGCCAGAAACCGACTATTGACAGTAAAAAATCCACCGAGTGGGTGTTAGAAGAATGGGCAATCCGCGACGGTGTCCAAAGCACAACCCGCTACAGGAAAGGAAACCCAACTCGCCGGCGTGGTGGAGCGAAGGGTTCGGCAGGGCGTCGTGGCGGTGTCTGCAAGCCCAAGACCAATCTATTGAAGAAAAAGTCACTCGAAGCAACCCGGGCCGCACAGTTGGGCTTACTAGATCGATACACCGGAAATATGCATGTACCAACCATGGCTTATAGAGCCAACGCGCCGCCCACGGCTTACCCCAGCCCTCCAATGTTAAATTATGAGGTGGGGGGATATTTGTTTAATGGTCTGTCTCCTGATCAAACTGGGGATTTTTCGCCAAGGGAGCTCCCTCAGAATCCATACCAGGCACCAGAGCTCTCTGGAACTTATGGAGGACCACAAGAACAGTTGGAAACAGCAAATGCCTTTACATGGAGCTCAGCCCCGATTGGTGACGCAGCCTACTATGCGACTGCTTGATTCAGGTTGTGTTGATCCGGTTCAGAGGATGAAGTCTTTTTTCATATTCAGGTTGGTTCTACTTATGATTCGGCCACGGTGCTACGGTTGCCCATATGAGCGTTCTTTTCTTTCTTTCCCCTTCAGTAGCAGTTCTCAGAAGTGAGGCTTCTTAATACCCTCAGTAGACGTTGCATCCACGCCTCAGTGTTGCAACGCCCATACGAATGCCTCTTTACACCCAAACCGCAGGCGTTGTTTGATAAGAATCAAGGAGAGTGTATTGTACTCATATCTGGAAAGGCAGGCGTACAGGAATGATCACGAAATGATACCAAAAGCGATACACATAGATAGGCAGGGTGGTTGGCACCCCATGTGGAGGGAGTAGACGATTCAGTGCCACGCTGCCCTATCACTATACGAGATTCGCGATGAGTTACGCGGATTTAGCACAATGATGAAATTACCTTACTATTTTTCTCCCTTGCTCGATCGTGACGAATAAATTGTACCTGGTTACGCTGGTCAAGCACATGCCATGTAATCAAAAGTAGCACCCGAAACTCTGTAGACTTAGACGAGAGTAATAGAATACGGGGTGGCACATACTGGACGCACAGTAAGAGAAAAGCCCCATTCACGCACCAAGCTTCTCACCTTGGCATTCACGCATTTGACGCGCTATGTCTGTGGCCCCCATTGTAAAATATGCACAGGAATGAGTCCGCCTAGAGCAGCCGTGCGACAGGTTTCGACACCGGCCGGGACCTCCCACAAGACAGTAGCACCATGTACTAAGCCCCGTATTTACCCAATGCCTAACTACCCTACATAGTACTTCCAAGTAAGCTAACTGAAGTCAGGGCTTAGATGGAGTCAAGTTCCAGCTGCTGGTGGTATATGTAACGTCATGTCTCGAAGGAAATATGCGTATATTCTGACGGGACTCGTACCATGTACTAGTATTGCTAGCTTGAATATATCCTGCTTACCTGATTAGTAAGATAGTACTTTAGTTTTTGACGTTCGATCCTTTTTTAAAAAATCTATAAATATTCTTGTTTTATTTAAAAATTTTATAAATATATCTTTTTTGTCCCTCGTTGCCAGCTTGCCTGTATTGCGTGTACAGAGGACAGTCGAGAGTAGGGCAAGTACCTACGTCCAGAGCAGTCAGGCTACTTGGGAAGGCATCTATACGATCGCGATGAGACGGGACGCGGAGAGGGGCAGATTTCAGGATTCAACCAGTGGCTGAAGAAACGGTTGCACAGGAAGTCATGGCGTATCATTGGTAGGCTACGGGCTACATGACTGGGACTATCTGTCTCCTATCACCAGAATAAAGGAGGGGAGGGGGGCACGGAGGGGGGGAGGTAATGTGATCTCGTTGGGTAACCATACTGTCGGGCCGCGCCAGGACACATAGTGCCGTTGCTGGTTTGAACCGGTCCAGTCAGTTCGCCACACGGCTCCCAGATTGTATCGTGGGCTAGTCTAGTGTGTTATGCATAGGCATAGATTGGCGAGATGAGGGGGTGATGCGGTATCCCTGTTGTTGATCACACGCCCTAGCTGTCTAACTTTCCACATGGGGAGGCTGCTTCTGTTCATCTGTATGCTCGGTGTGCGCTAGTCTAGCTAAGGTTCGGGATATGTGAGAAAATTTTGCACGATGGGTCCCGCGAGGAGTCGGCGAGAAGCGGCTAGGTATGTATGTCGGACGGGTAATTTAGTATCCTCATTCCAGATTGGCGGAGTGTCTATTGTTTCGAGTTCGGTCACTTCGTTACCTTTGGTACCCCGAGCCAGACTTCCACGTTAGATCCAATTTTCCGGTCCTTCTTTTCTTTCAGGGGTGTGTGCGGTGTCGTGCGTGCTTCATTGTTACAGTGGCGTTGAATGTGTATATTTGAATAGGTATAGAACAGCGAGGAGGTCACAGTAATAATGTAAGTAACCGACCTCTGTGCTGTCAGTGGCCCCTTTTGCCGTGGCCTAATTTCTTCAGTTGGTAGAACGAGCGCTTATTCACTCTGGTTTTGGGGTAGCATAGGTGGTATAAATGGCCAGGTCTAGCGTGTACGTCCAACTTGGCTGTACTCTGCTGCTCCTTGACCGCGGAACCTAGTTATGTTACCACTCTCCCTTTCGTGGGCCCGTCAAGCCCGTCAAGCCCTGCTCTCGCACGAATCCGTGCACATATACATAGCACGTGAGACGACTAGAGAATACGTGGCGGTGAGACTATACTTGAATAAGCTTTATAGCACTAATGTTAACTCCTTGACCTACACACTAATCCTTCTAATGCCGGAAGTGTACGCCATTCTCCTGTTTACTAGATACTCTGGTCCTATGATGATAATTTGAATACCTCATACCTTGAGACACATACGTGTGGCATGTATTATCTTACCGGGGAACCCATGACATGTTAGTTGTCTAGAACGGTTCTACAAGCAAAGGGATAGAGGCGGCAAGAGGGTGTAGCCTTAGGAAAACTAGAAAGCATGGGCGTACTCTAACAGCGCTACGCCTCCGTGCGTGTTGTTATTCTCTACTATGTATTCCCAGACACGGAACCGAGAGGCTATACTGTGTCGATAGGTACTAACCCGACTGGACAAGATTGTAGGCCAATTACGTGCTGGAGTACATCACTCTCGGGTCGAACTGGAAATAGCGAAGCAAGGCATGATCAAGAGTTTAACAAAGGACCACAGCCTCTTCGCTATCTCCCACAAGCCGCCCGTTCATTGTTGGAATTCGCCATGCTCATGGGGCTAGGTCGCGTGGATTTTTAGTTAAGACAGAGGCGCTGGGCAGACTATTTCCCACGTTGCAGCCTTATTACACGTGGCTTTGCCCATGTATCATATTTAATTGAGGCTCCTGACTGTGGCAAGAACTAGTCCAATTACCGTGGGTCGTCCATCTTGTATGCAGATCTGTAGAGACCACGGCACTATTCTCGGTTGTGACATGTACTTTTGCATCGTTCCAAGCCCGTCCTGGAGTTCTTACGGAGGGGTTCCATATTCATGTATTGCTCTATTTTTATTCAAGTGCTTGAATATATTCGATACACTCCCTCCATCGTCTCGTTCTGGTGAAGATCCTGTGTCTCATTGTAAAACGGAGTACAGATTCCCATATTCTTCGGCCTTTGAAACTACTCATATGCCCTGTTGCCAGCCCAACCGGAACAATGGTACGACAGAGCGGTGTCAGTGACTCTAGGTACTTAGGCAGGCAGGTAGATAATGTACCTTTTGTACCTTTGGTGGAATTCGGTACTTCAAGCCGCTCTGACCACGGAAGCCTGGGACGCTCGGCCGTGTCGTGCATAATAGTGTTCTCGTAGGGAAGGAACCATAGCATAGGCCACCCCGATCCGGAACCGCCCACCACAAAGCAAACAAAAGGCTGGCAGATGTAGGGTTTCGGGGTGTGGGAGTTGGGCTTCACCCTAGTTCTCGGCACGAGCTCTGGGACTGTTCTTGTTCGGCTCCTTTTTTCCCCTCGCAGCCGAGCCATTTGCCCTCATTTTGTAATAGTATAGCAGTAGCATAAGTTACGGCCTCTAGTTATTCATGTCCCTCCATATACTTTCCTTAAAATCACATAGTTTCACCTCTCGCTTTGTTATGACAGCGTGGCCGGTATTAGACGGCAGCCGCCCGTCCGTACGCCAGTAACAGTAAAAATTAGGAATGGTGTGAAATTCGTCTGTCGTATCTATTTCGGATACTGTCTGCTGGCACTAACAACACAAGAGCATGTCGTGGTATCATTACTGTTACCGCCGGGAAGCCGACGGGAGGCCTCATATTTCCCTAAGTGGGAGATTGGCTCCCCCGGCGGGTAATTATCGCCGACTTGCACGGCTTAAAACTGGGCTTTGGAATGTAGACTGTGGAGGTTGTGGGTTGGTACAACAACCTACTTGGGCTTCATCTTCAAAAGGCAACGAAACGCGAATCGTGGAGCTCCAAGTGCTGGCGCTCCGAAGGTGGCTATATGGCCCGCCCCCCTTTTGTGAGAGTACTGATTGATCTCTCTGAAAAACGAGAGCGATCCGGTACCCAATCTATAGTGTCCCAGAATTCATTCTCGTAGCTGTAGAAAGTGGGCTTGTCTCCATGAGAGGCGGGTCTTCCGCGTTGCTGGTATGCAGTGCCGTTATAATGGGGCCTAGCCTGTCAAGATCACATTGATTAAGCGCTCAATAGCCCAGGTGATGTCCTTAAGGTGACACCGGTAGCTAGAGATAGTCTTCCTGCTCCATAATCTTCTTAAGTATACGAAACGAATATTGTATCCAGGAGCCAGAGTGAATCCACATGTGGTCTGATAAGTGGGGGTGAATTCATGTATGGAAACCAATCTCAGTGTTCCTGGCCGGGCCCGGTCGAAGAAAATATGAGCATTGGTAAATCAATGGATGGCTATTCATGCTGCTGCAAAAGGATGAAAGGGCCCCTAACAAGTAGTCTTAGCTAACAATATACAAAATATTATTTCCCTTCTGGAGTAATCACATAGTCACCACTGAGGAGTGGTATTTCAAGCCATAATATTTGGAAACTTGTATTGACTACTCGTGAGAAATAGCCTCGCATGAAAAAATGCTGTATGCGTTTAGATTGACCGACTCTTTGGTTCTGGATGTACTTATCAGGTATATTCTCTTTCCCCCATATCCTTCTCCTCAAGAACCCTTATTATACTAATCAGACTAGTTATTCACAGGTTAACCCACCATGAGCCAACAACTTCACCCAGTATCCGAGCTACGCCGACTCGTTTTCCCACCCGTATCCTTGGGCCTAGTTCGAGACCGTCTCCCAAACGGCCGTTTATTCGGCGACACAATTCGGACGACATATCTTCCGGCGTAGCTAGTAGTCGGCTGACCAGATACCCACCCATTTCCAGCGCCAAGTTGGCCCAAGGGAATGTTGTTTGTAATGTCCAAGATGGGCAACGTCCATCCACCGGTACGCACGAACCTGGATAAACACAACATGAATATAGCAAAGCTCGAGCATGCTCTCAAGCGCCATCCATTTTACGGGTACATACAAGAAGGGCGGATATTGCCTGTATTGCTTTTCTTAAAGTAGATACAAGTATCTAAGGTTGATCTGCCAGAAAAGCATTCCTCTTAGCGGCGAGACGACATTCGAAAGAAAAAGCGGTCCTTGGGGCTGTGTTGCGGGGCGAAATTACTACTCGGAGAGCCTAGTTCTTGAAGAAGTGTGCGCGAACTCTCGACAGTAGTTAGTAGTGATAGCGTTAGGCGCCGAAAATAGTGAAAGGCATCATTTCAAACGTACTCATAAAATCACACCGCATTTGTGAATTGAGATCAAGCCGACGGCGTGGCTTACCTAGGCGAACCCGGGAAACTATGCAGGAGCCTCCTATTCCGCTCCGAAGGCCGAGGATCTCGAGTGATGGTTACCCTCTAGTAAAGATCGCACATATTACACCGCCGTTGCAATGCAGCCGGTCAATGGTTTGCATTCTATCACATGCGTTATAGAGATGCTAGATCGAGGACACCGACGAGTCATTTAATAAAGTAGTTGACAGGCATGAATTAAAGAAACGTAGGGTTGCAGACGAGATGCATGGGATCTCGCGATACTACCTTACCAGCCCCGAGCCGGGTTGTCGGAATGGATACAGCACGCACTTATCCGATGAGTAACAAAAATAAAACGTGAATTAATATAATTTTATAATAATAGAAATATCATCATAATCATGAGAGAACCAGAAACGACGCTAAGTACCTAGCCTCGGAAGTTTGAAGGATTCCGGATCAAATATGCCGTCCCCAACGAGCGGCGGGATTGCCGGGGTCTCGTTAGATGATAGAAGATGAACTGTCGTTTTCCTTTTTTAACCCTAGGTTGCAGTTGGAATGGAGACATGTCATGGCGGAAACATCAAGTTCGTGATCAACCTGGTAATTACATGCCGCTGCAATACTACTCTGCGCGATTGTGGACCAAATACCTCTTCCATCTGGTTAACATTCGGCTGTGATAATCCCTGTATCCATCTGGCAGCATTTAACACACCCTATTATGTCTCTGTCGCAGAGCCTCTTAACGATCTGTCTTATACCCCGAAAGGTCAATAACATCAAAGCCCTAACTCGCCCCCTTCTACGCACACATTTTGCTAGAAGGATTATTAATCTAATCTTATCGCTCTAGATGACGATCCCGACCATCCCTCCCGAGCGGTCGTCTCCTTCCGGTGCGAGGTCCCGGATGCTCCCCCGATCATGCTTGAATGCAACATTACGTTTAAATACAAATCCCCTACGTCAGCGTCATATTGTTCCTCAGATAGCCCATGTGATGCATATCATGACATCGTTTGTGGGTCGTAGGACTCTGTATCGCACGGAGCGAAGCCAACGTTGTAGAATGTACCTTTGCTTGTACATTTATCTCAAATGAGCTACTACGTCACAAGTGAGCGTACATAGGGCATATGGAAACAGTGGCTAGGTGAAAACCCCCCCAGCAGCAGGCCACGGCTATTTAGAAATGTCCGTTTACTCGTCTAAGGTTGCACGCAGATAATAACTGACGCGTTTGCTTATGGCACCTGCGTGAATAGTGTGCATTGAACTACTCATGACTCTCGTTACAACTCGGGTACCACGACTTATGATGTTGATCACTGCACTACCAGAGCATTCGGGGCTAACGAGAAGGTTATGGCGTTTGTTACATTTCGCCTACAAATACAGAAAGACAGTACAAACGGGTGAGCGCTCACGTCTAAGCAGAGGGGCTGAGTAAGTAATCAAAGTAATAGTTACATTGTATCCCATGGAGAAGACTCGAGGGAACACCAAGAGAATGTGAAGTGGCAGCCGAAGTATGGTCTGCAGCGAATAGGGTCTTAGGTGCCTCCCCTCATGACCACTGTCTGAGGAGTTGACTTACCTAGGGCCCGACACCCCGATGGGCAGGAAGAGCCTTTTGCCCGCATATTTACCGGTGCTACTTGTCCAATTTTCTCGTATAGACACATCCTTATCTATATACATGGAAAGTAGTGGTAACTCGGTCTTCCGTGAAGTGTCACCCACGTAGGAATGTTGTACTCCAGAGCATTTTATTCTCTCGATTGGTGCCTTCCCCCCTATCTTTTTGAGTAGTACGTCACATAAATAATAGGATTAGATTCAATAGGTTGAAGCCATTTTATCTCACCGAATGAGGCTGTCAAGTCAAGGCTGACATGACATCAATCTCACACGCTTTGGCCACCACTGTCACCAGCAAGGGGCTGTGAGGCGTCGTTCAACCCCCGAGAGGACTTACCACATGATCAGCAGCCGTGCCTAGGTAGTTGCCGGGATCGCCAGAAACGGCTCGGGACGGTTCAGAGTCATAACTAGTGACTTGAGAATACATCGCTTTTGCGAGAAGGTACTCGAGCTACATTGAAGTGCCAGACTTAGAGTAAGCACTACGTCGTGAGGGAGTACTAGAATCACAAGTAGAACCCGACCACCACCCAACTCGTCAAGGATTACGCGAACCTTGTAATTCCATAGCTTTTGTACACTTGGCGCAAGCAAGTTTAGCCGTTGAGTCCACTTAAGTCGAAATGAAATACACAAGTAAAACTCTACCTCCCCGTTGCTAAGACTAGCCTCTCCAAAGTACTTACACTTATAATGAGCATTCAAGGGAAAGAAAGGCAACTGAGACACCACGCCTTAATACAAACCCTTCTATGAAGCTTAATACCTCTTGGCGTAGCTAATCTAGCGGAGCAGAACATTCCATCTAGATCGGCGAGGTAAGGACCATTGCAGGGTTGTGTGACGGGAGTTGGGTCGCATCTCCTTCCCCTCACTCGACGATGCCCAACCCCCTTACTGGCGGGAATGCAGGGTGCTGCTGGGCACTGTTGGAAGAAACCTACGTATGAGACCACCAAATCGATCGAGCCTAGGCTGACACAAGTTGACACAGACCTAGCGCTCTGTGGAACTCTAAGTATGGGGGCCATGAAGTGAGAGGATGAGAAGCTCTCCACACCTCGTGCGCGACGCGACTAAGAAGGAGGGCTATCAGTAAGGGGTTTGTTTACATGGGTTGTGGGTGGCACGCATACGATTCGCCTGCGGGATACCTCTCATGTTCCGCACTTGACCGACTAGGATTCTACTAGAAAAGAACGCCCCAAACCGGGAACACGCCCGATGAACTAAGAGCCTAAGCGCTATCTATCAGATTAACAAATGTATATACTACATGATCTCCTTGGCCAATAGCATGGTAAGATTATATCACGTAACGCAGGATACTTGATAGCCTAGAATATAGAATAACACGAAGGTTTTCGAGCCCTAATGCTTATCGTACGATTATATTACCGAAATGGTACGCAGGGAGCGTAGCTTAGGCTAGTATAGGTACTAGGGCGATGCTGTATAGCCACAGGTGGCTGTATAAGTCTACTCGGGTCCATGAACTAGAGCATCAGGGAAAGAAACCTATTCTTCGCGTATCAACTTGCCGATATAGGAACGCTGTTTTGTGTTTCATCTTAGATAATTGATTATTCATTGAATTTACTAAACTTCATATGTTGGGGTGTATACGTCGGCTATGATACTCACCGTGAGTGAAGATAGAGCCTTTCGTTACTCAGCTATTCGTCCACCTCAGTACTTTACACAAACTCAGGGGGCAACGGTAACTATGGTATCTTGATCCCTGCGGCTGTCCTCCGCTCAAATGGATTAAATATGTCGGATAATAGACTTTGCAATGATGATGAGTAATAATAGTTGAGATAGCTTTACATAATCTCTATCCTTAGCGAGGCTAAAGGAATTTTGCCTTCTTTTATCATTATATTCTAACTAGTATACTTTACAAAACGAACAGAGATGCTAATTGCCACTCATAATGTATAGATTTATATATTTTCAAGTAGTTTTGACCCTGCTCTAGATATGAATTCCCCAGACCATTTAACCTACTCCCCTAAAGGCCTCCTTAGATTCCCAAATATGTGACTGAACAATATCTTCAGGAGGATCGAAGCTCAATAACCAGTGGTAATGCCGGACAGAGGAGTAAATATTATGTTAAAGCTTCCGAGACTCAGGCCACAGCTGCCACCGTTTTGTTTACGCCGATGTGTTTCTTCTTCGGGTGAACAGAGCCTGGCGATTTTACATCACTGATACTGTATACAGAAGCTAGAATATCAGCAGCCTGCGAGTTTGGTGTTAGTCTAGCATCTCTAGAGCGGAAGCATGTTAATAAAAAGTACCTTTAGCGATTTAAACGCCCCATTAACCTTGTATGATCCTTGAAACCTGCCTTGACGAGTCGATCGTCGCGTAGTCGGTTGTGGGGAAGGACTCGGGGCACCACCGGTGTTCTTACCACTACCACCTCCACCGCCGCCTTTACCCCCACCTCTGCTGCCGCCTCCGCCGCCTCTACCACCTCTACCACCTCTACCACTTTTGCCGCCTCTACCGCCACTGCCACCGCTGCCATACCCCCCGTCTCCGGAGTCACTTTCCTCCTCTTCGGAGTCACTTTCGGATTCACCTTCGTCTCCTCCATCGTCCCCTCCATCGTCTCCTCCATCGTCTCCTCCATCGTCTCCTCCATCGCTATCGTCTCCACCGCTAGTTGTTCCACCGCCAGTGGTATTATAACTGGGATCGTGAGGGTCTCCACCGTCGCTGCTACTGCTACTGCTACTGCTGCTACTGCTACTACTTGAGCCCGGAGGGGAAGGGGATGGAGAATCCGGGATATCGGGTGCCGGTTGTTCCGGGGGATCTCTGACACCAAGCACCTGCGGCTCTCCATATGATAGCATTACTATTTGATGTCGGGGTCGGAACTGAGGATAACCCTCTTCCCATATTTGGAGATTTTTTAGTTTAGCCCTCTCAGAGTAAGGATTCGGTATTGGGCACTGGTGATTTGTGGAGTTGTAGTTATGCCACCAAGGAGCGTTAGGGTGGCCCCCAGAATTTGTCGTGTCTGACGAGGTTAAATTGCTCAGCTCGAGTAGTGAGGAATCTGAATCTTGGTTGTTCCGATCCCCGTTGTTTGAATCTCCGTTGCTTGAATCCCCACCGTTTCCATTGCCCTTACCGTCACCACCCTGATCATCACCACCCTGATCGTCACCACCCTGGCCATCACCACCTTGATCGCCACCACCCTGGCCATCACCACCTTGATCGCCACCACCCTGGCCATCACCACCTTGATCGTCACCGCCCTGGCCGTCACCACCTTGATCGTCACCACCCTGGCCATCACCACCCTGATCATTACCACCCTGATCATTACCACCCTGGCTGTCACCATCTTGGCCATTTCCATCGCCCTGATTATCATCTTGACCGTCACCATTCTGACTATCACCACCCTGGTTATTATCACCCTGGCCGTCACCATCTTGACCGCCACCATTCTGACTATTATCGCCCTGGCTATTATCACCCTGGCCATCATCATCTTGATCCCCACTATCATCACTCTGGCTGTCACCATCTTGGCCATTTCCATCGCCCTGATTATCATCTTGACCGTCACCATTCTGACTATCACCACCCTGGTTATTATCACCCTGGCCATCACCATCTTGACCGTCACCACCCTGGCTATTATCGCCCTGGCTATTATCGCCCTGATTATCACTATCTTGAACGTCACCATTCTGACTATCATCATTCTGACCATTACCATCTTGATCACCATCTGTGTCAGAATACGGAGGCGGCGGCGGTGGTATAGGAATAGCATCCTCCTCCAAAGGCCACCACTCGTACTGTAGAGATGAAGAGTTAATAATTTCCCCCATCGAGAAGCCAAAGCACGTATATAAAACACATTAGACGTACCGGCATTAGGCGTTTTGGTTTTGTCCAAGAGACGTCCAGGCGCCTAGATTGTAGCAGTCCAGTGTCAGCACTCCATTGTAGGGAAATGAGAAAACATATACAATTTACAAGCCCAGGCTGTCTAACAGTAGATAAGAGTACACTGATCAGAAATGTAGGGCCGCTTTGAAAAAAGCAGAGATAGCAACGGTGCACGTCTCTTCCCATGGACTTCTTGTATTAATGGTAATAGGAGAAATTGAAAAAGCGGGAGGACTTTTGCCCAGTTTTTGTAGATAGGAGCCCCTGACTGTTGGTCCAGCATAAGGTCGAGACCGAAGAAACTCACCGATACCACTCTTCCTTGTAAGCTTCAAGCTTTCGATACGATCGGACTCTTCTCCTTGCCAACGGCAATACCGTGTCGATCATATAGCGTAGGTCTGGCACACGTGTGCTATTTGGCACATTGATGCCGTTGTCGTCTGGTTGCTCGTCTGTAATATCTGAAGTTTCACAATTTTCAAACTCCCAGCGTGATAGTGTACGGAGTAGGTGAGCCGAATATGGCCTGTTTAGCCAATCCATATAGCCATTTATCGTTGAACCTAGGTGGATATGAGTACTCAGTATGTTATTAATAGATTAATACCTGCACATATCCCAAGCGTATCATGGGAACCGCAGACAATTATTTGCCCCCAACTTTGAGTTGAAGCCCGGAAGGAGTGTATATATAAACGAAAGAGAAAGAGAGAGACGTCACTTACATGGTATGCTTTCCGGGGCTAGAAACTGCCTCTCAGCCCATTGATCATCCGTAAGATGACAAAGGCATAACATCTTAACAACACTAAATATAGCATATGTATCGTGCCATTCCGCCAACTCCCTTTCATTCCAACGACCCCACCTAATCTTACGATCAGGGTCACCTTCTACGGCGGCATGTCCAAAGTCGCCAAGAATGACCTCGGGAAACGCATTACTTTGAAATCCATCTGAGGGCTCTTCTTCTGAAGGATCTCGAGCGGGATAATGGAGGAAAATATTACCTGAGGAAATGTCGCGGTGGTATATCGCTTTTAATGCTAGTGTAAGCTTTTTTTCTTTGGTATTTCCTTTGAATGACAAGTATTAAGGATCCTATCACTCACCTTTCCAACCGGGAATCTCGTCGTCTGTGCCAGGTCGTGCACCTGTCATCAAGTACCTCACAGCCTCAATAAGGGTTAAGAGCACATGCCACACTGCATATCGTCAGTTAGTTGTTAATAAATGGCGTGAACGGTGTGATAACTTGACGTGAGGTGTGAAACTCTTGGTTTCCTTGTTTTGGTACATGGCCTAGGAGAAGAAATTATCATTTTAACTCACCGAAGCTCTCTGGGATAGCTCGTCGTGCATCAACATATGCCTGTGTAAATTCTTCGAGATTGCCACCATTGTAATATCTTAGTAGATTAGATTAGTAAATCTCGCCATGTATTTTTTTAAGAAGAGTTGAATTCTCACTTAAAATATAATGAATCAGTCCCATTACCAATGTCTTGGTGCAGATCTAACTCGACGAAATATGTCCTTCTTAAACCTCGTACCATAAGGGGTTCTAACAACATAAATGCCGCTCGTGGTGAGGTTGAGATTCGGAGTTCTTCAGATGGTTCATCCACGCGACGCTCATTGTTCTCAGGATCGGCGTGATTATCTTTCAAGTTGCATGTTAGGACACTCAAATAGATCAACATAGTGGCCTAAAAGACCAAAGAAAATTGCTTTCAAATTGTTAAATCAAGACAGGAAACCTAGAAGTAGCATACCTGGTCGCAGGAGTTTGTTTATGTAGCGTTGCCCGGTCCCTAGAGACTGCACAATAAAAATATTACTCCTGATATGAGTATCGACTAGAATAAAGCCATGTTCTTGTATGGCATTATCAGCCGTCCACATGATCTCGTCATCATCTAGGTTTTCAAACGGGAGGTATACCCCGCGATGCCTATAGGGAAATGCTTCGGCTAATGGGGGATCCATCTCTACTAGCCGCTACCTTTCATCAGTAGCTAGAATGATTTTAAGATAGGAGCACAGCTAGCTGACCCTATGAGAAATTTTCACGTAGTTTTAGTTCCATCACCTTGATAATTGCCGAGTAGTCGTGAACAAAGAAATAAATAAGATAGATTTATCCGTTTTCGGATATACATGACAAGGGACTAGAATTTACCTTTGTAACTGAATGCCCTTTGTTATTGTTATTTGTTGTGTTTATCTCACTCTGATAGAATTTATTAGAGCAAACCGTCGTAATACTAGATAGGCCAGTGATTATTTCCTTCCGAACCATTCGGAATAGCAGACGCCGTGTATGTGGGCCGTAGGGAGTGTACCCGAGGTCAACAGGGGCGCCAAATATAGCCTTGCAGAACGTACGGTTAGGGCACAATGTGAACACTTACAAAGTAGTAGCTATGGATTTCTGTCAGTTTCAACCCATTTCCCTCATCTCATATCGAGGAGGTAACCACAATGGACTGGCTAGGTAATACCCCTAACTCTAGCATATTTCTCGGGGACTCTTCCTTCGACTCTATTGGGAATAAAATGACTTGTGCTAGACACGACCAAAATAGCCCCATAGTATAACCACATGTAGTCATACGGGTCTATTCAACAGCTCTCGAATATAGACCCCCGTTAGCTATATAGTTTCATTACGTTCGCTTACCTCCCCCTTCCTCCTTCGACTTTCGCTTTTGATCACCAGAGATCCTTATTATAATTCCTAAATCCTACGTAGAGAGATATATGGGTAAGTGTGTTCTTTGTACAAAAGCTTGAGGTGAGTCCCTTTTTTGCTGTTTAAACGTACCCTATGTTAAAGATAGTACTTTTTGGTATAGTAAATCTGTTAAATTAAAAGGTAAGTTACACTATAGTATAAACGGCAGGTTTAGGGGTTTATATAGGTATATAAATCGGTTATACCCTTGCCACCTATTTTTAACACTCCCTTTTAATCTATATGCCTTTTTTTTAAGTAAGGTTTATTAAAATATTTAACTCTTTTTACATTTTAATTTCTTAAGTAAAAAATCATATGCTTTATATATTTTTTAAAATAAAATTTATTAAAATATTAGCTTTTTTTAAATAAATATAATATTAAATAAGTTTTTTAAAATAAAATGTTATTAAAAAGTAAAAGCTTTATATTTTAAAAATTTATACCTTAAAAAAATTTATATTTTATAAATTTTTGTTATACTTTAGGTATACTACTAATTATAGTGCACCTAGTTATACTTATCTTAATACTTATTCCTAATATACTCTGCATACTAATCTTCCCTTTTATAAGCTTTAGTCTTATATAAAGCTTACTATATTAAATACTAGATATTATACCTAACTTTAAAATCCTATTTATAACAATTTTAAAGCTTTTACTAAAAGTTACTTATAATAACTATTTAATGCTTATAAAACAAACAGCTTGCTTAAATCTTTTTATAGCGCTTTTACTTATAAATTACCTATAAAAAAGCATTAAAACAAGTCTAATTAGTACTAAATTAACAAACTTTTTAGATTTTTTAAAACTTTTTAATATAAGCATAATAAGGCTAAAAGAAATAGCTACTTAGCTGTTTTAGCAGCAAAATGCTTAACTAACTATTAAAATTAAAGCTTTTAAAAGTTAACTAAAACAGCAAAAATAGTTTATATTAAAATCGTATAATTTACAATTTAAAAAAGCATATAAAATAAGTGTAAAAAAAAAAAAAAAAAGGTTTTAAAAATAATAAAAGCAAAAGATTTAAAAAACCTTAAAAATTAAAGTTTTTTTTACTATTTCTCTTATTATACTACCTTTTTAAAGCAATAGCTTAATTTTAAGCCTTTTAAAAAAAATAACCTTTTTAACTTAGACTTAAATATTTTTTTATTTTTATTATCTTTTAGTTTAAAAAGGCATTTTTAAAACTAAGCTAAACATAAATTATATTTAAGCTACTATTAAAACAAGCATAGTAATAAATCTAATAGTAATACTAACTTAAATAAAATTATTAAGTTTAATTACGCCTTATTTAAAAAAAAATTTACTTATAATAAATAAGTTAAATAAATTTAAAAGCTAAACTTTATATTTTTTAGCTTAAAATAAAAATTTAAAAAGCTTTTATAATAAATTATATATATATATAGCAAAATAAACTAGGCTTATAAAAACCTATATATTAGCCTTTTTATAAGCTTAAATAATAAAAAAAACTGCTAATATTAATATAATTAAAATATATTTGCTATATAAACTAAGTTAATTATTTGCTAGTTAGCTTTTTTAAAAGCTATTATTAGCACTAAGTTAAAAATAGCTAAGCAGCTATCTAATTAAAACCCTAAAATATTTAACTACTATCTTACCTAGATTAAAAATTAAAAAAAAAAATAAGCCAACTCCAAAAAAGCTATATTATACTACCAAAAGCTTTTTATTACCCTTCAAAATAAAATCCTTAGTTATTATAACCCCTTGCCTACTAGAAGACTAGATATAGTAGATGCTGCTACATAATATTAGAAAATAATGGAATTAGAAAAGCAGAATTAAAACCAAGAACAGTCTAGCCGTTTTTAACCCTAAAAAGCAAATATTAGTAAAAACCAATTCCTTTAAAATAGCGCTAGCAAAAATATTATTACAAAAAAATAATTAGGAATAGTAGCAACCTATTTTATTTTACTTTTAAATATTTACTAAGTTTAAAATAAAATATAGTATTTTTAACTAAAAAATATTAGCTATTATAAAATACTTTAAGTATTAGTAACATTATTTATAAAAAAGCAATTTACTTATTAAAGTATTAATTAACTATGCTAATTTATAAGCTTTTATAAAAACTTTTAAATTAAATAGCAGGCAAGCTTAATAGTATATATATTTAGCTTTTTTTAACTTTATTATTAAATATTAAAAAGGTAAGCAAAATAAAGCTAATTTTTTTTTACGTTGCTTTAATTATATAGCCTATATAGCTTAAAATGCTAATTTACTCCTTATATTAAAGCAAAAAATTAAAATAATAAAAGCTAAGTTAAAAGATTATACTTTTAAAACTCTTGCAAAAAAGGTTTTTACTATTAAACCGGCTATAAAATATAACATTTTTATATAAGTAGTTACATATATACAAGCGCAAATAGCTATATATAATAAAAATTTTTAAAATTTAAAAATTTATTAAAGCCTTTAAAATCTAATTATTTATATATAAAAAAAAAACCTTAAATATTATTAACTTTATAAGTAAATCTAAGTAAAAAAGCTTATAAAGCTTTAGTAATTTATTAAAAAGTTATTATTATAATATAATAGCAAAGCCTATATATTTTTTAAAAAATTAATATATTTTTAACTTATTAAGTTATATTATAACAATTTTATAATAGGCTATTTTAGCTAAAATTATATACTAAAACTACTATAGCAAAAATTTTACTAAAAAACTATAAAAAAAAATATAAAAAACTATATAAAAAAATATATAATCTGCTTTAAATTTAAAGCAAAATATTATTAAAAATATAGCGCTTTAAATATTTTGCTAATATTTATTAAGCTTATAAAAAAACTATTTATAAACTTTATTATTAAACTATTTAAAACTTTTTATTATAAAATAATTATTAACTTTATATTAGTAATAATTAATTAATTTATTAAATTTATATATTTTTTTTTTATTAATATTATTATTATTGCTATATAGCTAGCAGTATTATTTTATAAAAAAATAAAATGCTGTTTTAAAGCTTTTACTAGTATAGTTTTTAATAAAAACTTTGTTTTTACTAGTTAATTTTAGTTAAACTTATGCTATTATTTTAAAATTAAAAAAAAGCTTTTAATTACTTTTTACTTTTAAATTAATAATTAAATAAAGTAAATAAACTAAATAATAAAAGGCTACTTTAAATATTTTATTAATAATAAATAAACTAATTAGCTTTAACTATTACTTTAGGCTTTTTTTGCTATAAATATTACTATTAATAATATTATTAAAAAGTTATTTTTTAAAGCGTTATATAGCTATATTTTAAAATTTAAGCTATTTATTAAAAACAACTTTATATTAAAAAAGGTATTTTTAATATAAACTTAGCTACTTAAGCTAAGTGCTATTAAAAAAAAGTTAACTATTTAATAGCAAAATGCTATTAAAAAGTATATAAAATATTATAATACTAAGTATACTTTTAAAAGTTATTATATTAAAAACTTAGTAGTATTATTAACTTAAAATTTAAAATTTTAAAATTATAAGTTAGCTTTTAAGTTTATTAAACCTTTTAAGATTTTAAAAGCTGTTAAATTATAAGCATATTAGCTAGCACTTTTATACTAATATAGCTATATTTATAATATTTTTTTAATATAGTTATTAAAGCTTTAAACTATTAAAACTTTATATATTTTACTTATGCTTATATTAAAAAATATTAAAAATAAATAAAAAATTAAAAATATAATAAAAAAAATAACTTATTAAAGTAACCTATACTATAAAATTAAATAAAAAAACTAGCTTAATAAATATAATTAGTAAGTGTTAGCTATTAATATTACTGCTTTTATATTTATAAAAAAATTTAAAAAATAATAAAGCTATAAAAGAAATAAAAAAAATATTTAACTTTTTAGCTAGCAAATTAATTATAAAATAGCTTTAAAGCTTTATTAATTTATTTATTTATAATATTTAAAACTTTAGTTTATAAAAACTTTAAAAACTTTAGTAAATTTTTATATAATAAAATTTAAACTTATAACTTTAAGTATTAATAACTTATATTTTATTAATAAGCTTTATATAAACTTATTTTTAATTTACTTTATATTAAACTTAACTATATTTTTAAACTTTAATTTATTATTATATAATTGCTAAAAAGCGTTGCTAATGTTAGTTTTAGTAGCCTTATTTACTTTTTTTATAAAAAAATTTACTGCTAAAAATTAGGCAGTATAACTAATATTAAAAAGCTATAAGTATAGCATAATAATATAGTAATAAATAGTATGCTGTTTTTTATTTTAATATAGTTAGCTAAAGGTATAAAATAAAAATAATAATAGGTATTAATAACGCTAATATTAATAAAAGTAATAAATAAACAAACTAGTTAATAATATTTAGCTATAGCTACTTTATATATAATATTATATTTTTATTAATTATTAATTAATAATATATTATAAATAAATATAAAATAAAACTAAGCATTTTAGTTTTTTTTATTTTTTTAATTTTAAAAAAAGTAGCGCGATATATAGTAAAAAAATAAAAAAAAGCTTATAAAAGTTAAAATTAAGCAGCAGCAATTTATTTATAATAGTTTTTTAAGCTAGCTTAAGTAATATTACTATTATTATTAGTTATTATAAAAGATAAAAAGTTATTTATATTAATATATTAGGCTTAAAAAGCAAAAGTGTTTTATTAAAAAAGCTTAAAAATATAAACAGTATTAAACTATATTATAGCAAAAATTTATATTATTAATAGCAATTTTAATAAAATTAAAAAATAAAATAACTTATAAGCTTATATATTTTATACCTTTTAATATAGCTGCAATAAGTAAAAAAGGTTACTTTATTATATAAGCAGGTAACTTTAAAAAAAAAAGCTATTATAAAATTAAAAATAATATACTATAGCACTTTAATAATAATAATATATAAATAAACTAAAAATAATAAAAAGTTTATTATAACAACTAAACTTATACTAGCATATATAGTATATTTAGCAACGCTAGTAATATAATAGTATAATATATTAAAAATATAAATAAAAAAAGTAGTAATATTAATATAAATAAAGTAATAAAAAAGATTAAATATAATTTAAAAGAGGTAAAAAATGGCGGCAAAAATAGCTAAAACTAATAAAATTTGCTAGCAGTAGCTAAAAAAAAAAAAAAAAAAAAAAAAAAAAAAAAAAAAAAAAAAGGCAAAATAAAACAGGCTATTTATATTGTTTTCTTAAGCACCTTATAGCTAATTTGCCTTTATAGCAACATAAAATTATAAGCTTATAGGTATAAAAATACTAGTATAATAAAATTTTCTTATTAAGCGCTAATTTTTTTTATTGTTTATACTATTATTTTTTATTATTTATACTTTTTTTTTATAATTTCTAATTAAATTAGCACTTTTTATACTATATTATACTTTATATTAATTTTATTTTTAATTATACTGCTATTACTTATAATATATTTTAGCTTTACTTAAGTTAAAATAACTTATTATAAAAAAAAAAATAGTTATTATATTTTAAGTATACTACTAATTATAATATATTTAGCTATACTTATTTTAGTACTTATTTTTAATATATTTTATATACTAATTTTTTTTTTTATAAGCTTTAGTTTTATATAAAGCCTACTATACTAAATACTAGATATTATACCTAACCTTAAGATCTTACTTATAACAATTTTTTTTTCTTTTTTACTTTTTGCTATTATATATATAGTTTTTTTTTATAACAAGCTTTATTTAACTATTTTATTGTTTAATAATTGCTATATGATGCAGGCATGTAGGGGGCCCCACCGTAGGTGGGACCGCGGAAGGTGTTCCTATCTCTTGATTGCCGCAGGCAATCAAGAGATAGGAAACCTTCCTTCTTCATCATCTAATATACTACATTGCCTTACCCTATGGTTCCCTTTACCACTATAGCTTTAAAGTTTTAATTTTATATATTTTTAAAGTTATAAATCTTATAGTTTTAAATAAAATATATTTTTTATTTTATATTATTAATTAATTTTTTTTATAAAATAATAAATATATTTTTTTTAATTACTTTACTTTTAATTAATATTATATTAAATAGTTAAGCTTTTTAACTTTTTTTTTAAATAGTTATAAGCTTGTTTTTAAAAACCTTAAAGTGTTTTTTAAATTTTTATACCTTTTACTATTTAGCTATAAAAGTTATAGTTTTAAAATATTATATATATGCTATTTTTTATTTTTTATTTTTTATTTAGCTTTTAATTTTGCTATAAGTACTGCTAGTAGCTTTATAGCTATAAAAGTTTTATATTTTAAAGCTAACTAAAATTTATTAAAAGTTGCTTTTATTTTTATATTTTAATACTAAATATTATTATAGCAATATAAATAATGTTATTATTATAAAGCCTTAATAAATAAAATAAATTATAAGTATATATATAGTTAACTAAATATAGTATTATTAATTAATTTTAAATAATTTTAAAATGTTTTTTAAGTAAAAGTTTTAATATTAAACTAGTTAAAATATTTTTTAAAAGTAAAGCTTATGGTATTAAAATATATAAGTATTTAAAAAAGTTAGTTTAAATTTATTGCTATAATTTATTATTATATTTTATAAAAAATAGTTTTTAAATATTTTATAGTTTTAATTTTAGCAATTTTTTTTTATTATTACTTATATTAGCTAATTTTAATATTATTATATAATTTAGCTTTTATAGTTTTAATAAATATAGTTATAAAATATAAAAATTGTTTTTAATATTATTTTAATTATTTAAAAATATAATAATAAAAAATAAATATATATAAATTTTTTAAGCTAAAGTTAGTTATTTTATATATTAACTTTATTTTAGCTTTTTTATAGGCTTTTTATTTTAGTTTTAAAGACTTTTTAAATTTTTTAAAAGCAAGTTTAAATAGTAATTTTATAAGTTTATTTACTACTTAATTTAAAATAAATATATATTTAAAAATAACTTTTTTAACAGCTACTTATTTTTAATATTATTTATTTTAAATAAATATATATTTGCTTTTTTTATATAATAATAAGTTATAAAATATTAAAATAGCTTTTTAATTATTATTATATATAATAATAAATATATTATTTAATTTAATATTAAGTTTAAATAATAGTTCTTTTATTTAAACTGCTTTTTTAAAAGCTTAAGTTTGCTTTTTTAGCTTTGTTTTAAAAAATAATAATAAAACTATTAGTTAATATTTTAAACTTTAATTAACTACTTTATTTTTTAAGTTAAAAATATACCTTAAAGTTAATTAGCAAGTTTTTTTATAAGCTTTTTAATTAAAATTAATAAAGTTTTATAATTTAATACTTTTTTTTTTATATATTAGCTTTAAGTTAATTATAGTTATTAAGTATTTAAAAATCTGTTTTATTATTTTAATATAAAAAATATTAGGCTTTATTATATATTTATTATATTTTAATATAATAAAAGTAATATTTAGTTAAGTATTTAATATAATATATATTAGTAATTTAATAGCTTTTTAATATTACTTTTAATTTTTTAAGTTTAATATAAAGTTGTTTTTAAATATTTTAATATTAGTTAAAATAAAAATATAAGTTAGTTTTACTTTTTTATATTTAAGTTTATTTAAATTTTAAAAGCTAAATTTTATTAAGATTTTTTTTAAATAAGCTTTTTAAAATAATTTTAAGGTATAATATAGCTAATTTTACTTAATTGCTATTTTTAAATAAAATTTAACAAGTTTTAAATTATTTATTTAAAATTTTTTACTTAGTACTTATTTAATATTAATAATTTTTAAAGTTTTAAAACTAATAATTAAAAAATTATTAATATAAACTATAATATAATAATTACTTTAAGTAAAAACTTTAGTATTTAAATTTAAATTGCTAAATTTTAGTTTTTTTAAAAAAGTTAAAAACATTTTATATTATACTTTAAATGCTTATTTAAATAATAAATGCTTTCTAAGGTGTGTATATAATGTAATATATTAACTAGAAAATGTAGGAGAAAAGGAAAGGCTAAAACTCTAGGTCTTAGAAAAAATCTAATTATAGATATGGTATGCCAGCTGCCTAACAGCCGTTAGGCTATCACAATAGCCTAATGGCTTAATGGTTAGTGGCATACAAACAACACGCGTTCTAGCGCGTGACATGCGATATACCCCCTATGGGGTCGTATTATTAAAGCTATATAAGGCCTTATTTAACTTATAAACCTTATTAAGGTTTTAAATAAATTTTAGTAGTTATTTAATATATATATTTTTTATTACTTTTTTATATAAAAAAGCTATTTTTATATTTATTTAATAAATTTTAAGGTTTAAAATAGCTATAATAATAAATAAAATTTTATAGCTTATAAGTTTAACTATAAAAATAAAAGTATTATAATAGTTTATTTTGCTTTACTATTTAAAGCTTTTAATAACTTATTTAGCTTTATATTAAATAACTTTTTTAAATTTATTTTATTTAAGCTTATATACTTATTTTTTAAATAAAACCTTAGTGCTAAATAGCTTTAATATAATTTTTTATATTATATTATTAATTAATAAGTTATATTTACTATTTATTACCTTTAGTTATTTATTTTAATAAAAATTTTATTTTATAGCTTTATAATTAATTAGTTTAATAATTTTAATTATTTTAATAGTTTTTAATATAATAATAATAAAGTAAAAAGTAAATAGTTAATATTAATAGTTAAAAAAATATATTTTATTATATTTAAAATATAAGGTAAGTTTTTTAATTTAATTAAATATATATATTTTAAATTAATTATTTTTGTTTTTTTTTAATAAAGTATTTTTTAATAGGTTATTTTTTAATAAAGTATTTTTTATTAATATATTAAAAGTTTTATTAATATTATTATTAAATAAAATATTATAATAATTTTTAATAATATATTATTAATATTATTATTTTTATTTTTTTATAATATATTAAAGTTATAAAAGTTATTAAATTTGCTTTTTAATAATATAATAATATTATTAAAGTTATATTTAAAAAGTTTATTATAGTTTTTAGGTAATACTAATAAAATTGTTTTTTTTTTTTAAGTATATATTTATTATTATTAAATTAAAAAAAGTCTGCTGTTTTTTTTAAAATTATATTTTAAATATGTTTTTTTAAAGCATTTTTTATAGTTTTATTATTTAAGCCTTATTAAGCTTTTTTTTTATTATTAACTTATAATATTTAGTTTAATAAAGCGTATATAATTTTTTAAAAAAATATAATATTATTAGCATTTATTATTTTTTTGCTTTTAAATAAAATTATATAGTTATAAAAGTTTTAATATTAATATTTTAGCATTTTATAAAATAGTGTTTTTTTTTTAAAAAGCAATTTACTTTTATTTAGCTATAAATATTTTTTATTTATTTTAATAAATACTATATAATTATAAACAAATATTTAATTATATTATTTTTTATAAAAAAATATTTTAAGTTAATTATTAAACTATTAAATTATAATATAATATATAATTTAAGTAATAATAAGCTAATATTTTTATATTATACTATTATTAATAGCTTATATTATTATTAATATTATAATTATTTTATAAATATTAATTGCTTTTTTATATATATTATTTTATTAATATTGCCTTATAGCAGTAAATAATATTTTTATATTTTTAAAATAGCATAAGTATTTAAGCTTTTTATTAGTATTTTTATTAGCTTTATTTAAAATAAATATATAGTATTTATATTTTAAATGTTTATAGTATTTTAAAAACGCTTTAAAAGCTTTAATAAACTTTTTTTTATTTTTAAGTAATAGTACTTAAGTTATTTTACTAAAGTTATAGCAGACTAGTACTAAATAAATAAATTTTTTATATTTTTTTAAAACTTTTTTAGCTAATTTTATTATATTAATATATAATAATTTAAGTAGGTAAATATTATATTAAAAAGTTTTTAAGTATAATATTTTTTTTATTTTTATTTAAATATAATATTTATATATATAATTTAGTTTTTATAGCTTAATATAGCTTGCTTTTACTAATTTTTTAATAAATAATTTACTAATATATTTAAATTGTTTATATTATAAAGCTAATTTTAAATTAAAAAAAAAGTAAGTAATAAAAATAGTAATAATAGCTTTTATATTAAATTTTAGTTAATTAATTAAATATAAGCTATTATATTCTGTTTTTTTAAAAAATATTTAGTTTTTTTTTAATATATATATTTTATTACTTTTAAATAAAAATTTAGCGTTAAGTTTTACTAAATAAAATATTAATATTAAGTTTACTTTAATTAATAAGTAATATATAATATTTTTTAAAATAATAGTTTTTTTTTTTTTATTAATTAAGCTAATAAAAATATAGTTTTTTTACTATATAAATTATACTATTAAACCGCTTATTTTTATAGTTATAAGGTATAACACATAACATAAGCAGATTAACATTACAAGCAGATTAACACTTTTGCAAGCCATACAAAAAAAGTCCGTACATATCACGTGATATTTAAATAACTCTATAAGTTTTAATGCTATAGACTAATAATTAGTACCTCTAAAATCGTAATAAAATAAGGAATTCAAAAGTATTTTTTATTATTTTATAGCATTTTTTTTTGCCAAAATATTCCCGAATACGCTAAAAATGCCAAGAAATTTTAACGTACTTACTATATTTGGCAATATCTCTACAGAAAAAAATGCTACAAAAATATAAAAAATACCTTTAAATTCCTTATTTTATTGCGGTTTAAACAGTACTACTTATTCGTCTATAGCACTAAAATTTGCAGAGTTATTTAAAGTAAAGGAAATATTTTTGTAAATTTTTTATACAAATTACCTTGTAAGGTACGCTAAGCCAAAGTATTAATCCGCTTATAATGTGAATCCGCTTGTATTATACGTTAAAGTATTATATAAGTTAATAAAGCTATTTTAATTTAAAAATATTAATATATTAGTTTTATTATTAATTATTAATGCTGTTTTTAATATTTTAGCTAAAGTTATTATTTTATTTTAGTTTATAATAGCAAATAAAATATTAATTAGTTTATTAAAATAGCTTTTTTTAAAAATATTATTAAAAGTTTTTTTATAGCTTTAAAGCTAATATTATTTTAATTGTTTTTATTTTATAATTAATTAACTTATTATTAATTAACTTATTATATAAGTTAACTAAAGCTTTAAAATATAAATAATATTAACTTAAGTTATATTAATATAATTAGTTTAAAAAAAGCTAAAATAAAAATATAAGCTATAAAAATAATATAATTAAGTAAAAATTATAAAGTATTTTTAAATAATATAATTGCTAAAAAAGTTATAATATTTAGTTTTTTTTTTTATAGCTATATTACCTTTTTGTTTTTATATTTTTTTTAGCTTAGTTTTATATTATTTAATATGCTTATAATATAATTTTTTGTTTTATTTAAAAGGTTTTAATTTTAAATATTATTTATAACAAACTTTAAAATAAAGTTTTTTATAAAAATTATAAATTTTCTGCTTTTTAAATAAAGTTTAAAAGTTAGTTTTAGTTTTAATAACAAATAAAATAGTTTAAAAAGCATGCTTTTTTTAGCTTTATTTAAATTATATAACAATATTAATAGCTTTTTTTAAAATAATTATTATTTATATTATTTTATTTTTAAAGTTATAAATAAATATTTTAATAATATTAAGCTTTTATATAGTTAAAAAAAAAATTAAACTTAAGCTTAAGCTTATTAATAAATTTATAAATAAAATATAAATAAAGTTAAGCTAATTTTATATTTAGTTTTATTATATTTGCTTATAGTTATTAAAATATAGTAGTAAATTATATAACTTTTTTAATTAATTTTAAAATAGTTTTTTTTTATTAGTAAAAATATTAAATAAATTAAGCTTTATTTTTAAGTTTATAATTATATTTTAACTTTTTTTTAAATAAAAGCTAATATATTAAAAAGTTTTTTAATAATAAGCTAGATTTATTAATAAATATTAGTTAAAAGTTTACTATAAATAGTAATATATATTATATTATATTTGTTTAGCTATTTATTTTTTTAAGCCTTAAAACTTTTTATACTTTTGTTTTTTTAAAATATTAAAAAAATTATTTAAAGCTTTTTAAAAAATAGTTAACTAAAGCTATTATATATAAGCTTTTTTTTTTATATTTTAACTTTATTTTAGCTATTATTTTAATATGTTTAAAAAAGTACTTTTTTAAGCTTTTTTTAAACGGTATTAAATAATATTTTTAATAAATAATATAATAAATAATACTATATTTTTTAATATAAATATTTTTAAAATTATTAAAGTAATTATTTTAAAAATATTTAAAAATAAGTTTAAAAATTTAAAAAAGTTAATTTAAAATTTAAAGCTATATTTAAAAAACCTAAGTTTTTATTATTAAGCTTAATATTTAATAATGTTTATAGTATTTTAATAATTAAAATTAAGTTTAAAGTTTTAATAAGCTTTTTATATTTTAATATAAAGCTATTTAAATTATTAAAAAATAAGCTTAAAAAATAAAAAATATTTTATTTAGTTTTAATTTTATTAATTTAAAGTAGTTAAATATATATTTATATAAGGTTAGTTAATTTAAAATAATAAACTATTATAAAAATAAGCAAGTAAATATTTTTAATAATATTAAAAACAAAAGTTTTTTTGTTAAAAAAAAATTAATATAGTTAATATTAAAGTTATTATTATTATTTAAATTAATATTAAAGCTTAGATATTTTAAAAAAAATAAATATTTTATATATAAAATAAAATAAAATTTTAGTATTTAAAAAACAAATATAATATAAAAAAAAATAGTTAATTTTTTTTATAAAAATAGTAGCAAGTGTTTATAGCTATTTTAATTTTTAATTATAATTAGTTTTTAGCTTTTAAAGTTTTTTATAATATAATATTTTAAAAAAAAAGTTAAAATTAAAAGTTTTAATAGCTAATTTTAAATTTATAAGCTTTTAGCTTTAATAAATAACTTATAAACTTATATAAAAGTTTATTATTATAGCTAGTATATTAAACCCTAGCTTTATTATTTATTTTATAAAAAAAAAACTATTTAAAAAAATAAATATAAAAATTTTAATATAAATAGTAAAATTTTAAAGCATATTAGTATTTTAAGTTAAAAATATTATATAAAGTATAATAATATAAGTATAATAAATCTTTAACAGTAATAATTACGTTAAATAAGCAACCTGGGCTTATAACCTGTTAAAAATAGTACTTTTTAGTATAGTAAATCTGTTAGATTAAAAGGTAAGTTACACTACAGTATAAACGGCAGGTTTAGGGGTTTATATAGGTGTGTGGATCGGTTGTACCCTTGCCACCTATTTCTGACACCCTATGCTATAACTACGACCACGCCGCCTCATATAGTATCGCATTGGGGTTAGAAACAAACATTGGGAGATATGAAACCCTTGTCGTGACATACGCAAATTTTCAGTGTGAGCCACAATACGAATCTGTATTTTGTCTCAGAACTTTCTCTTTTTCCTTGCTGGGACCGTGCTTTGCCTATTCAATTCCTTGGCTAGCTCGGCACGTTTCCGCTCGGCCTTTTGTTCTTCAGTCTCAGCTTCTAAGTCTAACGAGGTGTCAGAGTGTAGTCTCTTGGGCTCTGTCTGAGTTTTTTTCCCTATAGCGCCTATTTTTCGGACCTCGGTTTTCTTTGGCAGCGTAGAGTCATCATTTGTAGTATCGATGGTGCGATCCCCCAGAGCGTTAAGAGAACTAGTAGCATCCTTAGGCTTCCCGCCTATTCGACCAAGTGCCCCTTTACGTGGTGCTACAGGCGCTCTCACTGGGGATGACTGACGCTTAGGCGAGCTGTCATTACTAGCATCTGATTGAGGTATAGTTCTATCGTTAGCTTCTACCGATAAGTCTGCTGTATTTGACGCTTCGGTCGGCTGAGGCAATTTCTTATGCCTTCCGATTGTCCCTAGGCGATTGCTAGGCTGTGTAGTGTGCTTCAGTGGTTCAGGTTGCTCGTCGTCTTCCGTCTCCGATGCGGTATCGTCTTCATCAGCCTGTATAGTGTGGGTTGATTGAATAGTATTGAGACCCTTAGTAGACGTTCTCCTATTACCAAGTCCACCTATTCTCGGGCGAGGCTTATTCCGAGATGGTGTCAGACGGCTATTAGAAACATCGGATTCATCACTATCAATCACCTTATATGCCGTCTTGCTCCTTGTTGAATTGCCGCTGGTGGGGGATGATGGCGGGCGACGTGTTGGTGTAACTTGTACTTGGAAATCTCCGCCATCTATATCTCTGGGAGAAGCCCTACTTTCGCTGGCTTGCTTTGTTTGTTCTTCACGAGATGTGATCCTATCTGACTTGGAAGCGACATGGAATCTAGAGCCAAGTTTCGTCCACCAGTCGTTTAGCGTGTCTGAAACGCCTAGATCCGTATCCGTTGTGAGACTAAATGATGGATCATTGAAGACGCCGTGCAACAAATCCAGAGAATTATGCGGACTCTGTATGCTCCGCTGTGATCTCCATCTTACTTCATCGAAAGGTGAAAGGCCTTTGATCCGCTCCTCAGCAGCAGCTCTAGTAATCGCACGCTTAGCTGAGAGTGAATTGAAGATGAGCTCCAACGGAACATGCATTATACTCAATTTGTCGAGCAGCTTTGATATGACAGCATCCTTCTCCTTGAGTTGGCTCATGAGGTCCTCGGCTTCACGGCGCCGCACATAGTGCTCTTGTATAAGAGGTAGCACGAGCTCCGATGCTAGTGAAGCTGGTGGACACTTGATCAAGTGCACAGGCCATTTGAGAGCATCAAGAGGCTTCGGGAGTTCACAAGTGACGTGTAGTATTAGGCCATCCCGGATGTTGGGATGGGGATCAGTAGCTGTAGCTATGCTGAGGCTGGTGAGGCGATGATCCGACGAGGTGGGATCAAAGGCGGCCCTGAGCTTGGACAAGAATACAGCCCACTGCTCAGAATCCCCATAGGCCAAGTCGATGCTTATATTCTCCTGGAGGCTTCGCAAGAGAATTCCCCTTCGGTCCAGTTTCTCGACCCACACATTAGTGAGATCGGTGACGTAAAGTGTGTACGATGACTCGCTAAAGCGTGTAGATGCAAGTAGGGTTGGGAGCATTGGGAAGACAGGCAGAGGGTACCATTTGGGCGATGACTCCGATGACTCCGATGACTCCATTGTTCTGGTGAAGGAGTCAGGAGGAAGTCAAGAGGGAATCTGGGAGGACGAAAATTCAAGTGGCTAAACTAGTAGGTATTCAGGGGAATGCCTAGCATAGAAGTTCAATCAGCTGATTATTGATGAGGCTGCACTAGGCAGTCTTCCCCTTCTTGGCTCTTTTGTTCTTCAAGTTGGAAATAGAATGAGGTACCTCATCTCGATTCCTAGTAAGGTTAGTAAGGATGCGGGCATGAATGCAGCCCTATAGGCACTACTTGTACACTAGAATTAGTCAGACAGTGTACACTAAGCGATGGCTTTATAAATACACTGTATCAACCTCTCATCACGTGATTATCCTGATCAAGACAGCTGTGAAGTAGGCATTACTAAGTAGTAGTTCCATCATCTACATTCCCAAACATTTGTGTACCAGGTATCCGCTCTAGATAAAGTAGGAGCTTAACAAGAATAGACAACTCGCAATCATGCGTCCCCATAAGCGTCAAGATAGAACCCGGCTGCGTGACTCAACTGCATGAAGTCACTTCGATACCAGACAAGTGTCTGTAGTAAGTCAACAACTGATATCCTAACCTTGCGCGCTTACCCGACACCAGTTGTGTTCGCCTGTCAGCACCGAGGTAGTTGCCCATCACAGTTGCAACCTTAGAGGCCGTGATACCACTGCAACTCTTGCGACTTCCCGCCGCTATGGCTAGGCTACCTGCAGCAGCGGGATTCCTATGTATGTGCCTAATACTCTTCGCGGGCCGTCGTCCTACTATGAAAGTCAGACGTTTCGGGTCGCAGTCGAGTATCGAGGGTCGCCTATTACGTTCCTTCCCGTGTTCCGTTTAACTACAGTACCACATTCTATGTGCAAACGGCATGCAGGATCAGCCATTGACGACTAAGAGAAGCAGGATACGTCAGTCGCTTAGCTGCATTTAAAAATATCATGCGAGGCACCAAAACACCACCGAAGAAGCTATATTCCCTAAGCATATGATATGGATCTTCTTTTGTCTCGGATACAACTGATGACAGCTAGCTGCCAAGATATAAGCCAATACAGGGTACATCGTAAGACATGTAGAGTTGACACCCACAACACGAACTCATGCAAGGTTACTGCAACAAGAGGGTAAAAGGGCCGAAAATATACTCAAAATCAGGCGAAGGATTTAGTGATAGTAGCTTATCAAGATACCTGCCAATACTAGAAACACCATGTTCCGAGTTTCGAGACTCCTGTGTCTTCATGCCCTCGTGTGGCTCGGGACGTTGCATCCCCGCGACCGTGATACATAGACTCCGGTTAATCCACTCGTAACGCAATTAGGGATGGACATGTGAGGTATATCACTGAAAAGACTTTTTAGGTCTGCCTTTAATCCAATCAGATTAGCGCGAGCACACAAATACCATAGTACTATAGGTCGATGCACACTTGTATATTTTATAGATGACTTGAAATGTTTAATACTTACTCATTATTAATTACCTAAACTAAACCTGAAGTAGGAAGATTTAAAGTGTAGTCTAAACGTCCTAATATCTAATGTATCACTAGCTAGGTAACCGGCGTCATAGTCCCCAGGGAGCGTCTTGATTGGTGCCAAGGTTATGAGTAAACTACAAAACGATGCTTCAGTAACCTCTGTTAGCATTATATAATTGAATCAAATCATTTTCTCAAGCGACTGCAACTCTCCAAAGCCTAAATTGTAACGTTCATACTAAGTTAACTATGCCCCTTAGTTACAGCACCCTACATGGATTCCGCATGCGATTCCGCAACGCCGACTACATAGTGACAAGCATGTCATACGAAAGGTCAAAATCGAGGCTTTTCCATATGCATGGAGGCTGTCATTCCTGCATTTATTATTGTCAAACCGCTCATAAACTCATTGCGATTCCCATTAACCCATTCAATAACCATCCTCATCTTGCTACACTCACCAATATCAACTCCGGCTTAAGAAGCGTAGTTAGAGCAATAAACATGAAAATTTATCTATCGGCATCTTACGTATTTTTGCGTTATAAATACACATTTTTATGTGAGAATCTCGGGATTCTCGCGTGGGATAATAACATATAATGCATTTGTTCTTCTAAAATGTTCTAGAGAAACCATGCAACAACGCGGGTGATACACACACAAACCGAGGTGTACCCTAGGAACTAGTTATTATGTATTATAAGTGTATACTAAGCTATATCTAAACAGAGTTCCAAATTCGCCATACATTTACTCAAAGATACGAGGCATGTAGTTTAGGTACATTCTAAAAGCCTGTTGACTCGTTCTAGATGATGTTAGGGTCTCCCGAATGACGGGTGCAAATAGGATCTGGTGATTAGGTACTTATAGACACTCCCTCTGGGTCATATAGGATGATCCGAGCACTTCGTCGTACACCCTTATGTCATGATTTCACTAACTTCACAGGCTCGAAGTAAGCATGTATTCTCAAATAAATACTCAAATAATGTGCCACTCTTCCCAAGCGCTAGTCCCCAATGAAGGGTATAAGGGGTCCTATCTAGAAAAAAAACACCGAACCAAACTGAAAGCTTTTGTTACTCCGTTGACGATGAACAGTCGAGTGGGATGACTCGACTCAAATGCCCAAGTAAGTTGTAGAAATAAAATCAGCGCCGCAAACTGCTCCCCGTTCTTGATCGCTTAGGCTGGCTCCCCATGATCTAAGTTCATCCAACGTAAAATTAGACCGGGCTAGGATAGACGGTAATCCGTCCATTGTGCCGGGAGATACAACTCCCGTGCCATTGTTACCTCTCTCTTTAGATAATATTGTAAACCGCAAGACAACCTCGGTGACCGTGACTAGGATACTGACGATAATAAGAATTATGATGATCCACGTAATGGCACTCATTTTTGAGTCGGCAACTGAGTCAGAGAGTATCTCGGCAAGATCCAAGAAAACACGGCATCGCTCGTTGAGCACCTTCGTGCGTGGGTCAATTTCGAGATAGTCACGAATCGCGACGTACAGGGGATGGAGTGTGGGCTCGGAGTCCCAGAAGAAGTTGGGGACATCAAGGATGTTTGACGCTACGATTTTGTTAGAAGGTATTGGATCGACGATGAACATTTCTAGAAATGGAGTCTTTTTACTCACAGAGATTGATCTCAACGCGGCTTTTGAACAGGCGACCGAGTATCTTGACGATCTCAGTTCTCGTCATATTCAGCTGACCGGTTAAAGCGAGCCGCTTCGGCACATGTTGGGCGTCTGCCAGAGTCTCCGACATGCGCTCCTCAAAGAAGCACAGCTTTGTGCTCTGAGCTATGGCATGGCTGATGGTGAGCCGAACCATGTGATCGGATCTCGGCAATAAGGTGATCATGTCATTGAATATGCGTGGACGTTTGACATCATCGTTGTATTCAAAGTGGAACTCTTCAGTTTCGAAGTCACTTTGCTCGAGCGGGCGTGTGACAAGAGGTACCCCGGTCTCACTCTCGGCAAAAGTGATATCAGCCAGAATGGCCTTCTCTTGCTGCTCCGTAAAATTCCAAAATACTACGACGCCATAAGAGAAGACGAACATCTCGGCAAATTGTTTAGCATCAGGGGCAAACCTATTAACAGGTCTGACATGGTCGTTATTCGACTGGCTATTATTAGTCCCTGTTTCGTCTAAATATCGACGATGGTTGTTGTCTCCATTACTAGGACTCGCCTCTTGTTCGCCATATCCATATTCGTCATAGTACCCCATATGCTCATCTCGCTGTTCGCTTCGTTCTATTTCGAGGTCGAGTACCGTTTTCCCCGTACCAGGGGTTTTGAGTATAGGTCGGCTCCGTATCCGGTAGCCGTCGACACCGGGAAGCAGAGGAGTATGATAGACAGTGTAGAGACAATCGTCATAAAGCTTGGTCTTAGCATCGTGCTTCTTCCGCAGGAATTCAGAAGTAGATTTTATCTTGTAAGACTGCGCCGTGCAGTAAGCAGTCAACCGCGCAAGCTTTTGGGCCCGTTCGAACTTGGGGAGACGTTCGGCGTAGCTCTTTCCCCGGAGACCACCTCTTTTCCGTAATACATCACGTTCTTCATCTTTCAAGGGCCTCCCTTCGTCTTCGGGGCGCATTCTCTCACCGTCCTCGTCGCTTTCGGGTTCGTCGGGAGTCTCGGGGAGCAGCACCAGTTTCTCGCTGATCCGCGTGGTTCTCGAAGGCATGTTCTGCTGTCCGGTGCGCGATGCAAGATTCGGCAAACCTCCTCCACTCACGCGGCGAACACTGGCAATGCTTCGAGGTCCTCGAGGTGGGGGCATCCGGGGCTGGCCGGAAGGGATCTCCGATGCGTATTGGAGGACGTTATCGACGGATATTAAACGCATGGAGGATCTTGTTGGCGGCCCCCGCGCCGAATCGCCCTTGGGTGCCATAGGGGACAGTGAGAGGGACTAGCAGCAGGCGCGAGTGATAGTAGATGATTATATTTGCGGCCCCGTACAAACGAGTGCAGCCGATAAGGACGAATTGTGTGGAATAGGGTGGTTCGATACGTAGAGGTGCCTAGCTTTGCCGGCTTGCGTTACGAAGTTCCTTCGCCCTTACTAGAAATACGAGCCCGCCAGCGTGATCTGGCGAGAAGAGGCCCGTGTATATGACAGCGCATACGGAGGGCCGACGTTAAATAATAGTGCAATGGTGTCTGCCTGCGGGTGCTTCCCCCTGGCCTCAATTGGAGGAGAATTGGTTCATCGCGGCATCATTGTAAGTCGGGAAGTGTTGGGCATTACGGCGATGTGCCAGTTCATTACGTCGACGGCGGAATCTAAATCTTTGTTAGCGTGTACCTGCAAGGTAAGAGCTACAACTTTGCCCCTGGCAAGTACTTGTCCATTCCAGGCAATTCCAGGCAATTGTGGGGTATTAGGAAGTGAGAATGGATGTACCCACAGCCAGGTACATGCTATTGTAGTGTTGATGCTATAGTGCTTTGGGTACCCTGCTGTACCTGACTAGATCGCCCGATCTAGACCCGCCTCTACACAGTAAAGACGACCCGCTACCCATCTCACTTGGATATCGCACGTTCTTCTACAATACAACATCGTGCGTGCGACTTTATCTATTACTTGGTAATACTACATGTATGTATATCCTCAGATGCTTTTCACCCTTGCTATTTGGGAATTGATTCATCGCACTTCATCCAAGCGAGACGTCAATTGACCAACGGTAAATTCGCATTAAGTCGCGCCCTCTTTGGTCTAACATTCTGGCTCATTGTCTGCTATGCACAAACCCCTGGCTTCCTCTCGTGTTATTTCGAAGCCAGTGTCCACATCTCGTCGTCATCTTCTCGTATCAATAACGAAATTTAAGATCAAATGCGTAGCTGTACACTTTTTGTAGGTTTTAAAGCCCTGCCCCAGAACTCCAATGACATATGTACAGAAACAACATTGAGTACTATGAGAAAGCCAACGACGGGGAGGGTTGGAGGGTATGCCATGTGTAAACCAGCCTATTTGCCGGTTTGGAGAATCGACAAAGGAAAGAGAAGAGAGAGAGAGAGAGAGAGAGAGAGAGAAAAGAAATGACAGATCGATTAGCATGAAACTCGCCATCTGCAGAAAGCCATATCGTTAATGTACTATTGCTTTATGCAACTCGGCGCCATTTCAGTTGGTTTATGATGAAATGCTTGGGAAAAAACAAACGTTTCAGCCAATGACAGCATCACTTTCCGTGAAGCTTTTCCTTGAGATAAACCACTGCTGCGTACCCAGAACAGCATTCGGTGGTCATGCCATGTGCACACCACGGGCACCTGACCATCGTGGTAATGGCTGCAGAAACCCCCAACAATTTGTCTTCCACAACTGAATCCGGTTTGGCCATGCACTCGTATACCCGCGAGGGCATATCATGAAAGAAATGGCAGTTACAGCACTCTACGAGCATCTTTGCGAGTGGCTCTGCCCGGTTTCCTACCGACATGACACTTCTGATGCTCCCAGATGAATTCTTCTGCGAAAAATGGGGTCGTAAGCCTCTAGAAGAGGACACTGTAGCGACAGGGGCAGCTTTGCGTGCTTCCTGTAGATATGCCGCCCCCGTAGACATCGTAGTCGATGATTCGGGGCCGTTCGTACTATTATTTCGGGACATCTTCAATGCCGACTTCCGGGGCATCACTCCTTCGGTGAGATCTGCTGGTGGTGAGCTAGGAAGACTAACTGAAGAGGCTACCGCGTTTGGTTTTAACTGTAGCCGCTGTGATCTTGAGGTTTGTGGTCTAAGCTTCGTGGTAGACCGGAGATCTAGGGCGGAATGCGCCCTTGGTGGCAATGGCGGAGCCGGGGGTTGGCCGGCATCCTGTTCACCCTCTTCGTCTAAGTCTTGTCTAAGAACGCCGGCAAAGCTTACTAACGTTGGTGTTGCAACCGGCGATGAACTTATTGCTAGGCTTCCAGCTCTTGCTAGTGTAGGTGGTCGCTGCTTAGGGTTAGATGTTGCAGATGTTTCCCTCTGATCACCACTGTTCGCATCTGCCTCCATATCTGTTTTACAAGGTGTCGTTCCTTCAAATTGCGCATCGAACGGAACTCGGGAGCTTTTGCTAAGCGTTCCGCTTTCGGTCTGTGGTATGGATTTCATCAGCGTAGTTTCAGAAGATTCCGGCTGAGAGACTGCTATTCCTTTTCGCGATTGTGGTCGCGAACTGTCCGGCGTTGTGGCTGAGGAGGGTGACGGCGGCGAATCATCGCAAACAGAAGAGGAAGATCTCTCCGAAGTCGTCCGGCTCGGGTCGGTTTGTTGTGAATGAGTTGTGGATGCGCTCACCATCTCAGTTTCTACTAGGAGTTTTGCAGCCTTAGACGACAGACCAAGGCGTTCGAAGGTTGGTACATCGCTATCGGAATACTGGGTAGAGGTCGCAGGAGAATTCTTGAGCTTTTGTTCGTTCAACGTTCTGCCACTCTCCTTTGGGTGCGAATCAATCACGTGAGAGGTCTTTTGCTCTCTGTCACTCACAATGGTCCTCTGCTTGGCATAGCTTTTTCGAAAGTGGCCACTCAGGATGCCATGTGTATCATCTTCATCTGACTCCTCAGGAGATAGATGTTGTGGAGACGGGGATCTTCTGTCACTAAGTCGCCGCAAATTAAGCACCGGGGGTAGATAGGAGTCGCTAAATGATGCGAAATAGTCCACTTCTCGATGTGGCTGCAATGGTTGCTGTAACGTATCCGGTACATCTCTCTCGAATGTAATGAGATCATCAACAGGTTTTTCGGCTACCGTTTCCGACCGCATCTCGAGTCTTTCAATCCCTATCGCATGAATGTGGGGTTCTAAACCATCTCGGCTAGACGGATTCTGATGGGAAGCTGGACGAATCGTGGATGCGTATGTGTCGATAGAAATCTGGTCATCCTCGATAGCGTGCCCATTACTAATTTCCACTTTGTCGTTTTTATTAGGCTCCGCAGCCGCTTTTCGTACTCTTTCGCTCAGCCGCTCCGCGTCAGATAGATTTATAGCATGGGCATTTCGAGACCGATTGTTCTCGTCATCGCGCTTTCGAGGAACAATTCTTTTTCCATCAGATCCTAGTTCGCTTTGATGGCCTTTAAAGTGACTTAACACCAGGTTACCGCCGACCGTATTTGACCTAATCTGTTGCGATGCGTATGCTGCTTGAGACTGCTTCTCCTGAGCCTCGACCATGGCCATCACAGCATCCCGGGTCGATGCCCGAGGAGCTTCGATCTGAACGCGTCGGCCACCAGAGGGTCTTAATATAGCGATATCTTGCTCGTGGTCAGGTGATTGGATCTCAACTTTCCGAAGCCGAGGTTGGCGTCCACGAGGGGCGATTTCCGGACCCGGGGTCGGTTCTGTGTTCATCCGCTTAAGCTTAGGCGAGAAAGCAAAGTCAAACGGTTGCTGTGGGTGTTCGAAATTAGGAGGGCTTCTCTCCTCTAGCACCCTCCCGGTCCGGTCGCCGGGCATATCAACGGGATTGCTAAGCTCGAGATCGACTTCTTGTGAACTGTCGGGGCCTCTCGTAGGGTTGCTAGTGGAGCCATCGTCATAGGGTTGATAATAGAGATATGAAGGCCCCCTAAGCTTATTCAATGTTGATGATAGTAAAGATTGCGAACGGCCATGGCCCGAGCCTGTAGATGTACGAGCCCCCGAACTCCGTTTCTCCTGAGAGGAGAGGGAATGATCCGAAGTCGAGATCACGGATCTAATTGATGGTGCCTTCCTCGGCCTTGAGGCGTTTTGATGATGCTGCAGTGGGATTGTCTCATACTGGATACTACGCAGAGGTTCATCTTCGGCAGCGCCCTTCTCGGCGCCTTTCTCGGGACCTTTCCGCGCGTCCACGAGTTTCTGTATGGCTGTCACATTTCCGTGCTGTAACTTAAAACCAGAAAGGAACCCTTTGCTTTTCCTTTTATCCTTTGGAATTAAGGCCGGCTCATTTCCTGGTACCTGATTCTTACCCAGTGCGACTTGCGCCTCTGTCGTCAAAGAGGAGATATTCATTTTGCTTGATTGAATGGGAATGCCCAGTTCAGGAGCCGAAATCGAGCGATCAGATGCTGTTAGCGGCCTTGTCCCGAACGGATCGTTCGGTGCAGACTTGATCAAGCGATTGCTTTTCTTTTTGAGAGCAGCGTCTTCCTTTATTTTCGTGCTTTTCTGATTAGCCCCCTTCTTCGGCTCCTTCTTCTTCTTCTTCTGACCGTACTGCTCCCAGCTGGGAGATTGGCAGATGGAGGAATCGTCCGAGAGTTCCTCGTCCTCTGGCTCTGAGAAGGTCACCGTCTTGGCGCGCTCTTCTTTCGCGAGTGACAACTCTTCGGTGGATCCCTCCGATCTCGACATCGCCTGAGCCGGCGACGGTGGGATGGATAGAGAAAGTGACGGCAGAGCAGCGCTCCGACGGACAGCTTTCATTATCTGGGTCTGGTGGGAGAGCGGAGGATAGTCACTTGCACGCCGAGACCTAGGGGCAGGGGGGTTTGCGGTAACTGAGGGGAAACTAGCCCTTGGCGTGTTGCTTGTCGAAGTCGAGGAGCCATGATCTCTCAGGGTGCGCTTCATCTATAATATGTGGTAAAATAGGCCTTGGTCAGCAAAGGCGAAGGGCGAATCCGGATGCAAAAAAAGGGTAAGGGTAGGGGTAAGAGAGTTCTGGATCTGTAATGGATCGTTGAAATTAGGAAGCGGGGAGGAGGGTTACATGCCGGGCAAATATCATCATACCTTGCACATTTTCTCCAGCTCCAGCATTCGAACAAAGCTGTCCGACCGCGAGCGCGGCGCTGGTGGGTCGGGATTCGGCTGGTGTACTTTTCTCATATTTGCCGATTACGCGTCCAACAACGATAGATGGATCCCAATATAATTGCGTGCTAATTCCCGTTTTTTCGTTTGTTACTGACGTTTTTGTTTCGGCTCATGGGTTCGACAACAGGCAGTTGGAGGGGCTGCAGCGACTGGCGGACACAGGGCCGGGTGACCGTTAGGCCAAGGCCGCCGGGTTAGATCGGCGGTGCAGGTAAAACCCCTTCAGAGAATGTACCGTTGTATCTGACAACAACCAGGGCGGCAACTTGCTCTAGACGTCGTGGTATGGGAACAAAGAAAATAGCCCGATATACTACTCCAAATGTCTTGGCTCTACGGGGTCTCTAACGTCCGTATGGCCGGGTTGTGAATGTAGAGGTTGAAGCCGGGATAATGGGATGTCGAGAGGTTGGCCATTCAGCGCTGGCCGAAGACGTCGTGGTTGGATCTGAGCTGTCGAGCATGGGGTTTGTTGCCGCCGTTCAATATTTCCCCACCACAAACAAAGGACCGAAAAGGCAATTACCAGGACCCTGATGACAGATAGAATATTATACAACAACGAGAAGGGTATGATCAAGGATGCGCCCCGTCCTGTGCGCTATTAGGAAAAGGGAATCCGAAGTTAAGCGAGCGAGTGAGTGAGCGAGTGAACGAGTGAGTGCAGTGAGAGAGAAAGTAGCGAATGAACCCGTCACCAACACTCGTGGACGGCTGTTTATTACCTACCGAATGAGACGAATAGATGAAATGCAGCACGTCATGGGGAAGAGAAAATGGCAGAAGGACGGGAACTATTGTGTGCGGGTGTGTTTAGGGAGATGAGGTTAAGCCACGGGGAGAGAAAATGACAATAAGGAGTCGGTATGTCAGATAGATGATGATAACCTGTGACACAATCCCACCTTCCCTTGGGTAGGCAGATAGTTTGGTAAGGTACCAAGACAGACTGCCCTACCGAAGAACTCCTATCAGGTGGCGAACAACGGTAACAATAACGACAACAATAATTTCATCGAATGGTAAGCAGCGCTCACTGGACATCACTTACTCTCAGGGCGGGATGAACACCCAGCTACGTAGGTATTTGTCTGCATGTAGCTAGGTAAGATCTGTATTGTACTACTCTGGCACTAGCTGGGGCGCATTTGCTGAGCTGGTCGTATTGCGTCCGGTGATTATTCTACAGTGACGATGCGCATGTTTATTCTTGTTGGTCATGGGAAACGGCCGCCAATCAGCTACCCGGAAAGTAGGGCGCGCACACCTGCACTGATCCTAATACGAGATAAGATGAGCCGAGGACGAGAGCGAGCAACGTGGCTGAGATTCAGAGCGGATGTAAGAGAACACGGAACCGAGCGATACGCGAAAGGGTACGCTACTAATGCCTACCTCTTACACGAGGAACCAGTGATAGCACCAGCGATAGTAGTATTGGGGCTCAGTCGATTCTTCGGTGTCGTACCTTTTTTCTCAGACCGACTGGGTAGTCTCAGGTGTCAATCGACATCTTGGCAGCTGTCCAGGTAGGACACCGTGAATACTACGCCGGAGAATCTGGATATGCACGATCGAGGGCGAGGATGAGGATGAGAGGGGGCGAGAGATGAGACTATGTGCAGCCAGCCACTCCGTAATTCGGTGAGAAGCTTCCAAGTTCCTTTTTAGGGAAGTATAGATAGAGTAATATTTACATTAATACATGATGCAAGAAGAAACCCGGGCTCGGAATGGTACACTACATCTTTCTGCATGCTTCACGACAGACACAGGACAGGAGCAAGATTGGAATAGAACAATACGACATTAATTGAGATGGAAAGAAAAGAGAAGCTTTGATAAGCTATTTTCAGAAACGAGGGACACAAGAAACCATCAATGATCAATTAAATTTACATAATTAGCATCTCAGCAGATGCGCTGTACACACGCACGACTTGCGTCGGTTAAGAGGTAGTGTGGTGCGCACTGCTGGGTATGTACTAGTGAGGTGCTATGTACGGCATAGTAAGTGAGGGATGATCAAATAAAAGCTGCCTAAGTTTATACTACGGCACAGAATACACTAGTAGTAGGGGGCCTATATACTACACTAGTACAGACTAGATTCCTATAGTTACACTTTGGGTAGTAGGCTACGTACCTACCCTGTTGAAACCGACCGTAATAGGAAATATTGTCGGCGATCATCTGAAACGCCTGGCGGGCCTTGCAAATTCTATTGACACTGTGATGTATGCACTGTCATTGCCTACATAACATCCTAGGTACATATTTCTATATATTTACACACCGTGGGTACTCACGATATAGGTACCGACTAGCAGTGCTATGCGACTACCTCGCTATACCTACCTACCATGTAGTGTAGTACATGTACATCATACGTGACACAATAATTGTGGGTGCATGTATAGACCTTTTGAATCAATATCACCTCATCCAATGCCGTTCCATCAACTCCGCGTAACCTACCCAGGTAGGCTCTTTGTTTCCTCAGCGCCTGTTGCAAGTAACGTGCTAGAATTGTTTCCATGCCAGAGGCGTATTAATACCTACATAGTAGTATAGTCTGCACACCGCCAGGTCCATTACCGTTGGGCTAGTTCTTCGGCTCATCGTTCCCCGAGCTTCTACCTCAAAACATATCCCAGCCTAGCGTAATTGAGCGTGCTAGTGTAGGTAGGTTATCGCCCTGAAAACGCTTGTCATCGGAGAATAAACTGCCCTATTCATTGCGCCACAATTTTAACCGTATTAGCCGCATGGAGGCCCCCTGTCTCTCTCCCCTGCTCGGCTTGACCCGCCACCAATCCATTTACATTACCATCTAGATCGGGTGAACGTGCTTGCGTGCCAGCCGTCTGCCAAGATCTCGCCTGCGCATTGCATGCAATGCAATGCGACGAGAAAAAAGGCTGCACATAGCGAGTGCTGGATCTAGGCTTTCCTACTTACCTACTATCCTAGCGATCCTAGCGAATAGAGGGGGCTGTTTACCGAGACGCAAGCTAAGAGGACGAATTATGACCTTTTGCACAGCAGAAATGCGGCGAGACGAGCCCATCCCCATTCATTCTACTGTACGGGGATAACTCCCAAATTAACTCGTTTCCAAGAGACAGTAACCGATGCCCCAGCAGGACATGATCCTATTTTCGTTCGCTATCCCAATATGTTGAGCCCGGGCAGGTACCGGGTATCGGCACCTGCACGTCCAACAACGGTCAAACGAGAAGACCGAATGTGCGCTGGTTACGATCCAGACAGTTCAAAAAAAAAGCACAGGTAAATCTGCCATTGCAGCTTCGCTCAGTTACACCGATTAGCAGGGCGAATGGTCATAGCACCGCCAGTCAGAACTTAGGAGGGATGCCATTTTCATCATGTATGTCGTGCAGCGTTCGGGTCATTGATCTCGTCATCTACACTAAGTTGCTGAATCTGCAGCCACCAGACCGCACCGCCTTTTCGTACTGTACACACTACACGCAACACAGTTAGTACTACGTATATCTATATACAGTACATCGGTGTATGGCTAAAAATACATACCGTGGATCTCCTGATCGCCCTACCAGTTCAATCCCAGCTTGAAGAAAACACTGCTCGATAAATCTAAAAATTCTTTCAACCAGGTGTCACATAGTCTAGATCCTTGCCGGGGAAATCAGGAGAGAGCCCGAACGAGTTTGCAACCTCTAGTCGCATCCCGCGGTCACATATCAGCTCTAGCCAGATATCAACTTAACCAACTCATAAACGACTGAGTCTATTCCAAGTCTTTCTCCACCATACTAGGGCAGCAGTGCATTCACCCCTACTACAACGTCTTACCGAACGTAGTCTGGACTTTCTATGTATACTCGGCTAAGTTTAGTAGATTTATAATCTCCTAGCTGCACATCAGTAAAGAGCGATGTAATTTGTAGTATCTGCGTCGGGTTATTTGAGTCCGGATGCCTTATCTGAAAAGGGGAAACACGCATGGGCAAATGAACAGCTCATCCGGAGTTGGTGATGACCCCGATCAATACACATATCAGCGTATAACCAGTAGTAAGCGGTGCTGCTATCCCTCACCCTTTTTCAAAGTCGTCAGGCACGAATGTCTCGCGGAGTTGATGCTGAGCGTAAGGATGGGTTTCCGAAATGGCTCATCATCGGTGCTGCTAGCCCATGTGTACAGTAAGATACCTTGAACCATGCAACAAAAAAAGACAGAAATCTCCTTGACAGTTATAGCGCTGTTCGAACCTTGGTCCCTGTCTGTTACAATATGCAAGTACATCCTCCTCTCTAGCCAGTTCATCTTCTCAAACCTTCAGAATAGAATCCCACATGACCATTTTTCATAGGCTCCCCTATCCATCTTTTCGGCATGATCTCATGTATCAACGGAAGTAGGATATATTTCTGTCATACTCGGCCTTCGCTCACTCCCGGGAGTTATGCAGTGATATGTCTTGCGTGTTGCCCTTAAGACACATTTTATCAAACCAGTAAGAACGATCTGATCTGTCACGCTTAGTCGCGTAGTCTTTTATGCCTAGTTATAAGCACAACGAAACTGTTGATGGTAAATGTTATCGTAGATTTTGGAAGTAGAATGTCCGTCATCCATTAGGCCCACGGGTAGTCAAACACGACATGGATCACAGGCTCCAATACCAAGCTGTCTTGGCTTCCTGCAGGTACGGCACTGTCGAGCAGTCCCTACGAGCCTCGCATTCCGAAGGGCTAGCAACCTTGTAGATATTTGCTATTTATTCCGTTATGAATAAGTCAGCTATCCGTGGTGTAGGAATTTAGCGTAGTCATGGCATCTCGGCATGAGGTGTTGGCACTGGGCAACCGTGCACTGCCCGTGAACGATAGCTCGCAGGGATGTTACGCTAATGGAACGGTGGGCGGTGTTATAGGGGTCCAAAAAGTCGGGTAGAGAGGGGAATAAGCGCTAATGGGCCGTCCGTCTTCGGCTAGCCTCGCCTTAGCTGCCGCTCATAGTCCATTGCTGTACTACCTACACTAAATCCTCTTCTGATGGAGAATTGAAACTGCAACGCAAAGAATCCAAGTGCAAGAATCATAGGCATGGGCTATTACATGTACTGGATAGCTACAATTTTTATCATCCGGCAGGAGGTAGACAAAGCCAATGAAAAGCTTGGGAAAAACACCAAAAGACCATTAAAACTATTGCTTGGGGGTTGGCAGATTCCCCGTCCTATGACGTATACTCACTTAATGAGGCAGGTTACTACTAACAATTACCGGTCTTAGTGTACTGGGGTGGGCAGCTGAAGAGGAACTCACCCCCTGTAGCTTAGATACCATAGTGGATGATGTACTTACCTAAAGTACCTACGTAGTCCTAATATGTTTTAAGCTTATCTCAGCTTTTTTGGATGACCAAGATCTTTCCCTCTTTCTTTAACTTCTCTCTACTAAATAGACCACTACTTCTACAACAGCTATAATATGCAAATCAATCCTTTTTACTTCTCCCAAATTCCTCACTATTCGCTTCTGGCAGAGTGCTATATATGTACAGCTAATGACAAGCGAAAATAATGAACTTCCATCATGAGCCAACTTGTCCCGTTCGATTTCCCTTGGCACCCCGCTACGATGTCATCGTGTTGAACTTTTCCGACACGTATAGCTGAACCATCCTGTTAATTACCTACAGTAGTAGTGAGTCTGGCTCGCCCACGTTGGCGCCTTAGACCAAGTCATTGGCGATTGTACCTCGCTAAATCTACGTACCCAGCCATCCAATGCACCTTTCGGAGCGGACTCCCCATTATGGCCAAGACACCGGGAGGAGACTTGGCGTGGTACCTGTACCATTGTCTCGGATTTGGCCAGATCAGACTCCAGCCAGAGCTAAAACGATATTTGATTTACACGCTCGACGGGAGAATCAATGGTCGCGCTCTTAATTTGAACGGCCCATCGAGCAATGACTATCATGTGGAGCACTTCAAAATGCCTAGTCCTACATAAGTAGCGGCGGGAAGCGTTCCGTTTCTTTACGGCCTGAACGTGGGAAAAAAAGTCTAACTCAGCTCGACCTTGGCAGAGACTAGCGAAACTTCGGTTGGCATTTGACGCATCCCGTAGCTTTCTGATGCATCTATTAGTATGGTCTAGGAAGACCTTGTCTCGGTACTGCATATTTTCTTCTCGTGCAAACTGGGGAGATGCACAACCAGCAGCATGCAGGTGGTATAGCGGTAAGCAGCGGAACCCTCGGCGGCGTTGAGTTCAGTGACGTGTAGGACTCCTCATTCGATGCTTGCTAGCGAACGACTAATTCCACTGTGGTCTGCTGATACTCGGCTGGTGCCGCATATTGGCGCTACTCTTAGGCGAGAAAAGTTCATGCCAGTGGAGGTTGGCTATCTGCGAATGCATATCCGGATTATTCTCTTCCCGTTCCCCAGATTTTGCGGCAGTCGACAAAAAAGGAGAGTACAACTCAGATCTACCATGTATGACTTCTAGAAGGATTTCCAGCTGAAATTGTCTGATGCTCTGCCAAGTGCTCCAGACACGCGTAGTGTCAGCACGACAGATAATTATCGGAATCAAGATGCGTTTCTCGCCCAATCGCATCTTCTACTCGATGCCCGACATTTCTGCACCTAGGTACCGGTGTCCAGGCCGCCATAATCAATATTGATGACGCGAGGAAAGACACTTGTGACACACAACCCTGGAGGCGGCACACAGGTCGACATAACTTGCTAACAGGCAATATCGATCGCATTTAAGTGCTGCGTACAGTACGGCTTTAGCCGGTATTAACCAAGGCAAGGCCGTCAATACAGGCCTTACGAGTGTTGACGAGAATTCCTCCTGCTTTGTCTAACATACCTATCTAGCCTTAAGAAATTAATTAAGCCATTGCTAGTGTTTACTAAGCTACCTAGCTGCTACACAGGTCAAATGCAGATTGAACATCGACTTGGTTGAGATAAACATTGCCATAATTGAACACAAAACTATTCTAGGTAATTGTCCATTATTATGCTATTTCTAGTTGGCCCTATATCTGCGATCGATGTACATACCTCGCCATCGTCGCGAACGCCGAGTGGTATGCGGCTTGCAATAGTATTTCACCATCAGTCAAACTACTACAGCATCACACCCATCCCCGGGTTCCACGGCATAAGACGTCTCAGCTGCTCACACACTGCTTATTAACGATTACTGACCCCAATCGCCGCAGGAGAGCGGACATGCGTCGTTAGCCGGGTTTCCGCTCCTTTATTAAACGGACCCCAAGAATGAAATAAATTGATCGACAACGATAGTTTTCATTACGTTTTGTTTTTCCATCATCAGTTCAAGAAATGCCACTCTCGAGAACCCTGATTCTAGTGTAGCCTATGACGGCAGCGATGCCGCCATCGTGCTCACAGGGCTTTTGCATTTAGATCGATCGCGCTCTCGGAAACAGTTCCATTTTCGTAATTCTCGAAGCCCCTTTCCCGCGTGTGGCGACATTGAAACAATATGGCAAAGATCATTATGGTTCGATGCTAACCATCTTTTGTTCAACCACCCCACAGGCTCAACACTAGAACGAATGCCTAGAAACAGGTTCTACACTCTCGTGTTAATACATAGAATAGGTTTCCGAAAGCGCGAGAAAATCCCCACCCCATACTCACCGAACGAACACCTGCATCTATTCGGCCCTGTGAGTGAGCCTTGTATGTCTATTCATATTATCTCCATCGCAACGGCGACGGCGACCTCGCCTCGTCACTTCGTGAGCCCACCCAATGCATGTTTTTTGAACACATGCTTGCTCGCTTACTGGTGTCTCCAATGCATCAATCCATACTGCGTCTCGCTTACCGTGTAGAGTGCCCGAAATCCGTTCGTCTTCTGGTTCAGCCGCGAAGTCGCCCCCTTCGTCACTTTTTGGGAGGATACCGTTCCTTTACTCATGTGTTGCGAAAATAGTACCATCTATTGCGACATAGCAGGTGTGAACGGGAATTGGAGTCTCTCATCTCATTCGGAATCGTCAGCCGCGAATAACCAGATCAGATAATGCCCGACCATGAGACACGCGTCTTTTGTGCACGGTCCTTCTTTCGCGAGATGTGCGTACTGTATGACTCCGTCGCGGACAGATCTGAGAGGACGGTACTCGGATCTCAAGCCGACTACTCTTTCTCCCTTGAGGACTCTACGATTAGATATGACAGGCGTGTTTTCTTGTTAAGCTAGAGCTAACTTTCGCCTAACATTAGCTTCAGTTCTGCAGTGAATGATTGACTTCAAATGTGTAATTCGAACAGAATCTCTTCGTAATGATATGATAATCCTCAAAGAAATCGAGTTCTTCGTCTTATACTAAGACGCCGGATGAGCTATGATAAGAACAGACTGACTCGCGGGTGCGCTTATTCACACATTTATGTGTATTGTCGACGCGGAAACAGGAAGCAAAACGGATCCCATCCCATACGTCGTGACTGTTCACAGCACTCATATCCCAAGACACGTAGGCATGGCGAAAGGGGAGGTAAGTTTTAATCCAAGATATAGGCGGATCACTATGTGCCCACTTGACGTAAATCATCGGCCTAAATGTGAAGAGTCGTATCGTCAAATCCACGACTATCTAAAAGGCTACTCGGCTTCAAACTCGCGCGCTGTCTATCGCACACATGTCTAAATACCTGGTATAGTTACAAAAGTAAGTAAAGCGGCGCAAATGCGGCAAACGCGAGTCCTGTCTAGTCTAAAACTTGTAAACTTGGTCTTCGGTATAACCTAACTCCTTCAAGATACCCGACAGCTCGCCTTGGTCTTTAGGGCTGACTTTGGTTCCAGAGATGGCCTTGTACAGACCCGGAGGACCGCACACGAAGATCTTGATATTTCCCTCTTTAGGCTCGGGAAGCACCGTTTTCAGCAGATCCTTGGTGATGTAACCCGTGTTGCCGGCCCATTCCTTGGGTGGGTTGTCGAGGACGTAGAAGGCACGGAATCGCTGCGGGTACGTGTTCTCGATGTCGGCGAGCTCGCGCTTCAATAGGATATCCTCCTCAGTCACGTTGCCAAAAACAAGAGTTACCTTGGTCTTGTCCGCCGGGTTGTTGAAAATGGACCGGATTAATTGGTACATGGGAGTAATCCCAGTGCCGCCAGCCACTAGAGCAATGTGCTCGTGCTTGTTGGGGGCCCATGGGTACTTTGGCAGAGGGCCCTTGAAATCAAGACGCTGGCCAGGAACCAGATCGTGTAGGTAGGTTGACATGGGGCCACCGGGGTATTTCTTCACAATCAGTTCGATATAACCCTTTGACTCTATTTGGAGCAGCCGGTTCATTAGTCAGATGAGACTCTTTTAATCATACGGCTCAAAAATCACTTCAAGTACGAGTGGAATAGGTAAGCTCGGAACATACCTTCATCGCTAGTTGGAGTATATGGCCGCAGGACAGGCTTCTGGCCCTCGGGCACGAACTTGGTAAGGAGGGCGCTGGCGACGTGTAGACCTGAGACCATATCATCCTCAGGTAGTTGGAAGATGAGTTTCTTGGTGTTGTGGTTGATGACCTCGACATCCTTGAGGAGTAGTGAGACGAATCCTTGGTCGCCACCCGTGAAAGCCAACTTCGGTGGTCCGGCAGCCTTCTTCAGTTCTTTCTTCGCCTTATTTTCGACCTTGGCTCCTGACGGCGAGTTCAGGAAGTAATAACCGACACCACCGACACCGAGCGCACCCGCAGCGGCGTATGCGACGGCATTGGAGCCACCCTTGGTGGGCTCGGTCGCATATGAGCGTGCGGACAAGAGGCTCTGCGGGTAAAATTCAACAGGTCAGCCATAAGGGGTTCTCAATTGATTGCGTCTGGCCACTAGTCGGGAGGTCCGGCCGCGCAAGTCCGGATTGAGTGCGAGGCCCGAAGGGCTCGGAGTTGAAAGAACCTACGCGCTTCAGGGGCTGGGCCGCCCGGAATGCTGATCTAGCGAACATTTTGACGGCTTGTAGCGTGTGAAGGCGGAAATTGAAAAGCAATTGGACCGGGGGGAAATGTTTGTTGAATATTAAACTTGACAGAGGCCGCGAAGCTTCGCAAAGCCCGTCGGATGCGAAAATGCTGCCCCACTAAAATAGTAATGCCATAACGTCATCACCCCAGGATTATGTATAAAATCGGACGAAACTTGAATAAGCTTATACCGGATTAGCTCAAGTTGCTTACAAATACACGTGTTTCATGCATGTATCCATATGCATCCCTACATTGTAGTCATCCTCACTACCTATTGTTGCGCAAGGTTGGTACCTACTTCTGCCGGGTTCAGTAAATAAGTAAATGATAGTATATATCCTTTTCTACGGTTAATTCAACAGTTGGTATATAGGTAGCTAATAAGCTTGATGAACCGTCGATTAATTATTGTTTCAATGTTGAACGTTCCCCGTTCTTGCGATTTTCAACGTAAACGGGTAGTTGTGTAGTGAGTGTACCTGGTTCAAATCAGATTTATTTAGCGCAATCTCAAACCATCTGCTACCATATCCGCTAAATAGACGTGATATCCTTATACTTATGGTATCCTCAATATATCGTCTACATTGACCACCTGGCCCGTTGCTATAGATCTGTTTGCCGCTATCCCTGTTAGGATTGATAATGCGCCGTCGATGTGGCTGGCCGCACGCATGAACTCATCGGAAACAGGCTCGCCAAAGAGATCATTCAGTAGCACTGTGTCGCCGCCGCCATGAGCCCCATTCCCTTCTTCGATCTCAATCTCGCGTGGCTTCTCGAACAGGGGCCGGAGGAGCAGTGTGCGTTTTTCGAGTGAGCCCTCGGCTGCCTGTTCGCCGCCCGAATTGACGTAGCTGTTTTCTACTACTTCCATCTCAAGCCGCCCACCCGTGCCGTTAAAGCTGACTCGGAAGCCTTCCCAAGGAGCGTATGCCGTCAGCGAGTACGATAAGACTGCCCCATTCCTATACCGCACTAGCAAGTTCATCGTATCCTCTATGCTGATGCCATCGCCGAATACGCTCTGGTCGCGGTAGTACGCATCCTCGTGCTCAGCATCAAGGTACATAGCTTTCAATTGGGGATGTTCATCCATATGGAGTGCAAAGGGGTCGGCCTTGGCCACTTCGCTGTCACGTGCTCGAGTGTAGAACTTAGTCTCCCCACGACTCTCCGCATTCTCACGCCCATAAAACTTGAGGTCACCCTGCGCATACACGGTCGCTGGCCGTGTCTGTAACCAGAAATTGATAAGATCGAAATGATGCGTGCTTTTATGTACTAGCAGACCGCCACTGTTGCGCTTATCCCGGTGCCAGCGACGGAAATAGTCCGCGCCGTGGGAGGTGTTGAGCATCCATTCGAAGTGTACGCTAGTCACCGTGCCAATGGCTCCCGATTGGATCAGCTCAAAGACTTTTGTGTTATGAGGCGCATAACGGTAGTTGAAAGTAACGCGCACTTTGTTGCCCGTCCTTTCTACTGCATCGAAGATTTCACGACAGCGCGGCGCATCAATAGTCATTGGCTTCTCCGTGACAACATTACATCCCAATTCCAGCGCCTTGACGATATATTTGTTGTGAGTCCGATCAATTGTTGTCACTATAACTTCGTCTGGCTTGGTATTTCTGATCATCTTCTCAAATTCGGCAGCGAGAAACGTTGGGACGGCACCATGGCCCATGGCCTCGAGCTTGGAGTTGGCATAGTTCATGCGGGTCTGGTTAGTGTCGCAGATGCCGACTATACAGGACGTCTTCACATAATCTTGGGCAATTGCCGTATAGAAAAAGATAGCTCGCCCCCCGGTGCCTACTATGGCGTATCGCTTCTTCTCCTGAAGAACAGCAACCTCAGTCATCCTATCGGTCTACTCGAAAGCCTTGACGAATATACCAAGTGTTTAGATGGCTTCTGCGTTTCGTGGACTCCGTCTTGAGGTTGGGGAACTTGGAGATTTGGTTGATTCCCTGTCTCTTCCCCAAAGTTTCCCTGAACTTATCAGTGCCAGCAAAGACTGTTGTATTAACCCCCCTACCATCCAGTGGGATAAGTTATTTTCGGATTCGCAATAGGCCGATTCTATCTAACGTCTTGTCGCACTATTGGTGGGAAAACCTCGCTATCTATTTATCTAGATGCAGCAACTTATCCATAAATCTGGGGTTCTCCGCTTCAATCCCAGACTTTGCGGGGAAAGTTGGGGTTGACACATTTACCGGAGATCAATATTAACCGTAACCAATGGGGGTCAGCCCTAAAGATGGCTTTCTAGATATTAGAGGGATACCAGCTGAACATATCTACGCTTACTCGTGGTCTTCACCGTCGGTTAGCATCCGCCTGCTACTGTCAACCGGTATAGCAAATTCATTTCTCACCGACAAACCGAGTTAACCCTCTTACGTAAATTTTCAGGTAATATTGTGTCACTATACCTTCAACGTTTTAAAGATCATTATTAGCCTAGTCGTGAATGAGATGCATGAAGTGAAGCCATATACTTCCTACCATTTAATGATAACTTGAATAACCTCTTATGTCTAGACACGAGAGGTCGGCAGCCAGTAATTCAGTAATTTTTATTATTAGAAAGAATAATGGGAGAACTGACATGAACAAAGCACAAATAACGAATATAAGAGAGCCAAATACTTTTTAAAATACTATATAGTCCTAGCAGTATGTTCTCGACTGAGCCTAGGCACACGTGATGCATGCAAGTTTATCGGGTCAAGTCGTATCAGTGTACCGGCTACCTGGCGTCTATGGATCTCCGCATTAGTTCTTTACGATCTATGGGACGATATAAAGGTCATAGGTGCCGTCTGACCTCACTGGGATCATTGTTTTCGCATCCCCACGATCCCCAGAGCACATTCTCACCCTGTTACTTCATAGTTATATATCTTAATTCTATTAGAAAGGCTTGCAATGGCGAGCGGTTCTCCAAAATCCAGTCCCGTTAGTATGGCAGAGGACATTGATGCCATTGCTCCAACAAACAGGGCTTTTAACACCGCGTCTCCAGAGAAGGTTCTTGAGGATAAGGCAGCTAAATTTATCGCCGAGCATGGCGAGATTGCCTTCAACTATGAGGATGAACGTGCTGTTTTGAAGCGCGTTGATATGCGCATCCTGCCTCTCCTTCTGGGAGCATACTTCTTCCAGCAGCTTGACAAATCGTCGTTGTCATACGTATCTATATTCGGCATCATCGAAGACGCAAACTTAACTTCACGTAAGAAACTTCCAGTTTCCTTAATACTACTTATTGCCCTTTTCAGCTCCTTGTTCAAGACTCTGGTATTCACCCTTCTCCAAAACTGCACCGAACTCCAAGGGGTATACTAGCCTAATACTAGGGTATTAAGATCCTAGCATCAAGAATGAATCCTATGTACCCTGAATTAGTCCCTTATTAGTGTATACAGAACAATACTCGTGGCTCAGTTCGATCTTATATTTTGGTCAGCTGGCGTTTCAACCCCTAGCTGCTTTTTTACTCGTTCGACTACCGACAGGAAAAGTGATTGGCACTGCGATTGTTCTTTGGGTACGTCCAAGCTTCTTAATTCAATTAGTTAACCTATGGCAGAGGCCGCTGATTTAGGCATAGGGAATAACACAAGCGCTTCTTGCAGCTTGCACGGAGTTTAAATCACTGATAGCCTTGCGGTTCTTGTTGGGAGCATTCGAGTCGTTGATCGCCCCAAGCTGCATCGCGATAACGCAGATGTGGTGGCGTCGGTCCGAACAGACGCTTCGAACATCTTACTGGAATGCCATGAATGGCGTGACGCAAATCGTTGGTAGTCTGGTGACGTACGGCCTCGGCCACAGTAAGCGATCCTCGAGGTCATTCTCTTTCTGCCTTGGTGATTTCTAGGGTGTATCCTGGATACCCCCCAAGGCTTCTTGACTCTCACAAGTTATGTTTAAAATGATGATAACTAACTTTAAGTCATATAGTCATGAGCAACAAGATCTATCGATACCAAGTTATCTTTATTTTTTGTGGCGTCACGACCTTTCTCTATGGCATTACGTTTCTCATACTCATGCCCGACTCCCCGATGGAGGCAAAGTATTTATCTGAACGCGAACAGCTTATTGCTGTGGAACGACTGCGCGCCAATCAGATGGGAGTTGCTAGCCGGAAATGGAGATGGGATCACGCACTGGAAACTGTCTTAGATTTAAAGACGTGGTTGTGGTTCCTCATAATGACCTCAATCTCGTGAGTTTACTTAATCAAGCCCACCGTCACACGAAAAAAAGGCTAACTTATATGACAGGATTGCAAGTGGCGGTATTGGCACTTTTGGAAATCTCATTGTCAAAGATTTTGGGTTCACGAATTTCAACGCGATTCTTTTCAACTTGCCATTCGGTGTAATCCAATTCGGTAGCATTGTAGGCTCGGCTGCGCTGGCCACTAAGCTTCGCCGTAAAGGCCTAGTCACCGCCTTCATCAGCTTACTACCTATTATCGGTACTATTCTCCTGCTTACAGTCCCTCGGAACGGTCGCACCAAAGGCGTTTTGCTCTTCGGCTATTATCTCGTGTCATGCTTGGGCGCCATCACACCCATGATATTCACTTGGCAGGGTCAGAACACGGGCGGAGACACAAAAAAGAAAACTACAACAGGAGTGGTAATCGTTGGCATGTGTGCAGGAAACATTATCGGGCCCCAGTTGTTTAACATTAAAGACGCACCGCTGTACCGCCCAGGGCTCATTTCAGCCCTCGTGCAGTTCGCGTTCGTAGGAACACTTGGACTGTGAGTCTTACCCCTATTAATATTTATCGAGACCCCTGTAATTCGGCGTTGACCGTGTCTCTTCTAGATTAATTCCTCTGTATCTCATGTTCCTTAACAAGAAACATGGGAAGAAACGGGTACAACTCGGTAAGCGGGCAGAGATTGTAGACGAGTCTATGTTGAAGAAGAAAGAAATCCAACAGGCACAGGACAGTGACGGGGCGGATCAGAAAGAGCAAGTAATAAGCATTGAGAATGACAATGGTCTTCAAGATCGCTCGGACCTTAAGAACGAAGACTTCATCTATGTCTACTAAATAAGGGGCGTAAGAATAGACAAACGGAGGGGAATGCATATCGAGATCGCAACATGGTAGCTCTATCCGTAAATCACCGCAGCCAAGAGTCAACTGACACTCGACCTATCTGCTTACTTGAGCGAGACATCAGAGTTTTTTTTAGTTTCTTTTTTGGAATAGCAAGCTTCTATCACCCACTAAAATCACGGTTGCTGAATCAACGTTCATTTCTCCAAGAGTCAGAGTTCCGGAGTTTCGTTTAACCCCCTACAGCTTCACCGTATCACGAACGGCCTTCGTTTTCGGTAATCTTACCATAGCAACTACCACATATGTCTCAAAAGACCCCGGGCGTCCCGGAATCCGAATCGTCTCCCGTTCCTCGCACCCGTAATGCTTCCAGACCGGTAAGCCTTTCATACTCGCGTCTCCATAGATCTCGAGGCCTGCCCGGTCAGCCTGATGGCAACCCCAATTGAACAAAGTCAGCGCCAACCCCGTCTTTTGGTAGTCTTGGTCAATTACTATGAATTCGCCCACTATGTCGTACAGTCAGTAATCTTGCTTCCACCGGAGGAAAAGGTCGCAGGGGATATCCCAACTAACTCCAGTGCGGCCTTTTGCCCATTACACGAGCTCTCATGCGTTCCATCCCGCCCCATAAGGCATCGGTTATCTCTGGGTCCCAACTGGCAGGAATTGGTGGCATTGGGATGTCCTGGTTTCCATCTGCCTGTGGAACATGCCATCTGGCGAAAGCCACGAGCTTATTCCCTTCTGACAATTTCTCTACAACGAATGTCCTCGTCACCGTCGGCCCCGCCACGATCCCCATCGTCCAAAGCTCGTCAAGCCACTTGCGAGTTGGCGCATCGTCGGGTATTGCAAAATCGAAAAACTTATGAGTTGGGTTGAAAGCGGCGTACCAAATATTGGTAAGGCTTCCCACATCGGCCAGCTCGGCTTCCCTAACACGGAAGCCGGGAGGCGGGTAGTGAGGCTGTTCGGGGTAAGATAAATGCATGTCTCGGAGAAGGCAACTCGGATGGCAGGTGAGTTGTGGCTGAACTTAAGTAAGGGCAAGACATAACAGAGTAGTTTTATTTGTAAAGTCTCCGTCGTTTATTATATGTGTGTAACTGTAAGCTTGACAAGTTCGAAGGAACTTAACTCTTTGATACGAAAAGTCTAGACTCAAGCCTGTGGATCAATTCAAATATGGTATGTAGTATACACTAATCCCAATACTATAACCCAGTAACCAACTATAGTTGAACAATGCAAACTAGTGTGTTGAATGCATGCCATAATAGGCTATTAGGTTTGGGGTTGGCATTTCAAGCAAGGTAAAGTCGTTAGCTCTAAGCTGAGAATGGCTATCCCGTGAACCTATACATAGTAGTTAATCGTTAGGCTCTCTAGTCGATATATTAGTGCTGATATCGATATTGCAACCCTTGGAAGTAAACCCGTTTTTGGTCTAAGGTTTTAGGGTCAAGACACGCTAAGGACAAATTATAAGCACCAATGCGTTTCAGTCCAAGATGCATGCGTAATACCGCATGTCCATCTCACATAGCTATATTATCTAACATCATGTACAGTACGCTAGAGTGTATGCCGAAGATTTCGTCATCGGGGGGCGGCGGAACAGTACGAATCAGACACCCTGATCCTTCGGAGCTAGTATCTCTCAGCGCAACCCTTTCACCTGGATCTGTTTCAGATCCTTCTTGTACGTATTGTATGTGTATTGCTACACAAACAAGGTAGTACATATTTTGCCACCACTAAGTCATAGATAGTCCCATGTTGATAGATCCACACATGTGTAACTAGTCCAAGGTGGTACGCTGTAACCACGGGAGTGAGACTGGGAACTCGTAGATGAGCCCAAATCCGATCATCGGATTCAAAGTTTACTAAGATAATCTAATTAAAGAGCGATTGCTTGCTTATACCTTGGCTCAACTACTTAAGTAACTAGCAGGCGACTGGCATCACGACGTCGAACCATCTTCTATAATCGGATAATTGAGAAGCAATCGCCTGGACCCTGTTTCCCGTTCCCTCATTGATTCATATATATATATCCCCTTCAGAAAACAGCCAGGTTTGACATGATAAAAGCATGGAGCTTTCGTTGAATCTTATTGACAACAGTGAAGCCCTTCTCCTGGGATCATCCACCTTTGACAAGAGTAGGTTCAACGTGACGGACTTTTGCCTACTCCATTCTAGTTTGAACAGTCGGCTAAAATTCAAGTGTAGATGGTCTTCCCAATACAGACATCTCCCCTATCGAGACACCACATATATCAGATCAGGATTCAGACAGTGATGCCGAATCCAGATCTGAAAATAGCAGCGTGGCCTTTTCTTTGATGGATGATGTCGTTCAGAAGACTTTTGAGCGATCAAAGCCTCGATGGATTAAAGACCCAGTCATCAGCCAATGGTGCAACCCTGAGCACAGAATTCACCGGGTCCTGTCAGAAGTGAATAATCTATACAATAGTTGGAGAACGGTTGAACCCAGGCCATTTGAACTTTCGCCGAGTCCTCTCTGGAGGGATACCGCCCGGGAGATGGCTAGGGTCGGGCTACCATGGTATAACAACCAAGTTAATTTACCACATGAAGTCGACACCAGCTGGCCATTTCACTTTAAGGAATTCGAGACTCAACTTCTCCAAGCCAAAGGAGCCCGCGTAGGTGATCCTAACGTGTCGGGATACGTAACCAGCTACAACGAAGCAAACTTGTATTGCCTTCGAGCTTTGCAACAAGAGCTCAGAGCACAGTTTCCAAACAAGAGGCCCGTATTAGTTTATGATCACTTTGATGATGAGTTGATTACTTTAGCCAGGAAGCTGTTCGGGCTTCAAATACACCGCATAAGTCTATCTGACACTATAGACAACCTTAGACAGCAACTTCTCGATGTCACGTCCAACGCAACTAGGCCCATCATCCTCGCCGCAACGTTATACAATTCCGCTGCGGATTATGACAATATGAGCATCGTTCCTCAGCTATCTCTCACGTTTCCACTTATACTTCATGTCGATGCTTTTCGGAGCTTTGATTATATCACGGCGTTTCCGGGCGTTGGTGGGCGACAATATCTTAAGTTAGCAGTCAGGAACTTCAAGCAATCCCTCCAAGCGAATGATTCATCGATCATCGCAAGCACAATAGTTGCGGGCGGCTTAGATTTCTCACGTCATGACCCTGCAATTGCACTAAAGCCAGCTACACTTGGCGCGGAACCGACGAGAGTGTCTTACATCAGGTCCTATGACTCGATTCTATCGGGTTCACGAGATGCTATAGCGCCATTGTGGTTGGCACTATGCGAGAGGAGACTCGGCGACTGTGGTCTTCGAGATACTTGCCAATATCTCGAATCACTACGATCATACGTATTGCGGATACTCGAGGATCAAAGTATATTCGCTATTACATCTCCATATTGTACCGATCTTATTGTTCAATCATGTACCGACGTCCAGAGGAAATGGCTCCTAGGTCTCGGTGGCACGCTGACTGCGAAGGAAGATATCATTTTGTCGATAAATCCTTACTTTTCGGCGACTAAGCTGTATTCCCTCCTTCACGCCGGGCTGCCCCGAGATTACGATAATCATATGGGCGAAACGATCCCACGCTATAAAGACTTCGTGTCCCTCTACCCGATACCGCAAGATGTTTTGGACAAGCTTCAAATAAAAGTACAATTATGGCAAGTCACGACGCGGTCAATAGCTGGCTACCCTGTCCACATGGGCTCATACTCAGCTCTGGGGCCTATCATTGGGCTCTTTTGGGGTCTCAGTATACCAAAAGACTGGGCAGAAAGGAAATCAAGTGAAATCCTCTCCGCGCGTATGAAGGCTTTCGGCCTAGTCTCTCCTGAAAGCAGGGAAAAATTCAAAGGCATTTTCACGAACGGAAGTACCATGGGCAATCGATTTGGAATTATGACAGCTCTGGAGCACTTCCCCGATGCCTTTATATACTTTTCGGCCGAAACGCATTACAGCGTCATCAAAACGCTCAGAGACTGCGACACTTTGACGAATCGTTATTCCCAGATACGTTGTGCTAGCAACGGGAGTATCCTCGTCGAAGCTCTTGTGCAACAGGCTGCTGCTGATCAGAAACGATGCATAGATAGTGGTACCGAGTATCACATGATTCTCTTAGCGAACATGGGGACGACATTCGTAGGGGCTAGGGATGATCTCATCGCCATCTACCAGAATCTGTCGGAGGCTGGGATACAAATTTCATATATCCATGTTGATGGAGCTTTGGACTTCGGATTCGACACTTGTGGGATTGAACTAGGGCCGTGTGGCGCTCTCAACAGTTACGGAAAGCCGCTAGTGCAAGGCGTTACCATAAGCCATCACAAAGCACTTGGCCATATGGTCTCGGGCGAGGTTCTCTGCTTCAGTCCTGAAAATCAGCTACCATGTCCACTTTCGAGCCTTATTCCACGAGCCGTATTCGAAAATTGGCTTTACCATGAAGTCTATAAGCCGGCCGACATGTCCCTAATGTTGACTAACTGCCGTGAAAATGCATCATACTTGGAAACAGGTCTTAAAAGAATCAACGTGGCCACGAAAAGAAATAATGACAGCATCATCATAGTCCTGGAGCGGCCACCTTCTTGGGTTATCGAAGAATTTTCTTTGAGACCCGAGGATGAATGGGTCCATTTAATCACCATGCCTTATGTCTCTAGGGAAACTATCGACCGGTTTATCGAGCAGCTTGCGCATATCGAAAAGCAATTCTCCTTCGCTTTCAGTCATATAGCACCCCTCCTGAGCGACATTCTCGAACGGGCAATCAAACTCCAACGCGTCCGATGCTGTAGTGATCTTGCTGAAAGAGTTTCAAAGCTAACACAGCCTTCTGTGAATGGTGTCTATTGTCATGGTACAGATTCAGCCGGCAGTATTAAGTCAAGTCGCCGTGGTGCTATTTCGGGAGTAGCAATGGATGAACAGGATGATATACAAATTGTCTTCCTGGCAGAGTCGAATCGCAACCAGTCAATCCACGTAGGTCCTCTATTGGTGAGGAATGAGCTTGTTCATAAAGCAAGTGAAATTATTGGCATATCGAAGCTACTAATGGGTCTCTTGGGAAGATATTTGAAGGCCGACATCAACGTAGATAGTTCAAGTAACAAGATTTATACATTTTAAAGGGGGGGGGGGAAGCTGCTACCTAATCAAAATATCCTACTCCCGATTCAATGTGCCTCATATTTTTTTTTTCATAATTTTAGGGGCTACTCCTCAACTTCCGCTCTACTAAGGTGTGTTAACAATAAATCATAGCACTAGGATTTACCGTGTCGTTTAGAGTATCTCTAGTAGAAGGAATACATAAAGTTCTAAGACATTGTTCACTTTAGTCGTCACGGTCGATATTAGTTTATAATACCATGGTGCTTCTCTGCTTTCCATAAGAACAAACACGGCCATCTTTAAGGTAGCAACTGGTATTTAGGATTACTTTCAAGTCGACTTAGATGAGAGTCTGAAACCAGTGTTAATTCTTTCGGGTCTTTTAGGCTTCGAAGTGTTAATTCATTTGTTAAATGAATAGTGAGCTTTTCGTACTTCCGCATCCGGAATTCTATCTGACAAACAAAGCCACCACCCATAGCAAGTAGACCATTGTCGCAATCACTCTTTTTTTTAAACACCGTGGTGCTAATTTCATAAGGATAAGTGTACTACACTCCGAGTTCGATAGAACGCAGACACCATTCTCAAGCGCGTTTCACATAATAAACCCAACACTAGAAAGACGTCAAGATGGCACAAGCACAATTCTATAGGACGGTGATGGGCCGTACGAATATCTTAGAAACGGGCCCCAATAGCAACGTACAGATAGTAGAAAGATGGCCCCGCAAGGACAGGCTCAGGGGCCCGCCAGAGTTACCGCCCACTTTTCGGACTTCGAGAAAGGTCAAAAAAAGTCTTGTCGCGCTGAATGCTCTCCAGTTCACACGAACCCATTACCTCGAGAATTTGGCGTTACGGGTGCCTCTAGAATTTCTGCATGATTCACTCCCATATATGGTTCAGGAGGATGTAAACATATTCCGGCCGAAAGCGGAAGACGTCTGGTCTGTTCCGTTCGACTTCGACGATGATGACGAGGACATTCTGGAAGGAGTAATAGATAGGCATCGGTCGGCGTTTCCGCATAAGAGATATCACTTCTGGCCAATCGACATCAATAAAACATTAGACGACGATGTGCCGCCTCACTGGGGACTTATAGTTTTACACCTCGCACACAGACAAGATGATGATGATGACCCTGCGCAGCCCATCGACCCCTTGGCCGGCCCTTACAACTACCTGGAGTCCTACGCAGTCATCAACCCCGACCACGGCGACGCCGCTCGCGGGCTAGAAGATGACACCGCAAATCTGCTCCTTAGTTTGTTACCTAGAATGGGCATCGAATTCGATCATGCAACTATTCGTCAGAATCCCTGGGTGCCTCCAAGGTATGTGACGATATTTACATTATATTCCTTCACCACTGCTTTTTCCCAAGTGACCGTTACTAACTGTAGAAAAGTATGTATTTAATTTTATTTTAGTAGCACAACCGCCCAAGGCCAGAACCTACTAGTCAATCGTTGGATGTCCCGAAACCACGATTGAGGACCGACTAAGGATCATCGTTCAACGATTTCCCAATAATCATGGAGACTAATTGGAAGCAGTGAATTCCCCCCAACTCCTTCTTAACGCAGCAGCAGAGGAGTGGAGCTCAGGCCTACGCGTTTTCGAGATGATTAGGGTCTGGCTCGACCGACTCTCCGAGTTCTATTGCCAAAACCCACACGCACATGACGCAGCCGGGTTTTGGGCCCCCCATCCCGGTTGGATTAATCTGGATGCCGTACGTTCGAACATGATCGGGAGTAAGTAGAAACAAAACTTAGCCGGTATATTCGTAGCATGTATCAATACATTACCTTCTACAAATTGACTTTGCGGACTAATTATCTAACTACACCGTTACGTAGTGGCGGCAGCTACGCTGAACAGGGCTATGGACAGCACGACACGAATCGCCATCGAGCCGATCCTAGACGGTGCGCTGCAATTGAATGGCGAAGGGGTTCTTACACAGACTATGATGCCGGATCGCGAGCAGTTAGGCGCATTCATCCCCGGCCGGGACCGGAGACACCCTGCGTTACTCCGAGATAACCCTGAGGATGATGAGGATGATGATGATGATGACAACAACCTCGACGAAGACACCGACAGCGCCTAAACGACGACGACGACGTCGACTACAGCCTTAGCGGCCAAAAAATTCGCCCAAGATCATAATTCGTCGTAGGGGACTGTGTGTTTCGGGTCGATAGGGAACAAGTAACTTCATTCGGGGGCGGGTTTCAACGTGACGGAACCGAGAGCAGCCAATAATATATTGAAGTAGTATTTTCAGCTGATTGTATATAATAAAATACAACTGAAATCTCACCTTTCTCTCATAGCCTTATCTGTCGGCCTATTTCATACCAAGTTTTTTTTTCCTGGAGATTTAAAGAGTCCTCTAAGCAACTTTTAATCACAACTACGGGGGTTAGACAACGGGTAGCTAACAAGCCACCACAGCTTACCATCTGTGAACTGCAATAAAACATAGAATCTTATCATACCGAGTTTGATGCTCTCGATATGAGCTCTCACGTATAATTCTCTAACTTTTGCTAAGAGGGTTTGTATCACTATATCCGGTAGGACAACCGTGTTTTACTTAGAAGGACCTATGAGTTCCGTTCCCCCCCCCACAGCCTCTGCAAACTCTCAGCCCTCCCATATTATAATGTGTTAATAATATATGGTGAATCAAAGAGCGTGTTTTGACATTCAACGCTGCTGCTCTATATCTTTAATAGGTTCCAGTGCCTAGAGAGCTTGTGCCTTGTCCCCTTCTCCCTAGGCTGCGCTATAACTCCGGCAAATAGTTGGTTGTCTGGTGACCACACAATTGCATCAATTGCTTGCAATCGTGACTCGATGAGACATTTGTAGAAATTCTGTGATTTGATTAATTTCATCACTTGTGAATGATCATTCTATTGGAGTAGAGAACTTACATCGACCACATTAGAAGGCATTGTATCTCGGTTTTTTTTTTATAACACGGACTTTTAATAATGTAGTCGCGTCTTTTTGTTTTGCGACGGCCATTCAATGGGGAATTGACCACGCCTATCCGGTAAATCGTCCGCGCGTAGCAAGCCGCATTACAGTCTCCAGCGTCGCACCGTCAACTTCTTGAGTTGAAACAGCGGGAGCGGGTGGTGGTGGTGGGCGATCGATAATCATGAGGTCAGGGTCGGCGTTTCCCGCAGTTGGAGCGCCCTCGGCTTCATCCTCTTCCATCTCGTCATCTTCATCCTCATATTCGTCATCGAAGCTACGTTGAAGGCCGGTTCGGACGTTCTCGATGCCAAACTCGTGTTCTTCAGCAGTGAATGAGTCGCTTTCCTCGTGCATTACATATTCGTTGATGCGCATTTGACAAGCATCGCGTGTGCCACCCCAAATGTCCTCAAGCACAGTTTCTTTCTCTTTATCCCAGCTTGTGGTAATGACGGACTGGGTCTGGCTAGGCCAAGGCATGCTGGCGAGTGTTCTTCTCCCTTCATCCATAGCGGCCTCGACGTCTGGTTCAGGCTTCTTGCGAAGCAGCTGAAGGAGGATGTTCTCTTGCGTGCGGCCGGGAAAGTTTGTGGATGGATGAATAGCGACGCGACCGAAGAGGGTATTGTTTTGAGCTAGGATTTCTAGGATTGCATGGACATTGTGGTTGAGGATGTCGGCGGACGCCTGGAGGGAATCTCTAAGAAGCTCTCAGTTAGCATGATGGCCGAGCTAACTGCAGAAGATGACTACATACAGGTTGGGCAGCGGATTGCTTATAAATACATCATTTTTAAGGCTATTGAGACTGCTTGAGAGCTGCGAGAGGCGTTGGCGGGTTTGCTCAACGGCCTTCAACTCATCCTGGCTTAGCCCAAGCGACGACATGGTTGGTGATTGATTTGATTGAAGGTATCGCGAGAGGAGAGCTGCGGGCTATCGGATGTAATGCGAAGTCTGTTCTACGATGCGATACGGTTTTTCTAGCGGAATTTTATGATCCGAATCGCCTCGCTGCGCGTAATTGCGGTAGATTCTGGTGATGATTGAGATGTGGAAGAAGTTGTAAGAAAGATGACGCTGCAATCGTGATGGCCAGCTTGAAGAGAAGATAATAAGGTAGATGAGCAAGTACAAGTACTCAATAGACAGTAGACAATAGACAATAGATAGAATAAGATAGAATAGGAAAAAAGGGCCCACAATAATCTACGGTGCGGAGCATGTGAAAGGTACCTAGGTACTTTCCACACTAGTCGGATGAAGTGCGCAGGGATCCGGGATGGCTATGCCTAATACGGCCGGGGGGACAAGGGAAAGCGCGGGCAACAACGCGAGGGAACAATGAGGGGGAGGGGCGAGGGGCGAGGGGCTGGGCTGGGCTGGGCTGATCCTCACATGAGATGCGGTTCATCCATCCTCGTCCACCATTGGCGCCATTGGTGTGCCCCTCTTGAACTCCGACGTCACTGCATGTATCCCAAGCTTCTTCACGTAATTGACGATACTATTTTATAAACTAAATAATACACTTCGAGTCATAACTACCGAGCTATCTTAGTTCATTGGTGGAACGCCATCGCATTCAACCATGGTAATGCTGTGACTACCATATAGATATAAAGGACAGATGGTATCTTCTTAAAAACAAATGACTCCCAATAAGCCTTTCGTGGCTGTCCCATAATTCCCATATATCGCCTCGCTAAAGTCGCTGCAATCGAGGTCAGGTAAATGCAAAAAAAGGCGGCCATGGAAGCATGGATGGCAAGCAGATGGCCCGGTTTCGAGCATGTTGCCAATCAGACCATATTCTAATTCTCAATGACCGTCTATGGCTGCCAACCGCAAGAGGGATCAACGGCGACTTATTCGTTGTGCGATCCCGCCTGGTCGATCACTATGTCTCGTGTTTCTCGCCCGTACTTGTCGACGGGAGGGAAACGAGCCCGCCTCTCGAGGTCGTCGAGGGGCAAGAAGGAGCGGATGTACTTGTTGGTGCCGTTGTCATTCGGGTTGTAATCCCACGGATCAAACTTACCGATTTTGAGGGCATCCCATACCAGTCGCCGCGTCCTCTGAGATAGAAGGACAGATTGTGTGATGGCTTCAAAGTCCCACCGCGCTTTGGCCTCGGCCTCAAACTTTTCGAACTTGGCCTTGGCTTCCTCCTCATCGGCTGTGAGTCCCTCGGTTTTGTTTGCTAGTTCCGCTAGATTCACTAGCTCTAATGGGTCATTCTCGAGGTTAAAGAGCTGAGGTGCGTCCGTCGGGCACGTGATGTACTTCCAAGGACCACGTCGGATCATCATGAGAGGGCTGATGGTGCCTTCGCCCGTGTACTCAGCAATAACTGTATCATGGCCCGGCCTGCTTTCAAGATGAGGTAATAAAGAGGTACCATCCATTGGCAATCCCGGTATCAATGGGGTACCAACAATGTCACAGAGGGTGGGAAGAATATCCAGCGTTGAAACATTCTCCTTAACACGGTGTGGCGTAAACCGGCTTGGGTCCGAGACTAACAGGGGAACGCGGACAGACGACTCAAAATAGCTCATTTTATACCTGCACCCTTGTTAGCAACGCAATATGCCATATGCGAGGTTGGAACTATACCAAAGGCCGCGTTCTCCAAGCATATCGCCGTGATCACCGCTGAAGACAACAATAGTGTTCTGGTCAAGGCGGCATTGTTTCAACGTGGTCAGAATGCGTCCGATACAGTCATCCACATAGCTGACAGCGCCATAGTACGCTCGACGTGCGCGTTTAATCTGGTCCTCGGTGAATTCCTGATCCCAAAGATCACACACCTTCAAGAGTCTCTTGCTGTGGGCATCCTGCTGCTCCTGCGGGATCTTGACTTTGGGCAAAGCGATATCTACCCCCTCATATAGGTCCCAATACTTCTCTTCGATTGTGTAGGGATCATGAGGGTGAGTAAGTGAGAGCTGTTTATGAACAATGTCGGTTAGTATATATCTACTTAACTTTAGACCCGTATACTTGAAGCAGCTGAATCGTAATTTGCCAGGTCTATCAAGCAGGTCGGAAAGAACATACCGTGAGGCAAAACGGGCGTTTATCCGGGCCCTCGCGAACCTGGTCGTAGAGAAACTGAGTGGATTTATACATGACCTCTTCGTCATAGTCCAATTGATTGCTTCGCACGCAAGTTCCGGCCTGCAAGATGGAGCTTGCGTTGTGATACCACTCGAGTCGCCTATCAGGGGCGTCCCAGTTAACGGCCCAGCCAAAGTCACCAGGGTAGATATCACTGGTCAGACGCGTCTCATATCCGTGCAACTGATCTCCAACAAAATGCATTTTGCCAGCTAACGCCGTGTGGTAGCCTTTGAGCCTTAGGTAGTGAGCGTATGTGGGCACATCGCTACCGATTTGAGATGCATTGTCATAAGCCCCAATCTTCATCGGTAATTGGCCTGAGATAAGACTCATGCGAGAAGGTGCGCAAAGGGGAGAGGGGCAGTAGGCAGAATCAAACTGAACCGACTTGGCTGCTAGTGCGTCTAGGTTCGGTGTCAGAATCTGGGACTCAGGGTTGTATATCTTGAGCTGGGGAGCAGCCAACTGGTCTGCCATGATGAAGAGGATGTTTGGCATCTTATCCCCGCCGTTGAGCTCAGCTGGCGGTAAGCCGTTGCCGTTAGTCTCATGCGGGATAGAATCGATATCCGGAGCCATACTGGGCAAATGAGAGATAAGATGCCCGAAAAGAGTAGAAAGGAAGTTCAAGAGTCAAAACAAGAAGATGGGTAAATTTTGATGAGTATGATTCGAGGTGTGGAGGCCAGGAGAAAAAAAGGGCGATGTGTTTGACTCAAGAGTTGGAGGGTCAGACTTGTTGGTAAGGGAGAGTAGAAACGGATGGCGGGTTTGTTAAACTTATACCCGGTCAGGATAAATAGTGCGTAATCGAGACCAAGAGTTGAACTAAAGCAAAGACTCTATCCACTTGCCAAATGAAGACGGAAGGAGTTTGGTTGAAGAGAAAGTCGTGGTTAATCAGTAAGTAGTATTAATACCCTTTTAGACGAGTAGCGGGAGTAGGATTCTCGTCACCTCATCTATTTTTCGGTGATACGGTAGACAAATATGAATTACATAACTTGTATTCGAGGGGACACTTATCCAACTGAAAAAAAGAACAAACGAATACGGAAAAAGAAGACGCCGTAGGGATATTCACCTCGTGTTGTGTGAGTTGTGCTGTGGAGAGCGGGTGTCGGGCTGTCGTGCGATGGCGACATGATTATACTAACACATGCCTAATAAACCCATAGTAGGTAGCGTTTTGGTTGATTTTCTCTGTCACCGCCGCCCTACGCTATGTACACTCTCTACACTAGGTAGATTAACAGTGGCAAGGGGAGAAGGGAGAATATTGGAGCCCAGACACTTGCCCCAATACCGCCCCAACACTGTTCAGTGCTTAGACCGACTGCTCCATGGGAATACCCCGCGCTAACATCAGAATGGAAATACCTTCTTGAGCCCTCCCCGCCAATCATCAACATGCTACAAACTGCTTTTTCCCGGATTGGGATCATCGTCACGAGTCCTCGACAATGAAGATCCATTCCTCTCTCCTGTCTCCTGTAGTGTTCCCCTTACTTACTGTAGAACGTACTGTAGAATTAGTCTGCGATGGCCAAGGTCGAGCTAAGCTCCGATCATGTGACCGGCAGGTTTCCCCGAGTGACTTATATAAGTTGCTCTCACAGTGCCGTGTTGTATACACTATGTAGGTATGCAAGCCCGGTTCCCGTTGTGTGATTCAGGGTCTCGCCCCGCATGTTGCGTCGATTACATGGGCGGCAGTGGAGAGAACTCGAAAAGCAACATTACATCGCATATTGGCTAGACTAGTTCCAACCCCGGCGTCGGGTAAACCCTAATCGATGACAACTAGGGTAGTGTAGATAGTGTAATTTTCTTTATCTAGACCACGTTTATATCATGATAAAGCGGTACGCCACAGAGCAGATGCGGTTGGTTTAGATAGTGGAATGATACACAATGAACCACGATCGTGCAGCACCACCTGTCAAACACAATCACAGATTACCTAGCATTTCTAATCCACAGAAACTGGGGTATCCATGAAACCTCTGCTGATGTTAGACTGCACTTTTTTTTTTTTGACTAGAGTAACAGTTGACAGTGAGGATTTACCCTTACCCAGTATAATTGATTGGCTTATATACTATAACCGCAATTATCGTCTCGAGCACGCAATAGGCGGGCAGACTAGTGCAATCAACAAGTTTGCTGCACTTATGAAATTAAGGACGGAGGAGAATTGGGCTAGGCCGTGACGCATCACTTGACGCATCATCTTTTTTTTCTAGATGATAACATGGGCGACTGGCTAGATAGAGGGATAGATAGGCTGGGAGGCAGATAGATAGAGGGATAGATAGCTAGGTACGTAATCTACCCTACCTAACCGGATTGTTAATCAATCTAATCAAGAACAATCTGATTATAGGGTCACGAAAAGGTCGTTTTAAGTTTGCTAAAATTTAGTCCTACTTGACCGACACCCCCAATGAAAAGCGAGACACAGGCTGCCAATCAGCGTGCAAGTGACGTGTCTACGTTGCTGCTTATTACGACTTATTATCTTTCTTCATTTGCCGAGGAAGAGGATTGGTGGGTATCGAATGCAGATGCGTACAGTCAGAGACAGTTTTTGAGAAAAGTACTAGGTTAGCAGCTAGGCTAGCGTGATGATTTATAAGTCAGTGTTCAGTCAAGGGCAACCTGTCGGTTCCGAGACCTTCATCGTCACGAGATCAACGCCTAGTTTATTGGAACTCGGAATGCTTCATCCATCAATCCAACATTCGCGCAACGACTTTGAAGTGTCGAGGAGAATTCTAATAACGGTGGGTTCTTCGCGATGCTGGATTGATAGGTTTCAAAGTAACCAACTCTTATCTCTTGTTTATGACGAGCATGGTCTTCTCAAAACCAAAACACGATATGTATAATCACGCAGAGAACATATCGGCAAATTAGGTATGTCTAGAAATTTCTATTGCCTTCGTGCAGGCTGCAGGTATATCACTCGAGCGTTCAGGCCTCCCTGCATACAATCATAGATAGGGCTCTCGCCAAGTTGTGATAGGTAGACATGTGGGATCGCCAATGGGTAGCGCAATTTAGATTAAGTATGGCAACACCTAGAGATGACAACTTATCTCTATTAGGTAGGTAATTATTACAACACAGCAACAGCCGTCGGCCAAAATGCACCGCCAAGTAAATAGTTAAGAGGAACAAGGCACGAGTTAGAAAACAACGATAATAGTGTATTAAATGGCAAATAGGAATAAAAGCCTAGCGATCTTCACAGTGGCTCTAGTTTTACATAATAAGGAAAGAACTACTTAACCTCTGCGGCGCGTGGTTGGCCCTTTATTACCTCTGGGTGTCGCGGAAGAGGACACGCCCGAACTCGGGGCTGGCGTAGATATCGGCACCTCCTTCATCTTCCCCTTGGCCTTGGCCGACGGCGCATTCCAGTAATACACCATCTGCGCCGCCAAGACGCAGTTCAACGTAAACCCCGCAATAAAGCCGTATAGGATTAACTTGTCATCTACTTCCTGCAGCGTTGTGAAGATGCGCGAGAGCGAACCGGCGAGATAGTTGAAGACCTGTGTAACGTGGACGTTAGCGAAGGCGTGAAAGAAAATTACCAACCCGGAGGCGGGATTGTGAGGCCGGGTTAATCGCACTTACCGTGAAAGCGCTAAGTTGACCTGTTCCGCCCTCCTGGATGATGGCGGCAATCTGGGGTACTTTGCTCGCTACACCCAGAACGCCAGCGCCGGCCTGTAGGTAGCCCAGGGCTTGCATATTGAGGATGTTGCTGTTGAAGAGCGTTACGAAACTCGTGGCAAGGGCGGCAACGAACAATGCAGCCATAGAGGCACGGCCGCTATAATTGAGAACAAGGACGGTGATGATGACATTTTGACCGAGGATCAGGGCAGTCTCGCCGAAGGTACTGAAAGGGAAACCATTCCGGATGTTGTAGGCGAGAGTGATGAGGTACGAAGAGGTTTCGAGAAGGTAGGACAGAAAGCTGATACCCGAGGCCGACTTGGACTGCAGGAGCTTGATGATCTGCGGGACCTTGACGATGGAAGAGGCGCCGATGATGCCGATGCCTAGCCCCTTTGAGATGGCTAGCTTGAGGCATTCGGAGTCGGTCGGGTCAAGGTCGAGAATCAGGGTCTTGTAGCAGGTCTCGCCAATGATGGACACGCCGAGATCGCGAATCGGTGTAGGTAGATTGTGAGTGAGCGGCTGTAGCGGCTGCAGAGCGGATCGAAGGGCCTCCATAGCAAGAGGAATATGGTGTAGTACACCTAAAGAGAAGAAGGACGGTCTAACTGTAAATGATGGTGAAATTTATGATTATGATTATAATTATTATTAAGAAAGTGATACCTGTAATCCCCAGTTGGCCGATTCTGATTGGAAAGAAAGTTGATGTTTGCGCACCTTGACCAGGTACCTCTAAGTAGGTATTGGCGGGCGAGGCTGATGCACAGAATATTATACCTTACCTGATATTTTAGGTACTTACCATATAGGGCCTTATTTCATTGGCTGGTGCTCTCTGGAAGCTGTACTGTATCGCACTGTGCTACAGTACTCCTAGGTACTTGAGGTATCTCTACACATGCCTTACGGCACCCCCATGGCAGTGCTTCAACTAACAAATCCAAGGCCATGAAAATATCCGTAACCATTACGCGTGGAAATATATTCACTTTCCTGTATCGACTACTAATAGCCTATTTTAGAACTTGCGGCTCAAGCCTTTCTAGCACCTGATCAGCAGCGTTATTGTTACACTGTGCTAGGCGAAATCCTCTAGCAATGGAACCAATGTGACGTCAACCAGTCACTCGGTTTCTGGATTCCAAGTCCTCGAGGGACATGTCAAACTACCCATCATCATTCCCGCTGTCAAGTTCGCCCCCGGCGATCCTGGTGGATCTAAGCGGCTATAGTTCATTTCTTCTTTCCGGAACGGAATTCCTGGAGTTTCTGGGCACAATGGGTCAAGTTCGCAGCAGGCTCCCACGAATTCTGTGAAACGTGATAACCCTTCCATTTGACAAGATACTCGGTAGTGCCGGACTTCTTACGCGTATCAAGGATGAGCTCAACTTCGTACTCGGCCTTGGCCGGTGTCTTGGGGTACGATTTGGTAGGCGTCTTGTTACCTACCCTCGCAGCGGCTTTAGTACCCGAAGTGGACGGCGTGGACGTGGCTCTAGGCGATTTCTTCTTAAATTCTGCTGTTAGTTTCTTGCATTTTTAAAGTATAACAGAAAACATACGATTTGATGTGTGATTTGCTCTTTAGCAGACTCGGCTGCGGACCTGGTCGATCTTCGGAGAGGTCGTTCATCGCCATCTTCGAACTCTACTCCTTTTCTCTTCATTCTAGACCCAGAAGAGGTCCCTAAACCGGCAGCACCGCCAAGCCTCTTTGGCGGGCGGCCACGTCTAGGAGTGTTTGGGCCCCGTGCGTCCCCATTACGTTCTTGCCGCGTGGTGCTCGACGAAACTGTCTCCTCTTCGATGATAGGCATTGTGCGCTTAGAAGATCTGCGAGGCCTTACTCCCGCGTCTTCATTTTTTCCGCCGTTGGATTTGGCGTGGTCATCGTGACCCTCATCTTGATTTGCCTCACCCATATCTTCGTCAGTAAAGGTGACACTGCTACTTTGTTTCTTGAGGTTAGGCTTCAAGATCGGCTCGGAGTCGTTGGCTTTCAAGGCATCATCTTCAGTTTCTTCGTTAACTTTATCAGTGAGTGGGTTCTCTTCCTTACGAGTAGAGTAACCCTCACCCATCTGAAATCTGTGAGAATTTTTCTTTAGCAATGCCATGAAGGCTTATATGTGAGTAGGGGCAGGAGAGCCCAAATTAAAGTCAAGTATGAAAGGAGGAAGAATATCGTGGAAACAGATAGAGATCGGGATTGAGATGCAATGGCAATGTTCCAAAGAACCTACCCAGACTTGTTATGAGAAATTTGCTTGCCACTATCGTCGCTGCTATCAAAGTTTCGGCGAAGACGTAAAATGGGCTGGAAACGCTGAGAATCATCTCCGGCGCGATTATGTAGTGAAGACGCCATACCGATAACGCGTTAGATAAACGCAATGACCCTAGTATTACGCTTGTGCGTTTCTTGTGCCCCTATGTTGAAGTTAATTGTATGTCCAGCTTGCAGTGGTAGTGGGGTCGTGATGTTTGGTTTTTTGGTGAACGGAAAGTTGCGGGGGAAAGTGATGAAATGTAAGGCACGTTGAATCTGTACGGGATACTCGATAACGGTATGTATCCTCAATGAGCAGGTAGCAAGACAGTTACTCAGAGCTAGCAAGGTGAAGAACAAGATACCTACAAAGGAGGTGAACATACAAGAAATGGTGGAAACATACCTTGTCAGGCTACGGTGCCGTGATTAACCAAATATTGACAGCGTCTCCTGGAAAGAATGTATAACTAGAGGTTATAGACCCACGAGAGCTTGAATGGAAACGCAGGCTTGAGAGAAGTTAGTTGGATATTGATATGAGATGGCTTAATAGCCTGCCCTTGATAAGACGAAGTGCCCTCGATACCTAGTGTTGGTTTTGTAAGTATCCGTGTGTGGTACCTGCATGTAGGTACTCAGGTAGGTACTAAGGGTTGGAAGGACACAAGGCAAGTATACCTAGCTATTATTAGGGAGTGGTACTGATGGAAGGCTTGTTTAGGTAATCACACTTACTTGCTCTACTTGCCTACTGCCTTTGTTATAGGGATGTTTCTATGCCTTCCCGGGGTTGGCTAGGTAAATACTCGGTACCTAGGTACCTTATGGCAGGTGTTGCAGTAAGTACCTTAGGTAACCTTAGGTAGACAAGGTATGAGGTATCTGTTAGGTACATATATGTAGTTTAAGCTGGGTATAATCGGCAGGTACCAGGTAGGAGGTATATGTTGCTAGAACTATATGTCATAGGTTAGGTACTGTGTATAATTCAAGTCAACAACCTACATGTAACAACACTACTACCTTGCTAGGAGTCGAATTCGTCTACTGTGCATAGACTTGTAGAGCCCAACTTAGCCGCTTTTCTCTTTGGGTTTTCCTTCCTGTTTTGTTTCTCTCTACTTTCCCGAGTAGCTTAGTTTATTATCATGGTCTCTACCAGATCTAGGTACCAACGTTTGACTTACCGTAGCAGCACCCCTTGCGTCTAGTTTCTCAATTTTTGTTAGGTCTAAGGGTAGTTTCCGGTAGGCTATGTAGCGCCCACTGCTCCGTGGTTTGGTTCCGTTTTTTTTTTTTTTGGTTTGTGTTGATCAGCTCTGTATGGATTAGGTACCTACTACCTTCGCCTCCGTCTGCCATATCATGTGACTTGGGATAACCGCGCTTGCCAAGCTAAATATACTTTATTCATAAGATAGGGTAAAGGAGGGATAGTTCTTGTGCAGAGGGCCTTTCGCGTACATCTAATAAGAGTAGGGATTACTGCGTAGTAAACACATATCGGGAGCGAGTGTGTCAATTAGAAGCGCCATTCATACCAAATTCATATGTTGGATACCGATATTCTAATTTCGTCCTCATAAAACTCGTGTGAAATCAAACAACCTTTGATATGCCTGTGTTCTCGATTTGCCATTAATGTCCCACGGTTGTATCGTCTATGCTAATCGACATCCTCCTTGTAGTCATCTGGCAATTCTTCAAACCGGCCCTCCTCAACCGCTGTTCGAACTGGGTTTTCGACAGAGATTATGCCGTTTGCTTGTAGCCTGTAACAAAATTAGATCGCCTTCACGTATCAGCACGTGTAGGATATGTGAACTTTACCTCTGGAAAAGTACGAACAACTTCTCAGCTTCTCTCTCTTTCTCGGCCTCAGTCATCTCAGGAACATCAGAGGTTTTCTCTAAGTCTAAGAACTGTCCAGTCACGGGATTAACCGGCCGACTAGAACTGCCTGTATCATTGACGAGTGTTTCAGAGGCATTCTGTGGCATAGAGATATTCTTGTTGTAGAGAAATCCCGAGGCGAACCCGTATCCGACGTTCTCGACAAATTTGGAGGGATTCTGGTCTGAGAGGTCAAACAACAGTTCAGAAACCATACTGCGTAACTTTGATGCCACAGGGTTTGTCGAGTTTTTGAGAAGCCAAGAAGGCAACGACCCACTACGTCCCAGTATCTCTTTTCTATCAGCCTCTGTAGGCAAGAGCTTTCCCCGAATCGAAATTTGCACGTCTTGCGGGGCATGCCTGTGAACTGCCTGTATCACCCCGATAAGTGCTGTTACGGTGCTGTCGAGTTCCTCATCCTGATATCTTGCGCTCGACTTCTCGAGGAGACTTATAAGACGATCAGATAGAGCCGTGGGCTTAGCCGGAGGGTACAGTGATGACTGAATATCCTCTATGCTTAGGTCTAGGTTTAGAAGGGCGTTAACTAGGGGGCCCGTTGGCGGGTCCAATGGCTTGTCAACTTGGAAAGAACCGTTACATAGGATGGTGACAATATGCGGAATTGACTGGGTGAACGATGAAGTCCTCTGTTTGCAGTGGTGCGTGATATTGAATAGTAATTTCAGAGTCTCTGTTAAGGCTAGATCCGGCATGGGATCTGTAACTGACCTCCTATCATCACTGGTGTGTTTTGCATGACGTTCCAAATTCTTAATAACGGAATCAGCAAGATGATACTTGTCAATAAGTTGCTCTAGCTTTGTATCGGTATCATATGTCGTGAGAAATATCACTCTCGAAACAAGGAATTCATCGTCGTAATTATCATTCTTGAGCTTATCGCAGACTTTGGCTTCATAGCCTAAATCGACGAACAGTTGCCGACACTCCTTCTTAAGCAAGAGTGCATTGCACAAACAGCGTAGAGCATTTCTCGATGTCGTGCTGGAGGGACTGTCGAACGCATGCCTGGTGAGCATCTCAATTCCCTTTACTTTATTAATACGTAATCGCTCGTTCTCTAGGGGGGCTCCGCTTACCTCTCTTGTGAATATCGGATCTGCATTATGAGGATCCCGACCATATATTTTCAACTCCTCCAAAGCTGAGTCCCTTTCTAGTTGCTCAAACATTAGACGATCCTAAATTAAAGTTTCTGTGCGCTTGCCTTACCATGTGGAAGTAGGTTGGCTGAGGTCAAGTCCTGGGTCAACTTCTTGACAAGGCTGGTTGTAGCAGCAAGTTTTGCTGCATCCAAGTTCGTCAATAACCTTAGCTCCCTAAACTGTGACACGACTCACCTGGTCCTGACAACATAGCTGCTCGAAGTAATTGAAGGCAATTCAACTATAGAGGGAATTTTAGTTTCTATGGAGTGGCTCTGCTGGCCTTTGGGGGATGAGAATGTGCGCCAAGGACCTCCTGGATGAGTTGGGCGAACTGTTGCATCAATGTGAGCAGGATTTCTGAGAGTGGAACGGGTGCTAAATAATGAGGAGTAATGACAACAGAGACGTCCACTAGGTAAGTCTGGGGGAAGAATAGAAAAAAAAAGTAGACGTTTATATGGTGATGTATGTGCGCGTAGTGAATGGAGACTAACTGTCTAAGGGATTTCAAGGATTGTCTGGAAGAAGGAAACTAATAGCCTACAGTAAGAGTAGACTGGAAGTGAGAGGAGGTTATATTGGCTCGGAAAGCAATAGACCGCGATTGATGAAAGTAGGCTATGCGCGATGGGATCCAACACAAAGCTGGCTGGACAATGGAATGGAACTGGTATTAAAGCGCGGGCTGATTACCTCGTAGCTAGACGTCACAGAGAACCTTTGATCTAATATTCCAATAATGTTCGAGCTAGACGAAGGATTATAGCGCCTGTAGATCTGTAGACACTCAAGTGCGTGTATCAAGGGGACAGCTATGTAGTTGGCACGTACAACTTAGTATGGCATGGAAGGTATCTACTAAGTCTATCCGGTGCCGTATATTTAGAATCAAAGATTAGAAGGAAGGGTTGACATGTAAAAGTTGTTGTGAATTTGGCGCAACTTGGACAGCGTTGGTTGAAAGATCTGTCGACATCAAGACGAGATTTAGGCTTGTCTTTACATCGAAGGGATCCTAATATGCCTTGGGTGCTATACGGAGCACATAGTAAGAGTAATCCGTGCCCCTGGATGTAGTTGACTGTAGACAGGTACCTAGAATGTGCACGGACCACATAGACATCTCTCCCTGGGTATATAGTACCTTGTACAGTGCTGTACACTGTCTAGGTAAGTTGATGAAAAACCACTTAAACAATGGACCCACTAAAGCGCGTCGCGAGCCGTTCTACCGCGTTTACAGGGGTTCATTCTCGCGCCGCCCCCCAGTTTTCTCAAATATCATGCATGGGGGGTCCGCAATCAGATCTTATACTATCTGGATAGATGGGATCCTTACCATCATACGGATCTGGATCAAACTCCCAACATCACACTCTGAGCCACTTGTTCTAGCTGTCTTCTTTGAAATTGCGAGAAGCGAGTCATCATACTTCATCCCTTCGTTTCTTCGTCTCTTCGCCCCTGTACTTTTCGTTATATCTTTTGATTCGTCCTTTTTTGCTTCCGTTCAATCGATCAAGTTCCGTCTTCTACAACTAGCGTCTGTGTCGCCGTCTCCAGCTGTATCTTTTGTCGACCCATCGGCACTTACTTCACCCATGAACGCTGGGCTGTCCGATTAATTCTCGCGTGGTGGATAGGCAAGTCTTGGAGTGGTTGACTTGCAGTCATGGTATCTCCAGTAGTCGCGCCACCAGCAGGTCTAGACGCATTACCAGCAAGACCGCCAACACCACCCCGAGAACGTCAAGACGACCTCGATCCAAAGTTAATTTCAAACCGCCATTCTGCCGCCTCCCGCCTCACCCTTCAAACGCCCCCGAGCCATTCTCCAGGCTCTGCGCTTTCGACCAACGCCAGCTCGAGACGGTCTAGGAAACGGGTCGAGTTCAGGGCGCAAGCCCAATATCGCGATCCTCCTGCAGACACTGGCAAGGAGAATGAACATAAGCAATCTACACCCATTTCCGCCCCTTCGTCTATACACCTCTCGAAACCACTAAAGTCGATTCTCAAGCCTACATCGAGTCCCAACTTCCCCAACCCTCTCGACCCCTCCGCTGGTTATGGTGAGACGGGCAACACCATCTCCCTAGCCGCCATGTTAGAATCTACCATCAAGCACCTGGCCAGCAATGACCGTGACTCTAAGGTCGATGCCTACACCATGCTGGTGCGCGCTCTGAAGACGTCTACGAATCTACCCGACCGCATCGCCCTGCAGAGCAAGATGAGTTTATTCATGCAATTCATACAGCGCGATATCACTGCCAAGAATGAAAACGGAGCTATTGATTCGTCACTAGCCAACCACTCTCTCACTTTGCTGAGCACCTTCCTACATTTCCCTGCTATCGCAACGGCAGTAACACCCGATTTTGGAGTTTTTATTATAGATCACTGTATCAGGTCATTCGAGGACCATACAGTGCCAAAGGACGTTGTCCGACATCTGATGCAAGTCGTTGTATGTCAGAACTTTCCCCCAAAAGTCATGACAGCCGATCGCGTTGGTCGACTTGTTGCTTCCCTCCACAATATCGAGGACCACATCAAAGGAAAGAGCATTATCATGTCGCGTATTCTCATATACCGGAGATTGATCCAGCAATCCACAATCCATATGGTTTCTCACCCGGAGTGGCTCCTAGACCTGTTCACGGATATGCTTAGTACCATGAAAGAGATACGTTCTGCGGCAATTGCCCTCGGATTAGAAGCCAGTTTCACTGCTGCAAAGGAGAAACAATTACCCAAGAAGGTTATGGAAATTCTTCAAATGTCCGTCGACGAAACCCGGTATATCGAGTACTATATCCAGAGACTCACGGCTATGTCCAAGGAGAAGTCGGAGATGGCTGCTGTGCCTCAGATCTGGAGCGTGGTCATTCTATTATTGAGGTGTCCAATTGATCGATGGGAATTCTTCGACCGATGGCTGGAGATAATACAACGGTGCTTCAATAGCGGTGATTATCAAACCAAATTGGAGGCAAACTATGCATGGAATCGCCTAGTCTACATCCTACATCTGCACGAGTCATCCTTCTCCAAAACCATTAGTACTCTATGTCAACCATTCAATCAATTAAGGCGAAGAGGCAAACAGCCCGATGAACTCCGAAAGGTCGTCGTTGGTGGGCTCTGTAACCTTTACTACTATGCTTTCAAGCCCAATTCTAGTTCTACTCATGTCGATCACTATTGGGATGCCTGCATTCGAACACTGATCAGAACGCTGGCGTTTCATGAAGTCGAGGGGAAACTCACAGAAAAACAACAGGTCCCTTTCGCCGATAATCTGTCCCAAGCTGCCAACATCTTAACCGGCCTTTTTGACTCTTCCAGCGTGCGACTATGGAAAGAAGATCGTATTGCAGAGAACACATTGGCGAAACCTACTGAATTGCCTCCGTTAGACCCTAAATGGATTAGACGAAATACCACTCGAGTCTTTTCAATCGTGGAACCTATTTTTAGTAAAACATTTTCGGAGCTTGCGGACCCGGACTCTAGCCCATCCAAACTTTGGAGGTCTCTCATCGGTGCTGTTGCTGCTGCCGCGTCCAAAGAAGTAAAAGTATCAATGGACACAGCGGCTTTCTTGGGGAGTGCGCTAAGCCTGCTGACGAGAGTTTGGGCTGCTGGTCTCGAGGGAACGACAGCTCCTGCAGATGTACAGCGGTCATTCTTGAAAGCTACAGAGGCCTATATTACCACTATGATCCTGTCAATTGGTCATCTACCCTTCACAGAGAAGCTTCTTTCGATGAATGAACAAAACACTTTAGTCCCAATCGCCACACCCTCACGTCGCTCTGGAAAGGGACATGGTCCTTCACGGTCACCCCTTCATCATCTCTTCTCGATCCTTTCATTATTACCACCGGGTATCTCTGACGGGGAAGCTATATCCAGTTTATTCAGGGCTGTTTTTGAGCCGTTTGCGTTGACTCGATCGTTTCGGGGTAAAATAGACTTGGCTCACGAATTAATGCAAATCTCACCACTAGACGGCCCTCCCAATTGTGGTTCATGGGTCTTTATTGCGGAAGTCCTATCTATACCCCGAGATAACAGCCAATCTAGCTATTCCTCCTTTGATTCTACTAGTCAATCTCCGATTGGACACGATTTCCGTGATATAGTCAGGCATCTTGAAAAGGGAATTACTCATACACCGAATCTACCATGGCCCCAATGGTTATCACTCTTCCATTTTGTGGTCGGACAAGTCACGGAGCTTAGCGGCGAAGCTGGTTGCTCCGTTGCAATCATAGAGCCGCTAGCCAAAACTATTCTAGATAGTCTGGCCGCAGACGCAAACTCGATAAGCCCCATTGCATATAGATGTGGTATACAGTTAATTTGCAATGCAAAGCAACCTCGAGATCGACAGGCGCTCGATGCCGCTAGGCGGCGTCTTTGGGGAACGACAGTTGCTGGTGTTAGGTCATCTTCGTTTGATCCGTTCGACTACCTCTATCGATTTATTTCCCATCTACTAGAGACGTCCTACACGACCGTTGAGAGCCTAGACGAAGACATCCTTTCAACCCTCATTACGGAAACATCTCTTTTTCTGTCAAGAGCTAACCAGATTCTTGTCTTCAAATCTCTTGTGCAGTTACAGAATGGCCTAGGGCCGTGGATTCAGGACACAGAAGAGCGGTACGGCAGCAAACAACGCTCGGTAGTAGCTGAAGCGGTATGTATTGAACTAGTCTCTTTTCACCTATTTAATTGGCGACATTACTAATAGAAGCAGGTCAAATTATTATGGGATCGGATTTGCAATCTTTTCTCTGATACTACACTTGAGCATTTTCAACTTGATGCTATTGAGCAGCTGCTTTGCTATGCATTTAAGTCGAAGCACAGGCACATTGTCAACAAAACTGTGCTTCTATGGAATCAAGGCTTTGACAAGGCCAGCGATATTCATTATCCAGAGACGTTGAAAGATGTGCTACTTTCCCTCCGGCAGTACGTAGACATTGCACTACCTGGTTTGGATTACTCAGTCTGTGATACCAATTACTTGGTACCTCCGTTTGTGGATTCACAGGATGACCTAGATATCATTGCCTCATCAGTCAAGTCTAATCAGGTAATGAACTCTACTTTGAATCTCCCTTCATCTTCAAGGAGTCTAGAGACTCCAAAAGCAAAACAGGTCTCGCGGTCCGCTCACAATAAGTCTGGAGATCTGCAGACTCGCTCTCGTTCTAGGTCAGCGAGATCGACTAGATCAACGCGATCAACTACACGTAGTCAAAATTCAAAACCCCGCCACGATGATTCGCAAATTCAATTTGCTACCATCGAGGAACCTTCACCGTCAAATCGAATTGTCGAATCGCAGGTTCTCACGGACCGACAGAAGGAGGTTCGCGAAAGACAATTAGAGAATGCGGCACTATTCCCATCCATCCGATCTAGCCCTGAAAAGGACAAAGGGAGATTGATTCCTGGCTCTCATCAAGCCTCACTAAAACATACTATTATGGCCGAATCACTAGTAGTTGATCGATCCGCGACTCCTAAAGCTACTCGTAGCTATAACTACGGGTCTTTAACCCCAACACCACGACGTGGTCAACACTTAATGATTGATGAAGATCATGAAATGACTGATGATCTTCCTTCATCACCACCCGAGCCGAGACGAAATCTGCTTCCAGAGATGAAGTCACATTCACGAGGCACTCATATGCTAGATGACATACCAATATCATCGTCACCAATCTCTGGTTCCCCAATCTCAAAGGAGCCTCTAAGGCCCCAATGCGAGCAGCCAGAGTCACGGGAGAGCATCACTAGTATCAATATGGAACCGGAGTTAAGCCAGTGTATAAGTCCTAGAGCTCACAACCCTGTGGTAGTCAAACCATATGTGTCTTTTACGGACCCTAAACAGGAAGCGGGCCAAGGCAGGCCCATAGATGGGCTGATGAATCAACGATCAGAAACCCCAGCCAATCGCAACCTTTCAAGAGCCCAGGGAACACCAAAGTCGGATGGTGAGGTGTTTGTTGATGCCTTGACAAGTCCCCCAGCTCAGGAAAGTCTAGTTGGCGGCAACACCGCAATGATGGGTAAGCTCAACCAGGAGGATGAATGCGAATTCAAAGATCGTTCATTTGAGATGAGCGATGGTGAAGAGCGCAGCATGGCCCGCCTTGTCATTGAGCTTGACTCTAGGAAGTGCGAGCCTCTCCCCGAGTATCATACAGCTTCACCCGAAAAGGCACATAATGATAAAGACACTATGGAGTGTATCACTGTCCATACTAGCTCCGAGCGAGAGCAAGAACACCTAGACAAGAGTCGAAGCAGCCAGCCTGTACCACCCACATCTACTCTTATCGAATCTAGTGACTCTCAGTCGTCGGAAGAGAGATATAGGAAGCGGAAACGTGGTTCTGACAGAAAACCAACCATTGGTGGCAAGAGACGCAAACATATACAAGAGAATAGAGGAGACGTTGATACAATAATGGATAGTCAAGTGCCAATGGTTAGCCATGAACAGTTACCTCTAGGATCAGATGCAGAACCAATTGGAACTATTGAGGAGAACGAGCCTACCGATGAAACGCTTCTCTCAATCGCACAAGGTTCGCCGGATCTCTCTTATAATCCGGGTCACCCATCATCTATGGAACCTTTGGATATAGATGAGGATGGAATGGACTCGGATACCGCGGCAGTGAATCTTCAATTGATCACAGAAGCATCGCAACAATCTGAGGTAGATGGTCATACACACTTGACTGACGACGACGCCTCCGAATCCCTAATTTCTAGTGAAGATGAAATTGGGGATCAGCATGAAGAAACAATGGAGCAAGACGGACCAGAGTCTAAATCAGTAGACGATACGAAGAATAGTGCGTCGTCGCAGGTGGTGGGACAGTCAACAGTGGAGAAGATTACAGCTTCACTGAGAAATGGCCTTGAAGGGCTGCGAACGGCGACGTTGTCTCGAGAAGACGTGTACAGGATTGAAGACATGTTTATGGACATAAAGAAAGAGTTGTACGAAGCAGAGAGGAGGAGTAGGCAATAGTGCGCATTGAGAATCGGTATATATAGAATAATCATGATAACGGGATACGCAAATGACGGCCAAATTTGCGGGGTCTTGAGCTGCTGTATTATATAGTCCATTGAGAATGGCAAGCATTAGCAAGGCGTTAAAGGGATACGATCACGGCGAGGAAAAAACCCACATCTTCTTGTTTCCCTAATTATCACGAATAAGGCAAGACGTCTGTGGGTGTTTACCGGCTCTTATTTTCGAGCGTGGCACGATTCTCTTTTCTTTACCTCGGCAGTATCTCGCCCACGGTTAGCAGTAGACAGCCCACGTAAAGCATTAGGTATTTCGCTTTCACATGTATATATATCAACTATCAAAAGGTGCGCTGTATATACAATCATGTTTAACCAAATACCTGATTTCACAAATGTGAAAATTAAATTGACGACAATAAAAACGTCATATCCCAAAATCGACACCCGCCTATTCAGCGAACTTGCTTACATAATAGCACCGACTGCGAACCTAGGCATATCACGTTCCCATGTGCCTTTCTCGAGCTTTGTTCGGCCCCTTAAACGTAGTCACAGGTGACGGTGCTGGAGCCCGAGGTGCTGCAGTCGGTCAGGACGGAGCTGCCCTGCTTGATGTCGAGGATGGTAGAGCCGGTGACGCCGACGGTGGAGCCGCTCTTGACGGCCGAGGCGCCGGTGAAGGTGACGGAGTCGAAATTGGCAAAGGTAACAAGCGCGCCGCCAGACTCGTAATCTTGTCTCTAGAGTTAGTAGTTGCTAGTTATGGGGAGGGTTTCCGGAGCTTGTAGGAGTAGTAGAAGTAGAAAAATCGTTAAAGAAAAGGGGGGAGGTCAATGGCTCTAGTGACTAACCTTCAACGATCCACTCGGCATCATACTCGCACAGCTGGTTTTTCTCGTTGCTAAACGAGTGCGAGACACTCTTGCCTGTCGACAGATTTTGCAGGGTGGCTACTCCGGCGGCCTTGGACGAGGCGGTCTATCTCACGTTTTAGTAGACGCTTTTCAGGAATTAATTAGGAGTTTATGCTTGACATACCACCGTGATTTTCACCTGATCCCCCGCGCTCACGGGGAAGTTGCTGAAGTCGTATGCGTAATCAGGGTACCACTCGTACCAAGCGTCGTAGCTAACAGCACCGCTGGCCGTAACGCTGAAATCTAGACCGGTTTGCAAAATAGCGGTTCCGCAGGTGTCTCCGTCAATTCCCACCCAGGCCGAGGCAGAGGCGCTCTTGCCGCTGCTCTTGGGGGTCGGGACGGTGATGGTGCCAACAACGGAGGTGAAGCCAGAACTGCTTAGCACGGCACCCGCCCAGTTGCTCGAGTATTCGACGTTCTTGGAGGTCCCGTTGGTATCAGCGACAATGCCGTTCTCCTCAGCAGGGAGCCTGAAACCCGATCGGCGCGCAGCTCGGCGTGCGGCACTGCAGCATTCAGAGTTAGTTATCCATATAAGGCATTACCTGTAAAATCTTGGGATCGTAGAATGGCTCTAGGTTATGACGTAGCCTAAAAGAAAGCTTGATCGTCTGAACATCGCCAGAACAAGGAGAAATCGACGCAAAAGGGTTCCTTACTGGTTAGCCCATCTGGCCGCGGTACCAGGCGCGGCGAGGGCACTAGTAGCGAAGAGAGCACCGGCAGCGAGGATGGCAGTCTTCATGATGAACAAGCTAGGTCTGATGCAGCAAAGTATGAGATGATCAGGGGAGTGTCAATATGACTTCTAGCAAGCAGGCTGAGGATGCGGAAGGGATCAACATCGTTGAGAGCTACGGAAGAGACCCTTTATAGACGGCATGATGATCGTGAAGATCGAGGCTCCACGAGCGAACGATCCGTTGGCCGAGGTCCCGAGTCGTAATGGCGATATGGCCTTGCTTGGGCGCTTTGAGCGCTATGCTCACAAGGTTGCGAGATCGACGCCAAGAACGCGAAGGGTAGATTATCATAACCTACCTTCCAAGAAGATATATTGACCCGTTGTGCTGATGATGTGGCAAAAGCCACCGGGACCACGGAGTGGGATGTCCCTAGCCATTTCCAGCAAGAGACAGGGCCAGCGAGTCATGGCCTTTGTTTTAGCTGTTGCGATGGGATGCTGGCATAACTACGTTTGATATGCGCGACAACCTTGATGGACTGGTGCCGGGTAGTCAAACGGCCTTTACCTGGACGACCCAAGCGAAATGGGAAGGTTGCATCGAAGGCTGGTCTTATCAGTACTAGGAGAGGCACGCCCGATCAGGGCCGTTGGAGAGAATGTCGCGTCCAACTACCCACGCTGTCTCCCCAGCCAGGGGGCAAAAGCCGTGGCCAAGAATACCAAGGAAAGGCCCAGGAAACACCAAGAATACCAAGCAACGCCTCCCGTCGCTAAGGCCCTGATGGCAGTTGAAATAAGCTTTAAGAGATCTCTGCCAAGAAAGAAGACTCTGGGGAAGCATCCTATACTGTTGTATTATATTCTACTTACTCAAATAATTAGTTCCTAGACAGAAAGCAGATCTCTTGGCCGAGGACGTGTTTAGATTACCTCTCACGTGTGCTTCGCTATATCCCTCAGATACAGTACACCCACCTATCACCCTTGCCAGCCTTCGAGGGACTAACCCGCTCAATAGCATCTTATCTTTGTCTTTCAGCCGGTAGGATCACATCACGTCAACGAACTCGCATAGACTACGACAGCATAAACAAGGACAAGGTGTTGGGCAAAAGATGCTAGGCATTGGTGGAAAATGACACCGTTTGCCAGAACCTCTTATCGCCCAATAGAGTGCTGAGCAGAAACAAGATGATGGAGAACCGGAGAGGGGTGTTGTTTTCGATCTCACTAGCTAACGGGAATCACCGAAAGGGGACCAGTGCATATGTTGTAAGCTAACCCAGGCGGGTCTAGATAGACGTTGGTGGGTTGGGTAGTTGAAGTTGCCGGGATGTGGGCTTACACTTCCGCCATCCCTCCAGGCGACCTCATAGAGGTGTTCGTCAAGGGTCAGCTTTCCAAAACTCCTTTATGCTCTTAATATGTACCTGCGTTATGTGAACCGCCAAAGAGAATTAAGTTATAATGTAAATAGGTATACGAAGCGGTATGTTTGGGCTTCAATCTCGTTCTATTATTTACATCATGAATTCTATCATCTGTTACATATTCTGTCCCCCATTTGTATGTGTATCAAGCATATTTGACCAAATTCTTTCTATACAATCCCTGCTCACACACCCGGGGAGAGGGTGGGTATAAGCTACAGGGGAGGGTATATGCCGTTCAATGATCTGAATATGCAGTCTGCATGTCGAATGTTGAGAGACCTCCAGAGTAGGGCAGACTAGGAAATCTGGAAGGGGTGAAATTGTGGGCGTTTGGTCAATGTCACGGTTTCCCTGCTCACTATTTCAATCTACTAGGCAGTTGAGTACATCATAGAGCATCCTAAATTGAATTGGTTGAATTAATTAAGTGGCTCGATAGAAACGGTTTAGTATTACTAGGTAGATATGCGTTATGTAGCTAATATTAGTTCGAAAGACTTATTTACATTCCAGATATTACCCCTTCAGCTTATAAGCTGAGGTACTCAAATAAACGTAGGCTCATGCGTCATGTTACACTCTCCCCCCTAAATAGAGAATATTTTCACGCATGGCGGTGGTCAGTTCACCCTGGCCTGTGTAGACATACAGAACTGTCTGTGGCCAGGACTCAGCGTGAGGCACCGGGAGATAGAGGATATCGCCATCGCGAACATGACCCGAGGTAAGCAATGCAGCAAGTGCAGGAAGAGCAGAGATTACGTAATAGGTGTCTATAGTAGTAGGTCAGCTTTCGTACCCTTACGTCAAAGATATGTGCAGGATCCTTGAGACGATAGAAACTAGAGACTTATAGTAATGTTAAAGCGAAGGAAACGGAAGGTAGAGAAATTATAAATTAGCTGAAATAAATAATTAGAGTTTACATAGATACAGGAAAACTGCACTTACGAATGGGAACAGTTTTTGGATCACGAATCAATCTATCATAGTCTGTAGAATGCGACGTAATCTTCGAGGGGGCCTCGGCTTCTAATGGGGATAGCCCCTAAGAATTTATACGTTAGACTATCACCCGTGAAAAGGAATCGCTATCCCTGGGAACTTCGGGGTTAGTGGCCTAGTACATACCGTGCTTGGACGTTTGATAGTTGATGACCACTTTGCGGGAACTGGCAAGGGTTTGCGACCAAGCCCGGATGGGGATGTGCTTTGATGATATTTCTCTAGAGCACTTGCAGAGGCTGTCGCCCGTATCTCATCAATGTCGAGGTTCCGTTGAATCAGGAAAGCTTGCCTCCCCGGGGCCTTAGGCCGAATGATAGCTCGGAGTATTAGACGACGTGGTAGCTTTGCCCCGGGTGATCCATCCTCCCAGAATGGACGCGAAGCCTCAGTTGCAGGGTTGCTATTGCGGCGTATCGAGCGTGCAATGATAAAGGCATCAGCTGTCCTTATGTTTCCGTAGTCCTCCTTAGGCCGAAATTCAGGATGTTGCTTGGCCCCCCGCGAATCCCCCTGTGATAGGGGCGACAGAGGCGAATCGGACGTTTCAGTATCTGCGAGTTGCATGCTGGCCTTTTCAAGCTTCGAAACTAATAGCGACTGTCCTTCGACAGAGGCAAGCGATATAGGGCTTGATACGCTCGAGGGGCTGATCTTGTGACTGAGGCTATTAACCAAGGCTCGGTCTTTTTTCCGCATAAAATCGTTAAAAGAAGGAGGATATACGGGACTCGAGAAACTGGCTGCGGACATAGGAGATGGCGATAGTAATGGGCCTTGAGCAGTGCGAAAAGCCGCTGTTGGCCGTTTGCCAAGGCCCTGTTGGTTTGTCCATAGGGGCGCGAGAGTAGGTCGCCCCGGATTGTTTACATGAGTTGTCATCGGAATATAAATAGAAAAATAAGAGTGCCTTATTAGGAGTAAGTGTGGTTCTAGGTCGGGTCAATGCCCAAATATTACTACCATATGTACGGCTACAGGATCTCGGGATTTATCGACCGCACGGTGTTGGATCTCATGATATTAAAACTCGGGAAGTCAGTGCAAACGCGATGAGAAAATATTGGGTGTTCTTATCACGCCGCGATGAAAGAAAGGGGGTATCAGTTGAGTCAAAGAATATCAAGGCATCTCGATGTCCAACTGTGGCGGCGACAAAACGTCTCGACTGAATCGGCAACCCATGCCTACAGAAGGCGTGGAAGAGTGTGGAGATCCGACGAACTCACGCAAGACATGTAAGGGACAAAAGACAAAGAGGTTGCCCATCATGACTTTAATGTAGCAGATTGAGTGAAAGAATCGAGGGTTCAGCCGTGCAGGGAAGACAATTAAGTGGCTTGTACTTCCAATTCGCCTCCTCGACGGGTAACGGATAATCGAACAAAGATTTTTGGGATTGCCACGTCTCGGATTCTATAGGTGTTTGTGTCCTGAATAGATAGTTTTGCTTTTGTTAGATTCGATCAGTCCGCGTTGTTATTGATGCATTTCGTCTAGTCCTCTTCAGTTTGTATGTGAAAGTCGACAGGTGATAGAGAAATTTAGACAGCTAAGAAAAGTGATATGATAGCCCATTCCAGGTATCTGAGTCATATGAAGGATTGAGCAGTTACATTATTTGGCATTTCAGGAATCATGAAAGGAATTTAGAAAATGTTACACTCTGCCAGGGGCCACCTCTGGTGACATCTGGTGGTATTATGCCGGCTGGCAACAGCCGCAGCTAGAATGGACCAGGGACATAGAACAGTGCCAATATTATCCCTCACGGTAGTTTCCATATCAATTCCTCCATCCCTTCTACAACATTAACACACTTTATGCTCCTACAACAATGTTAGCAATGGCAAAGCTAATATTATTGATAGGGGCGCCTAGGAGTTTAGGTAAAACTTGAGTTTATTAAGGTCAATATTTGGTTGATCTCTATACCTACGTGTACGAATGACCTACCCGCCGGATGCAACGCGCCCGCAGCTAATGCTAATGCCGCCTCGGGCCCCGTGGCTTACAAGGTGGAAAGCGGGACTAACATCAATATCCAAGTTGGGTGTTAAAGTCTGAAGTTTCTGAGCATCTTCTGACTTATAACCCGTTCATGTTCGAATTTCCCATAACTCAGGTATAGGCAACCAGCTTGTGCCTTATCATTATTAAGGGACTAGCTGTACAAATTACACACAAATCGCGTTAAGTTGAGAGAGTACCTATATCCTGTTAGAAACTGATAAACGATATACCCTGTGACCAAGTTTAGAAAAACCTACCTTCTCAATGTATCGTACACCGACTAACACCCCATCTTTGTCTAAAAACTCCTGTTCGTCGCCGAAATCTGTATTATCAGGGTCTAGACAGGTCAGGCACGTTTTGACCACTGCTGCGTAACGTCGTCCCATATAGCGTGGTAGTTCGTCGCAGGCTAGGCTCACGAGATGGGTTTTCAAGGCATCCGATTCTCGAAAGCCTGTATTGATGCCCTGGAATCCCATAGTTGGCGATGAGGCGGGATGACTGCCCTCCGTGTCGTAGCCGACAAATGACTTGCCTAACCCTATCTCTAATAGGCACACACCGAGACTGTAAATATCGTGTTGCATAATATATTCATCGTTTGGCTTCGACCCCTGACGGGATGGGTGGCGATACAGGTTTTTCTCCCAGCTGTCATCGCCTATCCGGTACGTCTTACCCTCCTCCCTGCGGAAGCAGCCAAATCCGATGAGAAATACTGCTGGAGGAGGTAACTCCCGAGCTTCGGCGAATACAATCACGGTCTCTGGGCGGATGTCTTTGTGGACAAACCCGAAGGTGTGGACGTAACTTACGGATGTGGCCATCTGTCGGGCGATATCGAACTTGTCCGACAGGGCCATTCGCTCAATGCCTGTCACGAGATGATCTCTCAGGCTTCTGGGATTCGAGATTTCAGTCGGAGTACGGAATACGAGAGTGAAAGTGACTCGCGCTTGCACGCCGGGGGCCGTGGTGTCAACCTGCTCAATGATTCCTTTGCAGGAAAGAAGACTAAAAGTTCTCGGGCTGTCATGAGACAGCTTCCGAGCGAGATCCCGCAAGTCTCGTTTAACGGTTTGGACCTTTGCTTCAGGAGGGCATTCTACCCGAGTGAGCAGGAGGCGCTGGAGCCCCTTGCGGGCACTCTGTCTCATAGCTAATTGAGCGTCACAAAAGGGGATATCCGCAGTAGTCATTTTTTCTAGCTCGCTAGATGGGAGAAACACCCCCGCTACTTCATTGCAATTGGCGTCCCGAAGGCCTGCCCGGATGGCGTTGGCTGTGGGAAATGAAGTGACTGTATCATTGTTGTCTCTCACGAGCGCCTGGTCGATTCGTGAGCTAGCGATCCTTAGGATGAGGTACCACGAGGGGTCTGCAGTGCGCTGCCACGCTTCCAATTCCTCCACAGCCTCGTCGATGCTTTCCTTCAACAGAGCATACTTCCACCTTTTCGGCGTCACTGTGACGTTGCTCTCTTCGCTGGAATTTGTGTCGCCGTCTTTATCGGACATTTTTATAACCCTTTCTAATTTTGAGGTGACGACCTTGAGCTTGCTTTGTAGTATCTCAATAATCTTTTCATTTATTTGCTTATGATATGCGTCCATTGATCCTGCGACCTTTTGCGTGAAATGAAGTTGTTCAGCTGTTTTCAGCCAGCCAGCCTCAACCTGCAATATACGCTCTGTAAGCTCATCTTCGGCGCCTTTGAAGGCCTTGCAAAGTTTCACAAGTCTCTGGCCATGTCTGCATTTTGAGCTCCTCATCAGCCTCAAACGATCTCGGCCAAAACTAGAATGAATCATACTTGAAAGCAAGATCGGCTGCGCCGATTATAGCGAGAGGTAGCTCGGCGCCTGACATATTACTAATCGATTCAGAAATCCGTTATCAAAACTGTTATGATGAGATGAGAGCGTTCTCATCTTCTTGGGAAACTGCGATCCGAATATCCTAATACCGGGCTTCAACGTGTTACTACCTAGTGCTATAATTGATTATCACGGAATATGCAATGTTGGTGGGCTATAGGATTTTGGAGTAAGTCGGTCAGATTGGGGGCTTAGAGGTCAGCCACCATGTAGAGTCGATACAATACCCATGTAGGTTGGCCCCTCATTGCTACTGTACAGCCTTTCATCCTTCAGCTTATCATTGGCAAATGTCCCTTTTCCTCTGATATAGCAACGTCTACCCACACCCTCACCGGGACGCTATCGCCACACTTTGTTTGACATTTCTTTTGTCAACCATAAGGTCTTCAAGCAACTCTATGCAACACGATCTCGCCTATGGGGCCTCCGTTAGCTACGAAGCTGCCGGAGCTAGTTCGCGACTCCGAACTCGAAACCACCTTTAACGGAGATAATATCGTCCACTTCTACTACGACCGACCGGGCCGACACGCCGAACCTCAACGAGAGGAATGGAAAAAAGAGCGCCTTATCGGTAGCGGCGGCAATGGGGTGGTATGGCTGGAAAAGCAGCTCGCGGCCAGCTCGGGAGAGGGAGACCAGGCGCGGTATCGAGCCGTTAAGCAGATCACATTAGCCCAGCCGAGGTCAATATTGGAGATCTGCAAATATGAGCTGGAGGCACTAGCCAAATTCTCCACCAGGAAATATGCACGATGCTTCGTCCGGTCGTTTGGATGGTACGAAGATTCCGGATCTCTCGCCATCGCTATGGAATATTGCCCTTTAGGCGACCTCCAACAGTTCTTAATAGATAATCTCAGGCCACCGGAGAGCGATGCTCGTGAGATCATCGGACAGGTGGTTCAGGGGCTTCAGTTTATGCATGATGAAGGGTTCGCGCACCGCGATTTAAAGCCAGGGGTATGCATGCAATGCAAATTAGGCTACCCATGATGGGTGAAGCTGACTGTGTTGTGTTTAGAATATATTGATCAAGTCTCATCCACCAAAGGACGAGTGGTGGGTAAAGATCTGTGATATGGGACTGAGTAAACGCATCGAGGGGGTAGGGGCAGCCACGACTGCTGTCAAGGGCACACCCGGGTTTTTTGCACCTGAGCAACTCGGTCTCGGGGGCACTGACCCTAAAATGGCTGACCCCTTTAAAACCGATATCTGGTGTCTGGGGGAAATGACATTTCGAATTCTCTGTGGTGAGGCGGCATTTCCATCCCACAACGATTTGCGCGAGTATTATCAGGGGACTACGATGTTTCCCCGAGAGCGTCTTTCTAAGATTGGTGTAAGCGAATCTGCCATGTCATTTATTACAAGTGCAATGCTTGTAGAGCCACAGTCGAGGTTGGAGGCCCATCAAGCGTTTAATCACGAGTGGTTGATGAATGTCAACAATGATCCTACGGCTGGCCAAAAAGACCCAAGGTAAGATATCTATCGAAGCAGAAATTTGAGCTATAAATAACTAGTACAGTCTCCCTGTTTTAGATCCCTCGTGTAGCGAACCAAATAGTGATCCTTACTCCGGTGCTGAGCCCTCAGGGGTTTGGAGCACTGTTTCCCTTCCACCGCGCCCGTCGAGAACGCAAGAAACGGTCCGGCCATACAGCATAGATGGGCGTAAACGCAGCAAAGTTCCTCCCGTCCCGCCTTTAGACTCTCAAAACATACGTCGAACGTCTAGTCTCCAAGAAAGTGAACCAGTGATCGACAACGAGAACCGCAGTTATAGCCCACGTCCGCCTAGTAGGACTGATAGCCAAAATAGAACAGGTAGACACAACGAAGGCCGTAGCATGGACTTTCAAGGCAGAAGGGAATCTTGTAGCTCTAACGCGACTACGAGGGCGGCCGCAGGTCCACCGATTATCCATATTACAGAAGCAGAAGGTTCGAAAGAGGAAAGTAATATTGAATGCTATATTGAACCACGAGCTGGGGACATATTTGGGCCAATGCAACAATTGAGACGCATTGAGAACTTTTTCAATAACAACTTGGGGCCGCGTTCCTTATATTACTTGAACGACGCGGTATCGAATCCCGAGTGGCGCAGGGCCGAGTTTCGACGGCTACAGACCATAATCGAGCATGATATTCTATTCAAAGCGGATAACCTCGAGTCTCTGGGCGACGAAAAATTCCGAGCTCGGAGGAAGGCACTGATAGATAGGGCGAATACAATGCTTGACGATCTAGAATCGGCAAAGAGACGAATCGTTATCAAGCAAGAAGAGGAAAAAGAATGCGACGAAGAACGCCTAGAATCCCAGAAAAGATTTTTTCGGTATGCCCCCCGTGAGGAGGTTCGCCCAAGACAGATGCCAATGCACGAGGAACCTTCGCAGTCGTCAGATTCATCGGATGAGGAATCATCGGATGAGGATTCCATCTATGGACCCATGCCAACTAAGACTAACAGAAAGAAGTCGAGTGGGGAACTAGGCGACACAGACACAGACACAGGCAGCTTGAGTAAGCGTAGTAGAAAATTATCCGGTAATATGGAAACGGCAATACGATATCTTCACAGAGCAGGCATTGTGCCACCTACATTAATGCGGGCGCAGACATTCTCTGAGGGTTCTACTAAGCTGTTCGGTACTCCTAGGATTCCAACACCTCCACCACTACAGATAAACGAGCCAGGAGAAACCTCGGCAGATGATGAAATGCTAAGATTACGGGGGCAACCGCGGCGCTACTATACCGAGATTGTCAGAGACACTCATAGGGGACGGCGGCAACCTCAATCACCACCCAGCTCTTATAAGAGATACAGTACTCATGGTCCATCGTCATCATATGACCGACCAATACCCGTACGACAGTTTACAAGAGTAGAGAGACGATATGATATCAATGAAAAGTACCATGGAATTTCCGTGCGACCGCCATCTGCTGTCAGAGATGGTGTGTCGGGGAAGTCACCGCGTAGTGAGATTACGGCTTCGAGCATATCTGACTGGGCAGCCGGCGTAGTTCCATGCCCTCCAGACATTTATGGATAGGTACGCCAGTGTTTTGAAGGAGGATTGAGGATTTGAGCCGGAGCGAGGTGTATATCGATGTTAGAACGATAGAGTGAGCAAACGGTATAGGAGACCCAACCCCATTATGGGGATCAGCAATTACAGCAGGGGCAGTTTTGTTTTGCACTACTTTGAATCAACGTTCTAGGAGAGTTTAATTGCTATCATGGCGAGACTCCCTATCTGCGGAAAGAGGAAGACGAATTCCGTCATTAGAAGTGTAAGAATAAGATAATTTAGTATTTCTCAGCTATCGGACAACTTCAAGATCGCTACTTGCCAGGGGACGCTGACAGGGTACCTACCTGTTAGGCTGGGCGGGAGGGGATGATAGAAAGCCTTTGGCGCATTCGTGGCTGTCCCCTAGTACAGCTCCAGTATAGTGTACAGTTGTATGTGCACTATACCCCACAGCTTCCACTCCACCCCCAATCCTGATGTACCCTTGCCTCTATCATCCCGCGGTTGAAGTATTTCAACAACATACACTACAGTATATTAGTTCTCATAATTGAGATCTGGCCGGATATAATCCTGCGCAAACCCTACATGTGCTCTGCACGTTTCGCCTCAAATCCGCCTTTTTGATTCTGGTCGCAATGGTCTCTTCTCATCAATTTTAAGGTCACCTTTAACCTTGCACGACCGCGTTTGCGATGGCCGCCGACGCTACAAGTTACAAACATTTGAAAGAGGACTTTGTGTCCAACCTCTCAGGAGGCTCAATCTCTGAGATCAACTATGTCACAGCTGTTGGGCCGGTACGCTATGACCCTCTGTTTATGTGATCGCGGCTCTTCGTTGGGCTAATTCCCAACAACTACAGGTCGCATTCGTACTTTGGTCCATCCTTCAATCTCGACAATCCTTCTTCAAACCATACAAACCCCTGAGCTTCCTTGTCGACCTCTTCCTCAACGTTCTCGGCCTCCTGCTCTCTATAACTCTTTATTCGAATACTCCACTGCTGCTCTGCGGACTCTTCCTTGTGCCTGCCGTCTTTGTCTATGCCCTGCCTCCGAACCCTGTCGTAGCGAAAAAGAAGAAGCCTAAGCTTCCACCGGCCGCGCAAGCCCAGAACAAATCCTCTAGTGCTCTCGGCGTCTTGTCTACGAAGCCATTCTTGACCGTGTACCGGGGCTCGTTGCTAGTGTTGACATGTCTCGCTATACTGGCGGTTGATTTCCGGTTGTTCCCTCGTCGTTTTGCCAAGGTTGAGACGTGGGGCACCTCTTTGATGGACTTGGGTGTGGGATCATTCGTCTTCTCGGCTGGTATTGTGGCTTCTCGACCAGTGCTGAAGGAGAGAGCGGAAGGGCGAACTACCCCTTTATTGCAGCGCCTCCTCTACTCTATGCGACACTCCTTCCCGCTCCTTGTCCTAGGGGTCGTGCGCCTCATCAGTGTGAAGGGGCTCGACTATGCTGAACATGTGACTGAGTATGGTGTTCACTGGAACTTTTTCTTTACTCTTGGCTTCCTGCCTCCTTTTGTCGCCATTTGCCAGTCTATCCTTCAGGTGATACCATCTTACGCCTTGCTAGCGGTTGTATTAGGCATTGCACACCAGACCGTACTAGAGACCACGTCCCTTAAAGCCTTCATCCTTACTGCGCCTCGGATAGACCTATTCTCTATGAATAGAGAAGGGATTTGTAGCTTCGTTGGCTACCTGGCCATTTTCTTAGCTGGGCAAGAAATGGGAATGTTGATTTTGCCAAGAAATATTAAACCAAACCAGCATATCAATAATGCTTCCCAGCGAACTGCTCTTTTAGTAAGAATGGGTATCTGGACCGGTGCCTGGACAGTACTGTACTTCCTTGCAACCAATTTAAAATTCGGCGCTGGCTTGGATGTGTCTCGCCGCTTGGCCAACTTCCCTTATGTTCTATGGGTTGCTGCCTTCAATTCGGCTCAGCTACTGGCCTTTTGTTTCATAGAAACAATTTTCTTCCCAGCCTTTCACAATTCCAGCGACTCCAAAACTGAACAGGAGGCATATAGTGCTGCCACGAGTACAGTCTTCCGAGCTTATAACCGGAATGGATTGGCCCTCTTCCTCCTTGCAAATTTAATGACTGGGCTGGTCAATATGACCGTGCCCACATTGGATGTCGGGCAAACAGTTGGTATGGGAATACTAGTTGGATATGCTACTATTATCACGGCCGCTGCTGTCGCGTTAGATGCTTGGGATTTATCTATTAAACTCTAGCTTATTTAACCAGTCTATCGAAATGACGAGTGTCGCCTACTCGACGCTCACATTTAAGCACTCATCTTCTGTATTACCGGCCCAGCCGTGCAATCAATATTACTAATACTTACATCGGATACGAATAGGGGTCCTACATCTTATTGATTACCAGGAACTTCACGATCCGCACCAAAGAGCTACGGGCGCGTGTACAGGCGTGTAAGTAGATAAGAGCGGACATCTCGTGGCCTGCCGCAACTTATCGCTTACATGTCTGGATATACAGCTTCTGGCATATTCTAGTAATGGAGTCACGCCACATCCACTTCAGCGGTATATGGGAACGGTCAATATTGCATTTATGGGCGTAAATCCTCATGCCGCGAGGAAGCTTCTTCGGGGCTGCGGTACGAATCTCTTTGCATAGTCGGTATTCCTCGCGGGTGCAGAAGCCGCGCTCGTAGAAGCTCTCGCAGTAGGTTCGTGTACCTGTTGAGACTTTACCGATGGTACGCAAACATATAGGACAATATACTTCGTGGTAATGTTCGACGCACATCGCCTGGTTTATATCTCTAGCCTCCCTAGGCTGGTATACGGGCTTTTGCTAATGAGTCGGTTTGGAATTTAAGTCTGTACTCTCGGGCTGTTATCAAGAGCTTTCGTAGATGGGTCGGTCAAGAGTTCTGTGCTGCGGTCTAGCTGTGCTGATTCTCCGTCGCAATGTGAAGAGGATTTGTATAACGATACTGCCCAGCTTATCAACCGGGGGTTAGTTGTTGCCAACATGAGTTTAAATACTCCAACTAAAAGATGGGGACTAAACAATCCCTTTATTTCATCCTTTCCTCTTTGTGTCTTCAGCTAGCTCTTACAAAGAGCTTGTTGACGGAAATCTGACTGTATTTTCATAATCATAACCAGGTCAATACAGACTAGGAAAGAAATACAGTTTGTATGCAGATATTCATCCGAGTCTGAGGTTTGTGGTCGCTCGTAACACAGCACATGGGTGACTTACGGCCTCTAGGGGTTGTTTAATCTAGAGGATTCGCTAAGGGTAAAGGTGTCGCGCGACGATAGTTCAACCCTTTTGGGGTTAAGGAAAGGCGATCTCGCTGCTGTTGATGATGAGCAGTTGAAGTCAAATGCCCACATCAGCTGAAATAGGATTGCGGGAATGCGGGCCTCATGTCACAGTGGCGATGCTAATATTCCTAGTTCTCAGCTCCGAGCTCACCCCACAAGATTCAGCCGCACATAGCCCAAGGCGTTCACGGTTCAACCTTGAGTTCAACATCAGAAAGAATGCGTCAATGAACTGGGACGGAATCAAACTTCATGTAAACAGTGTCCCTTTCCATTATCACATCACATCGTTAACTAATTTTAGATAGCTATCATAAGCATCTTGACTGCCTATTTTTTTACGTACTTTCGGAAGCTGAATACCTATAATTCCCCAACTCCGGTCCGCCTCACTCTGCTCTCCACCTTGGCAAGTCGCATCACCTTGGCGGCACCCACGTGTCCGCACTATCAACACCTGGGACACCGAGACACCAAGAGAGTAAGTAAAGTAGAGTAGGATAGCCAAAGGTAATGCGGGGCGTGCACGTCCATTGTAGATATAAAATAAGACTATCTACATCCAATTAGATACCTCTCTCCAAGTCATTCGTTGCCCAACTGCCGTTGTAGTATATTCTGGCTGACGATTCGTGCCTAGCAACCTTACAAAAATAAGAGCGAGTTGTCGTGGTACCTCTGCTCTACCTCCCCTGTCCTGAACATAAAGACGAGTGTCAAAGGGGTAGAAGCCATGAATCTTTTCCGCCGGCGATTCGGCGCGAGGAAGGAAACGCCAACGGACGACAACAACCCGCCACCCTCGTACGAAGACAGCCAAGATGCCTCCTTGCGGGAAGTACTACAAGGGGCCCGGATGGCTCTGCCGCTGCTGTGGCCTTCGTCGTCTTCACCTACCACAATACCACCATCCACTTCATATTCCCCGAAGACAGAAAAGAACACAATGCTCAGCGCGGACTCAAGAACAGAAAAGAGCGGGCTAAATGGCGAAACCAGCTCAAGCGCACGAGAGGACGCCGTCATGGAAGTCCTCCTGAGTCTAGCCATGGCGCCGTGCGGCGACCGCACACTTCTCGACCGCATACGGCAGTTCTCGGATTTCTACTTCACGCCATATATAGCAAGCGAGGGGTCTAGTCCACCGTCGCACGAACACAACAGTACCGGGCATGAAATGGGAACTGTCGTTCCGCTGCAAGAGCAGCAGCGCATAGCTCTCGAGAACATCGGCGCGCCCCGCGAAAGCGCAGCCCTCTTGCTCTGCGCGCGCGTGTTAGAAAAGTACTACGCCGGGCTAGGAAACGTGGACTCGGCAGCGGATACCGACATCACGCAGGATCCGCCCATGCGGTACCCCGAGTGTCTAAAAGAGAAGAATACCGGTAACTGGGGCGCGGAAAAGGAGAAATGGGGAATGGAGATACCAGCATCAACAAGACCGAAAACAAAACTGACGCAAATCGCAGCATGCGCGGTGGAAGGCTGCATCTGCTACGACTTTAACGAAGCGACCTCAACCCCGAGCTCAGAAACCCGACCAAAAGACCCCGAAATACCCCAGCGCTGCGGCTGCGGTCACCCGCGGACATCGCACTCCCCGTCGGGCCCGGACGGGATATCGCGTCTCGTTCGGCTGTACACGAACTGGGACACCACCTCCTACGCCGCACTAGGCCACCGCTCGTCCACGGGGGGGGAGAAGCGGAAGCTCATCGACATCCGGGTCTGCGGGGCACCGGGCACAAAGTGCCCTTGCCGCGATTACGACAAGGGGCGGCGCACGGGGCGCTGTGGGCTGTGTGGGCATTACGGCGACGTGCATTTCCCCGTCAATCTAGCGCGGGAGGAACAGAAACCTGGTAAAAAGAGGAAGGGGAAAAGAGGTGGTGGTGGTGGATCAGACGCGGCGGGCGCCGACCTAGCTCAGAAACATGCCGAGTGGGAGCTAAGCTGGATATTAATCGAGAATGCGTATTCACTGCTCAATGAAATGGTACAGTTCTCGCCGGATGAAAGCTAGTGAGTCTATCTGACTATTCTCCATCTTATGCATCCCTCAGAAGGCTAATATAGTGGCAGCAATGGGGACAGAACCGTGATCCCATATATAAAAGATATATCCTAACTAACAGACTTGCTTGCTTGCTTGCTCATAATTTCTCTATAAAAAAACCATCGTGAGATGCCACAGCCAAAAAAAACAAAAACAAATGTAAGTAAACCTTCATCTTTGGCTTTAAACGTCCTCGTACAAGGACAATGATTTTCACTGTACACGTTCGTCCATTTTTGGTTTCAACAAGAAAACCGCCAACCTTTGTCCGCTCTTTCCAACGCTTCTCATAACTTACCACGCCTCTTTAGGTGGGTAGCTCTACCCTGCAGCTAGTATGAGATCGTCTGAGCGCCGTCGAGAACATCTCCAGGCTCAAGAGCCGTCCATCCGCGCACAGAACCAGCTTCAACACAGATCATGTTCTTGAAGCCCTCCTTTGGTTCGAAATCGCCCATGCCAGCTGCTTTCTCAGTCCATGGATTCCACACCACAACATCCTTAAGGTTGTCGCGCACAATGCTAAAAGCCGTTGAGCCCCCTTCAGTAACGACGAGGGGCGACGATGGGCCTTTGGCGGGAGTATAGACGCGGTCGGTCTCGCCGGTGATAGTGACAGCGCCGGACTGTGACTTTGTCTTGGCACCGTCTACCTTATCAATGTACTCCGAGTCCTCGAGGCCGGTGACTTCGATTTTGGTGATGTCCTAAATAGGCACATCATCATGTTAGCAATCAACGAACTTCCGTCGCTCTCTACGCTAGCACAATTCTTCAATGGCTTGAACCTACGTTGATTCGGAGGTATGTGTGCAACAAGACCTGGCATTCAAAAGGTTCTTTCCCATCATTCGTAATGACAATACCAGTGCTCAAGCCGTCGGTAGTCAGTGTGACGCTGTAGATGGCGGAGAAAGTGTAGGGCCAGAGTGCCTTGGCATTGTCGTCGAGAGTGGCGGACGAGAGGCCGAAGTCAAGTTTTACGGAAGCATCGGAGGGGCTTGTTATTGATGCCGACTCGGAAGACGACTTGCCGAGAAACTCCCACTTTGAGTTGCGAGCGAAGCCGTGTTGAGGGAGCTTGGTGGTGGCGGCATGATCGGGTGCCGTACCGAAGACCTATCTCACAACAGGTGGTATTGATTAGCTATGGCGTTTTTCCCTTTTACCTTCCCTCTTATTTTCTTTTCTTGTCTTTATGCAGAAGCCTCCCCCTCTTCCGTCAACTCTAGACCCCTGTCACTTACGGGAAAGACGAGAGGAATACCACCTCTCACGGCCTTGGATCCGTCAAGCTTAGCGGCATCGGAAAGCCAGAGTTTCTCGTTTCCGGCACGGTCCTTCCAGCTGATGACAGTGGCACCGAAAAGGAGGACCTCGACACTTTCGCCTGTGGGGAGAACGGCGGAGACGCGCGAGTTGGCATGGGAGATGTTGACCTGTGGTTGGGGTGGTAGGCCTGGCGTAGTGGCTAGCGCGGCAGGCTTGTTGGGTCTGTCTACCATGGTTGGCGATGGAATTTAGGTGGCGTAAGGAGAATGAGGAGAGAAATAGCCAGAGAAGGGATAGAGAAGTAAGATGGACAAATGGTTTGGTGTCCTTTCACAAGCTGCAGCTCAGAGAGTGTGATTCTGGGGAAGAGCTTGGGAGCTATCTCAAAAGGTGATGGTCAATCTGCATGCAGATTAAATATAGATGGAGGGAGAAGCAGTGATGAGTGTTGGAGGGGGCTGCAGAGTGGGAAGCGTGGGAAGCGTGGGAAGCGTGGAAAGCTACAGGATGGGAATGATGGGAGGCGGAGACAGGACGAAGGGGTGGAGGGATGGAGGGATGGATGGAGGGGAAACCGGAGGGGGAATGTAGTACCTCTAAGAGTTGAAGGGTAACAGGGATGACAAGATGGCGGGGTAACTTGCACTAGCACCTCACTAGCACCTCACTTGCACCTCACTTAGGTAGGTAATCACACAGATCTGTAACAAGCCGCTACGGGGCGCGCGGGGGGGCGCGGGGCTTGTTTCATCTGTGAGTTGTTTCTGACCTTGGGTCCTGTAGTAGCACTTGTATCATACATGTCATCCGTGCAATACAAGTACCACGACGTATGTATGTCAGGCGTATACATGACAGGTATGTATCTCTCTGCCTTGGGCGGTAATATTCAATTTCACTGTAGGTACCTTGGATTCTAGCAGCGAATCTGAATAAGCAGGTATTTTGTGTGTTAGCAGCAATGTAGGTATTTATTTCCATGCTTGAGCTTTAGAAGCCGTCTAAACATTGAAATACCTAGTAGATGCGCTAGATATTGACCACGTGGAATGACATCATTTTACCTGCAATCAATATATAAATAAAACATCCTTGAACCTATCGACATTGATACAGGACAATCAGTTGAGGCTTGTACACAGAATGCTTTAAATCTTTTAAATTGCTCAAAGAACAGTCTAACCTCAGCCTTTGCGGATTGATGTTGCGCATGGGTAGGGCTTACTTTCAAAAAAACACCCATTCATGCCCATACCTACCTAACTTTACCCGTTACCCCCATCTATTGCAGAGCATCGGTCACTTATTCTTTATACTAAAACTACGACTGCAAAAGTGACCATCAAAGCCCATTTATATAATAAAATTGAAAATTCTAACTATATAACAGGAGAGAATTACCTGATTAAATGCGAGAAAAGATTTTGTCAAAAGTCATGTCGTCGCAGTAATCAGGAGATTGATAAATTGGATATACTTTTCGTTCATTCATGTCTTCATATTTTAATCAAGCGAAGCTAAAACTTCTTCATATATCTTTCAATCTAGATTTGGCAGTATCTCGCGCAGTAGACTAAATCTACTCGACGGCTATTTGTGCATATTTGTTTCCTCTCACAAGTCCGGTCGATCTAAATAGCAAACGAAACCGACCACTAGTATCGTGTAATGTATCCCCCGTGCGCAGGAATCCCTTTTCATTGAATATTATACTTATCTAGCACTAACCAATTGTCCCAGATGCTACGAATGCTGTAAGGCATCGGGCCTAGCATCGATATTTGTCAGTATACCAAACGTGAACATGCGTTAATGCGCAAGAGTCCGCGGATATCCCCGATAGATACTTGCCCGTCATAGGAGGAGTTGGAATCACGGGATCATAGTAGGGCCGTGCTACACCTAAGCGACGCTTTCTAATTGAAGCGTGCGGTATTTTCTCAAACAGATGGCGAAGGGCTCTAGATTGTCTTGCATATCGTTGATCTCGTAATTGACCAATCATTAATACGTCGTCAACTCGATGAGCATAAGCTTCCTCGTACACGAGAATTGGAATCCTGTTAAGCAGGTAGCATGAATTCACTCATAAAATAAAGCAACTATCTACTTGAGGGGCAGAACCCTCCCTCGTGTGTTACACACCCACTACTAGGATCACCCTACCTTGTATGACCAGGGTTCCCATCGATTGTTACACCTTCTAGGATGAATAAGATGTCTTATATATAGTAGAGACTATCATGCTCGGTACTTAGAGTTGGGCTCCTTGTGCAACACCAAGTATTCATCATACCCTCGGCACTTACGTAGGTAGATCTTGTAGCCCACAAAGAGCAGGCGGCAAGTCTCCTACAACTACGAGACAACTATTATATTCATTTTTATGTTTTATGCCACTTTTCGGAAGGCCTAGCCCATCCAGGGCACAGTAATGAGAATTATTAATTATACGCGTAGCACTTTCATAACAAACGTCGCATGAGCACAACGTCCAATAATATCTCAAGTAGTCACTAGCGAGAGAGGTTGTATTATTCAAAGTGAGTGGGATATCGTCTGAGCTAGAAGCCCCCATTACTATCATAATCATTTATAGCCCTTAGATTATTTTAGAAGCAGCAACAACAATTTTAAGCGGTTTGCGCTTGTCAGGCAAGTTACATCCTCTAGTCAAAAAGAATGTGTAATAAACGAGGTTTCGATACAGACTTGTAGTATATTTATGACTCTCTCGAAGGCGTGTGATTAGGATATGCGGTTTGCGTAATTCCTCTCATGCGCCCCCTAGATAGGTTAATATATCCAACAACTGCTTCCTGGCTATTTAAGCATTTAGATGTAACTGAAAACGACAACAGGATTGGGCCACTAAACCTAGGAGAGTGGATATCTCAAAGTTGTAGTATAATAATAAATTGGCAGCTCGGGTATGCATAATTCCTGAATACGAACTTCACTCGATGAGGCAATCTTCAGGGGCGGATTATGTGATATGTGCATCAGAGCGGTATGCGAATAAGGAACCCCTCATTTTGTAAATAACATGTCCGATTTTATTTACTATCTGCGTATTAATCCCGTCAATTATTGATGATCTCCATAGAAAACTGCCGTATCCGAAATCTGATGCGATAGGTAGGCTCACGTTTTCAGCCCAGTTAAGATAAGTTGCTTTCCTCTTTGGGGTAATTTACTGCAGCTAACATGAATTAGATATGGTGCCTAACTAGCAGGGGTTCTCTCTATTCGTATTCGAACGCACCTCAACTGCTATAAATTCTTCTGCTAAGAGTCGGTGTATGGTTTGGGTCTTGGATGAAGCCAATTCCACCTTTCTTATATGTTCAAAAATTGATACTATAATCTCTACGCTCTAGCATTGATTTTAGCCGCAGGGCCATAATGGCGCCAGATTCCATACTGGTCTTGAATATCGCATCTACGGCTTACGCGACCATTTTCATCGTGACTGTCCCCTTCAGGTTGTGGAGGCTTCGTCATTCCCGTCCTAGCAGCACATCAAGCTTCCGAGGGTCTTTCAAATTTGTTCGTATTTCTTGTTACCTGTTAAGAAGTCGAATTACATTATAATTACTAACAAGTGTAGGCACTTGGGGCCCTGCTGACTGCTATCTTGTCAATATTCTGGACGAAATGTCTGGACATAGATATCCCACATAAGGCCTATTTCCTGGTCTCCTTATTTACCTCTATACTTGCTGCTTTGGGACTAAGTATCATTCTGTTCCAAGAGCAATACAAGGATTACCAAGCTTCCGACCAGGCCAAAGTATATCTTCTCTGTTCTATAGTGTGCGATGGTATATACCTTGCTGTGCCCTCCGGGCCCGGGACTCGGCTGAATACTTTACTTCCTGTGATGTTTCGCTGTCTCGTTCACTTCCTACTCTTTGTTTTTGAGTGCTGGCCTAGGACGTCACCATTGGGTATTCTAAATGAGCACACGTCTCCCGAGAATCTCTACGGTCTATTAGATAGGGTATTTTTTACCTGGATCAACCCGATACTTATTCAGGGGTATAAGAATATTCTCATTAACCGAGACTTGCCGCTTTTGGACCAGCACATGAGGCCAGAACTTACAAGGATTGCAATTGTTGAAGCCTGGTCTCAACGAGGTTGGTAACGGACCCTTGTGCCCCTCACCTTCGCATTTCTAACCGGAACAGCCAACCCTCCTACGAAAAGAACTCTCCCCCTATGTTTGATGAAATGTCTTAGAAGACCATTTGTTGCTGCTATTATTCCACGAGTGTTCTTGATAATTTTTCAATACTCTCAGCCTACACTTATTAAACAGTCTATCAGATATGTTACGGCGTACCCTTCAAACGAGAAGTAAGTAAACCCCCGGTTAGATCTTTCTTGCTCTTGGCCTTCCAGGGAATCAAAAGCTCACTTCCGGCTAAACCCATATTTCATGGAGGTCTAACACCTCTAAAGCGACTATAGATCATACATAAAATATCAACAACTAACTCTGGGTATTGTAGTGATAACTATGGGTTCTGGCTTATCCTCTCAGCCGTGGCTATTTACGTCGGTCTTGCCGTAAGATAACATCACCGCCATATCCTCCTCAAACCCTAAAATTTTTGCCTAGCTATCAACCGCGATATACCAGAACGGCTTAAACATCTTGAAGCTTATGACTAGGAGCGCCCTTATAGGGCTTATTCATGAGAAAATCATGGAGTCGCCTAGCATCCCTTATGACGACGGCGAGGCCTCTACACTTATGAGCACTGACGCAGATAGCCTTGACGGGATTGCCGAAATGTTTCACGAAACATGGGCTCAAATCATCGAGGTTTTGATTGGTATAACTCTCTTAGCCCGCGAAGTTGGATGGGTTTGGCCGCTCCCACTTTTCTTGATTTATCGTAAGTACTCTGCCATTGCCATACGATTGGGTACTGAGGGTAGTAGTATGTTCACATATGAGTCGATTTGTTGCTAAAAACCTACAACCTCGTCAGAAGGCTTGGAATAACGCAACGCAGAACCGTTTAGCTGTTGTGAGTTCTATGCTTGGCTCGATCAAGATTGTTAAAATGGTAGGACTGCAGCTCAATCTCACTCATCGTATTCAACAATTACGGGAGGCAGAACTCTGGGAAGCTTCAAAATTGAGATGGATTAGAGTATATTATAATATGTCTGGTTAGTCTAGGCATATGTAGCTCCCGAACAAGCTGTCAGAGACTGACTTGAACACAGCGAATGCTCTTGGAATATTCTCGCCAGCTATAACCCTCGTCATTTTTGCTGTTATATCAAGCTCCCAAGGCCGTGAACTAGACACAGAAACAGCATTTACGACCGTAGCTATTTTAAGCATGATCACCCATCCCGCAAATATGATCATGACAATTGTCCCACGTGCGGTCTCGGCATTCGCTGGGTTTGAAAGAATCCAATCTTTCTTAGTCCGGCCATCTTCAGAAACTCGCACAACACAACCCGAAAGGGTTACAAACAGGCAGCCCCAGAATGTATCATTCCACCAAGCTACGTCTAGTCCTGCCATTAAGATAGAGCGGCTTAAGATTGGTCAGGAACATATTGTCTTAGAAGATGTAAATATTGAGGTGGCAGCTGGATCGCTTACTATTGTCTCGGGCCCTACCGGCAGCGGTAAAACAACATTACTACGGGCGATTATAGGAGAAATTGCCCCTAGCCATGGGTCAGTCAGTCTAGCAACAGGACCCATAGCATACGTGAGTAGTATGACTTCTAGTGTGTGAAGGTTCTTTTCCGACTGAGGAGTTTTTCCTAGAAGTCTCCCATAGCTCCGGCACGCTCATGGATCACGCTCTACATGATATTAACTGACTGTGAGTATTAGTGTGCTCAGAGACCGTGGCTACCGAGCGGCACCGTTCAAGACGTTATCTGCGGCGCTCCCAATGCCGTCGTACACCTTAATGAGAACGATGAGAGATGGTATCACGAGATTACCGAGATTTGTTGCCTCACACACGACTTCGAATCTTTTCCCAACGCGGATCGGACACAAGTTGGTAGTAGAGGGCTCAACCTATCTGGGGGGCAACGGCAGAGAGTGGTATATCCCCTAATGTATCCACCTACGGACAGAGTTAACAATCACAGACACTTGCACGTGCCTTGTTTGCGAGATGCGACATACTTATGTTGGATGATATTCTCAGTGGGCTTGATGGCGACACGGAAAAAGCTATCTTTAATAATTTATTCGGCCCCACGGGGCTCATTCGGCGGCTGAAGACCACAGTGGTTCTGGTTTCAAACTCATGTGAGCACCTTAAATTTATTCCTTGTCCCTAGCTTACTCTGAGGCAGCTCAATACTTCGAGGCGGCGGACCATATCATAGTTCTAGACCAACATGGAGTACTAGAGCAAGGTAGTTGGGAGAACATTAAAGTCAAAGCTGGGTCGATATCTAAATTTTCTAGAAGTCACAACTCCGGGGATCATCCCGTTCTTTCAGCAAATTTTGATCAACTTAACAAACAAGCTCAAGTCGGAATGGAGACCGAAGCAGATCTTGCGAGGCGAACTGGAGATCCGGTTCTTTACTGTAAGTCTCCTTTCAAGCTAAGTGAGCAGAATATGGTGATACGACTAATACGAGTGTAGCTTATTATTTTCGTTCTGTTCAACTTTCCACTCTAGTATTCCTGATCATAACTCCTACAATCTATGCATTTTCCATCACATTTCCGCAATACTGGCTTCAGTTGTGGACTGAAGCAGGTGGGAAGAACACTTGGTTTTACACTACGGGATACATCCTTATATCAATAATATCGTGGACCTCAACTTGCGCGCAGATGTGGTAAGTCAGTTGACAAACTTTGATTCCACATTAATTTTAAAACACAAATAGGTGTCTTCTGATCCGACTCGCCCCTCAATCTGGATGGCGATTACATCAACGCCTCCTCGATATTATCGCAAGGTTAGTTAGCTCTACGCTACTACTACTGAGCTCAATTAATCATGCCTAGTGCACCTTTGTCCTATTTCTCTCAAACCGAGAATGGGTCGACCTTGAATCGGTATGTAATACCGCCTCGTATATTGAATCAACACTAATAAATATCCAGATTTAGCCAGGACATACAATTCATTGATAATCAGCTACCATCGGCCCTTCAAACAGTTATAGTTCGTATGTGTGCACGCCTGTGGCTCTAGAGACAGGCTTATTAAATTAGGCAACTAGAAATTCTCAAACTTGTCATGCAAGTTATTATTCTCTGCGTCGCCCAAAAGTGGCTCGCGGTGTCATTGCCAGCTTGCATGCTTGTGCTCTACATCGTCCAAAAGGTATATCTTCGGACATCGAGACAACTTCGGTACTTGGAGCTTCAGTCTCGAGCGGGTATCTTCTCGAGCTTCCTAGATTCCGTAAGTGTTCATTATCAGAAAAAGAAAATACGACCTATCTAAACTAGGGTTGGCAGATTGAGGGCCTGGAAACAATACGAGCTTTTGGATGGTCTGAGGCCGTAAGACGAGATAATATTCGATGCGTGAACGATGCTCAACGACCTGAGTTTATGCTTCTCTGTCTCCAAAGATGGTTGAATATTGTACTAGATCTGTTGGCTGCGGCCATTGCGGCCAGCGTACTTGCTATTGCAGTAGCATTGCGAGGACATGTCAGTGGTGGGCAAATCGGCGTTGCGCTGAACATTATGCTTGTGGTCAACGGAACGCTGTTGAAATTAGTAGTGAGTTGGACTAATTTAGAGAATTCTCTGGGTGCAATCTCTCGCATCAAACTGCTTGAGATGACGACTCCGTCGGAGGGTGGAAGCCTGTCAAGCTTGGCTCCGCCCGAGAGCTGGCCTCCCAGAGGACACATCAAGATCAACAATATCAGTGCGTCCTATAAGTAAGAATCTTTCCAAGAACTATTGACTCATATCACTAATAAATATAAAAATAGGGCTAGTTCTGTTGTCCTGAAAAATGTGAGCTTGGATATCCCTGCAGGCCAGAAGCTTATCGTTTGTGGACGTACGGGCAGGTGAGCAGCTATTCACGCACAATGTGGCGCAACGAGGTACTCACGATTGGCGTAGTGGTAAAAGTACGTTGCTATCCGTTCTCTTGCGGCTTTTAGAACCGAGATCTGGCATAATTGAGCTAGATGGGATCGACACTAAACAAGTGAGCCTTGATGTATTGCGTCGAAAGTGCTTCGTCGCAGTGACCCAGGATCCTTTGCTCATGCCTAATGAAACGCTACGCTTCAATTTAGACCCGGATTCGTCTACGTCGGATGGCCTGATCACTAGTGCCATATCGAAAGCTGGGTTGGGATCACATTTCCTCTCTAGGAACATACGATCAGGTGAAGAAGCGGCTAGCTTCGCCGAACACCCCATACTCGACCGAAAATTGTCTCTATTCAAGGAGCTTTCGGTCGGCCAATGCCAATTATTTGCCCTTTGTCGAGCACTTGTCAAAACAATCTCGTTACGGGATTCTGGGGTGATGCCTGTAGTGCTCTTAGATGAGATCACTTCTTCCTTGGACACCACGACGGAATCGATAGTCCACCGTATCATCGACGATGAGTTTACCAAAAGGGGCCATACTGTGATCATTGTCGCTCATAGGCTCGGTGTACTAGAAGAGCATACTAACCCCGGAAGGGATGCGGTGGTATTGATGGCGGATGGCAGAGTACAGGAGATCATTCAAGACTTGGGACCGGCTACTTTTCAGGATCTCGCGAAAATAGCATAGCGCAAGAGCAAAGCCCTGCGCTTCGCATATTGCCACTACTTTGAGTGTTTTCCAACCTCAAAACTGAATACCGTCGGTATTCGTAATGACCTAGCGTGACAGGCGTGTCACATCACTACTGCACTATATACACTCTAGGCTTAGCTATTACGGGAACTTGGAACCTTCACACGACGAAATCCACAATTGGCTATTCCTAATAACACCGTTTCTCTGTCTCTCTCTGATTTATTTCTTCGTTTTTTTTCTCGTCGACATAAACAAGCTATAATTAATGTATTAAATACGTCCGCTGAATATTGAACAGCAACGCGGCTAACAGGGCATTACACTTATCCTCCTCTGGCCTGCATGTGCATTGCAGCAAAAGCAACCATGCGACCTCGACTATCTGGCATGGTGGCGTTGTAAACACATCATGGTCTTTCCCGGTTCAATGAGGGGCTTATGCGACATGGATATGGAGGGCCTGCGTAATTCTTCCCCAAAGAATATTTTGGCGTACATACATGTTACTAACCTTAGCAAATGTGGCTGAGATGTTCATCGGGAGAAGCAACCAATTTGCAGGGTCCCTATAGTAAACCCAAGCTATTGGGCTCCTGATCGTCGCGGTCGCAGATTTATCTGCAATGCAATGCATGAACCTAACCTAGTCAAGTTTCGAAATCATCACCATCATTTGGTAATCCGGATATTTTTATTGATACTTCATTAGCTGCCCGAAACCCAGACTTCCGATCTGATCCTATGGAAATTAGTGGATCGAGGACAAGGGAAAATAAGCTGAAAACATCAAGGCTAAATCCGTGAAGCTGAGGTTCGTGTTGCCTGTAGAGGCTTTCTACCAGAGCAAAAGTCCATTTAGAGGGCGCCCGAAGTCTACTAACGCGATATTGAACGAGCGAATGAGAGGTATAGCGAACGCCTAACTCCAAGGTGTACATTTCAACTAAACATCCATCACTATGTGTTCCGGGCGGCTTCAATGATGACCTCGGTGGTAATGTCCGGTTGGCTTAAAAATGGACTATGACCCGCTGTGCAGCGCCGCGTTTTCATTCCTGGTATTTCTGCTACCATCTGCTCCTGGCTCTGGACTGGCACTGCTTTGTCGCCCTCACATAATAGATACGTCATAGGAATTTCGATATCGTTGGCGCAAAACGACAGAGGCTCCTCGAATGAGCGTTGCGATTGATACCTGCTTTTCAGCTCTGCGCGCCACTCTTTAGCCTCTTCTGGAGGCAGGTCACTATAATACAGCTCCCCAGCATCTGGAATGACCCCCATAGAACACGGTACCTGGTTGAATTGAGTCAGTGCTAGTACTTAAAGTGAACTGCAGCAAGAGACTGACTTTCTTGAACGGTTCGGTCTTGATCGTCCATTCACTATAATCTCCGCCTTTGGTAGACAGAAGAGAGAATCCCCGTCGGGCAATGGGGAATGCGCAAATGTATACAACTGCACTAAACCCTCCACGAAGCCCGCGTGATTGTCGATCGGCAATGCTCTGGCCCTCAACAGATGCGGTGGCCACGACGCCACCGTATGAGTGACCGACAATGACGACCTGGCGGCCTTGTTCGAAAAGGGGGAGGACAAGATCGTGGACCACTGCAACATCGACACGCCACGAATAATCCACAGGCTCGGGCCCGACCACTGTGAGCAACCTTGGTGCGTAGACCTCGTAGCCGGCCGCCTCTAACCGCTGCTTCACCTTTATCCAGACGTCGGGGAGATGCCAGGCGCCATGAATCAAGACGATGACTGGTTTTGAAGTACGTTGCGCTGCCTCAATCCGGGGATGGTGGGATGAATGGGGTATTTGAGGCAGTTTACTACTACTCTTGAGTAGCCGGCCGAAGGACCAGGCCGTTGGATATTTGAAAAAACCGTGGATTCTCATCGCGTCAAGTTATAGATATAGTAACAAAAATAATGACAGAAAATCCAAGCACAGTTCTCGCCCAGTTGGCACTTATATAATTATCGTGGGCCAGCTGCCCTAATCACTTGTATATCATCCCAAGCCATATATGTCAATAATATGGTAGACTAGCGTATGAGTGACCATCTAGCATGCCAATGGTAATCTGTATCTGCGTTCAACCAGATTTCGAGTTCATGTGCGGCGTACTACATCACGCCACGTCGATCCCCAAATGGATTCTTGGGAACGCCTCCGATTTATGTGACATTTATCGGATACGGAAATCACACCGCGGTAACCGCCAATTATCTGTCCCCAAACCACGTGGATGCTCCCATTTTGTGGTTATGGTGGCTCACCTCAGAAGTGGTACCATCTCAGCTCTTATCTTCATGACATAATCCTACACCAATTACATGTTTTTGTATTTTATCCTGTTAGTCCGCCTCAACTCAAGCCGGATATCGCGTCGACCAAGCCGCTCTCGATCCGATCACGAGGACACGATCATCTACGCCCTTTAATCAAGAATAGACGTCTAGACCACCATACGACCAACCTGTACATGGTATCATTGCGCCGTGATTTAAGACTATCTTATCATTTCTCTAGGTTGTTGGTGTTATATGTGAGCAGCACAAATTTTATCAAGTAATGGAAATAGAATAGATAGCCTCGAGCGCCAGGGCTAGGCTACAGTTTGCCATGTTCCCATTACCACTCCACAACCCAATGATGAGCCCGTTACATGTCTTCCATGTACTGTTCTGCTTGACGCAGCAGTATGGCGCCACTGTTTCGCATATCCCACACAGCCAACGCAAAATAACCGACAATTTCTCGAAAGTTCCCACACCGCTTCGATACCGGCCGTGAAGCCCTCTATACTAGTCTTCTACCCAATGCTTCTCACTGGACATTTCATTATGGCGGGTGAAGCGTCTCTCACAGCAGCAGCTATAGAGTCACTGATAGGTCACTTTCTATGTGATACCCGAAACGGGTTCAGATTTGCAACAATCCTAGGGATTGCACCAAGACAACCTCGGGAGCTAAGGAACATTCCTTGCGAGATAAAGCGTCATTCAAGGACTCCACTGTGTAATAGAGTTGCTTTGATCACGGTCAGGACTCTTAAGGGGTATCGGAGTTGGGTTCGGGGGGAGAAAGAGTACTTACACACCCAGTAAAATCCAGATTCCGGTATTGCACCTACACTGTCCTTTCGAAGTCTAGCACACCAAGAGACAAACCATTGAGGCCTCCGTTTGCAGCATGAAAAAACTCCAGGCAATAACAAAAACCAAGCAGTCGGTATTTTTAGTCTATATCAGAAACAGTGTTTTCTTATCTTTCCACTCACTTTCTGCATAACTACAAACCATTGGATTGGAGGTGCTTAATCTGGCTCGATACGTCATCTAGAATCGATTGGGACGAAGATGACGCCACGTAGAAGTAAATTTGCTCGAAAAGGATTCATTCTTCAACTCCCGGCCGGGCGATCCGGAATCCGGATAACCTGCAATACTATTTTATTAGTACATGTTCGTCGCTTCTCTCAAGCTAACTGCAGATGTACTAGCCAACAGTGCCACCATACGTTAGACTGCAGCCTCCTCGACACCCCGCCACTCAGCTTCGGTCAAGGCCAATCACATGCCACCGACATATCCGGATATGCCCAAATACTTCAATGAGGCACATCACGGATCAGACGTAAGCCTCATTGGACAAATTATTGCGCTACAAGTATATAATCAGCACTAAACTAAGACATCAGCACATGTTCACTAGTCCCATTGCCATTACGAGTGCGCAGGGGAAAGTAGTGTACCTAATGTGATTCCATCGCGCCCGCCACAAGGCAGGCGAGAGTACCGAAAAAAGAAGGTAGGATTGGGTAATACGATCGAAACCTATGTTGGTTTTTCTCCGAGTCCTTAGCACAAACCATGCCTCGAGCTCTCTTGGATAAGTGCTATCAAAATATCGCCTCGGGGAAAACTGGCGCTTATATTTATTCGATCGACAAAATATTCTGCCGCCGCCCTATTGTCAATATCGCAAAGACAATCCAGAGCTCGACTCGCCACTTTGTCTACATTTTAGACTGGGAGAGGCGTTATCAAGCCTTCTGGGGAAGTTTGGTACAGAGACCGGACAACATCAGGATATGAGAGCTGAATTTAACGATAGAATACGATGTCAGTCATTTTAACTATTTAAATAAGCAGACTTCTGGGTTTTATTGCTAAAGAAAATTAATATGAAAACAATAATCGTACAATGAAACAAAGAGAGACGGGTTGTTTTTTATTTCCCGAACTATTAAGCTACACGAAAATAGCGTTCGGAATTGACTATAAATTTCCACCGCCCGCACTATACGCAGTGACGCTTCCCTAAATATCCCGAGTCTCGGGCTTCACCATGGGAAGCACTCAATGTCTTGATATTATAATTCAGCATTTGTAGTGCCTTTTACCAGCAATCCATTATATATATTGACCTAGGATTCCCGCCATCCTGGAAGGTTTTGGAGAGAGTTAAAGGACCTTTCCTAGATTAACCATAACGTGAAGTTATTTCCAAGCCTTACACAGTAACCATTCTTATAATTTACATCTTGATGTATTCGACGTTTAACTTCGAAAAGTCAAAGGCCAACATCATATGTTTGGCAGATGGTCGATCCCTTACTTGGTCGGACGATTAGGGACCTGGGATTGTATGATGACATTTTACTTAAACTCATTCCGACCCCCCATTCTTTTGATTTATTGCAAAAAAGGTGACACGGATGATTCTATCCGGTGTTAGCGGTGGCTTTAGGGGTTGTGTGGATGCTATTATCAACTAGACTTAGACCTTGCTTTCCAATCGCAGAAAAATAGACGCATGCTCACATTATATCTGTTGAAGTAGTAGGTATATGAGTAGTTCAGTTAATTGATTGACTTGGTAAATAACTGACAGGTAGGTGGGAAGACCTCTATATATACACATTCTGTTGACCGTTGCCCCTATTCGTAGACTAACATGACAGTGACTCCTTGACCCCTTATACTTTCGACAATATCGCCTTTTAATACATCAAGATAGGGAGACTAAACTCTAAAACCGGAAGCCCCGTAATGATAGGTATACCGTAAACTCTGACACTACAAAGATCATGGACACTACCTGGCCTAAGAAGATATAGTTGGAAATCGATTATTGCAATCAGGCTTCCTGTCGCCAGACGTGATTTAGACCACGTAGCGATTTAGTATGCTGCAATCATAGTCTACTTACTTATCCATGCGAGTTACAGCTTTCCCGATAACCAACTCCATCAAGTTCTAGCACCGGCTACCAGCCAGGATAGAGGATAAAGCGATTTACGTAGCCGGAATATGGCCCATGTCAGCAACAGAAATTCATATGCATGATATATATTGAGTTTGTGTGGCTATTTGTGGGCAACGAGTCCACCTACGAACCCTATGCGGTGATACACATAGAGATATCAGGGCATTCGTTGTCCGAATATTATTGACATCATTGGGCGAGCTACTGGCTACGTATATACGGGACTACATGCATATTGACCGCTACACCGAAGCCCCGAGACTACCTAGGTAGTCCTTATTTGAGCTGGCCGATGACCTAATGGGTGACCTGTGTAACCAGGGGCCAAGAACAAAGTATCTAGGATTGGGCGGTAGAAATCCAACTCTGGTAGCCTTTACTTAGTATCATGAGAACTTATGGTACACCTAGCACAGAGTGTGCTGACATTAGAACTGATCTTAAGCAGCGAGTCTCAACATCTCTCTCGCTAACTAGCCCGGTACCGAGACTACTGTACTACGTCACCGAGACTCGACGATTATGTCGCCCTGTCAGCCTCCGATATATATCAAAGCGTAAAGAAATTGCCAGACGCCAGTCCGCAAATGATTTCAAATCTCATCTTTGGATATATTGTGACAGAACTGCCGATGTTATAGTACTGTACTTCGGGCATTCCATATGTTAGTACCATCACAAATTTTCAGGCTTCTATTTAGTTTAATATGAAGCAAGATAATTGGTTGCTTGCGTACTTAAATCTTGCTCCTCAAGTCTATTAATGTTATGAGGGTAGATGTTCTGGGCTTGGGAATAGCTTTATATTCCTAATCCTTTAATAACTGGCTATGGCATCAAAGGAACTTTTAAGGAAGAAGTTTTCCAGCCAGCCTATATATATATACATAAAATGTCTCAGATGTTTCGGAACATCCCCTAGTAGGTCCGTGTAACAGTTAATTACCTATTTAGTTTACAATATATTGGGCTGTTACGGGGTAGGCCAGAACCTAACTAAATAAGACTGATCTAGATACTCAGTCAATTGTGCATGTCAGAAGTAGGTGGCAAGGGTACAACCGATCCACATACTTATATAAACCCCTAACCTGCCGTTTATACTGTAGTGTAACTTACCTTCCAATCTAACGGATTTACTACACCAAAAGTACTATCTTTGACAGTGCATACTACTAATATAATAGCTGTTGGGTCTATCCTGCCATCTTCTCCTTTTCTTCTGTGGTTTTATACACTACTATAAACAGCATTCATTCTCTTGACCGCTTACAAGGGCCCTCTCAAGCAGGGATTGCTCAAGTCATATGGCGATATCAAGCAATTCCTCACATTGAGGAGAGAAAGCCTTCTTTAGTACCTAGAAGGAATATGAATAAACAGCGACTGTGCCTACTCACTCAGGTTTTCCGGCGGGAAGATAGCTCTTCCTACAATACGGGTTGCCCTTTCACGTTACATTGTGGTGACTAGTGTAGTAGCGTTGGGAGCGGGATTCAGATCTCAGTTGTCAGGACTGCTACTATAGGGGTATAATTTGACATTTGTTGATGCGCGAGGGTGTTGAAAACCTCATAACTATCTATTTACTACATACAAGAACTTCCTTTGTTTTATGTCATGGAGTTGTGACATCAGTAATAACCTATTCGGAGAAAACTATCATTACGATCATACTGCCAGGCCAATACGCGGTGACTCTTTCTCGCTTTCCACTCCTCTTATACATGTAACTACGGATTATAATTCAAATTTCCTTTTTATTTCATATAAAATGCGTGATGGAAACGAAGGAATGAAGCCAGCAATGTGGTCAATCGTGATGTGCTGGGTGAAGACGTGCGTTTTAGGGCTAGTGAAGTGGGCGATAGTCACCTAAGTGAACCGCAACATTTTTGTCTGGATCGTGTCCATACCAAAGTCATGCCCCCCCCTGCTAGGCCTTAGTAGGGTGTTTGGGAACCAGAGTGACAAGAGCTTTCACCCCATCCATCCCGATCATCTCGATGACTTTCTGAGCCTGTGGATTCTTGTATTCCGGGCGTGGTACAGGTTCCTAGGCAAAGGGCGTAGGTCGAACTACTGCGCCTGGAATCGGTTGCCTTTGTAATTAATTACCTGGTAGACTATGAGATCTTCATAATCCCATCACGGGAGTTCGTACGCCCTTCCACCCAACAAGGGCAAAGTTCTCGTAGTCTCCGGAAGGTATTCTACTTTTCTTTGGGATTTTATGCTGTGAGGGACCGTGGCTGTCAAAAATAGACTTGGTAATCCCGTTAATTAGATTAACTAGAAGTTTAATTTACACAACATGATAATGACGACGAAGTAGGGGTTTTCTATACAGTCAGTCAGGCATATGGATCGTTATGTATCCCTGCCACCTAGTTCTAACAGCGGCAACTTTCCGGCTAGTTCTTGTATATTAGTCCTTGGTATAAATAGACCTGGTGGTAGCAATAAAGAGGTGAATACCAGTTGATAGCAATCATGATATCTAGATGCTAGGCAAGTCGTTATTATTTATGGTATGAACCAATAAGTAAAATTTCGTGTAATGGTGAGGCGTTGAGTTTTTATGAATATCACGCTTAAATCGCTAACCTTGTATAGTCAATCATATTTAATTGACAAGAGGTCTGTTGCCCAGATCATTATTGCCGTCTCCTATTATTACCTTTCGGTATTTCGACTTATTCCTGTGTCTAAAGGGAAGGGCTTTATTAGGTCTCAAGACCAATTTGTGTCTTGGCCTTATTATCCCGAAGTATTTGGTGTTAGAATTTTCAGTTAAAGTGGCAATGTGGGTTTGACTGTTTCAAGTTGAAAGCCACTTCTCTCTTGTTGAAGTAGTAGGTATACGAGTGGTTCAGTTCAGTTGATTGACTTGGTAACTAACTAATGAGTAGGTGGGAAGACCTCTTATATACACCATTTGCCCCTATTCGTAGACTAACATGACAGTGACTCCTTGACCCCTTATACTTTCGACATCTCTATGCGTTCCGAATATACCGATAGTAGAACTCTTTATGCCTCACATACACTTCGCAGCTAATGTCTCGCAATTTAAACCTCCCAGCTTAGGCAGATGACCTAGGAATAAAATCAGATGATAGGGTACAAACCCCGTTCATTTAGCAAGCACGAGAGACGACTATTGGCGTAAGCACTTCCAGGTTGCAGAGGTTTCTTCGAGCATTCTTCTAGTTTCCAGAAATGGCCCTGAAATTGTAGGTTTATGTATGCACAAAGAGGCCGATGTTCGGCGACGATAGTCACCGATCTACCTTAACTATTCCAGAAGTCTCCACAGCTATGTCTTAGAATAAAGCAAAAGTCGAATGTTTTCTGCATTGGAGTCTAATATCCCTAAGACTATTGAAGGTAGCATTTACGGACTTTCTAGGCCAGTCGCAATGATTTCTGTGTGAAGGTACGGAGGGGGTAGGTACATATATATACCCTTCACGGCGGATTCTCTCTACAACGTCAATAGTCACACACGGTGCTATCAATATCAATGTCTCACAATTTTTTTTTTTTTGTAGTTGAGCCTTAAGCCCTTGCCAAAACTCAAAGCCCAAGTATAGTCTGTGTGTTAGGCCCATGGGCTCAATAGCAATCAATTTTAGAGAACAAAGAGTTGTCCTTTAATATCATCTATTTATTTGTTCTAATCACAGGTGCCATGCAGTTTTAGCTAAGAGGTCGTAGCAGGAAAATGAGTTTTCTACACTTCTAGTGTGTCTAAAGAATGGATATCCTACATACTGCGATCACCTTACGAACACTACTTCCCATATATCGAATGCCACTAACATGGGCCAGCAGGCCACCATAACATCACAAAATGATTTAGCGGCCTCTTGGTCTATGCTGCTAACTGGGGAGTAGTAGGCTGTCGAGGGCGGCGAACACGGCCACAATTCATAACATGCTCTACATGTATATCCCGGACCAAACATTCCTCGCCGCAAATGCAAGCGTAGAAACAGGAAACCGACGCAGTGCAATGCCGTACATGGCGCAGGTGATTGTCCTTGCGGGATTGTAACAGCCTACAGCAGCACCTGTAGGCCCGGGTTCCAGGGCTCCAGTGAGCTTTAGTAGTAGAGAAGTGTCTATCCAAGTCCTTCTGGCTACCGAACGTAGGCTTATTTGGACACAACCCGCAATTGTATGCGGGCCCGTCCCCATTTTCTAGCGATGCGAGAATTGTTGACGGCGGGATAATGTGCGTCGATACTGGAGAGGCTGCCGTTGGCGGGGGTTGGGGAGGGTATTGGTAGCCTAGATTGTTAACGAGACTTTCTGCCCACCCATTTGTCGAAGTAGAGGGGGTTGGGTCAGAATTCGGCGCCGTGTCGTCATGACTTGGGAACTGGTCGGCGAGTGAGCCGTTATGGATCATTTTGCATTAACCCGAGATGAATTCTCGTTGTTCTAGTGGATTGACGATAGGTATGGGAGGGCTATTCCCCGGCTCGGTATCCTGCATTAAGACGGTCATTAGTATATAATAAGCTTCTTGTATCATACTAGAGGAATAAATGAGGGGTATCATTGTTATCCTATTTTATATACCTAGGAATTATAATTAAGATAATTAACGTACTATATATATAGAACAAGCACTCTAAATTATAAAGCTGGTGACTCTAAAGGGCGGGCAACACAATGGTGATTGAATTAGATGGTTGATGTGGGTAAAGGATTATAGTGAGAAGCCATGCCCGCTGGCCTTTTTGCGATTTATATATTCATTTCATTGAGGCCTATATTCACGTAGTGGTTTCTAGTGAACCACTCATGGATCTAAATAACCAATATGTCGGCCGCCCGTGAAGTCCTCACTTGCTCTCTAGGCTAATGAGCACAGTGAACTCTTCTCAGGTCGTAGAAACTGGCCAGCGACTTACCTAATGTGTCGAGAATCTGGTGTAGCTCGGGCCCGGGATCTGGTCTTATCAACGTTCTACTTTTGTCCACCTATGATTAATTAGGATGGCACTTGTGGGAAACACCCCCTCCACATGAAGTTTCACAGCACTGCAATGATACCCTACCATCCAAACGGGATGGTCGAATCTACGTTCTAATAACGGACGCGGCATCCGAAGCCCTACCAATCGAGGGGTGGTGCCATCATATTGGAAAAAGCCGAGGAGTAGCAACGGCGGCCGGTCACCCGGCAGCGCGACGCCCGTCCACGCACTCTCGGATCCATCCCCACGATATCACACTCAGAAAATAGCAATACCCTGAAGCCTATATGTCGGAAATATAAAACCCGCCACCACGAGTTATTCACTACGTACTATCGTCTAATTCACATCCAACGTTTCTTAGCAAACTATCCCGACCCAGTATATATCTCTATACAACCGGTACGAGCCTGACATGTTAATTTGATACTTTGTAGCTCTCAAAGCTTGGGATCGTCGCACGTATGCTGTCTTCTTGCCTAGGGTATTTTGTAGCCTTAAAACAACGTGTAAAAAGGCGTTAGTTCCAAGTTACACCAGTCTCCACGAGAGTAGCATATGTGTATACAATGCGAGATCATATCAAGGGGTACCCATGTCACACGTAGCTCCCAGGGGTCATACATAGTATACCTACTTAGTAGATACCGCTACTTCACGATAGAGTCGTAAGAAACCGGCCCCTTGAGAGCAGTTCGCCGATGTTACCTTACCATGCAAGTCCCTTACTATGCAGATACCGCAAAAACTCACCGCACCGGGGATTCGGACCCGACCCTCCCGATGTTAATCTCATGGCAAGTCATATTGCAAGCCAAAGATTAAGATATAGATTTACAAGGGGTTGGTGTAGTGCTATTCTTAGGGAATTTAATCCTTTTGGACAAGAAAATATCTTCGAGAAGAGGATAGCGTAACGGTACAAGGCCCGAGTTTTACTATAGACTGTGACCACGTTTCTGCTAAACCCGGCTTCCGTTCGGCAAATTCTAGAATGGGTAATATGAACTTTTCCATACATAACGAGGCTCAAAGCCCCTGCTAGTAGGGGACCCATATATGTATAATTATGCGCCTCATTATCTAGGTAGTGTACCATAGTTGACGTTCAGCTGATAGTACACCTCCTCCAGGATCATGAATGTTAGCTCGATAAACCAGGGTTAAACTGGGGCTCAACCAAACTTTGAACACAGTAAAATCCCCATTCGCCAGGACCCCAAAGAACAAAAGGATTGTATTAAATTAGTATGCTCAACTGAGTACATAGTAGCTGGTCTGGGTCTCAGTATCGAGCTAACATGGAGATTCAGAAAGTCTACCTTGCCTAATTTGTACTAGTATAACTCGCCAGGTACGGCGCTACCCTAACGTACTGTACCGTACTACATTGATCAATGGTTTACAAGGCGTATCAACCGTTAGAAAAAAGAAATTATATTAAAAAAAAAAAAAAGCAATTACTGAGCACAGCAAGTTTGGTACGGTACGAAATCCCAGGTGCCCAGGTAAGCAAATGGCCAGTTGGGTTCGATTTCTAGTGTAGGATGCACGCCACGCCGAGCTAATATGTGGTACCTTGGGTACCTTACACTAGGTAGTGTATAAGCTTCTTCCAGACGCATGGCTGCCGGCTCGGATAATTGAAGATGAGGTTTCACTATTTGAAGATGAGATTAAACCCAATCTGGTAGGTAATCCACTATAGCTATCGATTGCTCCACAACTCATCAGAGACCCACCAAAACTAACCCAATTCTGATTAGTTACAAAACAGCCCCCAGCGCCACATATCATTTCACCTAAAAAAAAGGTAAACCTACAGGTGTGGCACCTGGTGTAGCGCAAGCGATCTACTATAGTTGCTGTGATAAGTACGCTAGGCACTGACCTACTATATTAGATATAAATAGCACATAGGTTATAGCATACTACTAAAACCCTTATATAGTTAATTAACAATTTTATAACTATATAACTAATTTATATACTAAAGTAATACTAATACACTAGGTTTAGTATTTTATAAAAGATTTATAAACAAAAGTACAAATAGCTATTTTTGCAGCTATAAAGCATTTTGCAAAAATACAAAAATATACTTATTACCTTATTATTTTTACCTTATTATAATATATTACTTTTTCTCTATAACTTATTATCCTGTTTTTTATAACCTATTACCTTGTTATTATATTTTTACTATTTTACCTTAAAAATGCACGCCTTATATAAGCATACTAAAATATATAAGTACTAGGTTTAAAATAAACAAACTAAAAAATAAGAAATAGCTTAGCTTAAAGTAAGAAACTATTATAGCAGCAATAAACATATGCTTAAAAAAGTTTGTAAAAACTGTTTAAAAAAGCTATAAAAAGCTAAAAAAAAAGCTTAATTAAATAATAACTATATTAATAGCTTTAAAAGCTAAAGCATTTAAAAAAACAGTTTAACTTAAACTTAATAATATTAATTTTATAAAAATAAACCTTATAAATATTTTAGCAAATATTATTATAATTAATATATTTTATATAAAAATATTAGCAAATATTACTAATAAAAAGCAGCTAAATAACTTGTTACTAAATTTATAAAAGTATTAACTACTTAGTAATATTTAAACTAAGCAAAAATAGCAAGTTTAAGCTGCTTTTTTAAAAGCTTTTTTTTAAAATAATATTAATAATTTTAGCAAATATAAAATAAAAAATAAAGTAGTAATTTTACTAAGCTTATAGTTAATTAAAGCTAATTATACTATTTTAAATATAATATAATAGCTTTAAAACTAATTAATATAAGCTTTTATACCTTATAACTTATAATTTATAAAAATAGCTATAAAAATAGCTAAAGATTTTTAATAAATAATATAGTTTATATAAAATAGCAAGCTTATAACTAATTAAATTAATTTTTTAAAAGCTATAATATAAATATTAAGCTTATATAATATATTATATAACTTTTTAACTATTTTTATTAGCTTATTATTAATATAAAATAAAGCTTATATTAGTTATTTATAATGCTTTAAAAAAGTATTTTATTAACTTTTAAAAAGTACTAAAAATATTTAGTAAACTTATAATATTATAATAAATAAACTAAAAATATACTGCTTTAGTATATAGCTAAACATTATAAAGTTTAGTTAAAATTAAAATATAAAACAAATTATAAAAAAAGCAATATAAGTATTAAGTATTATATTAATAATAATACTAAAGCTAAAAATTTATAGCATATTAAATATTATAGTATAATTTTAAAAATTTATAATATTTTTTTATAACTATAATATAACTTTTAGTATATTAGCAAAGTTAGCATAAGGCTAGATCTTATTAGTTAATAATATAAAAATAGCATTAAAAACGCTAATGCTAGTAATTTTAAACCTTTAAACTAATAGCTAAAAAGTAAGCTAAGTTACTAAAAAAAATAATAATTTAATTATTTTAAAAAAAAAGTTTATAACTAAAGCTTTTAAAAATAAGTGTTTTAACTATAAAAAAATAAGCTATTAAGCTAAAAATTGCTTTAAAAAAGTAAAATAGCTAAAGTAGCAGCTAAATAAGCTTTAAAGTTAATTAGTTATATTAAAAAAAACGCTATTTAAAAATAATATATTTATTAAACTTATATAATTTAAAAATAAGTATAAGTTTTTTAAAGCTAAAATATTTATATATAATAAACGGGTATATTTTAATAATAAAAAAAGCGTAAAAAAAAACTAACTAAGCTTTACTAATTGCCTAAAAAAAAATATTATTAATTAAAAACTAAAAAAACTATTTGTTAGGCTCGCGCAGGCATGGCCATCTCCAATGGCCATGGCCAGAGAATGACGCCTAGTGGCGCCTGGCGCCAGCTGTAGATAAGAATAGGTCTTATCGCACACAATATTGGCAGAGCCAATATTGTGTGGACCTTCTAGTTTTCCTTTCCAATACATCATACTTTTGCTACAGAAATCTTTACATCCCTGACAACTCCTGTCACTATTTTTAAGTATTAATAACGCTTAAAATAGCCTTATCTATATAGTTAAAATAAACAAAAGCTTAATTAAACTACTAACAAAAAAAAATAAATTAAAAAATAGCTACTATAACTACTATAACTTTTTTTAAGCTAAAATAATATATAATAGTTATATTTTTACTATATTTTTTAACTATAGCTATATTAGTTATTATATTTTTAAGTTATTAGCGTTTTAATTACGCTTATATAAATTATAAAAAAAAGCTATAATAACTAAAATAAGCAATATTAAACCTTAAATTATTTATAACTATTAAATATTAGCAACATTTTTAATAAAAAATAAAGCAACTAAAAAATAAACTTTAATAAAAAGCGTTATACTAAATTATATATTTTTAAGCAATTTTATAGTTAGCAAATATATTTTTTATAAATAAAAAAGCTATTTTAATATAATTAAAAGCAATAAAATACTAAAGCTTATTAAATTTAGTAGTTAGCTAATACTTAAGCTTTTTTAGCATATTTATAATAGCTTAGCTATTAAAATTATATTAATAGCTAGCAATATTATTATAAAATAGCATAAGAATATACTAATAAATTTATTTATATAAGTATATTTAAAAAAATATATTACTAAATTTTTAAGCTTGTTTAATTTAGCTAAAAAGTATATAAATATAGTAATAAAAACAAAGTACTATATTAACATTAAAAATTACTTACTAATTAAGCTACTACTTTGCTAATATAGCCTAATATAAAAAAAAGCTTTGTATAAGTTTATTAAAGCTTACTTAAATATTTATATGTAAAAAAGTTTTAAGCTGTAAAAATTGCTAGTACTATTAACACCAAAAAAAGCACTTAAAAAAACTATAAAGGCTTTAAAAGTTAAGCTTAAAAAAATTATATAAAAGTTTTACTATAATTATAAAAAAATAAACAAAGCTATAAAAAAACAAGCCTATTTACTACCTAATACTAAAAACTAAATATAAAAAGCTATAAGCTATAGCTACTATACTTTTATTAACTTTAAAAATAAGTTCTAATATATTATAGTATATAAACCAGATATTAAAAAAACAGTATTTGTTACTTTATTTGGCTTATATAACACCTAAATCGTATAAACTTATAAGCAATTTTTAAGTTTTTATAATTTAAAGTAGATTTACTACTAAATATTATATAAAAATAGGCAAATAAATACTTTATTATATATAAAGGTAGGCTTTATAAAGTAGCTAAATATAAAAAAAGCTTTAAAAATCTTTTATATTTAGTAAAAATAGCATATTAAGCAATAGCACTTTTAAAAATGCTAGATATATTTAAACTTTTAGCAATAGTAAAAAAAACATATTTAAATTTTAATTATGCTATAGTTAACACTTTGCTATAAAAAGTTAGTAAATAATATTAGCACTTAAAAATAATATTATTAGCTTAATAAATAGTAGCTAAATATTTTAAATATTAATTAATAAAGCTACTATTAAATAAACTGCTTAATTTATAGCTTATTATATTACTACTGCTTTTAACCTAGTAAACAATAAATTTGACACAGACTGCAGAGGGGTCTAGTTCAGAAGTAAAATATAGTGCATGTATTAGAAAGGAAAGTATGGAATTCTGGCGCAGCCAGAATTCCCTACCTATGTGGGCTACACTATGTGGGTCTGTAGGGTCTGTAGGGTCTGTAGGGTCCATGTGGCTAGGGTCTATGTGGCTAGACTGGTGGCCATGGCCACCAGTAGCCATGGCCCCCCTAGCCACCTGTATCAAAATGCCGGCCAACTGGCAAAAAAGCTACTGTCCGCAGTAGTCACCTAATTGACTGGAATGGGCTGTAATGGACCGAAATGGACTGTAATTGACTGGCGTAGGTGGCATGGGGTCTAGTTGACTGGTTGACTGACTGACCCTAACTGACTGACTAGGGGTATGACAGACTGACTAGCCCTGACTGCCTAGGGGTCTGGCAGACTGACTGACTAGGGGTATGGTAGGTTGACTGGCCCTGACTGCCTAGGGGTCTGGCAGACTGACTGCCTAGGGGTCTGGTAGACTAACTGACTAGGGGTATGGTAGGTTGACTGCCTAGGGGCCTGGTAGGCTGGCTGACTAGGGGTATGGCAGACTGACTGACTAGGGGTATGGTAGGTTGACTGGTGTAGGAAATTTCGAAAGGGTTGACGAACTGCCAGCGAAGGCGTCGCCCTTCTCACACAGCTGTAAATATTGCGTACCTCAGTCGGCAATATCTGCAGCGCAGGGTCTGTTGGGTAAGGGATTCGGGGTAGTGCAATGTTTAGTTGTCGACTAGCAGCGTCGAAAGCGATATCTTCTCGATTATAGCGTACCTTAGTCGGCTATACAGCGTACCTTAGTCGGCTGTATAATTGTCGAGGTTTGTGGCGCAAGGGTCTGTAATCGTACAGCGTAATATTTTCTCGATTATAGCGTACCTTAGTCGGCTATACAGCGTACCTTAGTCGGCTGTGTAATTGTCGAGATTTAAAGCGCAAGGGTCTGTATTCGTGCAGCGTATAAAGCTTCCGATCTGCCGGACACAACAAAGCCATTTCCGACCACGGGAATCTACCGCGGGAAAGACTTGTTCGATAATAGATATTCGGCTCGGAGTAGAATTCCATCGGAATTCATTTGGTCCCAACCAAATATAGACGTGGAGGCACCATTTCTGACACAGACTGCAGAGGGGTCTATTCAGAAGTATATATAAAGTGCATGTATTGGAAAAGAAGTATGGAATTCTGGCGCAGCCAGAATTCCCTACCTATGTGGGCTACACTATGTGGGGTCTGTAGGGTCTGTAGGGTCCATGTGGCTAGGGTCCATGTGGCTAGGGTCCATGTGGCTAGACTGGTGGCCATGGCCACCAGTAGCCATGGCCCCCCTAGCCACCTGTATCAAAATTATATATTGCTAATAGCAAGTACTATAGCAGTTAATTTTTTTATATATATAAAATATATTATAGCGTAAGTAAAAGCTAAAGTAATTTTTAATATAAAATTTAAAGCAACTAAACTACTATTTATAAAAATTAAAAAAACTTTTAGCTACTTAAAAAAATAAATTTATAATAATATTAACGCTTTTATTAGTTATAAAGCTATATAATAGTATAAAGCTAACAAATTAATAATTAAGCTTATTATACTAAGCTATTTATAAAGTAATAGCAAGGTAAAAAAAGCTAATAAAAATATTAAAAAAATAATATTAAAAAAAAGTATAATTTATAAGTATAAGTTTATTTTAAAAATATTATAAGCTGCTATTTAAATATATAATAAAATATTTAAACTAAATAGTTATAGCAGTTATTTTTTTTTTTTTAGTATTTAACTGCTTTAAAATTAGTTACTTACTAAGCTAGCAAAATATATATATAAACTTATAAAAAAAAAAAAAAAAAAATCTTAGCAAAAATTAGCTTAATATTATAAAATATTGCTAGCATATAATTACTTTAGCAGTTTAAAAACCTTATAAAACTAAATTAAAACATATTTATAAAAAAAAAAAAGCTTAATTTATATATATAGTATTAAAAACTAAATATTTTAAGTTTATTAAAAAGGCAATAAATTTAAACTTTATTACAATAGCTTTTAAGTAGTAGTTAGCTGCTATTAAAAAAATATATATAGGCTATAAAATCTTAAAAAAATAAAGCTGCTAAGTAAATATAATAAAAACAACTTATTTTTAGCTTATAATAATAATAAATATTTAGTATAAAGCTTATAGTATACTAGTAAAATTATATTAAAATAAAATAAAATAAAAATATAATAAATAGCAAAAAAAATATAAATTAGTTAATTAATTAAAGCATTAAAATATTAATTATAATAACTAAAAATAGTTATTTAAAAAAAAAAAGTAGTTATAGCATTTAGTATAGCGTAAGCAATTTATTATAGTTGCTATAATAAGTACACTAAGTACTAACTTACTATATTAAATATAAATAGCATATAGGTTATAGCATACTACTAAAACCTTTATATAGTTAATTAACAACCTTATAACTATACAACTAACTTATACACTAGAGTAATACTAATGCACTAGGTCTAGTACTTTATAAGGGATCTGCAAACAAAAGCACACAGGTCTCCAAGATCATAAAGGTTAGCGCAGCGCTAGTAGATCAGTTAAACCGAAAAGATCGGTGTAAAGAGTTATGTACCTTGGTATATACGATGATTTTTGCCACCAGATCTAGTAACTAAAATAGCCAGGCCTATATTAACTGGCCTAATAGAGCTTAGAGTATTAGCTTTTATACATAAAATAATTATTTAGGTATTGATTTACCGTTTGTTTTACCATCTTGCGTTTAACCGATCTACTAGCACCGCGCTAACCTTTATGATCCTGGAGACCTGTACCATCCTACACCTAAATCACACATACCTGTCTACTAACGCTACTATATTTATAGCGCACCTACCTACTAAAACAACTATAATTACAGCGCACTTAACTGCTAATACTAATTAAAATAAACCTACATACCTTTTATGCTGCAAACTAAAATGCTAGCATAATCAAGCGGTACCTTTGTTTTAGTAGAGTTTTCAGCTAATTCGATGTATCTATAGATACTAATATGCCCGACCGACTGTACTATGTATGTCTTAGGAGTGTCCAAGGGTGTCTAGAAATACTCCATTTTCTATACAAATATGGTTAGTTTAGGACGCATAGTGGACACATGCTGACATGGCTGCCGCCTAAATATGGAGCCACTAGCACCACGCCACAAGGGTACTAGTAAACCCACATAGTGGAACTAGTCTTAGCCCTACGCGTATCTTGAAGGACTACTATGTACATGATCGTTCTGATGTTGACGAGAGAACCATGATCAACGATAAACTCCAAATCACTATATATAGGCGTAACGCGATATCTGCAACCATTCACCTGCGTGATGACGAATGTTGGGGTTGGAGACAGCAGCAAAAAATTATAGTCAGAATGGGGCGAAGACATTGGCGCTTGCATAAGCCGGCCCACGATCTCACAAAGTGGTATCTGTCACCCTACGATTGGGGGGCCAATACCTGCCGATGACACATTAGGCGGCGGGCTAGTGATCTAGCCTGCATCTGGCCTAAGGTTGGGTGGGTGGTTACTTGTGGATGGGAGTGCTGGAATGAAATCGGAGTATGTATATAATCTGTGCGTTGCGATGCTAGATACTACATAGTAGTTCATCTACTCCAATCCAACCTGTGACCACATCGTCATGACGATAGGCCTTGGTATATCCCACGGGATCGTAGCGTTCAAGGAGGGAAACTGAGCGAAATATTAAATACTCATCCCATTATCGCGACTGATCCAAAGTACTTGTCTATATACCTTATCTAATTTATATCCAATGACCATGGTCCCTTAGTATACATAAACTTGATGGCTGTTTCTACAATTTCGAAAAACCGACCCTCTTCTATCTCGATATCCTTGACATGCCAGTCTCTTTTTTCAACCCTTTCTTCCCTTTCCGCCGTGGTAATGATATTGTCGTCGCTCCGGGCAGCTTCTCGCCTTATCCCATTTTGCATGCTATCTACTGCCTCTCCTGTTTCCCCAGCGCTCCAGTTTTCCGCCTCGATGGACTTAGCATGGGTGCGGAAGTATCCCAGATTGCGCATCCCAGCAACGTTCCGGAACCCATGGTGTTCAAATTCCTCTGGTTGAATCTCGACCACGGCCCCAGCGCCTTGGCGCATAAACATGGAATGGGTCAGCCCTGCGCCGTGCACCCCGACGAGCACGTCTGACTCCTGAGCGATGCGAACCTGCTCGCCAAATGGGAGGGCGGCAAAGTCGATCATTCGCACCGTGATGTGTGGATTCCTCCTGCCGAGCTCGGCGAGAAGGGTATTCTCGTTCTTCAAACGGCGATGTTGGCGCCACACCCATGTGACAAGGATGGGCTCTCCTCGCGCGCGGGATGGGGGGTGTTTTACTCCGTAAAAGTCGAGCACGCGATGGCTGAATACATTCAGATTCGGGGAATTGGCACATTGACCTGCCTCTGCGTCGTCCTTCCAGAACGGATTGCTGCTTCCAGCAAGAGGAATGATCAGATTGACTGAAGCGAGGTTGTCGACGGTAGCTTGATCGGAGAGTAACTCGGCGAGCCGCAAAGGTTTCCTTTTCGCGAATAACGTCCACAGGTCAAAATAGGGACCGTTAGGGTGATCATCGAGGACGACGGCCTGGGTGTGCTGGGAGTCTCTTAAGCTACTGAAAAGCGGCGGTTGGTCGCCGGATGCTCCACCTGGCATGCGCAAGATATCGAACGTCATGAAAGTCGAGAAGATTTCCATGAGACAGTGCCACGGGTTGCCGGCACCCTCACGCTTCAGAAGAAGGATTGTCCTGGGAGGTGTGACAGAGGGTGCCGATTCGGTTACAACCGCATGGGTTGTGCTCTGCGGGTCACTCTTCTTTTCCTTATTGCCATTCTTTGCCCCCTTGATGGCTGAAGCGTCTTTTGACGCTCTTAAATCGATAGCCGCCGAGAAAATATTGCGGGGGCCAGTCTCGTACCAATACGAGGGCAGTCTACCGAATGGCAGGACACCATTGTCTTTTTCTTCATCTGACAACTGTCTTAGATCACAGTTCAAATAAAACTTTCCCTTTTTGACGTCCAGGACGGCCCCTTGCGCATAACAGAGAGAATCTGTCTTGCCGTCGAAGCCCGAGAATCGATGAAAACATGTTAGTTTTGCGGGCGATTCTGGACTGCAGTACGAGGTGGTGTGCGCGTGGAAATCTTCGAGGTAAGAAGGTGAAAAGCGGGAGCAGGTTCCGTCGCCATCAGGTCCCATGCGATACTCTAGAGGCAGTGGTGGTTCTTTTACGAGATCAGCAACGTCGAGTGATAAGGTAGCGGTAGTGGTTGCGGTTTGTTCTGTCGACTCTGTCTGTTTTATCGCCCTCCACTGCGAGCTCGGGAAACTGTCTGATAGATACAATTTGAGCACAGCAAGCGTTAGGCCAAAAATCAGCAAAACGAGGGTGGAAGCAACAAATCTCTTCCTACTCAGCATCGCGACGACCGCAAGAAGCCGATACTAATGTGTGAAAATCATTTGATGGAAACGAAAGAGAAATGAGAGTCCTGGAAGAGTTTTCTGGGAGAGAGTCCTAGAAGAGAGTCATCTTGCGTAGGGAGTGTCGGGGCATTCGTAGGGGGCCAAACTTGGCGCCATGTACCCAGCCTCATTTAAAACAATGTGATAATACTGAAGATGAGGAACAAGGGACTAGCCCAGTTCGACGACGCTGCTGGTTGACACGGAACTCTTTGATTCGACCCTAGTGTTGTACAACGCGTTCTTGGCCAATCAGAAGTATTGACAAGGAGCTGTTGGTTTGAGATGCATAATTGCACTTTGCAATCTGAAGGTCAGCATCTCGTTCTCGCAAGGATCTTCGGAGTACCTTGCGCGTGTGGTGTATGTGTATGGGAGGGAATCAGGAGTAATAATGCAAGTATGCAGGAGGAGGTTTGTAAGCATGTTGTCGTCCAGGCGGTCTCTATCTTGTAGGACTTGAATCCGTCTGTCATTCATAACAAGTTGAGGAGACATAGCCAGCCTCGAGGCACCAACAACTCCGCGCTGCCTCCTTTTGAATCCCAACTCAACAGCATAGGTATTTCATATAATCTAGTTCACCAGACTCATGTGGTTCCTCAACCATCAACGGGCTCGTCAAGTGCCAGTGTCTGGCCTACCGTTGACATGTCTTGTCGCCTGTACCAGTACCTTCGCTTCTGCACAATGTGTTCCGTATCCAATCGCTATACCTATTGGTAATATTACTCTGTCCAACGGCAACACGGCGAGAGGGGCCGAGTTGGCTGTCGGCCATCCTCCACAGAGTCTTGCTTTTCTACCCCAATGGCAGGTTCAACGTCTCCTTACTCGTTCACACATATGTCGGACCAGTGCTGATAACCAAGCTATCTTCGTAGGCCGCTAAACAACACGCTTGTATATGGAACTAACGGATATTGTTCCGCTCCAAAAGATCCAGCACCCAAGTCCACCACTGGGTGTACCACATGGCGTGGTGGTCAATACTCCCCTCTCAACTCAGACACGAGGCTGCAACCGCTTGACAATCCCAATCCTATCGATGGGGATCCGTATCCTTCCTTTCAGACGTACACTGATGTCTTCAAACTCAACGACAACGTATCAATCGATGGCTTTGCCATCAACGTACCCTTATCAGACTGGAAAGAAGAAGGTTACCGGCCCATGATGGGTCTTGGACTTGGAAGTAATTCCACAGTTCTTTCTGCTCTCAAGACTGGAAAGCATATTGCTTCCCGGGTTTGGAGTATGTTCTATGGTTTGACCGGAGCCGATGACTATGCGCAGCTAGACGGCATTCTTGTGCTGGGTGGATATGACAAGGCCAAGGTGTCAGGTCAGCCCTACACAATGGATCTTCAAATACAACCAAACTGCCCAACAGGGATGCTCTTGACAATAGATGATATGATTCTTCACTTCCCAAATGGCACAAGTGCGAGCATGGTCACCCCGTCAGGTAGTGGCTTTTCTTCCTGCATTACGCCAGAATACCCAGGCTTAATGACTCTACATTACGACCCCTATTTTGTAGAGTTCGAACGGATAACAGAGACCTATATCAGTGATCGCACCTTTGGTCTAGAATACTACACAATGCTGTACAGTGATGGCAGCGAGCCGTTTCGGGGAGAGTTGTCAATCAACATTCAACAAGGGCCCTCCATTCGAATACCGAGCAGCGAGCTCGTGAGACCAGAGCGATACATCGATACCGATACAGGAGCGATCGTAGCGAATTATTCTCGTTCGAATCTCGTCCTCAACTCTCTCCAAGCCGGTAATGCGAATGACTTGAGCCAGCTGGGACGAATCTTTCTTTCCTCGGCGTACGTGATGCTGAACCAGGAGAGTGAGAAGTTTACTATATGGGCAGCCAACCCCACCAAAAGTGAATCTCTCGTCGGTGTCGATAGCAAGGGAAACTATATCACCACCTTTTGTGCAGACTCGACAAACTCAACGACACCAACCTCAACGACACCAACCTCAACGACACCAACCTCAACGACACCAACCTCAGAAGCTCTTGTAACAAATTCGGGATCAACAAAACTACCTTCTGGCGCCATTGCTGGGATTGTTGTGGGTGCAGTGGCGGCCTTGGCCATTATCACCGGGGCACTGTTCTGGCGACGCCATCGAAACAAGGCAAATGTAACTGGTCAGGCTACCCCTCAAATTGTTTCACAGGGCGTCGCGGAGAGCCCTTATCCTTACTCCTATTCTTACTATACACCAAGTGGTCAGGATTCTTCCAAAATGGAGCCCATTGTTCTCCCTGGAAGTGAACTAATACCTACTCTGACAGAGCTCACCGCTGATATTTCAGAATCAGCGAGATTATCAGCGATGGGCCCACCACGATTTGAGCTGGGAAACTGAGATGGTTTATGCCTAGTTTGAAAACTTGTATCTCGGCGATAGGAAGGGTAGGCTATAGAACACGAGCAGGACTCTACATGGTTTGTTCAAACCAAAATATGAGGTTATAAGTCCGGAAATTTTTGGTTTTCTATCTAATGGAGGTTACGGCGGGTGGGCTGAGCAAGAGGGTTTCTTTACCTACGCATTATGTATTCGATTCAATTGTATTATTACAATGGGCTCCTTTTCGTATTTTGATAATATATAGTTCTAACAAGCCATTTATATTGTCTATACTAAGTGTTGGCCCAATCGTAGCATCCTCCTGAATGATTCGACATAGGAATATATTTGGTTAGGGAGGGAGCGCATCAGCCACGACTCTCTCGAAAACGCCCAGTAGCACAACTGGAGATCTCGGAGCAGGCAACCCTACAAGTTTTCATACGAAACGTGTAGGGGCGATTTAAGTACCATACACTTTGATCACGTAACAAGGGATGTCCGCAAACGCGATTGGTTTTGAATGTTCCTCTTCGTACTACGCGACATCGCCGCGATTCGATATTCACGAAGGACAGGCCGCCGCCTCCCGCATCGAACCAAGATATATTTCTCTGCCACGGGAAAGGAGTGTAGCATCAAACCACGACAGTGCCGTGGCAGCACAACCAGTCCCTACACCGAAATCGCCATACTTCCCCAAAAGGGGTATCGAATAACCAAGGTGGTAGCCCAGTTACCTAGTGTGGTCCATATAGTACGGCAACAGGCTATATCCTGTGGAATACCCTTGGGTCCACGTATACCTGGTTCTTCTGCCATAACTTCCTGCTAATTATTTTCTCAATATTTTACACTGCTGAACATTAGAGACTTTAAACTAGGCACACAGGTCTTTTGCGATGCAATACGTTGTATAGTACAACGTGCCAGAAATGGCGAGAAACAGTAGACACGTGTACCTGCTCACCTGGTGTGAACTTAACAAGGGAGACCACTAAATTGTGTTTTTGAGAAAATGTCTCATCATTCTAGTACTACAAACGTAACGATACTCAAATTCTCATCACCTCTCAGCCTACCAGGTAGTAGTTGCTATATGTACAATAGGGGTTACAAAACTCCTCGTTGCGTCATCAGTTTTACATTCCCTTCACACATTCTATCCCTCGATTAATCCAGATTTCCGCACATAAATATGAACAAACTTCCAGGATCCTCCTATCTCCCATATTACTCTACTCCCAAGCTCACAGCTAGACGAAGATTTAAAATCTATCCTGTAAGTCTAATATTAGCATAGTCAGCCTTAATCCATTCCTATTGGGATCCTGCTACTAACCATACGCAGCCAAGATCTAACTTCACTCGCACACAACTCTCCCAAAAATTTTCACGATTATCGCTCGATTTATCAGCCCATCATGTGCATACGCCGGCTTAGGAACGCAAAATGCAATGTCTGTGGCAGAGTAACGGAGACAGTAACCTGGACCGTTAAGTGCAACAAGGTCCCCGCAAATGGCGAGGCTGGCAGCTGCCCAGAGGGCATCGTTGACGACTTCTACCAATATACTGATAGGTGTATCCATTGTTATGAGAAAATGTGAATTAGGATTGGCTACAATAGCTAGGAGATGCTAGTTAGCTTATAACAACTATTGGAATCTTGTGTTTTAAGAATGATATATTATACCTAGCTATTAGCAGCGCCCTATCTTCGGCATAAAGGTTATTAATTAAATAAAGTTAGTTTTTAAGCTAACTTATCCCATAAGCGAGTTGACAATCCAAGTGGTGTGTATGACTTCTTCCTCGACGATTTCTAAAACATAGATTTCCTAAGTACTTATTTTCACTATATATAGTTCTACGAACCTGGTAAGCCGATAATAATTTGATAAAGATATATGTAAGTCGGTGTAGTCGCTTCTACCACAATCATCACAGTCAACACCAGTTAATTTTTACCGAAGGTTTGATATTGAAGTTGATTTGGCTACTACCGTCGCCGCTACTAGTGTCACACGGCCAAGACTGCTAGGATCACATTACACCTTATGGAGTCACCTTCACACCTTGCAGCCGGATGGGGGAGCCATAGGGATGATTGGATACGAAGCCATCACGAAGTCTCAGTTCTAACTAAGACTCCTAGGAATAGCGGCGTATAGACCCAACAGGTCCTCAGCTAAGTGGAATCATAGTAGGACCCAATGAGCATAAATAGGCCTCATGATTCCCAGGTTTTCAGATTAATTCCTGGGAACCCAAGGACCTTGAGAACCAGATAGAATTATTAGTTGAATATGACCTCAGTCCCAAGCTGCTAATCATAGCTCTTTGTCACGGCTAGCGCTACACACGTTTTCTATTTCTTCTAGATCGTGGATTTGTTTGGATAGTGGAATTCCTAATTTCGTGGATAAATCCAAGGAAGAAAGATTAGTGTAGATAAGTAAAGAACAAGCTCGATATTCTAATTTTGACTACCCATCCCAGGCTTCAATTTAAGCTCAACATGACAGGCGGCAGGTATTAGAATAAGCGACGCGGCACAGGTGGACCTTGCATAAGCTTATCAGCTATGCAAGGATGCCATGTCCAGCACTATGAAGCTTACCCGCAATGGGTATCATGCATCGCATCATTAAACCAAGAAAGGGAAATGGGGCCTGTAGGGCCGCGGCGCGTGCTTATCCTCATCCCGCAAATGCGATACCTATCTAGGCTTGACCAGGCAAGGGGGGAATCCTTTCAATCAGCTGGATGGGGCGACGACAGGGGTCACGATCTTACTGCAGAACACTGAGGACTCAGCCATTATACAAAAGTTCAAGAGAGGAGCCTCATGTTTTCCTACCAGGGTTATGAGATTCTCCTGCTTTGTGTCCCACGAATCTAAGCCACCATCTGGCGATGGCGAGGGCACTTTCTATGTGTAAGTGTCAACCATTCTAAACATGATAGGCTGCCTAACTCATTGTAATACTAGCGCCGCTATGGCAATCGGCGGAGAATTGTGCTACAAATATAACCATCACTATCCAGGCCGATATCGACAACCTCAACATCGCATCATTCGAATGCTTCAATAATATCACGATCACCAATGCAGAGGAGATACTCACATTCAACAACATCGAAGAAGCGAGTGGAGTTTACGTCCAGGATAGCCCTAATCTAGAGGCGTTAAGCTTCCCGGATCTAGGCCGGCTAGCCGCACTTGGCATTTACGACGCCCCAGCATTGTCGAATATCTCACTGCCTGGGATACAATCCGTCGGTTTGTTACCTCCCATGGTGGCTGGATGGTGCCTCCGCCCTGGCCTGGGCCGGCTGTAGATCGAAGTCTCGTAGATATCACTATTCATAATGCGCCGGTCTTAGAGACGATTGAATTCGAATTCCTTTCCGGGTTCTTCGGTCTTGAGTTAATCGGCGCCGACTCGCTCACCCAGCTTAGTAATGGGTATGACGAGGGGTTTGCTCGCATGATCAACTCTTCCTATTCCGTTTCCCTCGACGGATGCTTTGGCTTGTCGGGTCTCAAATTCGCCGAGTACGTGCGACTTGTCGGCCGAACGGATTGCCATTATCTTTTAGTGAACTGGCCTTCAGCTGTCGACCTTACTCTTATCGACACGGTAGAGAGCTTCCTGGATATCAGTTTCCTCGAAGAGCTGCAAACATCCACTTACGAGGAAATATCGATACGTACGTATAGAAAGTCTAATTGCGAGGGCCCAATCTAATGATCTGCAGATCACGGGGACCCAACATCTTCCCTGCTTTGACAACTGTACCGGGTACCGTGACTGTCGAGGCGTGGAATGCCGATTTCAATTGTTCACAGCTCGTCAAGCAGATGCAGGCTGGCGTTATCCGGAAGCTCGTCTGCAATGGCACGGATGGTACACAGAATGACGTGGACAGTGGGACTTCCAGCTTTTCGGCAGATGCGTGGATTAGTGCAAGTATCGCTGTTGGGATTGTACTTCTTCAGATGGTGATAGTGTAGTGGTTTGGTAAGTGGTGCTCGTACATACATACATACTTTGTAACATAGTACATATGTAACCTTAGTTCAAATTTCCGATTGGATGCCCTCTTTACGTAGGTAGTACACTAGTGTGAAGACGAAGAAGAGGGGTGAGATAGCGGCCTGCCCTACGGGCGGGTCGGTTTCATGTACATGTACATGTAAGTTCTAGAGCAATCGATAGCTAGAGTGGAGATGCTACCATATCGGGTTTAGGTTCGTCAACAAATAACCGACCCGCCCTACGAAGCACGGGTGCATAAAGTGATGGCAATTGGGGAGGGAGGTACCTGTGGCGCATGAATGTGGCTTAACCTCAACTGCAGGGAAAGGTAAAAGGAGAAAGGGTGGTGCCTCACGTGATTGCGCGATATGCGACCCAGGAACTTCCTAAACTGCCTAAACCACCACTTTGCTCTGCTCAATCATTTACGCGCCTGGAGCTGCACCAGCGCGTCAACTCGACGACTGCTCCACTTTACGCCCATCCCATCGTCATCTCATTTCGTCTACACAACATGCAGAATAGCCGCATCGTCTTCGAGTAGAACAACAATAAGTCTTGTCCGCTGTGCCTAATTATGTGGATACTCGAGAATGAAGGCGAAGCCCTCAGCCGTGAGTTTGCCGTCCCAGTCCGTCTCGCGCATCTTAGTCTTGCGCCCGTCTTGCGTTATGACCGCTAACCAGTTTCACCTCACTTATAGATAAGCAATTATGGCTTCGCCCGGGGAAACGCTATCTTTTCGGCCGTACCGTCGCCGAACGTACGTTCCACCCCTTCTCGCCCTTTCTTTCACTTATCTTCTACAAGTTTTATTATCCGCTAACTAAATCCAGCCGGCCAGCTTGCCATACGAGGTCCTGGTGCCGAGAAAGTCTCACGACAGCATATGACAATTACCGTCGATCCGGTTGAAGACGGTCATGCGGTTCGTGATTCCATGCAGTCTATCCATATCATCCGTGCCATCGTCACTGACCTCGTAGTACTAGGCGGTTGTAGGAAGTCGGTCTAAGGTCACAATCGAGGACCTCGGCTCTAAGGGGGGCACAAAAGTGAATGGCCAGAAGTATCGCGGCGAGACATGTGCTCTCCCGCAAGATGTAAATATCATCCAGATGGGTTCGTTCCCGTCCATCTTCCGGTCCGTCGATTCCACATCCCCAGGCGACAAGCGACCCGCGACTGACGAGGCTTCTTACTATGACTCTCTAGTATCACTTGGTTTCCTGTTGTTTTGAGTTTTTCTTTCACAAGCAACCAACTTCGCGCCAACCCTTTTGTCCAACTACGTCAAAGCCTTGAACAGCTTGACATTAAGCTCCTGTCTGATTACGACATTCAGCTTACCACCCATGTCGTTTCTAAGAAGCGCAACACACCAAAAGGGCTCCAGGCTCTGATCAATGGCAGATATATCGTTAATGACGGTTTCATAGATGCTATCGTGAACGCTGCCTCCCCTGATTCGCCTGATGATCAGATTACTCCATGTCCACTCGAGCAAGACTTTGGTGCTAACTGGCCCGACCCATTACGCTTCCTCCCACCACCGGGTGAAGAACCCGTTCCTAGACAACCGGAATCATTCGCACCGAACTCCGCGCGTGCAGAACTCTTTGATGGCTACACTTTCGTGTTTTACGAAAAGAGACAGTATGACAGCCTGCTCGCGCCCATCACGAACGGTAAAGGCAAAGCCCTACTAAACGTGGTGGTGGCGCAAGAAACACAGATCGATGATTTCGTACGCTATGTGAAAGGAGTTGCAGGCGAAAAGGGATTGGGCGAGTTTGAGGACGGTAGCGAGGGTAAAGGTGTTGTTGTGGTCAAGTGGATGCCCAACTCAGAGGAAAACGCAGATTGGTTCGCCGATTTCTTTAGGTCAATATCTTTGCGCCTGGACCATCGTCTTATCGACCAGAAAGACTTCCTCGATGCGATATTAAGCAATGATGCAAGTAGACTACGGCGACCCCTAGAGTTCGCGTCGCCGCCAGCCAGTTCTCAAATAGAACAACCAACATCATCCACAGAGCAGCAGTCGATGGAAGTCGACTCGGTAGAAGGAACAGTCCCACGGCCTCGAGGACTAGCTTCTCGAAGAAAGGGGCGAGGGCCTGTTAAAAGCCGGTTCCAAGGGTTTGCCATATCTCTTGCCGGCGACGACGACAGTCCGAGTGAACCACCTCCCCCTATGGCCACGGATATTAACGATACACCAACCAACGCCGAATCGTCCGAGAGTGGTCTATTCGTGACACAGGATGGAACAGAACCCAGACCAGAAGATACCACATTTACAAATGAGCCGTCTCAAAGATCATGGCGGAAGCGGCCAGCCTCGCCACTACCCGAACCCCAGGACATAATGGAAAACTTGGCCCCAACAGCTGCGCAGGTCAAACGCCGTCGAATCGCCGCAGGCGAGGATCCAGTACCACGCCGTCAAGCATCGCCGCCTCCCATAGATAAGCCGATCATCACGCCGAAACAGCCAAAGGTTAAGAGGGAGCTCGACGTCCTTGAAATGGCACGCCAGCATCGGGAGGAGGCAGAGGCACGGGCGAAACTAGAGCGCGAGGAACTCGAAACGGCACCAGAAGATTTAGACTTGACTGAGATCCGTCGTTTGCATATCGTGGAGCCGATGCCGTTGCGGGAAGTACCGCATGTACGCTCGCGTGAGCAAGATATTGCGGATGGACGCTGGGACCCAGCATGGAACGGACGAAAGAACTTCAAAAGATTCCGGCAGCGAGGCGCCGTGCAGGGGCGGACGGTCGAGAAGATCATCGTTGCACTCGAAGAGGTGAGGTCGAAGGCGTTCGGCATTGGCGACGACTACTGGCTTGAGGATAACATCAACGAACCACGGCGAAACAGACAAGACGACCGATCCGAGTCGCGCGACCAATCGCATAGGCAAGTAACAAATACTCGGGCTGAAGAATCCAGCAGAGCCCGTACGCACATTGAGAATCTCAAGCCGGTAGATAGTAGTGAAGATGAGGACGAGGATAATGGTGCTAATATGGCAGACGCAAATGCGAATAATAATGAGGAGGACGACGACGATGTCATCACATCAAGCTCACGTGCACGCTCGACCAGAGCATCCGCTTCGGCATCGGCATCAGCATCAGTGAACACGGCAGAGTCATATCCGCGAACACGGCGAGCTACACAAGTTACACAGAGCACCATAGACAAGACACAACCAGGCCGAAGGACAGGTAAGCGGCCGGCAGCAGCACCCCCAGCCATAGAGAAGCCAGCCAAGAGAGCAAAGGCGGCATCACTGGTCCACGACAGCGACGACGACAGCGACGATGACGGTCTGCGCTTCCGGTTCACAAGACGGTGAGAAATGTATATATATATAGTGGTTTTCTATCATCCAGACTATAAGTAAGAGAAGGGAAGAGGGCTGAGAATATAGGTTTAGATATTACCGACTAGTTAGTTATTTGCCTAGTTAACCTAGCTTCCTTAACGTGGTGAATACCGTCGGAAAATGGAATCCGGAAGGGTATCGTCTATTTCTCCGCTCTTTGCTCGATATATCTGCTAGCGACCCTCTATCCAGTGTATAGCTCTCTATAAACTCAATGTTTCGACAAAACAAATATGAATCTTAGCGCCCCCAAAAGATGCATGCGGGTCCCGTCATAGCCATTCATGGTTTCGTGAAAACGCGCTGCTACCTTAAACCCGTTTCCGACGAGTGTGCATATCCGTTGATTAATGATTGATGATCCTTGGGGGTCGGTAGCGGCTGATGGGTTTTCCCCCATCGAGTCGATTGTCGACTGTTTGCTGCTCGACGCCCGATAACACGCAACGCTATACATAAATGCCTTTTTATCCTCAAGTTCCGCGCCTTGAACCTCAACCTCAACCTCAGTCCCGTAATTAGGTTCCCTGCGTCAATAATGTGGGTGGGTATAGCACCATTCCATGCATTAGAAATAGAATAACCCGGAAAGGGGTATAAAAAGGACTAGAGCAAGCAGGTAAGAGTACCCATGTCACCCGACATGTCCAGCTCAATCCATAGCCTCCATATCGCCTGAGCTCTGCGCCTCGGCTTCATCAACAAGGAGACCAATGAGACAGCTGCTGAGCATGGTCTCGTAATTCACCCAGGGGTGGATCTCGCCGAACAACTTCGTGCCATCGCGGCCGGCGGCGCGGAGCAGTTCCGGCTCGCCGCCGGGGTGGAAGGGGAGGTAGGGAGAGATGTTGTAGACGCGGCCGCCAAGGGCGGTCCAGGCGTCTTTGCCGCGGCGGCCCGTCTGCCGGCGGAGCATGCTCGGCGTTACGCGCAGGTACGCTGCGCCGGCGCCGAGCCCGCGGAGATCCGCCGTTGGGTGGTTCGCGAGCCGCGCCCAGTCGAGCGGCGAGTGTCCCGGCTCAAGCGTCACTTTCCGCGACGGCTTGCTCGGCTTGCTACTGTGTGTTGGTGGCGGCGCGAGCGTCGACGTGCCTGGCTGGCGGTCATATTGTGCTCCGCGGTTCGGGAGCGGGGATGGGCGGGTTTGCGGTGCTGCGAGGAGCGAGGAGGGTGACTTTGGACTTGGGGAGAGGTTGTTGAGTTTTGGCGGACGGGGCGGAGGCGGCATGGACATTGTTGGTGGTGTTATTGGCGGCGCGGAAAGTGTTGGTATTGTCGAGCCTGCCGTTGCGCGAGCGAGGGCGGCTGCGGAGGCTGGGGGATCTACTATTGAAGGCGAGAGCGAGAAGGACGGGATAGCACCGTTTGCGCTCCCGCTCCCGTTTATTGGGGCTGTGACAGCTGTGGCTTTCGGTGTTGTCTGCGGTGATGGCGCATCGGCGTCAGACGGCGCGGTTATCGCTATCCCTACTTCCGGAGACGATATCTTTGGCGCAGGGTTACGATCCTCCTCTTTCACTCCTCCCCTTCTTACCGGCGCACTCTTGCCAGCAACCGATACAGCGCTAGAACTCCCCTCGGTTTCATCGGCAGTAGCAGGTGCAGAAGAGGGCGGACGGGTGGACGGCGGCTGTTGTATAGTGGGCGATCGGCGACACAGGGCGATCAAAGTGTCAATGAGGGGCGGTCTTCGGATAGCGATGTATACGACAGAGGCCAAAATGAGCGACCAGCCTAAGAGGGCCATCCCGTGTGTCGTTGATCGCAGTCGAGGTCCGTTGTGCTACGAACCTTGTGTGTATGTAGAACGAGAGTAAAGATTATTGATGAAGGAGGTTCGGATTTATTTGGTCAGCAATCTAATTATTGATAGCGCTAGTGGTGGGATATCCGGCAGGCGGGGACCGCTGCGGGACGATCCTCCAAATTAACCTAGTAGGTACATTACGATTAAGCTTAACTAAACAATGATCTAATATTCGGCTTCAACTCGTCTAAGAAGTTTCATCATTAGGTACAATTAGAGATTATTCAATTTCTTATAACTTGTTGCTGTAGGTTAATGAATATCTCAAGATGCACGCAACAATGCCATGCATACCTACGTTAGCCTCATCTTCTCTATACATATCTCTAGCAAATTCATATTTTACCCCCAAGATCAACTCATCCTATCTATTAAACCATTTTTGTATGATGTTTTAATCAAAGAGTGAGATTTCCTTCCTTTTTATTACCTCATGAATTGCTGCAAGTTGCTGAAGCTATCTACTGAGTTGTGGTGGTAAACCGCAAAGACCTAAGACATTGCCGTACTTAGCAATAACATCATTGTATGAAATTAAGATATGTTCTCTTTTTCCACCTTAGAGACCTCGCATAATAAACCACATAGACGCTGCATCGGTTAGTTCCTAGGGTAATAGTTGTCAAGGTGTGAGGTTATCCTACCTCAAGATGTTCAGTATTTCCGGTTTGCGGGTCCAGCAATGTCACAAGGGCAGATGTTCTGGGCTTGGGAATAGCTTCATATTCCTAATGATCTAATAATTGGCTATGGCGTCAAAGGAACTCTTAAGGAAGAAGTTTTCCTCAGAGGGGTCCGAGACCTAGGCAGCCTTTATATATACAGATTACCCCGCTCGAGGGGTCACGTGATTCCCGTGTGACAAGCAACGGACCGGCCAAGTCCTCTGTATTCTTCTATAGCTCCATCACACGCTTAGAATACGTCAGCAGTACCCCTTATTGTGAGTTTAAAGGGCCTACCTCTTCAAATGTGTCCTAGACATAGAGTCGGATCGTTCACCAAGGCGATGATTTTGGAAGGCAATCCGGCTCTTGATGGCGTCCTCGTACGAGGGATGGGTCGAATGGCATCCTCTTCAAATGCGGAACGGCTCATTAATACTGGGGCCATCGAGTACGGCGGGTGGTGTCCACATGAGATATTTCCCGCGCCCCGTTTCCGTGGATGTACGCGAAGGCACTGCGAGAATAACGGTTGGGGCTCGGCTCCAGAATCCTCTAGTAAAGTCTCTGACATGTTCTAGACGAACGACACAACTCACATATGAACTTGGATTTTTCGCATTGGAAATTGAAGGCCTGTTGTGCTGTCACTTCCCAACTTGTCGTCTGGGGGTTATCGTGACTATAGGTAGTTGTATGCTCATTCCAGGAGGGGTAATGGAGGCCCAGATTACAAATAAGTCGCATCACATTGATTTGCTGAATAATTTATCAATAACCCTATTTATTTCAATTAATAAGTAGCCTGTTAATTACTGCTTTTGTTTTATCCTCTTTCTTCAGTATTTGCTTTTTCTTCTTATATCTTAAACAAAGAACTTGTTTAGGCTCTAAGGTTAAACCCACTTTCTAGGCTCATTATTGCAAAGTACCTATGTAGTGTTAGAATTTGTATCATCTTAAGACAAAGCCCCTTTCCTGTATGCGTTACAGATATCTGGCTACATGCTGGTGGGCGAACAACTTATGCCTCACATAGACCTCACATAGACCTTACAACTAAGCCTCACATAAGCCTTACAGAGGCCTCACAACTAAGCCTCATATCAGCCTCACACAGGCTTCACACAGGCCTAACACGGGTCTCGCATAGGCCTCGCATAGGCCTTGCAGCTTAGGAAGCTGGCGAGACCCCAGCACATGATCTAGAGCTAGAGATAGGTAAACCATCAAAGGGACACAATTAGGCTATATGGCAGAGGTCTCAGATTAATTAAAAAGCAAAAGATCTTGCGAGGCTTACCAGGGAGTGCTTATAATACCCCTTAGAGTAAGATGCCTGTCAATTACTTCTACCATATAAATCAGACCGTCAACTTATCGACAACTATAATTAGCTAAATCTAACAAGCCATAACTCATGCAGGGCGTGATACCAACGTTGTCTCTTATTAGTGCTGTCTACATGAGCTATAATCTTGCAGAGGAGTGGAGAGTAATTAATTAAAGGAATAAAGCCAGTGCTAGATATAAAAGCAATCTACTAGTAATATATTTAAATAATCTAAAGTTTAAGTTCTAAGTATGTAATTTATATAAAAAACTATTTATTTATATATAAAATTACTTAGATTATTATTAAGCTAATTTATTTATACTAAAGGAAATTTAAATAAACTTATTTTTTTATAATATACTTTTTAGCTTTATAGTATAATTTATAAAGCTATATTTATAAACAAAAAAAAAATATTATAAAATTTATTTTAGTAATTTTTATTAGTAATAAAAATTATAGTAATATAATAAAGCTGTTATATATAGCTTATAAAAAGCATTATATAGTAGTTTTTTAAGCTTTTATTAAAAATAAACAAATAATATTACTATTATTAGTAATACTAACGCTATAAAATAAGTGCTTATTTATTTTAATAATTAGTTTTTAAATAATTATTAGCTTTAATATGCTTGCTAAATAGGTATAATAGCTGCTTTTATTAATTTTTAGTTTGTTTTTTTTTTTTTTTTTTTTTTAGCTTTATAAAATTATAGTTTTTATAAGTTTTTAATAAAATTACTTTTAATACTATTAAAAATATTAGCTAATATATATATACTTAGTTTATATTATTATATAAAATTATTTTTTTATAAGTTTTATTTTTTTGTGCTTATATATATATATGCTTTTTAAAATAGCTTTTAAAAGCTTAAAATAGTTTTTTATATAATTTAAGATTTATATAATTAATAAATATGTTATTTATTACTATAGCTAATTTATATTTTTTTAGTAGCTTTTTTTTTTATATATAAATAATTTTTTAATTTTTTTATATATATAAAAATTTTAGCTAATTATATAAATAGCTTAAATAATTTTTTTATTTTTATAGTAGTAATTATTTTAACGTTTATATTAGTTAATATTATAGCTTAGCTTAAGCATAATAATAAGCTTTAAGCTTAAAAGTTAGTAAATTATATAATTACTACTTAATAAAAAATAAGTTTTATATTTTTTTTTGTTTTTTTTTTTTTTATGCTTAATTTTAATGCTTTTTTTTTTATAGTTATTATTTTTATAAAAGCTGCTGCTATTATTATTACCGATTTTTTTGCTAAAGCTACTGCTATTATTAATTTGCTAGCAGCTTTTAAAACTTTTAAACGCTTTATTATAGCTATATTTAATATACTTAGTTTTAGTTTTAATTTATATAAGCAAAATAGTTTAAGTTTAAGCGCTTATAAATATTTTAATTAAAATATTAAACATATTATTTTTTACTTACTATATATCTTGTTTATATTATATAATATTTTTACTAAAAAATGCTATAATATTTTATATAGCTTATATTATTAAAAATATACTTTTAAATACTTTTATAAGCTTTTATAAATAGTAATTTTTTATAAATAGCTTAACTTAATATATATTAATATAATTGCTTAAGCTACTTTATGCTTTTTTAGTAGTTTAAAGGTTTTTAGCTAAGGCTATAGCTTATAAAGCTAATAAAAAGCGCAAAAAAACTATAAATAGCTTTAAGTAATTTTTTAAATATATTATTTATAATTAATACTAATATAAAAATAAAAGTTAAATAAATATAAGATTGCTATATAGTTAATTTTTAATATTTTTAAAAAAAAGTTTATAGCTATTATTAGTATTACTTTTGCTTTTACTTCTGCTTTTGCTTTTGCTTTTATATCTTTTTTTATTTTTGCTTTAGCTTTTATTTTTATTTAAAAACAGGTTAATATATTTTATATAAGCTTTTTTAAAATAAGCTAAATATTTTTTAGGTTTATTTTTATTTTTTACTATTAGTTATTTTTAAGCTTTTTTTTTTGTTTTTAAGCTTTTTTCTTTTGCTTTTAAGCAATTATTAGCTTTTAAGCATAGATTTTTTAAGCTTTTAAGCTATATACTTTTAAGCCTTTAGATATATATAAAGCTTTAGCTTATAATTTTTAAAATTACTTAATAGTTTATTAAAAAAAGCTTTATGTTTAATATAAAATCTTATTTTTTAGATTATTATATAAATTTTTTTTATATTAAATAACTTATATTTTATAAATTAATAAAAATATAAAAATATTTATATTATATTTTTAACAAATTTTTAATAAGTTTATTAGTAGATATTTAATTTATAAGCAGATATATTATTTTAAATAATTTTTTATAATATTTTTATTTTATTTATATATTTTAAATATTAATATAGCAAAACTTTATATTAATTTTTTTATTTTTTTTTACTATTAAATAAATTATTTAAATATTATTTAAAAAAATTATTTATTTTTAACTAAGCTTAAAATTTATATTTTTAAAAAGCCTTTTTAAAGTTATAATTTTTATTTTTATAAAACTTAAAATATTAATTTTTATTTTTATAGTAAAAATAGCTATAATATTTTGCTTAGTAGCTTTTTAGCAAATTATATCCTTAAATAAAAATATAATATATTTATATAATAAGTACTAGGTTTTTTTATTATTATTAAATAAAATATCTTTAGTAATTAATAAAGCTTAAGCATTTTATTTTTAATAACTATAAGTAATTTTTAAGAATTTAATATAATATAAATATTTAATTATTTAATTTGTTATAGCTAAATATTTTAAGCTAAAATTAGTAAAATATTTTAAAAGTTAAGCTATTATATAAGCTATATTAAGTTTAATTATAATTATAGTATATAAAATTAATTTTATATGCTTTTAAAAAACCTTTATTTATATTTTTATAGCTATTTTTAAATACTTTTTTAGTTTTTTTATAAATAGTAATATTATAAAAATTTAGCTATTATTTATTAAGTTAAAATATTATACAATTTTTTTAATATATTAGTTATAAATTAATATTAATTTTTAAGCTTTATAGTTTTTTATTATTTTAATTTTTAAAAACTAAAAAATATTGCTTTATTTTTTAAGTTTATAAGCTTTTTTAATTTTTAAAATTATTTTTTAAGCTTTTTTTTTGTTTTTTTTATAATATATTACTAAAAAGTTGTTTATATAAAAGATTATATATACTTTATAATTAAGTAAATAAAATAAATAAAGCTTTTTAAGCAAAAAAATTAATTATAGCTTTTTAAATATTAAAGTAAACTTTTTATACTATAATAAAAGTAAATTTTAAAGTTTATATAAGGCTTTATTAAGTAATACTATTTTACTTTTTTATTTAAAGCTATTTAGCAGCTTATATATTATAAGCTTTTTTTTTATTTTTATAATATTTAAAAATATATTAATTATATTAAACTATTTTACTTTTAAATTAAATTAAGTAGCTATTATTATTATAATTTTAAAAATTTTAGCTATAAGTATAATAATATAAGTTAACTAAAGCATATTTTTTATTTAAAGATTTTTTTAAGCTATTAGGCATATTTTATATATTTTTAAATATTTTTTTTTATTAAACTTATAAGCAAATACTTATTTTAGTAGCAAAAGCTTATATTTAGCTTTTTTATATAAGATAATAATTATAGCATTTATTTTTTAAAGTTTTATAATTTTTTTAGCAACGTTTTTTTAAAACTAATTTTTTAAAAAGTATTTTATAAAATCTTTTTATGCTTTTAGTAGTAGCTTTACTAAATTATTTTAATATATTTAAAGCTGCTAAAAAGTAACTTTAAAGTATTTAGCTTTATATTAGTTTATTATAGCTACAAATATTATATATAATATTTTATATTTTTAGTTTTTTTAATATATAGCTTTTAGCTAATTAAATATAAAGGTATTTAAAAAGTTAATTTAAAAAAAATTATTTAAAGTATTAATTTTTTGTTTTTTATAAATTAGTTTAATAAAAGCGGTAAATATACCTATGTTTTTTTTATTTTTAATAATATTTTTAAAAAGCTTTTTTTATAACTTTTAACTAAATTTTACTTTTAAAGTTTAGATTTTATAAGCTAGTTATTACTAAGCTAATTGCTTATTTATAACTATATAATTTTTAGCTAAATTTTTTAGCAAATTATTAGCTGTTTTTTTTGTTTTAATTAAATATACTTTTTAATAAAGCTTTTAATTTTTATTTTATTTTATAGCTATTTTAAGCTTATTTTTTAGTTGTTTAACTGTTTTTATTTGTTTTTAAGTTTTATTAAAATGTTATTTTAGTTTAAAAGTTTTTTAAAAAATTATAAGTTTATATAGCTAATTTTTAAAAACTTTTAAATTTTTTTTATTTTGTTTTTTAAATATTTTTATTTTTAACTTATGTTTTTTTAGTTAGCTTTTAGCTAAATAGTTATTAAAGCTAAAATTATCTCTAGTTTTATTAAAAAGATTTTTTAGCTTTAGCTTAAGATATATTAATAGTATTATTTTTTATATATTAGTTATTTTTAAAATTTTTTTTAAGTTTAAAAAAAATAAAAATATAAAGTATATTAGCTTTATATTAATTTTAATAGCTAGTTTTTTCTGCTTTTTTTAATAAAAAATCTTTTTATTAAAGTATATATTTTTTATAGTAATTACTTTATTTAATTAAAAAATTTATATTTTATATAAGTTAAAAGCTTTATATTTTATTAAATACCTAATATAAGTATGCTAATTTATTTTATATACTTGTTTATACTTATTAATAAGCCTGTTTTTTTTTAAAAAGTATATTTTATAGCTATATGTTTATATATTATTTTAATTAGGCTTTAAGTTTGCTATTTAGCTTATTATAAATTTAAGCAAATATTATTTATAGTATTACTTAAACTAATTAAAAAGCATTTTTATTAAAGCATATAAATTATAAGCTTTTAATAAGCTTTAGTTATATAATTATATAATAGTATAAACTATTTTTATTTAAAGCTTATTAAAAAAACCTGTTTTTTATAGCATTTTTATAGCTTTAATAATTATTTTTTATTTTACTTTTTTACTGTTTTTTATAGGCTTTTTAATATATACTAAAAAAAATTTAAAATTAATTTTTTTATTTTTTAACTAACGCTAAAAATTAGTTTTGCCTTACTTTAAAATTACTACTTATTTTTTATTACTATATATTTTATATATAAAAAGCTTATATTACTTTATTATTTAGTATTTAAAGCGCTTTAAGGTTTTATAAACTTAAAGTTTTGTTTTTTATATTAAAATATATATATAAATTATTTTACTATATTTATTTTTAATTATAAGTACTTAAGATATTTTTTTATATTTTTTAAAGTAATTAAAAAAATCTTAGTTAACTTTTTAAAAAAAACATATAGTATACTTTTTAAAAAGTTTTTAAAAAATTACTTGCATAATATATATTCTAGCGTAACTTTTATACTTAATTTTCTTAGTTCTTTTAATTTTTACTTTTTTAGCGTTATTTACTAAAGTTTTTAAAAGCTTTAGTTTTAAGTGCTTTAATTTTTTATATTATAAATTTTCTAAGTTTTTTTAAAGCTTTAAAAAATTTATTAACTTTTTTTATAAGCGTTTTTTTTTAAATGCTATAATTATGCCAGCTATATTTAATAAGATTACTTTTAGTATAAAATGCTAACTAATTACTAAAAAACTGCTTAAATAAATAAAAATAAGCTTATATTTAAAAAATATTAAGTTTAGCTTTTTAATTAACTGCTTTATAAGTATGCTTTTTTAAAAGCTTTTAAATTATAAAAAGCAATTTAAGCTATAGTATTAAATCTTTTTTTTTTAAAAGCAAGCTTTTAAAACTATATTTATATAAAAACTTTTTATTAGTACTATATTTTTTAAAACTATATTTATAATATTTTTGCTTTTAGCACTTGCTAAAACTTTAAAAATAATCTTTTTTTTTTTTTTAGTATAAAAAAGCTAATAGTATTAATATTAACGTTTTTTTTATTTTTAGCTAAAATAAACAAGCTAGGTATTAGCAGCTTTTTATTATTAACTAAGTAAAAAGCTTTATAATTATTTAATATAATACTTTTTAAAAGTAAATAAAGCTTATAACTTAATATAATATAAATTTTTAAGTTAATAAAAATTTTTTTAACTAATATTTTATTAATAACTATAAAAGTTAGGTTAAAATTAGGTTATTTTTTTTTTAACGTTTTTTTATTAAATCTGCTTTTGCTATAAAAGTTAATTATGCTTTATTTTTTTTTTATAATTTTTTGCTATAGCTTTATCTAGCATATAAAACCTTACCTTTTTTTAATTTATTTTATTTATTTAAGTAATAGCTTAATGCCTTTTTTATTAAAAGCTTTAATTATAGTAAATTATAAGCATTTATATATATAAAAAAGCTAAAAATAAGTTTTAAATAAATTAGGCAAATATAAGTATTAGTAACTTTAGCTAGCTAAATTTTTTTGTTTAGCAAACCTATTTTAACTAAATTATTAGTTTTGTAATTAGCTTTAAAATTTTTTGCTAAATATTATAAAAATCTTACTGCTATTATATTTTTTTTTGCTAAACTTCTTATAAACTAATATAAAAAACACTTATATATATTGTTTTAAGCTTATTAATAGCTTGCTTAATTATTTGTTTATAATAAAACTTATAATTTACTAATATGTTTAATTTAAAGCTATTTTAACTTAAATAGCTTTTAAAAAGTTTTTAATAATAAGTATTTTATTTACTTTTAAAAAATTTAAAGCTGTTATATTAAAATATGCTTAATTTTATATTATAAACTATATATTAGGCTTTATACCGCTATTTTAAGCTTTGCTAAACATTTTTTAGTACTAGTATTAAGCTTGCGTTTTTTTTGCTAATTTTATAAGCGCTAGCATATTTTTTAAAACTTTTACTATTTGTTATAAATTAATTAATTTACTAATAATAAGCTTTATTATTACTGTTTTTATAATTAATTTATTAATAGTTTTATAAACTTATTAATATAAAATAATATATAAATTTGCTTTTTTTTTAAAATCTTTTTTAATTATTAAGTAGTTTTTATATAGCTTATTTAGTTTTAGCTAAATTTTTATATTTAATAGCTTTTTTATAAGTAATTTTAGTGCTTTTTTTTAAATAGCTATTAATAAGTATAGCTATAGTTAATAAATTATAAAATATTATTAGTTTTATTTTTTAATTAGCTTATTTTTTATAGCTATTTTTAAAGGTTTTAAAAAAGCAACCTTAAGGTTAAATATATAGTTAAGCATATTTAAATTAATTATATTTTATAATTTATTAAAAGTAGTAATTATTTATAGTTTTTAAATTTATATAAAATAATTATATTAATTATAAAGTGCTATTTTTTTTTAAATAAAATTTTTAGCGTTTGTTATTAATATTATAATAATTAAAATAACTAATAATAACTTAATTATATAGCAATTTTAAAATTATAAAAATAAAAATAAGATTTTTTAAAATATTTATTTAGTAATTGCTTAAAAAAGTAGTAATATTAGTTTTTATAGCAAACTAGGCTTATAACTTTTGCAAAAAAGTAAAAAGTAATTAATTAAAAAAATAAAGCTAGTGCTAAATATAAAAGCAATTTGCTAATAATATATTTAAATAATCTAAGGTTTAAGTTTTAAGTATATAATTTATATAGAAAACTACTTATTTATATATAAGATCACTTAAATTATTATTAAGCCGATCTATTTACACTAGAGGGGATCTAGATAGACCCACTTTTTTGTAACATATAATCAAGGTTAATTAACTTCCTGATTTGTTTTATCAACCTCTCTCTTATATGCCTAATACCGTAGGCTTAGGTGAACACCTAATCGACTTTCGATCACATTAGTAGACCACCACGGCGAAAACGAGATTGTAATGATTTCTATTTGTCTTATAATATATTAATCCCAATTGTCCGGTTTCGGGTTTCTACTACACAGCCATCTACGTATTAAGTTGGTGAATGGGATTATTCACAAGTTGTCCGAGTTAATACATTTAAACCATACGATTTGAAAGTGCATTATGTAATAGTGATCTGTTTTGGGGAGCGATTTGAATTATGGGTACTATGTAGGCCGGGCTAATAGGTCATGGTAGGAAACCATCCTACGTACTGCAGTGTAGTCACTGTTCGAACTCTTATTCTCCTTGTCTACTTAGTGTCACTATCATAGATCAAAGCGCTGCGATTCCTACAGATGATTTTCTTTCAATTCTTTGATTTCCTTTGTAGCTTTGCTTTTCAGTTAGATCAAAACACTTCAAGGGCCTTTTAACCCATACTGCTAAGGAGTAGTAGGTTACCGAAGGCAACCGCAATCCTCGACATGATTTATATCCTCAACCATGACGAAGGACGGCCTACTACAGCTACAAATGTAGAGGATGGGACCTGGCACATTACAAAGCAAGACATGAGGGAGATGACGGTCCTTGCAGGGCCGGCCGTAGGAAGTGCAAAAGCACCGATAGGACCGGGGTTTCACTGGTCCAGTGAACCCCGATAGTAGAGAGGTGCCTGTCCATATGCTTCTGAGTACTAAACTTGGGCATATTGGGTGTCACACGGAATCACGTGACCCATTGAGCGGGGTAATGGAGCCCTCCGAGGAAAACTTCTTCCTCAAGAGTTCCTTTGACGCCATATCCAACTATTAGAGCATTAGGAATATGAAGCTATTCCCAAGTCCAGAATATCTGCCCTTGTTACATTGGGGCACATCAAGCATGGGTATACTGGCGGATAGCGTATGTCGATACTAAGGAAGATTCAGGGCGCGCCGAAGAAGTGGCTATGAGCGAATGACGGAGACGGTACTCGTAACCAGTATGAGACCACTTACAAGTACCTACTATGTACATTAGCAAGGGTGTCCCTGGAAGACCATGGCCAACCAGAGCCAATCAAGTCAAAACAGCCACCTTTGTACATACATGTACGAAGTAGTATCTTGTCAAATCCCTGTGCGGCTCCTATTGATACGTCACTACCCATTATGCTAAGCCGCCTCCACAGGGACATCACAAGCTGGACTAGTCGCGATGCTACACCGGCCGTGCTCCACCCCCAGTGGTCACCATACCTAAATATGTTGGATTTTGGCTAGTTAGCACCTAGTGCCTAAGCGATCTTGTTACTAGTAGGTATAAGGCTTAGTGTATAGTAGTGTATTTAAGGCTTCTAGTGTTTTATATTACTGTTTTAGTTAAGTGTATTTATAAGGCATTTAGTAAATAGTTTTTTTTATATAAGCTGTTTTAGCTATTATATTAGCTACTATACCAGCTACTATATATCATCTATTGCGTTACCTATTTATTACCTTTACATTATAGTTGGTTATGTAAGCGATCCCTTTACAACCGATCTATAGGCTTATGGCACTAATCTAACACTAGGTGGTCTGTGAGTCTAGACATCTGTGTCAATTAGACCATTACAGTACCTCTACATCATAATTAACAATCCCATCGCCAATAGCACCTAGCATTAGGAAATCCAATCTAGTGTTAACCGATGCGTCTATTTCTGCAACATCCTTGACCTCGTGGTTCTGGTTTAAGCGAACTTCAGCTCCGCGCCCAGCCTCGGATAGCTTTCGCTTGTTGATCATGCCTCTATCCGCCACGATGGTGGGCGGTATCGGCGGTGACTTGGGGCACGATGGTAGGTAGGCCGAAGATTAGGTCCAGGAGACACATCCGGAGCCTAGTAGAACCTCCTATTCGTATTTGTTTATTTTATGAAGGGCCAAGCATTTTATCATCAGTTGGCTTGTCTGTCTCACAGAACATCACAAGAAGTACCATCTAGTCTAGTGGAAACCATGTATGCAAACAATATGCACCACCAACCAGCCACCTGCAGTATAACATTGTTAGTCTCGGGTACGGTAAGCCTTTGATACTCGATTGTAATGCATCAATATGTAGATTTTAAATATTCGGAAGCATTGCTACACCTTTTGTTCGGATTCGGACGGTTACATTATCTAGGTATCGTAGGAATGAAATAATTGGTGAGTTTAGTTTGCCTACTAGTGTGCTATTTGGTTACATTTGTAGCTGAGTGAGGTGCATTGACCCCTTTAGACCACTTAGTAGTTTTTGAGGGCCTATTGAGGACGAATTCGAAGCTTACAACCGTGTAATACTATTGGTCTACATCATGACGATCCGGATATCCCGATAGCTAGGCAAACAGCGTCATTCTCCCCCTGGTGCGGATAAAAATATCTACCATAGCGCGTGGTGCCGGTGTGATTTGTAGATGAATACTTGTAACTAATAAGCTCTTAGGATGGTGCTCAGGGTAACTGTTGGGATATAATTGGTTCAGTACGATAGAAGGAGGAGTCCTACGTACCTAGGTACCCAACCTATGTATTACCGATTACCGGATTTTCTAGAAATCTTGTCACATATGAACTTTTATGCAGAGTTACTTCTGATGGTAAACCACTTCCTCTCCTCCATTAGGTGAGTGACGCTCTCTATCGTTGTGCTAAGCCACAATCTTTGACCTGGGAGAGATGGATAGTCAATGTACCGCCAGAACACTCAGTACAGCAAACCCTCATATCCTTGCCCTGCATGACATGGATACCTCAGTTTACTGCTTCCACATGGTGTGATATCCCAAGATAGATCGACCTAAGAGTCCGTGACAGATGGTTTGTATATCGGGTTTTCCGGTAGTGGTTAGGGCCCTGGATCGGTAGCAGGTTGGTTTCGACACCGCATCCATTACACAACATGATGTAGTTTCGACAGTCTTACTCGGTTATTGTGAGGCGTTATGATACTACGATATGACTTTGGGGATAGCCTCATAGCCACCCTCTGCTAGTCCCGTGGCGTGAACGAATATGTCTGCTTCGAGATATATTATTACAATGGTCCCAACGAAGGACATAAGTTGAATATAAATTGCAAGGTACCGCAGGCAAGCATCGCTTCTCACCATAATCTTCTAACCCACACCCGCTGCCAACTATCCGAAACACTCCCATAGCCCACGTTAGGTTAATGTGAGATGCCTAGCAAAGGCTCGCACCTTCCACGGAGGACTTTGGATGGTATTAGCAATGATACCAATCATATTGACTATGACAACAACTGGTATCAAAACGGCCCTACCCCCGGCGATAGGTTTCTGCCAGTCCACCAAATGTCATTGCCGCCTCAACAACTAGGTGTGCCTACTATCCCCGAAGCTCTTGAAACCGATGCCTCCTACATATTCAACAACTTCGCTGGGCAGTTTCTAAGTAGTCATAACATAGCATCGAGTCATGACTTATCTCCCTCGTTTCCCTCGTTCCAGCAAAATGAGTATGCAGGGGATGGTATTAATAATTCGAGCTATGGACAGACTTCATGGGCTCAGCAGATAGCACCTCATCCAGCAGCTCATCGCGTCTCCCTAGCATCTCAAGATCTTTCACCAAATAGTCAGGTTGTCTACCAAACAGCTCGACCCTTTGCCCCGGCGTCTCAAGATCTTTCCCTAGGCAGTCAATTCGTCCACCAAGAAGCCCAGGCCTCTTCCTTAGCGCTGATTAACGCCAACTTACTGCCACCAATCGCTAAGCTAAAACACAGATGCAATACGTGCCCTGGAAAACATACGTTCCGCAGCAGGAATGAACTCAACAGGCACATCACCCATAGCGAGTCTCACCGGGGCGATACCCCGTGTTACCAGTGTTGCTGCGGCTATGAACAGTCCCGCAAGGATAATCACCTCCGTCATCTCCGGACTCACAATCCAGAAAATGCCATTTACGGCATTTCGTATAGATGCAACTGTGGCGAGATTGACTCAGCCAAGGACAAACACATACAGCATGTAAAGGGTTGTCAGTACACAAAGTATTATCAGCATATAAAGAATTGTCAGGGCATAACAAATAGATGTTCCGCTCGTCACTTTAATAGCCTAGTGGATTAGATGGGGCTCTGGCCAGAAAGTGACGCCTGGTAGCGCCTGGCGACAGCCGAAGATACACCCGCAACAATATTGGCGAAGCCATTCTAGTTTCCTTTCCAATACATCACACTTTTACTAGTGAAATCTTTACATCCTAGACAACTCCTGTCAGTGGACTAAAAAGCTGTTAAGGCATTTAGTGATGTTAAAGGTTAGTAGTTCAAGGTTTTTTTTTAAAAAAAAAATAAAATAAAAGCGTTTTATTCTTAAGTGGTTTTTTTTTATCGGCGGTAGGTTCGTAATTTACAGAAGACTTAGCTTTAAAACAAGACACTTTATTTATATGAAATCTACGCGTAAAAAGGAAAACAAGCTAGTAAAATGACTTGTAGCGCAAACAAGTTGTCACTAAAATGGAAAGCTTTGCCGGTAAAGCTTTCCATTTTAATACGCTGTAAATCAAAGTAAGTGCCTTGGCACTTTGATTTAAATTAGCCAATAGATAGGCCGCAGACACTAATCAGATGGTTGCAGACATTTTTAGAGTTTGAGGAGGGTATAAGGCTATTCTACACGTGTGGCACTTGTGTGGCGGTGTGGCGCACGCGATCTATTGTGGTTACCGTAGTAAGCGCACTGGGTACTAACCCACTATATTGGGTATATACTATGTATAACACATGGGTCATAGCACACCACTAAGACCCTTACATATTGTAGTCAGTCAATCATAGCAGAAAGACGCACATAGGTAGGACTAGCTAATAAACTGTTACTGCTTCTTGCCTAAGTACATAAATATATAAGTCGAAGTGGTTAAACTCTAGCCTTATGCTAAAGTTTGTTAAAATATGAAATCAAACTAAATGTTAGATAGTGTTTAGTACGCAGTATTCTGTTAATGTGTAAAAGGCACGGATAAGGTGCCCTTATACCCCTCACAGTGGATGCTGTCGAAAGTATAAGGGGTCAAGGAGTCACTGTCATGAATAGGGGCAACGGTCACCAGAATGTGCATATATAGAGGCCTTCCCACCTAGTTAATTCAAGGCAACTAAACCACTCATATACCTACTACTTCAACAGATGTCTCATGTCAACTAGATCATTACTCCTACAACATTGCTACCATTCCCATTGTCTAACATTAAGAGAAAAGTCATGTCCAAAGGCGTGTATATAATCTATTAGAAAGTACAGTTTAAACTTAACGGTTAGCTAGAGGGTGTTGTGCCAGTAAAGAAGGTCTAGACATTATCTCGTGGTTTGTTCTAAGCCCAGACAGGTTAGCACCCGCACGGACCCGGCTAGCCCCTATATATAGAGGCTGCCGCACCGCGTGTTCGTTGCAAGGGATTTTCCTCGCCACCTCACTTTTCCACCTCCTACGAAGGGGGTGGTTTTTAAGGTTGCCGGAGGTTTTTTTTATCCCGCCCGCTGTCTCTCGGGGCTGCGGTAGCAGACGGGAGTACTAGTCATACTACCTAGGCTCCGGAGAGGCTGGAAGGAAGGAAGGGAGGATCGTTGTGGGTAGTGATTTTTTGTTTTATTTAGTCTGGGCAGCTATTCGAGCCCTGGAAGTGGCCGGCTCGGGAATAGTGCACGTCCAGAACTCGAGTAGACGCTCATGCTTCCCCAATATATGCGTTCAAACTAACCGTATGCAAAACCTGTGATAGGCGTAGATGATAACTATCTAGAATCCTTGGGCTCTCCTTTATCTCACCTATTATGCTTTCAATCTATTTAGATCACCATTAAAGTTAGAGCAAGTCCTATATATCTTAGGAAAAAGAGCAAACAACACAGGGTCTCGTTTCTCAAGGTAACGTGGAATATCTCATGGATTGAGGCCTCTAATCGGCATATGAACACCTAGTGACCTGACCTGACCTGGCCTTGTTATATGCATGTGTGTGTATGTAAAGTATCCATCCGCCTATGTACACATTTCCATTGTCCCTGCCGTCAAACTCAGGACGAAACTTTCTTGCTTTTTTTCTTTTTAGCAACTTGCCCTTCTTGAGGGGCCACTAGATGTTGCTCGACCGACTCTCTGACCGGGCTGGAAATTTTGGGGGTATCATCGTACAAAAAGATTTGTCTTTTTTATAAGGAAAGAAGCAGAAGAAAAAGACGTTAGGCCGGCGAGATGAGGAGCGGGTTGTGCATAAGTGCCGTGCCCGGCTCCAATCCATGACGTTTTGGGTATTCTGGTACAAGTCTGTGACAAAGAAAGAAAAAAGAAAAAAAAGGAAAATTGATGTGTAATCAATCCCAGAGTCCAAAAAAAAGACTCCAAAAAAACCAAGTCAGAAGCACCCTGGGTGAATCTCGCCACCAAGGTATATAACGCCATCGCTGCCTTCGTTTATGCCTATGCGCCGGTCTCCATCATCTATAACCTCAAGAAAATTATCTTAATGAGTGGTGATTGGTTTGGTCGAGCTTTGTGCTCATCTTCTTCTATACCCCATCCCTGGGAAGCTCTATGCCGCTATCCCGGTCTTGTGGCTCTATACCCCAGCTCGTCGACGTTTCGAGTACTTCTTCTATGGGCTTAGCGTCAAGTGTGGCCATGTCGTCGGGGAGGGGCAGTTTCGAATTCTCCTCTTCCTCATCCATGGGGTTCAATACTCTGCCGCCCAATCGTATGTCGCTGACTCTGACTTTATATTCGAGTGCCTTCTTTCCTTCATTGATCAGCTCTTCCGTCCAGTCAAGGCATCTCTTAATGCTTTGATTGATCTTTTGCGAATCAACAAGAATTTGCTGGTGCTTAGACAGGTCAAGTTTTAATCGTTCCTCATCTCGTTCGCGGTGCTTTTCATCCCGCGCAGCGAGGACGCTCGGGCTCAAGTCAGATGATACAGACTCGGTATCTGAAAATGACTCGTCTTCTTCTTCTTCTAGGTCCTGTATAGATATGTCTTCCTCGCCGAGGTCCGACAATGCTAAAGATTCCAATTCTAGCTCTGACATGGTCCCAGATGGTACCCGGCTAGACATGGCGGTGGAGGCCAATGACAAGCCACCAACACGCGAAAGGCGTCGATACCTTCGGATTTCGGCTGTCTGTTTCCGTAGCTGGCGCTCCAAGGTCCGGTTGATGGCCTCGAGGGATGCATTCCTGATCTGCAAATCCTGCACCTTCCGTTCCCTTCGGGCGTTGGCAATCAGCTCAGTCACAGGATCTGCAGAAGACACAGTGGACTTGGTGGGGCTTTGCAACACGGACTGGTCGTCGGGTGATGTCTCATCCTCATGCTCATCCTCATGCTCTTCATGTTCTGTAAATTCCTCCGCTGCTTGGATGATGGAGGCCAATGTCAGCGGGGGAGGCATCGTAGGTGAGAGATTTGCGGGAGGGAAGAGGCCAACAATGGGGGATGCTACGGGTTTTAAAGGCTCGGAAACGCCGTCTACCTTGGCCAAGCTACCCGAGCGCGAATGGCCACTAGACCTCGAAGTTGAAGTACCGGAACGCCGCAGTCCAGGGGCTGAAGTCGCCAATGGGGGTGGGGAGGAAACCTGGGCACGAGCAGTGGCAGCAGCAGCAGCAGTGATATTGGCAGTAGCGATTTGAGATCCGGTGCTGTTTCTATAGGATGGAGAATGTAAAGGCAATTTGCTAGGCGAGACAGGTCGTGATAAAGCCACGGCCGAACGAATGGACGGGCCTTTCGAGGCGGTTGCTACGGTTGGCCCCGACCCACGAGACACCATCGGTGGCGGTGTAGGTCGTAGCTCGGGCTTGCCGTTTGCATACATGAATTTGCTCGACACGTTCTCCTGGCTCTGGTTCGAACCGGGCGACAGCGGAGGTGATAGAGTTGCGGGGCTGGCTGGTTTTGATGAGATGTTGTTAGCATAAAAGAAGGTCGGGTTCTTCGGAGACACCATCTTGGAGGCGCTCGTGGGCCGTGCCGTCTTCATTTCGCTGGCGTGGAAGAATTTGGAGTCTCGGGGATTATCTTGCCTCAGCGGCAGGTTCCTTTCGGGACTGACGGCACTGAAGGTGACCATTGGCCTTCGTGACAAGTCGGCCTGGTTCGAGGGGCTCGCGAAGGGAAAGCCCGCTCTAGACTCCCAGGCGTCAGAGGTCTCACGGTTCGGGGTGCCATTGGGCGTGCTGTTTGCGCTGTCAACGCGGCTCTGTCTCGACCCCGAGCGAGGGGTAACGTTGCTATTTAGGTGAGGGCTAAAGGCGGCTGCTGAGAAGGTACTCGGGTCATCGCCGGTGGCGGTAGTAGCTATGAAAGAGGCAGGACGTTGCTGTGTTCGCCTAGGTAAAGGCGTAGTGGTGGCGGCGTTGACGGCAGCAGCGACAGTAGGTGTCTGGGGTTGAGATGGCCTCGAAGCCGAGGCTATCTTGGGAGTTAGAGGTGCCCGATTCATGCCCCTGGCGGCGGCGGCACTGAGCGAGGGCATCTGTGGGCGAGTATTGGCGGCAGTATTGGTGGTGGTAGCAGAGGGGTTCATGGAGGTATCGTGGCCCATCTTTTTGTTTTGGTTTAAAACGGGCGCCAACACGGGAGCAACATTTTGATCCCGATGGTTTAGGGGGGTTCGTCGAGTGGTAGGAGGAAGAATCGGAAGTAGTAGACGCGAATTCCGACGTGACCGTGTCGTCGTTGTCGTGGTGGTAGAAGTAGTAGAGGTATTTGTTGTTGCTATTGTTGTAATAATTGTTGGTGGTGGAGGAGGTGGTGATAATAATGGTGATAATAAAGGTGGCGTATCACGGGTCGAGGGATTTGTGTTGGTGGTACTGTCGGTGCTACCTGTAACCGGTGGTGATAGTGGTATACTGCCTGTAAGTGGTGGTTGTAGCGCTGTAGAACTTGTTTTCGTTGTGCCAATACAGGCTTGGGTAGCGGCAGCGTTCTTAGCCGCAGTATCCCCTAGAGGACTACCTAGAGGACTCCCTAGAGCACCTCTCCTTACCTGAGCATTCGCTCTACTACTATTATTATTACGGGTCGTCGAGATTGTCGTAATATGGGGAGGTCTCTTGGCAGACGATCTACCGGCGCGTATAATTGCCTGTCCCCGCTCTTTCGCCGTCGACCAGACCGTTCTCGTCGCCGACGTCGTCTTGTCGTCGTTGGTTTTTTTCGTCACGGTTGGGGAAGGCGTTGTTTTGTTTTTTGTTGTCAGAATATTCTGGGATTTGGAGTTGTTTCTGCCCGTTGCCGGTGCCGTGTTTTGGCTGCCATGGGGCATGGAACCCATCGCCGGAGCCAGCCTATCAGAGCCGCTGCGACATCTGTCGTCCGCTATCCCGTGTGGCCAACCAGCCCAGCCCCTTGCTCATTCGTCCCCTAAATCTTGCCTCGACTCTGCGTAGGTACCCGAACTAGCCACGCTACACTGGATCTACCTCGGTAGCGTAGGATCAGGAGATCCGGGCTGTCGGTTTGCTGCCTTGTTGATTTGTTGGTTTGTTGGTTTGTTGTCATTTGTGAAGTACCCGAGTTAGGTACGTGAGTAGCACTGATGATACCCCTCCTCACTCTCTGTTCGGTAAGGTAGGTACCTACCTGGGCGGGCAGGGCATGCAGGATGGTTGAATTTTGTAGGTCGGATGAATTGTCCAATGTGTGGATTGAAAAATGAAATGTTTCTTACATATAAACAAACCCACGTCATTTAATTCGTTCCAAAATAAGAAGAGAAGGACGGCGCTGTGGGGGACATTCCTTGGTATGCACTGACGACCACGAGATTGTATCTTCATGCACACCGCATTTTCATTATTTACGGTACCTAACCTAGGCTGGACATGATATGATAAGCTTACATACATTATGTGCTTAGATTTATACTACCACACTACTCTATACGCTATGTACTCATATGAAGTGGCTACTTATACAGTAGATGGCATTCTCCTTTTCACCTCATCCCCCGCGATGCACCAGCCCAACTTGGCATTTCCGTTCTTACAGCACTTGTGGCTGATATACTCATTCCAAACTTACACTACTTCTCGCAGTAGTGAGCCATAAGCGGGCTCGGCCACGATGACACGTGACAATTGCGTAGATTTAGGACAGGAGAAAATTAAGAATAATAGTCGCGCAACATCAGAGATAGCTGAACACATGTTTTCCCCACCACTGACGGCTCAAACCGGGATCACGCCCAGCGCAACACAGGTCACGCCTTATCTAGCCTTTATTTAGGCATAATCTGACGGCAACGTTGAACAGCCTCGACCGAAGGCTCCGATCCCTCCACTCCTTTACATATTGCTCACCTGTGCGCTCCATTGCCTCCTGACTATGGAATAAGAGATAATCTAAAAGGCCTTCTCGGCGCCCTAAGGGGAAACCATGTTAGCAATAGACACAACTCGGCACGGAATGTGCGTAGGAGTATTCGATTGAGATTAATAACTACTTTCCAGTTCCATTTGAAGCATATCTAGCATCTCGGCACACATTTTCCCACCTTCAATTTCGATTCCCCTTTCTATAAATTCGTCAGTCGCTTGGGGGGGTAGGACGTTACACCAACTGCTTGGTGTCCGAGTCCACCTTATGGCTCAGAAGGCCACTCGGGGTTATATCTGCAGACACTGGACCCTGGGGGTTGCCAAGATACTCTATAATGTCTGAGAGTCTAACTCCTAGCTCCCATCCAGCTAAGGGGCTACGCGAGCGTCTAACTGATCTTGATGGGTTTTGTTTGTGTTGTTGACTTTATGTCCTATAACGGCTGAATCCCCGTTCCTTCTTCGTTCGGGCGTAAAGTACCCAACTCTTCTAATACTCTTAATCTTAGAGTTAGAATCGGGATAGTACTGCCTGTGGCGGCTCGGTGCCCGTTCCGTTGGGAAGGCGGGATATGAACAGGAGGGGATAGGGCACTTCAGAGGTGGCGCATGCGAAGTCTCATGGTTGGCTCTCAATTCGTCGGTTTCAAAGCCCTCGCTAGCACTGGGACAGGATGGGAAGCGGCATGTGAAAGCTGCATTGCGGTAGTCCTTTTGAAACTGGGCGAGCTCTTCCTCAGAGATACCCGGAACCTCACAACCGGAGAGGCACTTCCTGAGCACTGCTTGGTAGTTGTTCAGAACATCCCGCAACCCCTATGATATCACGCATTTCATCTTTGAAATTGATGTCAGATACAATATAGCGGCGTGATACGGCACGGGCACTCACTAGTCATTATACTTGCGTGGTTGACTTCCTCCCGTTCCCTTGCTAGCAGGGCCTCCTTGGCGAATCCGTAAAGTGATGGGAACGCCTTGAGTAGTTCAAGCCTTGGTTCCAAAGTTGGTTTATTGCTTTCTTCTTGTGCAAATATCGAGCCCCTTAGCATCCCTACTTTTTGGGAGGCTTCGGATAAGACAAACAGCAATCACGACATATTGTCTCCTGTACCTTGCCGTAGAAGGGTACGAAGAATGCAATTTATCCAGTTTTCGTAGGTGAAAAGGTGGAATCCGTGGAATCCTCTGATAACACGCATGGAACACTCGAGGAAAGGGTATCCCGGATGAAATACGTCTAAACCAGACGAAAGACAGGCTGTAGTAGCGATCGCGTGCTAAAGATATGCATGATCTCGGTTTATCATAACCACACTATCCGAAGTCTCAAGATATCTACTATTAGTTATGTAGTACAAGACGCAAGGATCGCGACGTATTCCTTCACGGATACATGAATAAAACATAGGTTCGAATCACCATACCAATCTAGGTCAGTAACTGCCATTTCAAGCGCGATTTGCAGGCGCATGGGAAGCTTTCAAGGCAAACTTCTATCCCGGCGGGAATTCGGTGTGCTCTTGAAATGGCCGAAATAAAAGTAAGTAATTTAGAGAACTATTACTTACGAGTGTTCTTCAATGAGAGAGGCGCACATATCGAAGTGATGAGAGGGTGTCAAGCTTCGCACTAGTGTAACACTAGCACAATAGGAAAGGGCTGAACGAAACTCGGCTCGTCGAAGGGGACGCTGACCAAATGCAATCCAATCGAATACCTATAGTGCGCAGCCTATCAACAGAGCGCGTGTCGAATTCCGCGATCATCCGAGTCAAGACTCTCTCGTAACTTTATAGAGAATGTTGATAGATATAGAAAAAGCTGAATATCGCTAGGAGCTCTCACAATTCAACTAATTCGCGTGGTCACGTATCAACGGCTCCTCATATCTCTTAACTGTTGTAGAACATATTGTTTGTCAAATAATCGATAACAAGCCGAGCCTAAAGAAATAATTAAATATCATGTTTTATTATACGCCTTAAATTTCCTTTCTTGTTATATTTCCTAAGCTGCTGCAGCCTGCTGTAGCTATCTACCATGTTGTAGTGGTAAACTTGCTGTAGAGGCGAGACATTTCGAGATCGTTTTCGGCTACCCTCCTTCAGGTAAGGAAATCATCAAGAATAGAGTGTGACAACATCCCTACCCGAGGTTAGTAAAACGTTCATTTGACCAGCTCATCGTATTCCGTATTCTTACCGTCAGCCTTATAAGAAACTTAGCGTGTAATGTCAACTAACTGCGAATCTTGAAGAGATAGCCCGGCGAATTTATGGCGATATGCTTTTAGTCTTTGCTCGGTATATCTAGCGATCGCCTCCGTCGACTTGCTCCTAGAGCCTTTCCACATAGACTCGCCTCGACAATCTGCGTTGTACGGAACGCGACTAGAATATTGCAAGGTGCGTTACCAAGAGATTCGATTCATAAGACTGATGAATCGCTTTTGTTTTTCAGTTTCTAGATCATCAAGTCCATCAATTGCTATGTATATAGTTCGGCTGTGGCCGGGGTTGTCTGAGAGTATCGTAGCCGTTAGTTGTAAGAGCTATTCGAGCCCCGCGATACCAACCGTTCTCTTCTCAGCGTGGTGCCCGTAGATGTAAGCAGCCATTTGACCAATATTTCGAATCACTTCAAACAGAATAGATTTCAGTGGCTTGTCGTATTGTGTTGATGAGGCGTATGAGGATGTGCAGAAATAAGGGATGGCGATCGAGTTCTCTGTGTTAAAAAAGTTAACAATTTGACTAGCTATGATGCTTTTGCCACAGCCGGGATTTCCCTGTAGCCAAATAAATGAGAGATCGCTCTGGTTGCTAAGCCAGCATGTGTCAGGACTGCTAGTATGGGGGTACGATATGACATTTGTTGATGCACGAAATTGTTGGAAACCCCGTAACTAACTATTACTATATACAATAACTTCTTTGTCTTTATGTCATAGAGTCGTGACAGCATGCAATTGTAGGTTGCGTGAGGGATGTCTAGATGCTTCACTAGAGATGCGATCGAATATCACGGGTTCCTTAATCAACTATAGATCGCTTGGAGTTGGGGGGTATTGACCTAATAGGAAAATATGGTTATTTAGTATTCGTGCATGAAGAAAAAGGTACAGCCCACTCTTCAACGCCTGAAATTGAACTGAAAGTTATTCCCAGTCAGGTTTCTTGCTCTTCCAAATCGAGAATCTACCTTCGATATGTCTAGTTAGCTGTACGCAAACCACATTAGGTAGCATCCATTTGATTGTTAGAATAACTTTTAACTTTTAACTTTTAAATAAAAATTAAGGTAATGGTTACGGTGTCTCGACTGCGATGCCTGCGGTGTCAGTGTGACAAGGAGCTATGATTAGTAGCTTAGAACCGAGGTCATATTGAACTAATAATTCTATATGGTTCTCAAGGTCCTTGGATTCCCAGGAATCAATGTGAAAACCTAGGAATCATGAAGCCTATTTATGCGCATTGGTTGTTACTATGATTCCAATCAGCTGAGGACCTATTGGGTCTATACGCCGTATTCTTAGGAGTCTCAGTTAGAACTGAGACTTCGTGATGGCTTCATATCTAATCACCTTTATGACTCTTCCATCTAGCTGCAAGGCGTGAAGGCGATCCCATTAGGTATAGTAACATGTGCCGCGGGGGTCTATACGCCTTGGGTATTCCGCGTTCCTTTCGGAAACCTGCCGTGGTGTTATCATCGGGCGGGTAATCTAAGCCTCACCTGCACTGCTTTTTTAACACTTTTTTGGGGGGGTCGAGTGCAGGTGGTGTGGGAAGATAGAAAGGGGGTGGATATATATGTCTTTTGTACGTGGTGGTCAATGGAGACTAGTAAGTTAGATTCCTATATTATAGCCACGCATGCGTAGCCGGTGTATGTGTAGGGAAGTAAGACGTACCAGGTCTGCGGTCTGTGAGGCAAGATACTAGTGTATGTACTTTTGACTGGCCAAGAATACCTCTCTGATATTAATAATATAACCTTCCAAAAGGAACGTCGAATAACCAAGGTGGCAGCCTGGTTATCTAGGTTAGTATGGCCTATATACATATACATAGTAGTACCTAAGGTAGTTGGGTCGTACTGCCGTAAGTAGGTACTTAAAGAATAGGGTGCGAAGCACACCAGGAGGAAGTACTGAGATATGTACAGCTATAACAACAAACGATTACGGGCGGCATTTGCCAAGCATATTTCCACGTTATAAGAAGCTCCTAGCCTACGTTTATGCTTTATTTATCTGTTTCACTGCATTTTTAACCTCTGCCAGCGGCGTGCGCCAAGCTTCATCTCATTTTTCCTGCTAGATTTAACCATTAGCAAAGATGCTAATCGGGAATAAGTACGCGGAGAGGCAAAATATGCGTATATGTAGTGCAGTTATCGTAGCAGCTTTTTGATACCTACCTACCTAGGCGGGTGGGGGGGGGTTTTCTAGAAAGGCTGACTGGAGAATTACAGAGACCTAACATTATAAAGCAAGAATAATACGCGCGGTAAGTCACTTTCGAGAATTTATTTTGACGTTTTATGGCTACGACTGCTTTTATAATCCTCTGGTAATTATTTCTACGTCTAGTAATTATTTCTACGTCTAGTAATTATTTCTACGTCTAGTAATTATTTCTACGTCTAGTAATTATTTCTACGTCTAGTAATTATTTCTACGTCTGGTAATTATTTTTATGTCTAGTAATTATTTAATCGCTGGTTGTGGTTTCTATATTGGTATTTGATCGCATGGTCGTAATTTCTACGCCAGGCAATCTTGGAAAGTGGCTTACCAGGTTGGTTTGTTTCGGCTTGGTTAGGCTAATAGGTCCCTGTAAGCCCTGCGCAAGCCTTCTGTAACCATTTCCCAGAACCCCCCCTACCCGGGTAGGTAGTCTCTCATAGCTACCTAGGTAGTAAATAAAAAGCATTAGTTTTAACGTCGGAAAGAATGAGAAGGCGAGATGGGAATGATGCCGCTACACACAGTGTCACGGTCAGGTAATTCACAGAAGGCTTGGCTTCGCGATAGAATGCTCTACTCCGTACGTATGAGAAAGGAAAAGGGAAAGGAAGGAATGTGTGTGTGCTGTGGCTAATTGTACGATTGTGGGGCTGTGCTGCTAGCACAGCCACACCACCATCACCTTATCAAAAAAAAGAACATTCTCGAACAGCCATACACATTTCTCTAGGTGTTTGCGGCTCTGCTTGCACTGCATTTTTAACCCCCGGCGGCGGCGTGCGCCAAGCTTCGCCTCACTTTCCCTGGCCATTAGCAAAGAAGCTAATCAGGAATGACTGTAGTGCAGTTCTCGTTGACACCTAGTAAATAAAAAGTAGTAGTTTCAATATTAAGAAAAAGGAGAAGGTGAGATGGGAATAACGCCTCTATTCAAAGCACAATCTAGCAACTACCTATGTTTGTTTATTCTTCTTGTCAGGAAACCATACCGAGTCATACTTTAATGGCTAGGGGAACTCGGCATGTTAGGTGTATAGGGCACACTCCTCTTATACAATCTGATTTACAGAAGCCTGGTCTGGTGGTAGGCAAAATAAAATAAAATAAAATACTTAAGTTCCAACGAAATTGAGAATAACCACAAGAGGAAAAAGAAAGAGAAAGGCGAGATAAAGAATAACAGTTTAATTATGTAAGTTACGCACACGCGTACGTAAGGAGGTAAGAGAGGTGATTAAGTAACACACTATTTGCAACCCCGCCTTCAACTCTCCCTTCGACATTTCTCTTCCATAGGTAGGTAGTTTGTTTCCTCTGCATAGCCCCAGCGAAATGAGATGAGATTATTCTGCCTGTCTGTCCGCGCCCATCTATCTATCGCGCGCGCGTATTCCAACAAAAATAAATTAAAAATAAACCGCTCTCCTGGTGTACCCATCAACTAACAAACAGACTAATTATGTTTTTGTAAACTCGGGGCCGCGGTCCCGATTTCGACGACGTCTTTTACATTCTCGTCCTCGTTAAATTAGAGGATGAGTAGTGATTCCGCAGCCCCCGGCATCCCATCACCAACTCTTCTCGTTTGAACAGGCTGATCAACAACCGCCCGGTCGACGCGAAATATGCGAGGAAACGAGATAAAACATGCAGACACATTCACCCGGTAGATTCACAACACCCCGAAGACACCATTATTCGGCATAGAACATGTCAAAAAACGGCTTCTTCTATTTCGGAGCTTCGGACGTTTAGGCCGAGGTCTCGCCGGCCCCCTTCTTCCCCTCCTTATCCTTGCCCTTCTTTTTCGAGTCCTTCTCCTTCTTCATGGCCGCCTCGGCCACGAGCTGTTCAAAAGCCATGTAATCGCCCTCTTCCTCAGGTGATCTCTGGGCCTGCAGTCGTCCATCGTCAGCTATTTAGTTTTTACGTGTGAGGGGGAACAAAGTAGATGTTAGGGGTAACCGTAGAGATTTAAAGTCGGGGTCCTTACCTTTGATAGAATCTGGGCAATAAGTACGAGGGCCTGAGCACGTTCTAGTCGCTTGTTGAGATGTACTTTCTTATCGTAGAGCACGCTATCGCAGACCTCGCGTAAGACGCCCTGAATTTCGTACTTGCTGCCGCGCCAGGCGGCATTGAGAATCTTGCCCGTGACTTTCCGCTCATACTCCATCTTCTTCTCGTCTGTCCAGTCCTCGCCTCCGGCCTCCTCCATGCGAGCCATTTCCTCCATGGTCTGCTGGGCGTCGATGGCTGAAGAGATGGTGTTCCAGGTCTCCTTGAAAAAGGTGCCCTTGTCCTTGACACGACTGAAGAATCCGCTGATGCCAAGGAATTTCTGCGACTTGAGCAAGGCCGTGGCCTTGGACATGTAAACGGCGCCGATGGCGTGGAGAATATCAAGACCGAAGCTCTCCATCTTAAGGTTCTCTACCTCGAGAGCCGTCTTTTCCTGAAAGGCCTTGGTGACATCGGGTCCCTTGTCTGTCTCGGTCCAGACGGATACCCTGTCGATTAGCTTGCGGGCCAGAGTATCAACACGCTCCTGACGAACCCTTGCCCGTTCGGCTTCGTAGGCTGCAAGTTTCTCACGCTGTTCCTTTGTTAAACCCCCTTTCTTTTTCTCTTTCTTCCGCAGCTCCTTCTCCTCTTCTGTCTCCCCCTCTACATTTGATTCGTCGGACGGGCGGTCCATGAGTGCCGGCCTGATGGGTATCGCATACTTGGAAGGGGTTGAGGTACCAGAGGCGCTGGGCGTGGGTGAGGGCTGCCGGGACGGTATGCGCGCTTCATCTTGCTTTGCCGAGGCAGCCTGAGCCTCCCCGGGCTTCTTCTCGGCTGTGGTTGGCGCTTCCGGCTCATCCTCGACGACAACGGTGGGTGTGGAGGCCGTATTAGGAGTGGCGGCGCCGGCAGTGGCGGCTTCTTTGGCGCTTTCATTTATGGCATCTTTTGTACCAGGGAACTCGGCGTCGTCCTGGTCCTCAGTCGTGATTTCCATGGCGGTATTTAAGTCTTTCATGAGACTGATCTCGCCGATCCAGTCAACAAAGGCCTCGCCACCAAAAATACTGCTGAAGAATTCGGCCGGGTCGACGAATCCCTCCCCAGGCTTTGCGCTCTCTTTTCCATACTTATCGTAGGCTGCTCGCAAATCTTTGTCGGACAGCACTTGATAGGCTTCACCGATGGTCTGAAATTTCTCGTGGGCTGTGGGGTCGTTGGGGTTCTTGTCTGGAAAACGAGGCGGATCGAGTTAGCTAGCCGATGGCATGGATATATATTGTATACTATAATCTAGAATGAAGTGGGATCGCAATACGCACCCGGATGATGAACGATGGCGAGCTTGCGGTAAGCCTTTTTTATTTCGAGTTCAGTGGCAGTGGGCTGGACGCCTAGCGCATCGTAGTAGGCGGTGTCGACAACCATGCTTAAGGAAGGTTGGCGTGTGCCGGTATGTGGATGTGTATATATTTGTATTGCCTAAGCCGGCAATGTCAATAAGGCGTATTGTATGTATCTATCTAGGTACGTATGTATGGATAAATCGGAAGGATTCGTGAAATATTTTGTTTCGTTGGAGGGGTAAAGGTCGAATGGGCGGGCGTAAGACTTGTTGGACGAAACCGTAGTCTAGAAGTGTCGGGAAAGCGAAGGGTATCTACCACGGCGCAGAAGGATAGAGGGATGTTATATTAACACAATACGATGGAGCAGGCAGCGAAGAAACAGACATCAAGTCACAATGCTATGATGTAAACTGTCTTGTCCAAGATATGACGATTTTTTGGCCAAGATAAGGCACAGAGGAATGCGGCACAATCCCAGGTCACATAGTGTGCTGTAGCATCCCCTGTATGTTATCTACAAGTACCTCGTCCTGACCCGTCGTGCTGGTCCCCTCCCTGTAACGCTTGCGCCACAATATGATGCGTCCCAATTAAGTACCTAGTACCTACTTCAGAAGGGTCCCCTCTCAGCCACGACCCCTCTCTATTACGACTTGTCCAGCCCTACCCAATGTTGGCGTCTTTCACATGTCATTCGTCATCGCAAGGCGACGAACACTTGGGTATCAACCTTGGAATAATAGAGAAGTTGGAGAAGTTGATAGCGATATATGATCCGTATGTTCCGTATGTTTCCATCTCTCTTCATGTAAGTTCCTCCTAGATAGAGCCTACATACGATAAGAATGAACCAAGCTAGATATGGCATCTTGGCCGCTGAGACACATGTCGTAGACCTTGTTCTAAAATTCCTAATGCTACATTCGGAGAAAGCAAATGACTGGCCCTTCGACTTTTGATTCCAGCTTAACGCGCTTAAGTCAAAGCAAGTCAAAGCCCAACCGTCAGCTGTATGATATGCTTTTCCCATAATAATTTTTTGTTCTATCAATAATAGCGAATAGTACCACATCTTGACTCGACCGCCAGAGTGCCGTTGAAAGTCGAATGGTTCCGTGGTTCGGCGTCACGGCCCTTATTTTACCCCTGCGGCTTTCATCCTCTCGAAACATTGCCGATAGGCCTCGTGTATCTCGGGCACTGTGTATCCGTACTCTTTGAGCTTCTTCTCCAGCTTAGTCGTGTCTAGCAAACAATTGCTACGACCGGCCTTGATCACTTTAGCTTGTTCTGCGACGGTGAAGTTCTTCCACGTGAAGCCGGGACGGACGATGTCCCGGAAGAGAGATAGCACTTCATTATGACTGATGGCACCGGGATTCGTAAAGTTGTAGACACCAGTCTCCTTATGCTCGGCCATGAGGACCGATGCAGGCAGCAGATCCGTCAGAATGGTGTTACTGTTGGGTATATCAACTACTCGCTCATACTTGCTGATCTTGGTGACAAAGTTGCGCGGGTGAAGGTCATCCGAGACGGGCATGCGCAGGCGCAAAATCAGACAATTGGTGTAATACTTGATAATCTGCCAAGAAAGGTCAGTCTTGTATATGAATGCTATTGATAAACATCGACGGTAGTGAGCAGCTCACCTCCTCGACATGACCCTTCGTCTCAGAGTAGAAGCTGCCCTTGAAATTGGCCAGGTCTGTCTCCGTATATCCAGGGCCCCCAATGGGGTGGTCATCATCATAGTGGTAGATGCAGCCGGTGGCAAACACGGTGCAGTGGATGCCCGCGAGGAAACAACAGTCGGTCAGGTTGAGAGTGCCGATGACGTTGGATCGCATAGTTTCTTCCTTGTGATCCTCGCACCAATCGACATTCGGACGCCCCGTGCATCCGGCACAGTTCAAGACATGAGTAGGCTTGATTCTGTCTAGTTCAGCCCTGACGGCTTCGCGGTCCTCCATGCGTACGGTGGTCATGTGCACTTCCTTTCCTTGTCTCGTCAGGATGGCTTCAAGGTGGCCAGCCACCCAGCCCTTGCCTCCCCAAATGAGAAAACGATTGGCCGACATGGCGAATGGTTTTCAACTAGCCCTGTACGACGACTCCGGGTGATGGGTGGCGGTGGCTCTAATGCGACTGCGCGTAACGGTGATAACGGCGGTGATGATGGCGTTTGTTTCGGTCGGTTGTAGTGGGGTAGGTGAAGAATGGGAACTTTTGGTTGGCTAGATTGACGTTGGGAAGTGTGCACAGTAATGAATGGATGAGGAAAGGATAAATTGGAGCAATTGAAGAGATGATGGATGGGGAAGAATTATGAAATGGACAGATAAATCCACGTATACCTATCAGATAATGATGCATGTACCTACGTACGTATGTATTCGCGTGTATTCGCATGTATGCCAGAGGAAGGCTCGAAGGCCGTGGTTTTACGTTACCTACCCAACCATGCCAGGAAATAAACGGCTGGTGGTTGTGTTTGTGACCCTGTTATGAGGCTTGACCGACTGACCCATTGGAGGGGCACAACCCGGCAATCTTGAATTGTTTTACTCCGTAGTGTACAATGCTCAATAATTTCTCGATTAAGCTGTATACGTAGGCATTTATCAACGTATCACGTAAGCGTACCTAGTTACACAAGCATGTTCCTATCTACCTGTCACACTACCAACCTGGACGTGTGTGAGTTGTTAAGAAAGCGAAAGCAAGATGGTACTCACTTAATATGTATGACTATTCGAGGTACCACGCATGTAGAAGTGCACGTTTAGTCTACACTATCAATTATCATTTCCTTAGCAACTTGACATGTCAATCTTGAGATACTGAAACTCGCCGTAACATCCTGATGGTAAAACTCGAACGATTGTAGACTGTTCCGTTTCCCCATAGCCGGCTAACGGCACATTGAGAGTAATCCCGGGATGGACAAGCCACCGCCGAAGCACCACCGTTGAACTGGGTACACAAGAAGCTGCACGACGAAGGCACGAACTCCCGCCCCAGCTGCAATCCTGATAATTGTCACAAACAGCCGATTATGTGTAATCAAGGACACAACGTGCTATTTGTTTGCTATTTGTTTAACACCGCGCACCACCTAGACCGTAAATGAATGGTAACAGTGGCCTTAACTAGGTACCGAAGGTATGACGGGCTCGGCCTACGGACATCAAGACGGGTCTCAGTTTGGGGGTTGCTTGTGCCTGGTCTCTTAGTATTAGAATGCCTCCCGGTGCCGGGAGTATCGATACCCTAACCATCTGGCGCTCACGGGCAACTTTTTCTTTGCACTCTTGAAGAAGAAGAAAGAAAAAAAGTATTATATAAATAGCTACGCAAAAAGGATTAAATAGGTAATTTATTCCCTACACTAGTGTAGTGTAGATAAATAACAATCCTAGTAAAGCTAGATGGGCCATGCACAGACGGACGTACATGTAGAACTTGACTTCACAGTAGATGCAACAAGCACAAACACAGCCCGTTCTCCTGTGATTGACCATATAAATGCAAGTTGTGGTAGGGTGTACGAAGAGTTGCTGATGTGTGTTTCCAGGTTTAAAAGTACACTATCATATCATATCATATCATAGGTGCTGCTGTCATGGGTATATAGAGGAGAAGAGCCAAGTTGATGGACTCGATACTGTGGCGTCTGCCGGCGGTGGTCAAAGTGACAGAAACTAGACCAGTAAGCAGACATGGGCTCACAAGAATTCCCTAAAGTGACGACACATTTTGTGGCCCAGCCATGAAGTTCTTGTTGTTGGTACGCGATATTGCCGGGTCCTCCCGTGCGCAATGACCATCCCGCGATCTCAATATCTACTCATCTGCAGTACGTATCGGTCAACGAATGGGGATGAGAAGTGTGCATTTTGTCAAGGTTTGCACTAACAAGCTTGGAAGTTTGGCATATTACAAGTAGATCAGGCCATTACATAGCTACGGCAGTGCTTAGTAAATATTGGGAATGGATAGTGTCATACCGACTCGAATGCTGGTAAACAGATCCGGGGAAGTAGCACGTTAGTACCGTAAGTATCTAGGTAATCTACCTAGTGTAGATATTTTACACTATCACATTATACCGGAGCGGATACCGTTGACAAACAGATTCTCGGAATATTTATCCGCGACTTGGATTTCTAGGCTCTCGGACCTTGTTGCGATGACCTACAATTAGAAATGTACCGAGTTAAACCAACCGGAAGCAGACCACGACGGTGGCTGAGCCGAGAGCAAAACAAAGCCACCTGACAAGATATGCCCACGAAAAGCGAAAACGTCAACCAAACAAGACGCTATTGCCTAATGGCGAATACGAGTAATCCCTCTCCGGGAATGCATAATGCTGAGAGTTGACGTCGTTTTCTTGTTGTATTCCAGCTATTGTTAGGTATATGTTGCATCGATGCTCAGATGCTGCAGACAGTTGGCGGTCAGCGGGAGATGGTGATTCTGTGCCCCGCCAGTCAGGGTCCTACACTAGGTAGATTACACTCCTTGACCAAAAGAAGCTTTACAGACCCTAGGTAGAGTCTAGAAGTTCACTAGGTACATAAGCCAACAGGGCAGAGAATTTGAAAAAAGAAAAAAAGAAAAAAAAAGATCCGGATGCTAAGCATGAAAGCTGGGAATGCATTGCTTCATAATATCTGTGTATCAATAGGTGGGAGACGTGTGCTTGTAGATAGATAATGTGCATTGTAATCATGACCCTTGAATATCGACAAATTAAGGAATATGAAGCCAGGGATCTAGAAAGGAGGAGAATAGTTATATGTACCTAATTTGTATCTGGTATGTACCACCGTTGATCTGCTGACAAAGTACCTCTAAACCGGTGGGTACCTACATTGATACCTGCATATATAGATATGTACCTTGGTATGGTATGTATATAGTGCATCTTATGTACATATGCATGCTACAGGATACAAGGTTTGGCCCTTACAAATGCCCATGGTTTAGGTTTGTACAAGTAGTGAGATATATCGACTGATGGAATTGGGAATGCTGCATGTGTATGCATATATATTTAATGTAGTGTACTGCAACTTGAAAATCTGTCCCTTGCACATGCAGTACTAGTCCTACCGTCACTGGCGTTCGAGGTTCGATCGATGTTAATGTGGATTCGTATTCGTATCGGTATTTGCAATTTTATACTATTGTGTGCACATGGGGGGAAAAAATCCACTTCTCGATTGTGGCGATAGGGAAGTAGTGTTGTGTACCTAGACAAGTACCTAGATAGGTCCAATGTCCCCCTTACGATACACACTCTCTATCACCATGGCCCGTCTACATTTAGGTGCACAAGGTAATTTGCTCAGGCTTGGAAGAACCCACCGCGGTAGGGGGTAAGTTATAATGGTGCTGAACTAGAGCGAAGTACCTCAAGTACCCGGGATGGCTAATTTAATCATCTAGTACATAAAGAACATGGGAGCTGCAGATGTGCCAATGGCATAATGCTGGCTGCATCTTGGTCAACGATCAAAATAAGTGCACCCACCTCCTAACTTCAAGTCCATATCACCACCATCGTCCTCATCCCACCTAACACCTCGACCACCGAACCTCACCACACCCTCTCTATACACATTTTATTAGTATTGATTGCTTCATTACCGATAGTCGCATCCTGAGCAAGTTAATTGAGGTTTTCCATCTCAATTTACCGTGTGCGTGGGCTGCATTGGCCTGCCCGTCTGTAGAGTTTTCAACAATACTCCCTTTTTTTTTTCCCCCGATCCATATTACAAAAATGGGGGGTCTCAAAGAAGTCCTCTACTATATGTTCCACCCAAACCAGCTTCGCGCTATCATACAGTGGTAAGTCAATCTCCTCTTTTCGCGTCTAAACCGTGCCGCACTCCTGCGTGGCATGAGCGCGCCACATTGGTTTCGCTAATTCGTAATTCCTCTTGCACAGGAAAGTATGGCACGAACCCGTTCACCAGCGCGATCCCTCCAAGGAGGCGCCGACTCTTCAGTCGTGCTTCAAGTTCCTCAATATGACGAGTCGCAGTTTTTCTGCCGTCATTCAAGAATTGAATCATGAAATGCTCGTCCCCATCGCCCTTTTCTACCTCGTGCTGCGTGGTCTCGACACAATAGAGGATGATATGACTATTTCTGCCTCTGTCAAGGAACCCATGTTGCGCGAGTTCTATAAGAACCTAAATAAAGATGGCTGGACCTTTGATGGTAATGGCCCTGACGAGAAGGATCGCGAGCTGCTCGTTCACTTTGACGACGTTATAACTGAGATGAAGAAACTCAAGCCCAACTACTACAGCATCATCGAGGATATCACCATCAAGATGGGCAAGGGTATGGCTGATTATGCCATTAACGCTGAATTCCAGTCTGGTGTCGTGACTGTCGCGGAATATGAGGAATACTGCCACTATGTCGCGGGTCTTGTTGGTGAGGGTTTGACGCGCCTTTTCGTTGAGGGCGGTTACGCAAACCCCGCTCTTCTCGAGCGTATGGAACTCACCGAGAGCATGGGTCAGTTCTTGCAGAAGGTGAACATCATCCGTGACGTACACGAGGACTTTGTGGACAGCCGACGTTTTTGGCCCAAAGATATTTGGAGCAAGTATGTCGACAAGTGGGAGGATCTCTTCGATCCCAAATATCGCACCCAGGCCATACATTGTAGTTCCGAGATGGTTCTCAACGCCTTAAAACACGCCGACGAGTGCTTATTCTACATGGCTGGCATCAAGGAGCAAAGTGTCTTCAACTTCGTCGCCATTCCTCAGACTATGGCCATTGCTTCCCTAGATCTCGTCTTCCAAAACCCCAAGATTTTCTATAGCCACATCAAGATCACCAAGGGTGATGCTTGCCATTTGATGACACAATCAACCCAAAACCTGCGCCTCGTGTGCGATGTCTTCCGAACATACGCGAGACGGATAGCCCTAAAGAACGATCCAAGAGACCCTCACTACCTCGAGATTAGCATGGCGCTTGGCAAGGTCAGTTTATCACACCATATTTCCTAGGTTGACGTAAATACTAACATGCCTATATAGCTCGAGCAATTCATCGAGACATTATTCCCGTCACAAGACGCGAAGAATGTAAAGGCACTACATGCAGAAAAGGTCAACCAGTCAGCATCCTCGGGTGATTTCTGGGAATCATTAATGCTGGTAGTGGCCGTCTTATTTTTCTTGTTACTAGTATCAGGTCTTATGGTACGTACACCCCTTGCTAGTCTACATATCTTTGCTTACCATAGGAATAGCTTGGTGCTGCCTGGGCAATGGGAGCCCGGTGGGATACGATTCTAAGCGGCGGGTTCGCCTCGAGCGTTGAAGAAGCCGCTAAAATAACAGCTAAGATACCTCACGGAGAGTTATAATGGCCTTCTTGTACTACTAATATGAGGGCTCACTTACCCTTACTTATGATGACGAAGTATTCTAGCACAATAGCATATCGGCACGGGCGCCGTCGTGACTGGGACCTAATGAGGTGGTTTCGGTCAGGGGAACAGACCAGGGGAAAGGTTTGTTCAATACATCATACATCTGCTTGCTACTTAGCCGACAGCAGTGATCATTAATTATTAATCTTACCATTCTTTGGCTTAGTCTTCCGTCGTGGTTTCGTGCTCTACTACACCACAACCCCGACATGGATAAGTGGGGGAACTAAACTAATCGAACCTACCTACCCTAATTCCAAATGCACGGATGTCAAATTACAGTCCAGTCTTTTCTCAATGACTGTGGCTGTGCCGAGAAGTGCTGATATCAAACCAACCCATCACGAGGAGTACCGAGCCCCAAAGCGGCTCGTAGGCACTCAATAGTTGAGAACCCGCTCTTTGTTGAAATAGGCGGGCTTTGCTGTCGAGGATCGCGAACAAATCACACAATCCCTTACTATTTGCGTTTCCATTTCCAACTCTACTATTCATTTAGTGCTTAGCTTATTTGCTGTATGTTCTATAGTAGCTAGCTAACTTTTATGTAAGCTTTTAAGATGGTATGGGGCATAAACACGTAAATGGAGGTTGTGTTATTACTAAGTCGCTGTCCCTTAGTAAGACTACTAAGACTACTACTAATATTCCCCAACTGAGATATGCGGGGTAGAAAGATGTTATGGGAATCCTTATCTGCGGTTCATCCATCCATCCCTCCCTCCCACTTACCGGTTACCGTCACATCCTCCGATCTTTGTTCCATCTTATTGGCGCGATTCATCAGCCATGTCATGCCATGCCGTGCCGTCTTATACTAGTAACTCGAAACCGAGTACGATGGAGATAAGGTATATAGATTGATCTCGATCTTGAGAGGGGAAAAACGAATACGACATGTGTGTGGTTTGCATTGAATGTTTGAAAATAGTATATATGTATATGTGTATATGTATGTACTTCGGAGATACCACCCGCTACCTGGAAAGGACGGAAAATATACATGCACAGGTAGGTCGTGGTTCTTTTGCAATCGGCAGTGAAACCCGAGCATGTTTTGTCATACCTATGATAAGATATGACATGATATATCGGGTATCAAGGATATCCATCCGCCTCTCGACATGCTTTCTCTCTCCATCTCTAATATGTCCTGAAAACGCTTATAGTTCGCTAAAACCCAAGTCTTGCCTTGCCTTTCCTCCTATACTTCTTTACCGCTCGCTAGAAAATCAAAATCAACCGCCGTGCTGCGCTTCTAAAAGAGGAATAAAAAATGAGCGGGCGGGAATAGCTTTCCCCTATAAGTGGTAGGGAACGATAGATTCGAGATTCAAGATTAAGGATTGGTTGGAGTTCCCTCTTTTCTTTATGCGGATAGGTAGGTAAGGGGTTATCTACTGGTTTCCGTTGTTGGCGATGGCACTGGTGGTGCCCCGGACGTTCCTCCGCACGCTGGCACCCGTGGCGGCAGCGAGCTCCTTCATGCGGTCCGAGACGGCAGTCGGGTCTGTCAGGCCCTCGAGGGCCATGAGGTAAGCCGCGAGACCGGCGACGTGGGGCGAGGCTGTGATAGTAAGTTAGTATAAACCTTATCTTGACCATGAAACTACATGGGTTGGGTTAGGTTAGGGTATAACTTACCCATGGAGGTCCCGCTCAGAGTTTCTGTGGCATCATCATCGGTAATACCGACACTGAGGACATCAACACCCGGCCCGTAGATATCAACGACGTCGCCGAAGTTGCTGAAGCTTGCGCGCTGGTCGTTGGTAGCGTCCAAAGCACCGACGGTGATAGCGTCAGGCGCGCTGGCAGGGCTCGTGTTACCGGCGTCCTGGGCTTCGTTACCAGCGGCAACGACGGGCACGACACCTGCAGCTGCGATGGCGGCAATAGCGTTATTGATGGCGCGCGACTGACCGCCACCCAAGGACATGTTCATGACGGCCTTGCCCTTCAGGTTCTTGGTGCCGACGTCACTCTCCACAAAGTTGAGGCCGTCGAGAACATCGGCGTTGGTGCCGCCTCCGTCAGCGTCCAAGACCTTGACACCGATTAGGGTGACCTTCTTGGCTACGCCGAATGTGGCGCCGCCGATAGTTCCCGAGACGTGAGAACCGTGGCCATTCTCATCGGTGTCCTGATGAATGTGTTAGTTTCTGATATCCGACTACCAAACCCTCTAATCATGCACGATAGGGTATAAATGATAACTTACAGCTGAACCCTCAATGGCGTTGAACTCCAAGGTAGCACGTCCTTGGAACTCTGAGTGGGTAGTCCGGATACCGGTGTCTACTACATACGCCGTGATGCCTTCACCGGCTGAGTCGTCGAAAACGTAGCTGTCCTCACCGGCCTGGGCGTGGCTAAGGCGAATTAATCCTGGGGGGGCGTTGGCCTGGGCAACCAATGCTGAGATATTGACGTATTGGTTAGCCTCGATGTAAGATACCATGTCCAAGGCATTGATCTCGGCGGCCATGAGCTCGTCACTTTCCATTGCTGTGGCACGCCAGCCGTTGGCCATGGAGAAAGAGCGGATTCTTGTCGACAGGAACTGGCCTGCAGTTCCACGCTTGTTCAGGTTGCGTTTCTGGATGGCCGTCCGGATGGAGGCCTCTTGGGCGTCGATATCATCGCTGTTGAACGTGCTGTTGTACACCACAATATACGAATTGGGAACGATGTTCTTGGCATCTGGGTTGCTGACGAAGGCGCTCACTTTCGGTACTGACTCGACCTCGGTGTTGAAGTTGCGGACGGGGCTAGCCAGTGTGCCCAAGGGGGCGAGGGAGAGCAGACCCGCGAGAAGGGTAGAGAATTTAGGAGCCATGTTGACTAGATTGCGAAAGAAACCGAATTGACGGGTATGAGATTTTCTTCGACTGTCACAGACAAGGTGAAGAAGGAATGAAAGTTATCTATAGGCGGTTGAAAAAGATTGGCCTGAAGCACAAAAAACTAACTGCCGGCTTATGGGGTTGACGAATTGAAATATACGAAAACGTGATCCGTTCGAGATGAGAGATCGTCGGTGGTCGGGGTCGACACGGAGCGTAGAATGGGATAAAATATACTACCAAAATCAAAATGAAGTGGTGATATATGATAAATTGGATGAGATGGGGAGAAGGAGAGAGTGGCGGTATCTCAACTCAAACGGTTCCCGTGTCTATCAAAGACCCTCGGAGGTGTTTCAAACAAAGAGCGGGAGAGAAATGAAAGAGGGAAAAACAAGGTTCAGGTGAGGGGAAAAGAGAAGAGAAGAATGAATATGGAAGATCAAGCAAGAACAGAAATAACAATCTAGATTACCTGGTTGAGGGTGGTGGTGGTGGTGTGGTCTTTAAAGAGCCGACTTATGAGGGCCGGTCTTGGCCTCGGGTAATTCATTTCATCCTAGAGACCACAACAAATCATAAAAGCCCATACACTAGATTTCACATTTCACACTACCTACCTAGATTTCTACTGTACATCCACATCCATACAATGCCCAGCCCGTCCTGCGACTGTGGTTACGTAGGTAGTGGTAGTGTTTGCGCCCATGTTCTACAGTACCCGTGTTAGCGTGTGAACGATCATTCCCAAGTGGGAAGAGAGGGAACGGGGCAGAGGCTAAGCATGGGGTAAACGGCGTTTGAAAGCCATGTAATCGACGCAGCGCCGTCCCCATACTTGGTGGGAACCTTCGACCGAAAATCAGTGGCCCCCAGCAAGTCAGAGGCTCACGTCGCAGAGGCGCGTAAGGTGGGCTGAGGTTGCAGGACCTTTGCCGCCAAGTCAAACGATTGGTAAATAAGGGCACCCCTGCTCATCTACCCGTATTGAGCTTAAACTCCTTTCTCCTCCTCAAGGATTTCCCCCCTTTCTCTCATCTGCTATTATAGTACCTATCCAATACGTGTAATCTCCTCTGCTCATTGTTGTACTTTCACTTCAGCCTCTACACCACGTCGCTGCACAAGTATAGTAGAATCCAGCCCATCGTAGATCCACCTAGGAACCCCCCGGTCCCATCGGTGGGAAGTTCTGAAAATCACGACAAAAAGGTCCCTGTGACAGTCCAACTGGGGAAATAACAGGGGTCGTTCCGCGACAGACCCCTGGGACATTACATGGCTTGAAATGCTTGAATCTGTGTTGCTGCTGGCTGGGTGCAGCCCTGCTAGGCAAGGCCAAGGACCCAGAGGCGCCCGCTCTTTGAGTCGACGCCTCGAAACACAAACACAGCGAGAGGCGGCGGCCGCAGTAAATCATTCGATGAGGTTTACCCATCGGTAGGCGCAAGCTTTTTGCCTTTTTTTATAGCATCTTTACGGCTTCTCGTTTAACACGGGTAACGGGAACCCTTTTTAAACTCCTTGCGTCGGGATGGCTGCGCATCCGAAGGCTTTTTTTTAACAGAAAGGAAAAAAAAACATGGCGTTGAGGGTGCTAGTGTGTAGTGTAATGTGCCACAGAGTGGTACATAATAACACAACCATCGTTGCATTCGGATTCAGAGATGAGCTATGATTGATTGATTGATTCGTCCAATTCCCGTCGTCGTCACCGCGAGAACGACGCTATCATCGCCAAGAGAACATCGTCGATGTCGCTGAACGCTGAAACGTGCTTCTTGCTTCATCCTAACTCTATACGATAGAGTGTCCGTGTTATTTGGACCGCCGCTGGTTTAGGTAGGTGGAGCCCCCGCGACGGAGGGAAATACCTATTGACGGTCTGTTTGAAGTATGGAGCTACCGAGGCTACCAATATCAACGCTGCTCTGTCCACTACACTACTATTACTACACTGCACGGGTTATCACGTAGTATCTTTTCTCTCTTTCAGGTGTCTGGTAACACTGCGTCGGACCGCTAGGTCGGCCACGCCGTTCACGTAGTTGCATGCGCTCGCTGGCTGGCTGGCTGCGGAGAAAAACCCGCAGCCGAGAAACACGGCATGGCATGCTACCTGTAATAGGGGAGATGCGGTGGTAAGGAGAGGCCTTGACTCAAAATGCGAACAAAGAAAAATCCAAACTACCTCACTAGGTAATTCGATCCCCTTTTACTACAAACGGACAGTTTACCGGCAACGCCGCGTCATTGATATTATATTTATCTCTCCTGCAATGCGTTACATAATTAACCCAGAGACAATCCACATTGATCACTGCTAGGTAGGTGCTAGTGCAGGTCAAAAGCAGGTAAAAGAGCTGAGTTTACTTACATGGTAAGTGTAGCGAGGGATTCAGTACCTGACATGATGTGAGAGTCGTGCATTAGACTCGGTACCTAGCGTCGAAACAACTGGCGGAGGATCCCAGGAGCGATCTCAAACGATCGTTCGGCGCTAAGATTTCAATAACGTCTCGGGTTTATTGACCACGCAGGCGTCTCATCATCGCTTAGTGCAGTCAAACCCACGGACTTTCGCTCTCAACACTACTCTTTACATAGTATGTCTCAAGCAGGTATTTAGATACGCCATTTAACATGTAGAAGTAAAGGGTATAGATACCTAGGTTATCCCTATTTAGCATCATCGCGGGTTGATCTGAAAGAGGCTTAGAGGGTTCTAGAGAAGATGAAAGAATGTCGAGTGCATGGTTAGTGTAACTGATTATCTAGATAAGCCATGAGTGTAGGCTGAGGCTGTGTCTGCACTACGAGCACGACTGCCATTGGTCGGGCGCCCATCTTCGCTGCAAGGCACTCGATTGAGAAATCATGTAGCAGAATTGTAATTGGGATTTGAGGCCCGTGAAACGCTGTACACGATCTCGTGTACTTGTGTTCACTGTGTTGCGATCAATCCATTACCTGCTATACGGAGTATAGGGGTAGGCATATACCAAGTCTGTAGTGTACAACTAACCTAATATGCAGGCACATGAAGCTAATTTGCCTTCCTCTAGGAATCGCCATAGACGAGATTCACAAGGACCGAAGACGACATTTCCAGGCGATTAGGTAGGTAGCCAAGGACACCGCCGTTTCTTTTCTGTGTAACGCACAACGGTGTTTCCATATTCGTGAGATTCCGATATGCAGCAGTCGGAGTTCTGTGACTATGGAACAAGTTACGAATTCTTGTTACCATTAGTCAGGGAAAGTATACTAACAACACGAGGTTAGGAGGTGCACTATTAGTAAGGTAGTTAGGGGAGAAGACTTCGCGCGTTCATTCACCGAATATTGCGAGATGATTGTGGATCGAGTTATAATATATACGCTATATGCTATACCCCCTATTCGACCTTGTAGGTTACAACTACTCTTATATGCCATGGATGTCAATGGCCGTGTAATGTACACTATAATGTAGTGTAGCGGGTTGAAGAACGCTTAAGATGCTCGATATGAAGATCATTGCATTTTATTATGCGTATGTGCACACTACTTTAGAACCTATTAGCCGTCATCTGGGTGTAGTTTCACGTATCGAAGCATCTCATCATGCGCACTCTAATCGAGGTCATGTGTGCATTTTAATCAACCAACCCCTCTTAGATAGACCCTCCGTGCATCAAGTTATCGGGTAGATAATGATAAGTAGCAAATGTGTCGTCATATTTTCAAAGGGATTCTTGAAAACTATTGCCATATGATGTTTTAAATCTTGCAGCAACACAGTTTGTCCATGGAATACTCCCCACACGGCGAAAGTGAAAGTTGTTCAAAATAATAAATAATATCACAGGTGCGCCTAAGAACCTGGATCACAATAGCAAAAAGTAATGGTAGTGTACACATGGAATCGATTAGTAGATACCGACAGGTATGCTAAAAGTAGGGTTAGAATCGGGTGTTGCGTTCTGGCGTCCTGCGGCCGTCAAGATTCACATATTAAATGCGACCGTCATATAATAACCCACCTACCATATGAGATGCAAGTATGATAGAGATGATCTATCAACCATCAAGACTCAAAGAAACAAACCAAGCTATGAGAGCACTGATGACCGCGCTATGCCCGGCTTTCACTCGTACGACAGGAGAAACAAAGTTTTTTTTTTTGCTTCTTCCATTTACTTTTTTACTTTCGCCCCTATCATGTCATCTCATCTCCGAGGTTCAGACTGGATACGGGAAGCTCCGATCACCAGAGGTTTTGTCGTCCCCGGTGACGGCTTAGATACTGACTAAGAAAAACGGGATGTGGCTGGCCAGCTTGCCATCTTACTATGATGCCATTCGTTATTTTCCAGCCACACATGGTGCCCAGATGGGCGTTGTTGCTTGGAGCCACATCTAAGTGGACGAGACAAGATCGAGAGCCGTCCACAGATGGTTCTTCGTTTAAAGTTGAGTGGATGGTGGTGGTGGTGTGCGGAGCCAGAGTAGCCAGCCATTGTGAGCCATATGTAGGAGCGTTGGAGAGGTGAGTGCATGTGGACGCAATCACGAGCATTTATGGGTCGTTGCATGTCTACAGCAGAGACGCTTGCAAGGGTGAATGAAGGAGATGGAAGAGAGGGGTAGAGAGGCGAGGGGACGCAATAACAAAATGCATCGTGATGTACAAATGCTATGAGAATGAAATGCACGGGTTAGCAGTATGCGAGGAGACGGGGTAAAACAGATTGCTTTTTTGTCAAGTGAGGTAATAGTAGATAGTCGGGTCAGACAGATATCGAAAGTTGTTGAAGGTTAGGTACCTACAGGCAGGCGTGTTATTCATTTGCTACCTATCCCTCTTATCCCTTATCAGAGCGTTATCTACCGGATTTAACATCTCACAATAGTGGGGCCAGGCCGAGGAGATTAGAGAGGCTGCATATGCTAGTTAGATGGGTACCTGACCATGCTATATAAAACATGTGATCTGTGGGGTACCGGGCTATCTAATCTAATCGTAGTTAATACACTGCTAGTATATTCCAGTTCTGACATTAGGTACCCGATAGCACCTATCAGCACCTATAAGCACTACCTAACCACAAATACCGGGACCCACCCCTCTACCACGAAGTAGGTACTACTAGTACTAGAATGTAGGTAAGTCTACATGCTCTCTCTCGCACCATCCTACCCCCCTCAGAACCCCCCCTCCACTAATCCGCTATCCAGAGCGATTCCCAAGAGTCCACCTCGACGGCACCTCCACAAGCAAATCAGCCCAGACTCTGGTCAATTTCCTGCATCCCGACAGAGACGGGCTTGACACGACATCACACTCACACTCTGCTACTCGTAGTGCATGTGCCTGTTCCTTACTCGCTGAGCGACTCTGGTGGGATCCCGTCCAATCCTGAAAATTCTTTCCTCTGCCAACCTGCGCCAACCTGCGCCAACCTGTCCCAGCCTGCAACCTGTATTACTGCCGTGTCGACTTGTATCGAATCCGTGTAGACTCGACAGAAAAGACACACCACAGTATCACCATCTTCGCCATCTCCACCATCAACCAGGTCCCGACTAGTACCAACCAGTAATCCACTCTGTCTTCATCCACTTTCCGACCTTATCTTGCCATATTTGCGTATCAGTCCACAACCTCGCAGGACACGCGACCATACATCAACTGTACCTTACTTCGACCGCAGTCTGAACATCGCTCCCAACTAGGCACCCGATCGCCAACTCCCACCCAAGCCCAACCTTATCGATTGTCATATTTCTCCTCCTCTTTACTGTCAACACCGCCATTACCGTCATCACCGGTACCATCCTCACCACCCTCGCCACTACTACCGCTGGATCGACAACTCTCTTCTATCTAGGGTTCATACAATCGTGCCTTTCCGGCTTGTCTTGTCCGCTGCTGTTGCCATAATCTGCCCCGACGTCGGGGAGTAGGCTAGGCTGCCCGCTTAACCATCCTTCCCGTAAAGACACTGGTCATGACCGCCGGGACCTCCTGACACTGGTCACGATCAACCAAGCACTCGACGTCATGGCTATGGCCGTAAGGGAGTCCGCCGTATTTCCGCCTGAAGATATCGTCGTTCGTGACGCTTTCGACCCTCCATTTACCAGAGATTCCTATCTAACACGAGACGTGTCGATCGACCGGAATCGTCATGTCGATCGCGACGACGATGATGATCGGGATGACGAAGGAACCGCCTCGGTAGAGCTGGCTGCTATCATGACGGCTACTTCGACACCCGTGACTCCCGGCCCCTCTAGCCCACCCCTGGAACCACCCAAGTCGGCCGATTTCATTCCGCCGACCCGCCCTAGTAGTACGCCCTTCCCTAATGCTCAACAAGGTCCATCCGAGATTCGCTGCTTAACCTGTCAACCGGCCTGCCTCGATCCCGACGTGCGTCTGCTACAAGGCCCTATTACCACGGCTACTATCGACGAGCACCCCGTTTTGACCCTTACTCAGCTGCCTGCCGAGATTCATGAGTGTATCCTCGATCACATTTTCGGCTATCGTGTATCTACCTCTTCCCCAAGTTCATTAAGCATACCTAGTGTTAATGCCAGGAGTTGGAGCACGGCTCTGCGCCACTCGAGGAGGAAGGAGTTATCCAACCTTGCCTTAGTTAGTCCATTATGGCGAGATCTAATCCAAGAGAGGCTATACCGACATATTAAGCTCAAGGCGACCGTTTCCGCTGCCTTCGAGGTCATGGACTTTTTCTTGCAGCATAATCACTTAAGTACATATGTTAAACATGTCGAGATTTGGTTTCCTGTCTTTCAACCCAAATTTCCTCATTCGGTTTTAGAAGAGGGTTCGTTGGCCTTGCCTACGGTTTCCCCCGAAGGAATTGCTAGTGCCACCTACGGCTTACCTACCGACAATGCCACCATGAACGAAGTATTCTCGCTCGTTGGCCAGACATTCCCTGAGGCGCGAGTTATGACCCTTGAGGGTGGGGAGAGAAAGAAGGCACCACGGGTACGTTATAACGTTCCTGGCTCTGGTCTCAACACCGGGGATGAAGATCTACCGCAAATTCCCACTATCCGAACCCTCATTGTCAAGGGTCAGTGGAATATCATACGGCAACCCAAGGATTGGGAAACCATTTCAAAAGCATTGCCAAGTCTTGAGGAATGGCATGGCACGTATGCTAAGCCTAAATCCAAGAGCTACCTAAGCATGGCCCACACACTAGATATACTGGACCATAAGATTACTAAACTTAACCTTTGCCTCGAGTGCGATTATCGAAGAGAGATCACCTGCCCGCCCTATTACCTCAAAGTGTGCGAGCAGGTTCACTGGTGTGAAAAATTGGCGAGGGCAGCGAGTCATCTCGAGCACCTCTCTTATACGGGCCGCGTTTGTCACAGTTTCTTTGACATCTTGGCTCGGTATACAAATCCACGGACAACTCGTCTGAAGACAATTGATATCACAGTCAAGAATTGCTGCAGGCAGAATGCCCAGTGGAACGAATCCGGCTCAGGTATTACCGATATGCACTTCATCAGTGCATTCGAGCAGCTCGTCTTGAGTGGCATCCGCGCTTTAGAGCGGCTCAAAACGGTAGATCTGTTACGGATTCGTTACGTTGATCTTGGTATGTGATGCCCCCCTTACTTCCTGTACTTTGGCTCGCGTGTTAACTATCGAACCATAGATTCGCCGGTCCCGCCTCTAAATCCATATTTCCTAGTACGAGATGGATGGTGTTCTGGCGTCTGGAGTGAGCACATACTAGAGGAAATCCACCGCGTGCGGCCCAACATCCGCTTCAAGGAAATTGTCGATAGTTTCGGCGAAGTGGGCTATAACAAGGAGGGGCGCTTAATCATCAGCCCGGATTTCCCCAAATCGCGCGTGCTCTCCCTCAAGCTATCCAACTACGCCATGCTTTCCGGGGGGATAACAATTCTATGAACGGCAATAGCGGATTTGACAGACTTACCTGACGAAGTGCGACGGTAGCACAGGCGAACGGGAATAGCAAAAACCAATAATACGTCCCACGAGACGATCATACGTGCACATTTAGTGACCACACGGACGCTAAGGCCTCGAACCCCCAAATTGGGGTTTCCGTCACCATACTTTCTAGACATTTCTTGGCGTTTCGAGTTCGCATCCCAGGCCAGCCAAGATACAGCCCAAGCTTGATTGCGGGGTAGCATCGAGCCGTTTGGCTTTTGCATCTGGAAATTCTATGACATTGCCGAGGGGTGTGTTTAGCCTTGCTGTTTTTCTAATTCTTCCGCACATAATACCCACAATGATACTTTTCACGGCGTTACAAGGTTGTACGGGAACGCCAGTGTTTACGATAAAAGGTCAGACTAGGCCTAGATGTATCAGCAGCACCGAGATGAGCAAGCCTGATGCTTTTTTCTCCTCTCGGCTCCTCACACAAAATTACAGCTATTAAATATAGCAGAAAACGAAAATGATGAATAGACAAATTGCTCTTGTACACCATTGCGTGCCCTGAGTTTCTAATCTACATGACCATGATCCGTGACTGACTAACTGACTAACATCATGTCTAAGGAGTCCCTAAGTCGTCTATAATCAGCCCTAAGATGAAACAGTTGACAGCAAAAAAGGCGAGGGAAGATAGCCATAGACCGGGTACAAATGTGCTCAGCCCCAGGAACTCGAGGTTGTAGCCTTGCTGGAGCCATAACCCCTGGGTCGAGACCCAGAGTGTGAGGGCGGTTACACCCAGCACAGGTTTCCTCAGTAGTGACGAGTTCGGGAGATAGAGTGGGAGGAAGACCATGTACCATAGGAAATACTAGGAGAATTGGATGCGCGTTAGTAAGGTTATCAGGGGGTAGAGAGAGTTGTTCATGGTGGTGAATGGGCATGGATAGGGGAAGGGGATGTGAGAAAGCGATACGTACCTGGCTTGTGCAAACTTTGTTGAAAGCCACGAAGGCAAAAGTCTGGGCTAGCATCGTGGTTGGCAGGTCTTTCTTTGCGCCCACGAACGGGATCAGGACGGTGGAAAGCAAGAGCTGGGGGAGAAAGGCCATGGACTCCATCTTAGATGTCCAGTGTTGGACCGCGTATTGATTTGATGGTGGTGGTAACGCGGAAGTAGATAAGGGAGAGGAGGAAGAGGTTAGATATAGGAGCACATTGTAAGGGCTGAAGTTGTGTCTGTGGTCGATCCGCGTCACATGGTGCAGGTATGTGTGCGTCACGAACGGCATCCCGTAGAGCCCGTACATGGTAATGTTAAGGCCCATAAAGGTTGCGAGGCTGATGAGGGTGAGCTGGATGCGGTCCCACGTTGCAAAGGCTACGATGTATCCCAGCGGCGTCGTCTTGCTGACCTCTCTCTTTATTTTTCCCCCACGTGCCATGTGCTCATCATCCATCCACCAGATTACAGCTGGCGCGTATATAAAAGGGTAGATCTTGAAATGCACGCTGAGGCCGAGCAGTGCGCCAGCCACCACTACCCTCCTCTCCATCACAGCCCACAGCAGCGCTGTGACGAGCACGCCCAGCAACCCCTCTGAGCTACCCCGAGTGCTGATGGTCGCGACCATGGGGTTAAGAAGCCAGATGCTTGCGAACCGACAGGCTCGGTCAAGCGGCATGTGTGTGTGGCGCTGCAGGACTTGGATGATCAGGTACCCTGCTAACAAGTCCGCGGCGGCAAAGAGGACCTTGCCCAGTGAGAAGCAGAAAGCACTGGGGAGGGTAGTGGGGTAGAGAAGCCAGGCTAGGAGAGGTGTGTACCGGTATGTCTCCCGCTCATATGGAGAAGCCGAAGAGGAAGAAGAGAATGTGAAGCGCGCTGCGTCCGTGAAGACGAGATAGTCGATGTCGGTGTACTTCACCGGCGAGTTGGCGTCTTGCCATAGCCCGTACAATAACATGCCGATGCGCAGCAGGGCGGCTGAGGCGAAGAGCGGAAAGGGCCGCGATATCAGGGCTGTTATTTTGGAAGCCATTTTTAAAATATAATTTGAAATGGTGGATAGATAGATCACTTATGTGCCATGTACTGCGCTGCACTGCTTTGCCTTTGTATCTTGAGGTTGAATTCAGGGGTTGAACCCCTGTCTCACGCCGTCAATAGAGCTTGACTAGTCGGCAATTACTTGGCTAACCTTGAATCAATTGTTAGGATCCTATGTTGATATTGAGTGCAGATATATGAGATGGAGTCATGTTACCTTGTGAATATCATGTGTTGTGCAGAGCGAGATGAGAATAATGTGATGTTGTTATAGAGCTTTTGTATACACTAGAGGATATCTACTAGAGATAGGTGTTCTGAGTACACTCACTATCAAGAAAGTCTCCAACTGTAACCAGCTGTGACAGCCCTGTCAACGTCTGGCACGAACGCCCATTCACTGATCCTCACAACCCTGCACAGCAACCGATAACTGACAGAGCCGTTCATTCACTTACCGGTGAACAACACTGACAAACTTGTGTATCAACATCGAGATCTAGTATGTCCGAAGTTGTTGTGCCAAAAACGAAGGACAGCCCTACGAGAACTGGTGTTAAGAGAGACTACCAAGGCAAAGAGAAGAAAGCTATGGCGGCACAACCAGCAGCGGATCATCCCCGCAATGCCTATACCTCCATGTTCGAGTCCTTCCGAGATGAGCTCGATGAGCATCACGACCGCCGCATGAGGATCGGAAAGGTATCGCGGGACGTCACTTCGATAAGCAAGAAGATGTAAGCCCAACCATCTATCCATCTGCTTGTCTCGTTTTGTTACTCGCTCGCTTCCGGTTTAAGGAATGATATGCTGACTTTTTGATTTTCATAGTATATTCTCACTACAACGGTAATTAAATTCACTTTCTTTCTGTCTTTCTCTCTTTCACACAAAAACTACACCTCTCCCATGATAATGTGGACATTACCTTCCAATCTCATACCGTCCTTCATTATAACTCATTATGCGTATGCCTAACCAAAGTAGCGTCCGGAAGCTCTCCCAGCCCATCCCAGAGCGCATCCAGACTGAGATCGACAACCGCCTGAAGGAAATCGCTGAGCTCCTCTCGACCATCCAGGCTGATGTACAGGGAATGAACCGCCAGCGATATCCTCTGATCTGCCTCGAGGAGTTCGTAGAGGCGGTCTCATTCGCGCACTACCTGCGCCACCAGACACTGATGACGCCCGCCGAGGCCCAGGCTGCGCTCCCAGCAGACATCCAGCTGACAGGGTCCGACTATGTCTTCGGCATTTTCGACCTCACGGGCGAGATGATGCGCTTTGGCACGGCCGTCACAGCGCTGAGTGGAAGCATGCCTACCGGCGACGGATCCCAAAAGGGGGATGGTGAGAATGGTGGAAACGACGAGAAACGCACCATCCTGGCTGATATGCAGGACGTGAGCTCGATGCTGCAGACCACGCCAGTACTGGGCAAGCCCAACATCTACGCGAAGAAGCTCGACATCATGATCGAGCAGGTGCGCAAGGTCGAGCGCATTGGCTACGGCGTCACTGTGCGCGGCAACGAACGCCCAAAGGGCTGGGTGCCTGATCTCAATGAGGGATACGGCGGTGGTGGCGATGATATCACCATGGCGGACTGAAGACGGGGTTTTCGTGTTCTTTTCAAAATCTGTCTTAAGGGGTATTTGCCTATCTGTGTTTGTCCCTGCCTCCTTGCGTTGCAAAGTTCGCATCAGGTATATTCATGAAGTCAAATGTCTCTTCATGTAGGCGGGAATGGCGTTCATGTCGTTTGGGACGAAAAAGGGAAAGGGAAGGGAAAAGTCCTAGCATAGTATTCACATTAGATGAACAATGCGTAAGGCCACGGATAAAATACATTCATTCTCAATGAGCACGCGTTTACGTGAATTTGGCGATAGCAGCGTGTGAACTTTTGTTATATTGATTCCCGGAATGACCTTCCAAATTTTGACATATTGCTTATAACAGCAACTCAAAACACTATCGTCGTGTCACAGCACATAAGTTACGAGCTAACTGGTAGTCTGTGCCTAGACCGTTGTGGCTTTCGGCAGTGATGGAATGGTCCAGCTAGTCACTTCTTGGCCCTGCAGTGACGACGTCATAAAATACTCACGAGGTATCCTCAAAGAACACAAGAAGTACATGCGAGAAATAAGGCCCCGTGGAAATCATCTGGTATTATAACTGTGGTATCATAAGCTCCTCCCATCCCATTGGCAGTAAGCAGTTAGTCCAAGAACGACTCTCTCCCTCTTATCCAACATCATCCCATGCTCTTCGTCGCAGCGCAATACCAGGCTCGCGCATCTTCCCAAATCATTACTTTATTTTGTCTTAATTCATCTTGTTCTTCTCATTCTAATCCTGCAGAACTAGAACCAAAAACATCACGTCCATATTCTCCAGTGCCGTTGGAACCCGGTTTACTTTATATCGCGATCGCGTAAAACATCTGGGCATATAAAACGGGGGGGTATAAAATTACTTTGTTTCTTTGTTTGGTTTTCTTTTCTCTTTTCTTGGGCTCCACCATTGTGTGGTCACATACACCAGGCCACTTAGACAGTCTCGCGCTCAGACTTGACGCGAGCCTCACGGGCCTTCTCAGACCAGGGGAAGTGGAAGACGGGAATGATGAAGAATGAGTTACTATTAATGCGCATGTTAGCCAATGGGTATCACCAAAAGAGGTTGGGCGGGGTTGATCGTACCTAGTGTCGGCAATACCAGCGAAGGCATTGTACCAAGCCAAGAAAGCGGCAAGCAAGCCAAAGACGCCACCGGCCTTCTGAAGGCCAACGGAAGCGGTGGCGTTGCCGTTGCTCTTGGCGAACTCGCTGACGGCCAGGAACAGGAAGGCCAGGTCAAGTGTCAGGAATAGCGAGAAGAACATGACGGTGGAGCGCAGAGTGAGCATGAGCAGGATGAAGGTGAAGATGAACCAGCCGGTCAGGAAGAAGCCGAGCACCGAGGCCGTGTCGGCACCGTCGTAGTTAGTGAGGACGTTGAAGCTCGGGGTCAGGATGATGGCGTACGAGATCCAGAAACCACCGTACGAGGACAGCGCGGTGGCACCGAAGGTGTTAGCCACAGCCATCTCCCTATAAGATTCGGCATTGTGATTAGCGAAAAATTAAGTTTCTTGTTGAACTCGAAAGGGCCGATGTCGTCCTCCGAAGATGAAACAAGGGAGTGACAATAATAAAAACAGGGGTTGTCACTTACCACATACCAGCGAGGAGCTGGACGAGACCACCGTAGCCATAGGCGAGAGAGAGTGCGATGTTGGGCTCTGCGATGCCGCGCGTCTGAAGGTTCACGAGTGATAGGACGAACGTGGTGAGAGCGAAAGCAGAGAGACCGAGGGGCGCCGGGTTGGCGAACTTCCTATGGGTGGGCGGCTGGTACAGACCGGGTTGGAACTCACCGCCGAAGGCGGCAAGTCGGGGCTCACCTCCAGTGTGTGCGTGGTAGAGGGGGTTGCCGCCGTAGTCGTAGCGCTGGGTCGCGTTGGCGCCATTGACCGAGGCGCCAGTGGTGCTCGGGACAACGTCGATCTCCTTCTCGGCGGGAGCGGCCGCTTGATATTCCGGAGAGGCCATTTTGACTTTATTATTGATATATTACCCGGATGGATTATTAGGCTATGTTATTGTTGAGAATTTTGGATATAAAACAAGCCGGACTCTTCTTATGAGGAATGTGGAGGGGAAACCAATTGATGTGTTAGATGGGGGAGCTTTGCTAGACTGGAGGCGGCGCAACTACCAATTTGCTACACGAAGCAATTGAAACCCTTTGCACATATGAGACAAAGAGGAGAGGAGAGGACTCGATGCAAGAAGAGGTGCGAGCGAGAGGGGGGAATGATATTTATGAATGAATGTGTAGTATACACTATACCGCGACAGGGGGGATGAATAAGTACATGCTAGGTTGGCGGAGAAGCATGCCTATATTCCATGAATGTGGGTGATGGTTGTATTACACTACACTGCAACACTACTGTCTACTACCCAAGTTAGTAGGTGACTATACTACATCTAGATACGTGGAGTCGACCCAATCTCTCCTCTTTCTCTCCTCCGTTTCTTATTCCCTGTGTTCCTATTGACTGATTCCCATTCTTTCTTACACGTATGCTTAGACTACCATAGCTACCAAGGCTCCCTCGCACTCCGTCTAACCAGGGTCCTCCCAGCTACCCCAGTTGTTCAACCCCCGCCGACTCAAATACCTAAGAACTGGGGTCGGGGTTACATCGCAGTCATCTTAACAAGTCATCTTATGGGCGGAGAGGCATTGTTTAGGGTAAGGTGGGCGGTAAAATGGAAAATGGCCTACTATGTACACTACCATGTCCCTCCCTGCCTATCCCCATTCTTCCGTTTTCTCCTTCAGTAGTTTATGCCTACACTTCCACTTACATCACTTCGACTCTTTTCAGATCACCACTACTACTTACTCTTTCAATCTACGCACATGGTCCGCGAAGGTACACCGTATAGGGAAAGTATATGCAGATGGGTGAGGGAAGTGATTAGCTTGGCGACACGGGGGCAGAGCCTCAGAGGCCCCAGCTAAGTAGCAAACAATGACATTGATACAATCATACTCGGAAAATAAACCGTGATTTGTGTAGGCTGTGCTTTGCAATATGACGAAATTTTACAAGGCTTGGGTTTCCCAAGATACGAATCTACACTACTAGTAGTGTACACATGTTCAATTCCTCTCCCTCCGCTCTCAAAAGAGTGGATTCGAGCCGACTCGCTTCTCTCGAAATTTCATGAAATTTTCACGTCAGGAGCCATGACTTTAGCGCGGCGTAGCCTGGTTGCTTGGTATTGCTGGCTCTCACATTCGCCCCCGGGCTCCAAACACTACACTAGTGTAGCGTAGCTTCGTACCGAATTTCTCAGTAAGATCTTGGCTAGTCACTTTACTTACACGACTTACACTACCGTACACCACCACCAAGTGGTGTATGTACTAATGAATATCCTAACCTAGGTTAATCTGATCGACAAATTAGGTTTCTTTATAGATTGCCGTGAAGTCAAAAGTGCCAACTTGGCATAGTGTGCCTCGTGCTGCACTACCGCCCTTCCTGGTCGAGGTTTTTTGGGGTTTTGCTTGGACGGACCCGGATGAACGGTTCGCTTTACCTATTGTTGGGGACTCGAGCCCCTGTTTTCTCGTTGTTGGTACGCTACACTAACACTAACGAGTAAGTGATGATACGTAATATAGTACGACTGTCGATGGGGTTACAGACGGGGTACCGAGGAGGCTAAGACAAGCCAATATACACTAGCCTGCCCTGTAAGATCACTTCTATTTGCAGTCAAGGGGTCCATACAAGTTGTTGTACACTTAGGTAGCCCACTAATCACATCATGCTGTACTCCGTAGTGTATGTAGTGTATGTAGTGTAATAAATTCCCACCGCGATGTCCTCGATTCCGTGTACGGTCCAGAATCATCTTGTTTCATTCAATTACCGGGGCAATATGGGTATACTATGTATGTATGATATGAGACAATGTAATAGGGTGACACCTGTTACACGACGTGGTGCTCATTCGAAGTTGCTAGCCTACAAATTGTAGGTCACAATTTTCAAAGAGGGAGGCTACGCCGCATTTGCGGATCGCCGACAAGACACTTAGCAATCAATTAGCTAACCAGAACTTCCAATTAAATGGGGAACGAGGTCGTGTCTTTTCACGCCATTTATAAATAAGTATAGGTGATATAGGTATAGTGTGACAACTTGGGCAGAGCACTTTGTGGCTGCTTCTGGCGCCGAACTAAACTGCAACTATCACACCGAACACCCGTCGTACATGTGTGTGTGCGGTCTCAAGGTACGGACCGTACGGCAGGTGAGTTGAACTATACTACATTACCTATAGCACTATACTATAACAGCCATTCTCAGTATTTGTGCAATCAGAAAAGCAAATCAGCCGAAAAAAGCCAGTCACCCTTTCTCGTGACACATCGCTAACACATCACATTTATTGCCTGCCTATGCAGGTACCGTACATACAAGTATAAATTCATAACCCGGGGAGTGAAGAGGTAGTGTAGATCATCTGTTTGTCTCGTCCAGATCCCCCAACCTGGGATGAATGCCCTATGGTTCGATTCTAGACCTGTCATACGCCAGATACCTATCATGAGGCAAGTGAGACGGCCGAGAAAGATGACAGCATGCCAATGGTAACACTCAGTGGCGTCGGCTTCGGCTAATCGCCGACATTAAAGCATAGGTAAATTAGCAAGAACTCACTGGTATACCAAGACATTGTTTTATACGCCACAGCGCATCGGCGTCATCATAACCCATCGCCATTATCCATCATCAACAAGGCCCATCAGGTGATGGAGCTGGGTGGAGGAGGATCGGAGGATCACCGAAATCCTCAGAACCAATAGTTGTGGCCTGCAAAGTTGGGGTTTGGGGGGCGTCCCATAACGCTTGGCTTTTTTCTTCCCCCTTTTCCCCAGTTGCCTATGCCTTGGCGGCTACTGACGACATTCCACATCCATGCGGACATACCGTAACAGGTATTAGACCCGGCAAAAGCGCACTAAGAGTCCTATGCCAACCAGGTCTTCCAAGATCAGCAAGTCTTCCCCGCATCTTGTCGTCTCCTCCTCCTCATTTCCCCCATATTTTTTTTCTTGAGCCCCAAGAATAAGACAAGACCAAGACCAAGACCAAGACTAAAACAAAAAGCCACCAACAAAAATACCTTACCTCACCTACCACACCAATACACTACACACACAACAAGAACATAAAAAGAAGATGAGGACATCATGCGATTTTAGTGTATAGACTAGGCTAGAGCCTCGGCAACGTTCTAGAATATCACCACGGCTCTCACTGCCGAGAGGAAGGAAGAGTAGCATACGTACGTGACATAACTTCCCTTGATCCGGGCGCTCTTTGACCTTGCTTTGCTATTCCTTGCTCGAAGTGTCAGCCTCTTCCTCCCCGGTTCCGCAAAGACAAGAGATTAAAGCCGAAGCAGACCGCGTCGGTAATCGTAGTCGGTAGACATAGACAGGTAGGTAGTTAGCTGTGGCGAAAACACCAAGCAGCGCACCGTAATAAGAGAGTTCGGTAGGCGAAACACAAACACTTTCCCCCGCTATGCAATGCGACCTACACGTGTCCTAGGACCCCCATCGACATGCGACAGCTACATGACCCAGATAGCCTAGACTGGGCAATACATGCCTACATACTTGGTATCGAGGCAGGTAGGTAGTAGTGTATCATATCGTACAGGAGAGCGGGAGCGAGCTGGCCATGTGCTTGCAGCTCTATTGCATCCGAGCGCGTCGCAACCGTTCCGCAATCTCAGCTGCAGGGTCGTCATGCAATATACACTACACAATGCCAGACAGACAGACCACCCGGGCATGAAAACAAAACACCAACAGCGGGAACCCAGGCTAGGGTACTTGACCGTGACGTTACGTACTGTCCAGGATAGCCCGGCTATCAACTAAAACATCCAAATAACCACAAACCCAGGGTCTCTCTCCCTCTTTTTTTCTCCGTCTATTAGCGTGCCGTCCCTCCAATCAAGGACTTATTAACCACCCTCCCGGAGCATTGGGTACGTCCGATGGGAGAACCGAACATTCCGGGCGGAGATTTCATTCCATCTAGTGTATCTACTATAGCTTATATGCTAGTATAGTGTAGTCTACATTACTAATATGGACTATCTGCCTCGGTTGCCGCGATTGATTTGTAGGTAATTATAGAGTCCCAAGGGCCGATAGTCGGATAGATAGATTAATCATTACGGGGACCGCCTCTTTGGCTCCTTACACTACAAGTCTACCTACTACAACTTCCCTAATCTTACTACTAATACTAATACTAATTTTATTGTATTATATCGTGTTGATTGTCGACAACACGCCCCGGCGAAGATCTAACCAAACTGCTACAAAATACAGACATCCGCGCCCCGACATACATGCCTGCTTACATAGCAGCAAGGTCAAGTATCTGAAATTGAAACGCGGAGTTACAATGAAGACGTCGACTTAAAGAAAAGAAAAAGAAAAGATTTCAAGAGAGCTTATAATCTCGACAGTTGTTGCGTTAATTGGCCACTCATGCGTGCTACCTGTGGTCATATCATACAGATGACATGAAACGCTTATAAGCCCGTGATTTTGAGACAAGACACGACGACGTTGATTCCCCGATTCTCGAGAAATTGAGAATTTATTCTTTTACTTCCCAATTTATTGATCAATTTGCTAGACCGTTGAAATGACGGCTGAGTGGGTGAACAAATAGGCAGGCAAATAAGTTACATAACCATATTTTGATAATCCGTAAGGAGGCCTAATCTATAGTAAAGACGCGAGATCCAGTAATCTAGTGTAATGGCAGGCAGGAGTAAGCAACCCCAGCAGCCCAACCCAAACGCACCAGCCAGTTTTCGGCGTCGAAGGAACACGAGAGTTTAATATTCGCTGCGAGGGACTCCATCATCATCGTCGTCGTCCGAGAACCTAGGCATCCCATCCTCACGGTTAGCCCCATCATCATCCTCATCATCGTCGTCGTCGTCGTCATCGTACAGCACGCGACGGCCCTGGCCATCGTACCCATCGTCGTCGTTATCGCGCGCGCGGCACCCCCGCATGAAGTTCTTGAACCCACGGCTCATGCGCACTACGCTGCGCAGGTGTTTATCCGTGAGCAGCACGGTCTCCACGCCGTCGTCCACTGCCTCGCTCTCGGCCAGCGCGACGGCGGTCTGCAGCGCGTTGCGGATCTCGCGGCCGTTCCAGCGGAGCGAGCGCACGTCGCGGCTCGTCCACGCGTACTCGCGGACGGCGACGGAGACACGCACGCGGCCGCCCGAGTCGCGCTCGAGGCGCTCGAAGCCGTTGAGCCAGATGCGCTCGCGGTCGGCGTCGCCCAGGGGCCCGTAATGCAGCGCGACGTGGATGCGGGACGTGAAGGCGGCGTCGAACGTCTGCACGCGGTTCGTCGTGAGGAAGAGCACGCCGCGGTAGTACTCGAGCGCGCGTAGGAACACGGACACGAGCCCGTTACGCGCGATGTTCTTGTTGCGCCGCGATTCGAGGTATACGTCTGCCTCGTCCAGCAGGACGATGGCGCCGAACCGCTCGCCGAGCTCGAGGAAGTACTCGAGGTTCTGCTCCACTTTAAACGAACTCGTGCTCAAGTCGCCGCTTGTGAGGGATAGTAGCGGACGGTGCGTGAGCTCGGCTACACACTCTGCTGTACACGTCTTGCCTGGTATGACATATTAGCCATCTATCGGGGTGCGGGAAAAAAAAATAATAGCAATAATATCTAGACGAAGTGTTTGCTTACCGACACCCGGCGAGCCGTGCAACAAGAAGATGCGGCCCTGGCCCTTATTCTTGACGAAGTCGTTCGGCCACGCCGAGATATGGCCTTCGTCGCTGGCGAACTTGCCAATGAGCGCCTTGACGGTCACCTTGATCTCGTCGTCAAGCACGAGGTACTTGAATGCCTCTTTATCGAACTTGATGTCGCAGAGCATCTTCACGTGGAAGTGACCCCAGCGACGTTCGCCCAGAAGGAATCCGGCGACGATCTTGGAGAGGACGTGGTAGAACAGGTCGCTCTTGGGCGCTTTGTGCTGCCGCGGGTCTATGGCTTGGAACACGGCATACGAGCTTAACTCGTCGTTGCCGCTTTCCGCCTCCCCACAGGCGCGGCAGCCGCAGCGAGGTGCAAAATATGGGAGCTGGTCCAACATCGGGAGTTGGCCCGGCGGCGGCGGGTTGCCGTTCGTGTTGGGCAGGTAGCGGCGGCGGTTCTGCAACGGGCAGAACCGCGACCACCGCTCGTAGCCCTCACCGTCGACGATGACGCGCCCGCTCATGTACCCCGTTGGGCAGGCGTTGTAATTGTAGTGGGGGGTGTTCGTTTTGTTGGCGAGGTCCCCATCGTATTGCTTGTATGTCGGCTTCTTGTAGAGCTCCCAGACGAGCTTCCCAAGCCGGATCTGTTCGGCTGTCGCTTCCTTAGGCGTCATGTCCTTGTTCACCCCCATGAAGAACTGGGCTGGTATAGCCGGGAGGTTGTGAATGGCCTCGTCGCCTGGGAATGGGCTGATTTCGAATTGGTGCATCCTGCGGCACAACTTGCTGTTGTGGTACACATAATTCCAGCAAACAACTGTAGTCCCCGTGGTCAGTCATCCTCACATTTTAATACGATAGAGATCTTAGAAGGGGAAAAAAAACTCGGGATTAAAACCCAAAGTAGATACAAGTCCGTGTTAAAACAGTAGGGTATCTCAATTCGTACTCACCAAAATAGCTCGACCCCTCTTCATGAAGACGGCCCTTTTTGGAGACGCTGGAAATCACAAAAGGGGTCCAGGTATTGTCAAACTGAGTGTAGACGACCTCTCCCGGCTTGAGCAGTAGCCAGAGCCACTCGTAGGTTGCCGTTGGTATTTTGCGGCTGTGTCGCAAGCCTTCCTCGCGAATTTTCTGACTATACGTCTGCTCCAGGAACCCCAGGAGAATGTCAATGTGTTTGCACGTGGTAAACGCGTATTCCTCGTCGTGAGTCTTGGGCTGGGTGCCCTTGTACGACTCGAGAGCAAAACGGTGATGTATTAGAACATGGTAGGGAGCCTCTATCTTGACTTCGTCGCCCGTGAACGATATACCAGGGTAGTACTCAACCACGGCCGCGAGCGCGTTGATGAGATGACGGGACCGAATAACCATGGTGGTATTCTGGGACGTTGTAAGCCGCATATCGGGCTCATCTTCAATGCTAGGACGCGGAGGGGGGGGAGGGAAGTAGTTATTTGGATATATATTTCTTTTCGGCCGGTTTGACACGAGCGAAGTAGATACAACCGTGACGATTTCTAGCACCGGCTTCTTCTTAACCTTTTGGCTTTCCTCGTCTAAAGTTTCCTCTACCTCGGGGTCGACAGGCTTAGAGCCGCGGCGAACTACCAGCACGTTAGGCCAAGGAGCGCTCAGGTTTACGACAAGAGGTGGGGGAAAGATGGGAGGGAGTAGACCCGGGGTGTTATTGGCGTAAGACAACATTAGACCAAGGCTATGATAATGAACATAGTAGGAAGTTTATGAAAGAATGTGAATAATGTGCTAAAAAACCAACCTTCAACAGTTCCCCTCCCGAACTCTTTCCGTCGGAGAATATAGCAGACATCAGGGACGTCGTCATCGTCGACAAGGTCTACCGAAGACGATGGATTGACTAATCCAGCGAAGGTATTTCTGTTTAACGGAGCGATGTCCTCAAAGCTAGCAATGGAGTTTGTATCATCCATTCTGAATCGCCGCCTTGTAAATTGGGGTATAGAGACGGGCAAACGTGAGGAATAATGGGATTATTTGGCACGGGATCTGAACATTAGATCAGGAGGATTGCCTCGACTATAAGAATTCCGGTAGCTCATATTCATCGATGGCCACCCATGGTTAGTTGTTAGTTAGGTACACAAGGCAGAATCCAAGGCCCCGCAGTAAGCTGAACTGTTGGCGACTGGGCACATCGGCTTCTATGCCCGCATCAAGTAGCACAACTAGGCAGCATAGCCAAACACCAAGGCAACAAAGTGCCTGATCGGCACCTATCTGTGGTTATTAACCAATAGATAGGCATAGGTTGATAGTAACAGCATTTCTTCAGAAGCAGACATATTAATTAGCCTCCTGTGATAGCGATGTCCCCTGCCGCGAGGAGGTGAAGATGCGTCACATGTGGTCTTGGCACCTCAAGAGCCGCGCGAAGCGGTCAGGTTTTTTGAGCCTGCGTTACGTCGCAAGAAATTTTCGCTCGAAGTATTGTCACAATTCACTTGTTCGGCAGAGTGGAATTCCCTCTGGGCTTGCCTGGTTTGAGGTTAGCAGTTGGGAGGGTGGGAGAATACCCCGTCATGATAGTCACTATCAACTGCATTGAGATGGCAAAGCATCTAACCGGCTAGTACCAATGCTACCTTTGATACCATTATCCTATCGGCGGTCCTCCCGATCATAGTTATGCGGATATATGTTGTACAAGACCTATCATACCGCAAAAATCTGGTCACCGCTCTTCAAGGCTAACGAATCTTCTACCTATCCGATTAATCTAGCAGCCTATTGAACAATTCGATTATTGTATCGTCTTGGTAGCAGTTTTAATGCAACCATCGATAATTCCGGCCCATTTCAACGCATTTGTGAAGTCATTATTGTCGATACTTTCTACAAGACCTGGGAAAACAGCTAAGGGTAGTGTTAGCTCTGGTTCATCGCATCTCGGGATATAGAGAGGTAGCATACCACCTGCATATCCAGTCCAAATACCTGGTGCAAATACAACGTGTTTGAACCACGATCGGCCGTCTAAACCTCCAGGATACAAGAAGGCGCGCTCGATGTTCTTGTATTTCGTATTAGTCCATCGGATTTGATGAAATAGCTTCAGTTTCTTAATCCAGTGCCACCAAGGGGTGTGTTCGTTAGCTTGCTCCGCCAATTCCGCAGCCTTTGCATCAAGCTTAACGGCTGCAGATTTCAGATCACTAATCGATTTGTATAACCCATTCAAAGACCGCTGGAAGGTATCTCGGTCGCCTTTCAACTCCGCTTTGGCGCCTCGCGCTCTGAACTCGAAGATTTCGGCGTCGCTGGACGGTTTGATGTCCGAACTTGTGAGCTTTGACTCGACCTTTTCTACGTATTCTTTGAGCGCTACTGCATACGCTGTGGCATTTAATGCAAGAAGTGGCGTGTCGGCGATTTTAGCAACTGTTAATCCAAGCACCTGAGACATGGCTCGGTGATAAAGGAAGCCAGGATCACCATATACACTCTGCCACCAATAGCTGTCGTAATTGCTGTGGTAACTAGATAGAGCGAATCACGTGTTAGAAACTGCTCCTTAAAATGTGATTCGATAAATTCTTGAAGGGGATATAAGAAGATTGTTTATGTAAAAGCGGAATTAACCGGGACAGACAATTAGTGACTCCAAAGGAAAAAACAATAACGTACTGGTAGACTGGGGCATCGGCAGAAGCTCCGCCGAAACCCATGTCTAGAGAGGGAACACCAGCATAGTCCTGGAAAGCGGTAAAATCGCTTCCGCTGCCCATTGTGCTAATGTGTCCATCCCAGAGATCCCGAACGGTCTGACCTTTGATGGTTTGATTAGGAGACGGAACAAGCGCCGTTACCTCGTAAAGAAGACTGTGTAATAGTGGAGCGGCGGAAGCTGAGAAGGTCGGGCTTCGGACACCAACATCTACGTTAATGTAAGCTACGTTAGCAGCCGAGATCCAGGGCAGATATTCTTCGACCCATTCGGTACTACCAACAAGACCATACTCTTCGCCGTCCCAGCTAGCAAAGACGATGGTTCGGAGGGGCTTCCAGCCTTGATCTAGTGCTTTCCCAAAACTCCGGATCGCCTCGTTGAGCACGGCCGAGCCGCTGTTAGGGTCGCCTGCACCACCAACTATCCAGGCGTCACGGTGGTTCCCAACGACCACGACCTCGTCCGGAATAGTCCCGTTGATAATACCGATAACGTCCCACATTGGGGTGATAGTGTAATTCTGTTGATTCACGAGGTTTAGGACCAGGTCGTCCGGGGAAGGGCCGATGTTGTATTCGACACCCTTATAACCGAGCCCCGTGTTCCTAGTCCAGTATTCGTTGATATTTTTAGCTTGAGGGCCGTGGCCGTTCAAGGCCTTTAGAATCGGCAGAGCCTCAGCGTAGGAAATAGGCAAGGATGGAATGCTGGTAAGGACACCATCAACTGGCTGACGTGGAGCGCCAGGTTTGCTGGGATAACCGGGTGTGGTCGGGTCGCCCGGTCCTATGCTTAAATATTGCACGCTACCGCGTTGTACACTACTTGGGTTCCGGGCAGGTCCGCTTGGATAAGTTTTATGCCCTTTCTCTTCCGTTATATCGCCATCATCACCGGGGTCGCTGTACAAGACGCAGCCAATCATGCCCAGTTCCTCAGCCCTTTTCAACTTAAGACCGCGGAAAATACCTCCATACCGGGCAATAGCGATCTTTCCCTCCAAGCTGATGTTGGCACGGATAAGATCTTCAAAGTCCCAGAACGTGCCGTAATTCACATAGACAAAAGAGCCGGTAACATTACCGCTGGCGGAATAGCCGTGGAAGGTAGGGATGCCATCCTTGAACTGGGTCGTGGGGTCCTCTTCTAGTTCATCCTCGGTTAGAGTGGCCTCAAAAGCCACTTCCCAGGAGTCAGACTGGCGGGTAGAACTGCTAGTTGCCCTCTTCAGTAGAGCCAGCCGGTGATCTAGGGGATAGTTGAGATAGGTGTCGTAAGCAACGACATCAGACTTGACACCCCATTCCTCCCAACGATCTCTAGTCCACTCGGCCTACGAGGGTTAGTCAATATTGGATTTCCGCTTTTCCCACCTTCTCACTGTCTAGGTGAGATGAGACTCACCTGTGAGAGATTTTGGCCGGCTAGATGAGGGCCAGATGTATAATACTTGCTCCATTCAGAGGCCTTCTCGGCGCTCGGCGTGTCCAGGAGGATATCTTTCAGCTCCCCAAAAGAGAAATGATGCTTTCCCCCATGCCCCGGCCACGGGTTAGAGTAGTGATAAGGCGGCGTGTAAACTACGGAGACGAGAATGGTGGTAAATAAAACCACCAAAGATGAACCCAACGCGATGGTGCAGAAACGGCGCAGAGTGTGATGAGGGTAGCGTGGACGCGGAGTACCAACAGCTACGGTGGTAAACAAGGGCGTACGCTCGTTAGCCATTACAACCTTGTAACCCATGATAAAGGGGTAATGGAAGACGCAGGTTGCATCGTATGTTTAGGTAGTAGGATACTATCTAGAGAGGCATCTATCTATCTATCTAGATGGACGGATAAAGGTAGGCAGACGGGATATTACCAATTGGGCAGGTGCGCCACCCGGGAGCTATCGCACGTCATTGTGGCTAGAGATCATCTATCACAATATATACGTATCTGTAGATACCAACTTAGACGGTATAAGGTTAGTGCAGTACGTGGGGTACTTCTTATCTAGGTGGATCGGCTCCGCCCAAGTCCGATAAAGGGCGGGAAACCAATGACCGAAAGGACTGAAAGGACCGAGCATATAAATATCATCTGTATATATATACTTGAACAAGACACAAAGATCTAAAGTCTAGCAGACAAGCATAATTGCCAGGTGGATATCTAGCAATTAATGTAGATTTTTGTTTCATGTTTTGAGATGCATTGCTACATGGAACAAGTATGTACCGTATACATATTCAGTCGCTATAATGGTGTGTACCTTGTATAGTATGGATGGGGTTGCTTCAGTGATTCTAATATAGTGTGCCTAATTATTTACTTGGATTCTAGTGTACCTATGGGTAGCTAGTGGTAGAGAGTTGCACTCACGTAAATATCTTTTTAGATAATGAAGGACTGAATACTAAATGAAAGGATGTTGACACCCGATGCAATAACCATATTGAAACTTGAGAGGTCGGGAGTGGGACACTATCTCTGGGGACATGTAGGTGGACTGTACTAGTAGGCGAGAAGACTCACAGTGGGGCCGATACTGGTGGAGTTCTTGGGTCTTGGGTTTTGAGGGTCTTCAAGGAGTCCCTACTTGCACAACCTAATCTCCTGTACAATACTCGCATTATCACTGGCTGGTGTAGGAACAAGCAATATATAGTGCGTGTAGCGGGGTCGTCGTCTAGCCTGAACAAAATCTGAATCCAGGAAACTGGTGGGGTGTCTAAACCTCTGCATTGAATGTAAGTACATCACAAAGGTTCAGCTGTACGAGAATGGGTCCAGCTAATACATACTCCGTATATACCAGGAATATACAGTAACGTACATTGCAGGGCATGAATGCAACTGCATGCTGTGACTCCCTGATTCCCTGACCTAGGTAGACGGCCTAGACGCACCCTGTGACCAGTCCTTTGCAATGCGGCAGATTGTCCTACACACCAAGAATAGAGACACGGCTATCCAGCGTTGCGTTCCGCCCAACCAGGTCTCTCCGACAGCGGACGCCGTTGGACTCAAGTAATGAGATCCTTCAGGCTCCACGCATCGGGTGGCGCCGTCCCTGTTACTATAACGGCAAGGAAAGTGTTCATCGCCCGTCATTTGCTTAGGAGTGAGCCCCGAAACTTGCATGAAATAGGATAGGCATCATGTCGCGTGTTGGGAACGAACTGTACTATAGGTAGGCATTCGGCTTTCGTTTTCCGTATACTTGATACCCCACCAGAACTATAGCAACACAGGTACCATCTGCGATTTACTACCTAACCTCAGTGCTTAGGCTGCTTTATCGTGAGCGGCGCCTCTTAGTACTATGGGAATCCGGTAAGGCGAAATAATTATTCAGCAACCTTGCCCCTAGACCGTAGTAACGATCGGATGAAGTTGTAAAAATTTGTCTCTTGTATCCACATCGTGCAGCACGGCATCGCAACGGGGCAAAACAGACTGGAAGCAGCAAATCAGAACCGCAGCTGGGGAGCGGTTCTGCATTTGCGGCGTCTCGCCTAGTCTCGCCTTGGCCTAGCTCGGGCAGCCCCGTGACAAAGCGCCCAAAAAGAGGCATACACTACACTAGGCACAGCATGTAATGTAGCATGCCGTATTCGCCGTACCGTCCACAATGTGTGTGGGGTGCGAGACAAGAAGACATTGTCTTTCCTCTAATGGTGATACTGTAAAATGGATGTTTCCTTTCTTTTATAATATGACAACTTCGTTGTTCCGTCTCTGCTATTTGTGACATATCCCCTCTCGTCTGGCGACCTGTGCCTCTCTATTGCCAATCCATCGATCCAACTATCATACTGTTAGAGAGCCCGGACCCGCGAGCATCATGGCGACGAAACCAAAGCTGCCGGCCCAGCAGCTGGCCATCCTGGGTAAGCATAGCCGGCTTCTCTTGTCTCTGCATCTCCGTGTAGCTCAGCATCTTCCAAACGACCCGGCATCACGAAGGGAAAGAATAATACCGGTGGACCAATTTGACTAGTGTCTGTCGCCCATCTATCTTATAAAGAAAAGAAAGGGATTTACTTATTGGTGTTGCTGGGGTCAACTTTCGAGCTATGAGCATACAAATCAAGAAAGAAAAAAAAAAGATAGATTAAACCCCCCAGGTTTCCTTCGATCCCTAGTCCGGTCGCTTGTGTTCCGTGACTTGTTGATCTTGGTGTCGAAGTCGTCTTACCAAACTGCAAGCAGGCGTTCTCTCTCCTCGCAGTAAATAACGGAGCAATGCAAACCGGGGTGGTGGATGAGAAGACAATGGCGGGTGTAACCTTCATCCCAAAAACTACAGCAGTGGCACGATCTAGGTACTCCCTCCCGATTCGGATAAATGGCTAACGTGTTTCTAGCCGTTGCGCGGTTCGCCGAGCCTCTAGCCATGACCTCGGTGTACCCTTACTTACCGGAAATGATATCGAGCTTCGGGGTCGAGAGGAAGGATGTCGCCAAGTGGGCTGGTGCTACCAGTGCCGTCTTCTCCGTCGCCCAGAGCATAACGGCAGTACCGTGGGGGCGAGCGTCCGACAAGTTCGGTAAGTTAATATTGTCCCTCCATGTATTCAAGGCTATTAGTAAACTAACGACCGCCTAGGAAGAAAACCTGCCATTATAACAGGGCTATTCTGCACGATGATGTTCTTCTTGGCATGGGGGATGTCCACGAGCCTGAAAATGGCCATCATCATTCGCGGCCTCCAAGGCGCGTGTAACGGAAACGGTATGTTCTTCCTAAACTACAAAGTTCTCCCCATTCTCTAACGTAGAATCTAGTCGGTATCATAAGAACCATGGTAGCGGAAATGGTGCAAGAGAAAGAACTGCAGCCAAAGGCGTTCTCTATCATGCCTCTAGTCTGGTCGATCGGCTCAGTCTTCGGCCCCGCATTCGGCGGGCTCTTCGCGAAGCCAGCGCAGCAGTTCCCGGGTCTATTCGGCGACAGCTACTTCTTCAACAAGTTCCCGTTTGCGCTGCCCAACCTCATAGGCGGCGTCGTGTTCTTGATTTCTCTGTCGACGGCCACCCTATTCCTGAAAGAGACGCTGCACAGCAAGCGCCATTCGCGGGACTGGGGCCTCGTCCTCGGCTCGCGAATCACAGAGGCCTTCCGTGATCATCCCCTGCGCCGCCAGCAGAAGCTCCGCCGGTACTCCCTGCAGGACGCCGAAGCCTCGGCGCCGCTGCTACAGGCCGATGGGGGCCCGCGATCGAGTCGAGGCGGCCGCGAGAAGTCCGTGACGCCGAGCATGTCTGCCGTGTTCACGCGGCAGACGGTTATCAACTTGGTCTCGTACACGTTTCTCGCGCTGCACTCCGTCGCGTTCGACCAAGTACTACCCGTTTTCCTAAACTACCCGCCCCAGGAACACAACTCCGACACCACGTCGCTGCCGTTCTTTTTCTCAGGCGGGTTCGGGCTGAACTCGGGGCACATCGGCACCATCTTCACGCTATACGGCATCATGTCAGGCGTGATCCAATTCGTGCTCTTCCCGCCGCTGTGCGCGCGCTACGGCGTGCTCAACTGCTTCCGGGTCTGCGTGCTCGTCTTCCCGGCCATCTACTTCATCATCCCCTTCACCGTGCTCATCGAGGACGTCACCTGCCGCTACGCGGCCCTGCTCATCATCATGATCACCAAGGCCTTCGCCGTCATCATCGGCTTCCCCTGCTCCACCATCCTGCTCACCAACAGCGCCGCGAGCCTCAGCATCCTCGGCACCCTCAACGGCTTCGCGACGACCTTCAGCGCCCTCGGCCGCGCCAGCGGGCCCGCCCTCACCGGTCTCGCCTTCACCTGGGGCGTCAAGAACAACATGATCGGCGCCCCCTGGTGGATTCTCGGCCTGATCTCGGCCGTGGGATCCTTCCCTGTCTTTATGATCGTCGAGGGCGACGGGCCGAGTTCAGGCAGCTCGGATTCCAGCGACGCCGAGGATACTGACGACACCAGAGTCGAGGAAGACGAGGACGCCGTCATATTCGACGATGATGATGAAGATGATAGCGACTCGGACAGCAAAAACGACCGCGCGCAGCAAGAGTTGTTGCAGAAGGGGGCTAACGACACACGCACGAACGGCTACGGGACGTTGCGATGATTGGTTAGATTCATGGTAGATGAGGTCATGTACTTACGGATTATTGACGTATAAAGAAGGGTTAATTAGAGTCTTGGGGTCTGCATCTTGCGTCGTCAACATAATTACTCATCATGGCAAGGCGTTATGGACAATAAAAAGGGGGTCATGTTAATTCTGTATTTCTTTATCTCTTGGCTGATATGATGGACTTGGGGTAGGAGGTTTAGGCGCCTATTCTCGCACGCTAAATATATTATTGCTTAGAGACCAAAGTTGATATGCCTACTTCGTCCCTGGGTAGTGAACAAGGTGTAGTGTAGATGACCTAACATCAACAAACCCAGATTTCGAAATTTAAACACGAAAACAAGTTTTCAGCTATATTGAATATCTTATTTTGAATAATCAAATTTATCATCTTTGACTCGACTAGGTATTTTGCGTGACCCGAATGTAGCCGACCATACTACCTATCCAGGTTATATAACTTTTCATATCTGCCGCCGCTGAATCCCAGTAAGCCATCCCCATTCCAAACGCCTTTCAGTGTATTAAAAATGAATCACCCCATCATCAGCATCAGCCATCAAATCATTCATGTCAGGGTACAGCACGTCTACATGGCGCGCCCAACCACTAATGAACCTATCAAGGCCTGTTCATCTAGTTGTAGCCTCTTAGGGTTGATAAACCATATGTACACATTTCTGTGACACAGGTAATACCTTAGGCATACAGTTTCTTCTCGTAGCTTTCCATGTTGACGTTGCCCTCAAGTTGAGCACTAGCGGTTCGGATTTCGAACCGCAAGCTTCCGTCGATAGCATGTTCATGCAATTCGGCCAAGCTCTTCTGCCCACAGTCTTGCATCGAATGCTTGACACCAGCAGCTAGATAAGGAATGAAACTGTTGATGGACCCGCGGTGAGCGACGGCGCCAGACACACCCTGGGCTACGAGGACGCTATCTCCCTCACTAAAGTACCGTGCGGTACCGGCATTACTAGCCTGAGTATTCTTGGCACCGGCTGCGGCTTTCTTGTCCTGCATCGCATCGATGCTACCCATTCCACGGTACGCTTTAACGAGCTTACCTTCACGCGAGACAAATGATGTGCCGGGCGACTCGGTCGTACCAGCAAGCAAGCCTCCCATCATGATAGTGGAGGCACCAAGGGCCAGACCTTTTACGATGTGGCCAACATTTTGGATACCTCCGTCGGCAATGGTTGGGACACCGAAACGCGCAGCAAATGAAGAGACAGAGTATACGGCAGCAGCTTGGGGTCGACCGATAGCCATAACTTCTTGGGTGATACAAGCGCTTCCGCTACCCATCCCGATTCGCAGGCCATCGACACCCGCAGCAATCAAAGTGGCAGCCTGCTCACGAGTAACGACGTTTCCGCCGATAACATCGAGCTTGGGGAATTCTTGCTTAACCCACTTGATCATTTCCACTTGGTACATGCTGTTGCCCTGACTACTGTCGAGTATAACGACATCCAAGCCAGCTTCCATGAGCTTCTGGAGACGCGTCTTATCCTCTGGCCGAGTGCCAATAGAAGCGGCGCAGATGAGCTGTTTAGAATCAGGGAGCTTTGAGGCTAGCGGGAAGTCGACATTCTTGGTTAGATCGGAGCGAGAGATCATGGAGACGAGGTTGAAGTCCTTGTCGACGATAGGCAGCTTCCCCTTCTTTGATTTGGCTAAGATTTTGTTTGCCTCGAGCAGAGTAACACCGGATGGCGCAGTGACAAGGTCCGTAACCATTACTTTGTCGACTGTCTGGCTCCAGTCCTCTTCGAATTGGAGGTCGCGGTTGGTGACGATGCCGAGAAGCTTAGAACCGAGCTTGCCGGTAGCTAACGGCTGGTTAGCAATTGACTCGGTATAACGTAGAGAGTAACGAGCTCATTAAGGCTGACATCATCATAAAGAGCATAATTTTCTCCCCATGACATTGCTGTCTATACGGTGGAACGAAAGTTATTGAGTTTTAGGTTTGTAATCATAAGATGCATGTAGAAGATGAGGTAGTAGGACAACAGAGCGTGATAAGTGAAGGACTAACCTGTGACAGGAAAACCGCCAAAGCCCCATTTCTCCTTCAAGGCCTTGGCCTCCCCGACGGTGGTATTTTGAGCAATGACAACGGGGTCGTTGATGAAGCCGTTTTCATACCGCTTGACCTTCCTCACCATCTCTGCCTGGGCATCAGGAGAGCAGTTGTGATGAATGACACCCAAGCCACCCTGCAGGGCCATATGGATGGCCATTTCAGACTCGGTAACAGTATCCATGGGCGAAGAGACGAAGGGTGTCTTCAGAGTAATGTTCTTGGTGATGGGAGAATCGAGAGACACCTGAGAGGCAGGGAAGCCGATGTAACCAGGCAGAATGAGAAAGTCATTGTATGTCAAGCCGCCACGGGTCTTAGTGTCCATCAGCTCAGGAAGAGAAAGGCCATCCCGTGACTCGTATTCCTTTAACAGCTCGACAGCCTTGGTGTGGTCAAGGAAGTCAGACTTGCCGTTGACAAGGGGGTGGCCGTTGGTGGCAGGCATCTTGTCGTAGTTCGTTCGAGTGAATGAACGAGGTAGAAGCTCAGAAGCAGCGAGGTCGAAGATGGACGACAAGGCGTGGAAAATTGATAGATTGACCAGGTCGACGCGATTGAGAGTGATCTTCTTCCCAAGAAAAAAAAGAGAAGAAAGACAAAATCTGGCCGGGGTGCACCAAAATTTTAAAATATCGAAGCACTCTGCGGGGCATTGCCGAGCTGCATTGACCGATTACGGGCCATTCAAGAAAATTTGTCTTATCGATAATGCTATCAATGTGGGGGTATGCAGGGTACCGGTTATGCCAGTGTCAGTGCCAATGTCTTGGATGCTGTTGAGTGGTGTGAGATCTCCACCTTTCTCTGGCCACTGACAGCGCGCAGCACTGAAACCAAAGTACTGCCTACAGTGATCTTGGGGGAGGGGCATAAGTGGCTGATGGCTGGTGGCTGGGGGCTGGGAGGTTGCCCCCCCGCTGTCTCGGAAAACAAATAAACAAACTACCCGTTATGGAAGCACATGATGCCCAATGCTTTCTCCCGAATCCTGCTCTGTACTACGATTCCATTAACCGGGGACCATCCATTGTGTTGGTGATTGCCCACTCCAACTGGCACGCAAACTTCATACAACCACCTACACACTACACTAGTAAATGGTCCCAACATTCGTACGCGACAGCTTTTGCATAGTCCTTTTCACTACATGGGTGCGCTGAGGGCGCGCGGTATCTGCATTAACATCTAAACAAGGTGTTTGCTTCCCCTCCGAACATTTAGCACGTCCAACCACGCTTGTGAACAAGACTTTTAATCTACCCTCGCAACAAGTGACGAGACAACCCTCGAACAACTTGATCCCGCATACTGTAGCTGTACAACAATACCGGCATATCCGATTAGACGAACCATTGATACCCGGCGACAAATTCCCGACTTGGCCATCTTTATTTATCTGCACTGTATACTCGCTGTTATGCGGCCGTTAGTCTTTGACGAAGCAATTGATACACTCGAGGAAGACCATTCACAGGACTGTTGTGTTGGTGCCAGGTAACGATATGTCGTACCGGCCGCATCCTCTCCGCCAGTCGTACACGGTTGACCCTCCACTTGTCAATCGCCAACCATCGACAACATCGTCGTCCGCATCATCTGGCTATTCTCACACTTCTTTCAACTCCGATCTGTACAATCCGAGCAACGCCAGTACAAACTCTTCTATTGCCTCCAATGGCTACGGCGCATCGACGGTTCGACACAAACGAGGCAAGAGTGAAGCTGTGATTCGACACCGAGCTGCCACATTTGATGAGGCGCCCAAAAGCCCCGAAAAGATGTATAGTATGGCTAGGCAGTCACTGAGGCCCCTTCCGCAACCGCCCGCCTCCGGTTCCCCTCCGCCTGCACCTCGTACTCCTCCTCGTCACGACCGCTATGAACGCCATGAACGTGGCCAGAGCCTCGATATTGGCAAACTCTCTCTCTATGAAGGCAGGACGTCGCCAGCAACATCACCCACACATCTCTCTATCTCAACAAGCGCTCGCCCAACCTCTATGCTTCTAACACGCTCAGACTCGATACGCCCAGACGCTGCCAAGATTACCTCAAACTCTCACCACGCTGTTGTGCACTCTCCTCTTGTAGCTCCCAATTTGGAGCAATTAGGCCGCTCGTCAACGAATCAACTCCGCACGTTATCCAAGCTGGCGCAAGATGGGTCATCCGAAGAATTTGCCATTACTTCTCCGGCACAAGAAGTTGTAGGTTTGCGGGGTCGACGAAGACTACAGCGCATGGGAACAGCCGGTGGCCAGGGTAATGGGCAGCGCATCGACCGCTACGGTTTCGAAGGCCGTAATTGGATGGACAAGCAACGCCAATTCATTCAAGCATATGAATATCTCTGCCACATCGGCGAGGCCAAGGAATGGATCGAAGATATCATCCACTCCCAGATCCCCCCAATAGTCGAACTAGAAGAAGCTCTCAGAGATGGCGTGACCCTCGCCGAGGTTGTGAAAGCACTCCATCCCGATCGAAGATACCGCATCTTTCGAGATCCACGCCTCCAGGCCAGGCACTGGGATAACGTGGCCACTTTTTTCCGCTACCTCGACGAGGTAGAGATGCCTGACCTATTTCGTTTCGAGTTGATAGATCTGTACGAGAAGAAGAATATCCCAAAAGTCATTTACTGCATACATGCTCTCAGTTGGCTACTCTTCAGAAAGGGGATTGTAGACTTTAGAATAGGTAACTTGGTGGGACAACTGGAATTTGAGCACCATGAACTTGAAGCTACGCAAAAGGGCCTTGATAAGCTCGGTGTCAATATGCCTAGCTTTGGAAACATGGGTGCCGACTTTGGCGTTGAGGCGCCACCCCCAGAACCTGTAGAAACAGAGGAAGAGCGGATTAATCGAGAATTGGCCGAGAGCGAACACACCATTACCGACCTTCAAGCACAGATACGGGGTGCCATGCTTCGAATGCAGCTTGGCAACCTTATGCACCAGTTATGGGATTCTGAAGAACTGCTAATCGAGCTTCAATCCCGCATTCGGGGAGAATGGACACGTCAAATTATGGATTACCGGCTTCAAATGCGGAAATTTGCCGTCAATCTCCAAAGCGCCGCTCGAGGATATCTCGTTCGAAGCCAAATGCTGCACAGGGAGCATTTTTGGAAGGCCAAAGAAAAGGATATCATCAAGCTTCAGAGTTTTATGCGGGCCATCAAAGCTCGAAACGAGGTACGAGATACAAAATCTCAATTAGTGCGGGCCGATGGGCCAGTGCGTAGCATCCAGGCCATGTTTAGGGGTCATCTTGCACGCAAGCAGTTCCAATCCCAGCAGGAAGAAACTAGTAGTATGGCTGGTCCTGTATTACAACTTCAATCTGCAATACGTGGAATGCTAGCAAGGGGAAAGGTGGAACGAGTTTTGGATTCCTTAGAAGAACAAGCCCACATTGTCACAGGCTTACAAGCCATTGCCAGGGCGACGCTGACAAGGCGCCAGATACATGCCCAAAAAGAAGCGCTTCAAAGCTTCGAACCGAAATGGGCTGCAATTCAAGCGGCCAGCCGAGGCAAACTCCTGCGACAAGACATCGCGACTACCAAATACGACCTTCAAAAACACAGCTCAGACATCGGCACTCTACAGGCTCATATACGAGCCGCGGCTGTTCGCCGGGAGATCGCTCAAACAAATGAAGTACTCCATACTCAGGAAGCCTCGGTTCTCGATTTACAGGCGTTTGCACGTGGTATGATTACTCGCCAACGTTTAACAACAATGCTCGACTCCCTCGATATGCATTCAGAGGCATTCACAGAGCTCCAAGCTAGGGCCCGCGGAGCTCTTCTCAGGAAGCAGCATTACTCGCTCTTGGATGAGCTCGCTTCTCATGAGCAAGAGATTACTTCGTTGCAATCTCTAGCACGAGCGATGCTCCTACGTTGTAACATTGGAGATCTCTTGAATGAGCTCGACGAACATGAAGACGCAATCGCCGAGTTGCAAGCCTGGACCCAAGGATTCATTGTAAGGCGCCGCTTTGCTATCAAGCAAAAACACTTCAACGAGAATATGCAGAAAGTGGTTAAAATCCAGAGCTTTGTTCGTGCCAAGCTCCAGGGAGAAGCTTACAAGAGTCTGACAACCGGGAAGAATCCTCCCGTGAGTGCCGTCAAGAATTTTGTTCATCTACTCAACGATAGTGGCTTTGATTTCAACGAAGAGGTAGAATTCGAACGCGTGCGAAAGACCGTGGTTCAGCAAGTGCGGCAAAACGAAATGCTTGAGCAGTATATCGACCAACTAGACATCAAGATCGCACTCCTAGTGAAGAACAAAATCACGTTAGATGAGGTAGTTAAGCATCAAAGCAACTACGGAGGCCATGCCACCAGTCTCCTTGCAAATGCCTCTATTTCATCTTCGAATCAATTCGACCTCAAGGCGCTCAATAAGAGCTCCAGGAAAAAGCTCGATTCATACCAACAGCTCTTTTTCAATCTTCAAACACAACCGCAGTACCTCGCACGCCTTTTTAGGCGTCTTCGGGAACAAGGAACCGCAGATAAAGAATGCAAGCGCATTGAACATCTCGTTATGGGATTATTCGGATATGCACAGAAGACAAGAGAGGAGTATTACCTATTGAAACTTATCGCCAAGTCGATCCACGAGGAAGTTGAGTGTTGCAGCTCTGTTCAAGACTATCTTCGAGGCAACTTCTTCTGGTCGAGAATTCTAGCCAACTACAGCCGATCGCCTCGCGACAGGAAGTACCTCAGAGAGCTTCTCGGCCCATTGATACGGGACAACATCGTCGAAGACCCTGCTTTGGATCTAGAAAGCGACCCCATGCAGATCTACCGGTCGGCCGTCAATAACGAGGAGCTTCGCACCGGACAGCCTAGCAGGCGCCCTCTAGATATCCCCCGCGACCTCGCCATCAAGGATCCAGAGACACGAGAACTATTTATTGATCACCTCCGAGACCTCCGCGAGATCTGTGATCAATTCCTCACCGCCCTAGAAGACCTACTACCGAGGATGCCATATGGATTACGTTTTATATGCCAGCAAATCTTTGAAGCGTTATGTAACCGCTTCAAACGCGAACCCCAACACCACATACTCCAGCTTGTAAGCAATTGGGTCTGGCGGTTTTACCTGCAGCCAGCTCTCGTCAACCCAGAGCAAGTTGGTGTCATTGAAAAGATTCTTAGCCCTCTCCAAAAGCGGAATCTGAGCGAAGTTGCCAAGGTCCTCAGCCAAGTAGCCTCGGGCCGCCCATTCGGCGGTGATAACATCTACCTCCAGCCTCTTAATGCGTTCGTGGGGGAGTCAGTTGAGCGACTCGTTCATACCACCCACGGGCTCATCTCAGTCGCTAATGCAGAGCAATATTTCGGAGTCGACGAATTCAACGACCTCTATGCCAAGAACAGACCAACACTCTACATCAAGATGACTGATATTTTTGCCATCCACAGCCTCGTGGCCCAGGAAATTTCCAGCATCTGCCCTAGTCGGAACGAAGTGGTTTATGAGATCCTTCAAGAATTAGGGAGTGCAAAGACCAACGAGAACGAAATGCATGCTGCCGGATCTTCCGATATACAGATGTTCCTCACACCCAAGCTCCATGATGTCAACGACCCTGAAGCGGATGTCAAATCTCTTTTCATGGAAACGAAGAGATGTATTTTATATATCATTCGAATCCAGACAGGTGCCAACTTGCTAGAAATTCTTGTCCGTCCTCCAACCCAAGAGGACGAGCAAAAGTGGCAAGCACTGCTGCGAGAGGATTTTGCCTCAGGTAGCAATACGAAAGGGGCCTATTCGGACGTGAATATGGTAGATGTCACCCGCATGTCATACTATGACATGAAACGTAACGCCCTAGAGAACATTATGCGCCTAGAACAAATGGGGCGCGTCACAAAGCATAATTATTATCAAGATGTATTAAACGCTATTGCGTTGGATATCCGAACCAAGAGCCGCCGGCGAGTCCAGCGACAACGAGAATTGGAAGGCGTGCGGTTGACACTCGGTAACCTTCACGAGAAAGCCAAATACCTTGAGCAACAGCGGAAGAGCTACGATGATTATATTGAGCAAGCTATGGCAACGCTCCAGAAGAACAAAGGGTAAGTCTCTCAGGTTTCCCGTTGTCATGCTTGCTTACTAACTTTGTATCTTAGAAAACGTCATTTCTTCCCGTTCACCAAACAGTATAACCATCAACGAGAGCTTGAGCGATCCGGCCGGGTGCCGAAATTTGGCTCCTATAAGTACAGCGTGCGTGCCCTATCCGGCAAGGGTGTAATCGTGTCGTGGCAAGGCGTACCAGAGCGCGATTGGAGCAGTATCAACTTGACGATCGCGTGTGATCAAGTGGGCATATTCAATGTCGAAGGGAGCCGCGGCCACATCCAGATTCCCGGGGCTAGCGCTGTCATACCGATCGAAGATCTCCTTCAAGCTCAATTCGAGGCACGCCAGTTCATGGACTTCTTCGAGGGGAATCTGAGGGTGAATGTCAACCTTCTACTACATCTTCTATATAGGAAGTTCTACCGGACGCAGTAAAAGTGGGGTTCTTCAACAATGAGGTAAAAAAATTTAGGAAGGAAGGGCCATGGGAATAAGGGAGGGATACGGGCGATTGGGGTTCCTTGTTTATATGGGTGAGTGATACCAGGTTTCACGGGCATGCATGGCTTGCATTATTCATCGTCTATTAGAAGGAGCTGGTGCCGTTGCGAGGCGGTGTTGGTATTGTTTGTGTAATCTGCTCATGTATGGTGTTCTTGTGTCATCAAAGCATTGGTTGACTGTTAGGGATTCAAACACACGACTTGTTATTGTTTTTTTTTTTCTCAGGCGGAGAGTTTCAGGGTTTCCCGTCATTGGATGCCTCGGGGATGCTGTCCACGATTGTGGTCTACGTCAGTTTGTCTGTCCCTCATCTCTAGGTATCTCAAAAGACGCGAACCCTAAGGGTTCAACTTTACGTGGAATTCATGAAGTAATGGAAACCATTCACACAGCTCAAAATATTGTTAATCCATAGCTGAATGACGTGCTCTCAAGTGTATATGTGTGCATGTGACGTAAATCTATATTTCACAGTTTGTCCATTGATGATGATGATGCGACGTCTAGGATAGATAGTAGGAATATTTTAATGCTAGATAAAAACCAAGACGATCGTCCCGAATGCATTCTTATCCAAGATTTTGCCTAAATGGAACCCAACGCAACCGAAAATGATGTTATATATATACGTGCGACGACATCGCGATTTTCATATGTACAGGTGAATGAATACTCTTCTTCGTCTCTTCGTCCCCTTCTGTCTAGATGGCCTTCGCCCTCCGTTTCTTCTCGCACTTGGCCGTGGTAGTAACGGTCACGACGATCGTCGTCGTCGGCTCTTCGCTCTGCACGGGCACCTTAGTGACCAGCGTCGTGGCAGTGGTGCTAGGCGTAGATGGGATGGTGGTGGTGGCCACGGTAGTAGGCGTCGCGTTGTGTGTAGTGGCCTTGCTCGTCGGGGCCGCGCTAGAGGAGCTGGAGACTCCCGAGGTAGGGGTCTTGTCATTGCCCGGCGCGACACCGAACTCAGCCTCGAAGACAAGCAGGCTCTGGATTATTTCCAGTGCGCTGAGTTCAACGCCGAAGTCGGACTGGCCGTCGAATCCGGAGCCGGTCCACGAGACGCCGCACGTCGAGTTGCCGTGTCCGACACAGCTCTGGGCGGCGCCCGCGGCGCTCTTCTTTAGCAGGGAGAAGATGGTGTCCTTGGTGCTCGGGACGAGAACCGCCGTCTTGCCCATCCAGCGCGCCAGGCTCGCCTTGAAGGACGTCTGGTCAGTCGTGCACTGCTTGCTGGGCTCGCACTTCTGCTCGAACATGATGCCCGTTTTAGCGGGCTTGAAGAAGGTCGCGGCGGCCGTGTCGAGGAAGCCGTGCACGTGCTTCTCCCACTCCGGGCTGTCCGTGAAGTTGAACATGTGCGCGGCGCCGTGGAGGTAACTAGCGATGTTGTACGACCACTCGTTGTGGTCCAGTTCGGTGCAGTTAGCGCCGTTCTCGTCCGAAGTGCCGTCGTAGACGTGGTAGTCGTCGCTGACGATCCCGACGGACCGCGACCAGTCAAAGATCTTGACCGCCCAGTCCGCGTACGTCTGGTTACCCGTGTACCGGGCAAGGCGCGCGGCCGTCTGGAAGAAAGCACCGTTCGTCACGGCGTTCTTGTACTACGAGGAGCTCAACGTTAGCATATACGACTTATAAGATAGATTGGAATTGTCATGAGCATGGTTTAGGAGTGCACAATAATGAAAGCTCTTGCTGGAAATAGGGAATAAAGAAAGACTCACCGTATACCCGTTCGCCTTCGGGTTGTACTGCCACTTGAGCCCGCCGTTGCAGGTCCCACTATCGGCGTTCCAGTGGCTCACGAAGAGGTTAAATGAGTTAGTGGCAATGGCCTCCCAGGCGGGGCCCCCCGGTAGCGTATCGAAGCCGTACTCCATGGCCGTTAGGCCACCGAATAGCCAATATGCCTAGAGATGTATGTTAGTAAACCAGACACAGCCATTTACACGGGTTCTCTTACCAAGTCATCATTTGCCTCCCAACCCGCTTGCTCCGGAGGCACGAAGTCGAAGTTGGGGCCGACATTCTTTCCGAGGGCAGACAGTATGTCCGCCTTATACGTTGTGTCTTTTGTGTATACGGTGTAGTCCATGAGTCCGGTCCAGCCGGAACCCGAGAGCCACCAGAACCACGGCTGTGGCTGGTTGAACTGGCCCGTTGTCGCATCCTCGTTGTGAAAGACGTACAGCCCCTTGGCGACCTGCCCGGCGGCCTCCTTGATGGAGCTGGTGTCCTCAGTGTTGAGCTGCAGAGCCGAGCCCGCGTGGGCAAAGGCGATGGCCGCGGCGGCGAGTCTCGATGACGAACCCTTCATTCTATTTTTATTTATAAGAAAAAAAATATACCCTAAAATCGACAACACGGTTAAATAGTACAGCACCGATAATAGAAAAGAAAGTAGTGAGCGAATGGAGGTTTGAAAATGAGAGCTAACTCCATGACGACACAGAAGTGGGAGGGAAACCAAGGCCTATTTGAATTACCGTTGTTAGTCGGCCCCCTACGAATCTACACCACAAAGAGACCAATTTACACAGTGACATCCATTATCTAGGATGCTAGGAAGGACAATACGAGCTGACAATGGCCAGTCGTGGCGCCCGAGCCACGCGGTTTGTCGATCGCCAGGCCCCAATCGTCTTCACATGCTGGCGGCATTGTTACGTTTACGGTCACTTTGGCCAGGAGAGTCCCAGAGAAAGAGGAAGTTCGGCGTTTCTTTGGGCGACTATGATCCAATGAGAAGGGCTGGGCAGTTCTCAATGGGGCACCCGATGGAGCCACGTTCCTGCAGCCAGGCTCGTTTCATGCTATTCCTGGTCAGGCTAAATCAGCACATCGCGAACCGGGGGTTCTTAGTGTACACTAGTCAGTCAGGGGGGAATTTTCTGGGCCTTCTGGGGTGATTTGCTAGAAAACAAACAGAAATGGTAGGTCGTTGATCATTGGCAATATCGATGCTTCATGCATGATCTTGACTATTACTAACCCTAGAGTAGTCAAGTCCAAGTCTATAAGTAGGTACCTTGGTCAATCAATCCTCGTCGGCGTCTCGCCAGCCAAAGAAAGAGGATTTAGGGAATAGGATACTATGACGCCCCGCCTGCAAGTCAGAATAGGTGTACCGTATCTGCCAATTGCCAGATGCGGCGGTGAGATTGAAATGTTTATTGTCGCTTGTTTCAAAGACATCTCGGCTAGTTGCCACGTACTACCCCCTCGCATCGTGCGCCACAATGTAGTAACCCGGACATATTATGTGTTACGTGCCTAACTACACACTTAGAGGATGATTGGCACGGCGAGCCTTCAGCTGAAGCGCCTAAGCGTGCTACGACGTGAGGGCTAATCGGGTAGCAGTACACATGAGCCCCCAAAACCTATCTAGGTAATCAAACTTGTACAATATTTCACCAAATTATTGTCAATAATTTCACAGCGTGATCCTGACGAATGCCGCAACGTCCAGTTGCTTCGTATTCAGAAGATGAGAGGAGGATCGCGCGACTTGAACCTGCGACCAGCCACAGCTAATTCATCTCAATCCTTACATTCAATTCAATATGTCTCCCTTGCGATGTGGTATCCACGACCCAAAGGACCTTCAAATGTCGTAGGCGGCAAATTTGTGTCTTGGTCGACCTGTTGGCTTTGTTGGGAAATGAATAGTCAGTTAGGTGCCATTTACGACATCGTCGGTGTTTCGAAACGAAAACGGTGGGCGCATCCTCAGCTTCGTTAATTAGTCCAACGGCCGATTCTGCGCCTCGACCACATAAATACAAAAGAGTACAGCATTGAGGGTACTCGGGGTTTTATTGATTAAAGCCTCTATTGCTCATAGCTTTGGTTCAATGGAATACATAATACAATTCGGAGAGACCATGAATTCGAGGGGGGAAACTAATCAGGGGGCTGGGCGTAGGCTAGTTACCTACTGTCAGCGTATGCCACACATCGCAGTACTATATCAATCCAGACATCTATCCAGGCAGTGTCTTTTGACACCTACCTATAGTTATAGTGACCAAATTGACGAAGTCGAAATGAAGTATAGACCTCTAAGCCAGCATATTTTAGGTAGCCAATAGTATACTCCCATAGTTCGACTTAGCAATAACTACGGCACCCAACAACTTTAGAATCACCACTATCTAGAAGGTTCCTTTCTCGTAATAGATAACAAGCAAAACCAGTATCGCTAATATGCCCAAGTTCGACATGCATCCCTATCTAATCCAACGCCAACCTCGAAGGATTTGGGGGGTTTATGACAAGGGACGACGGACCTAACTAAGGTTACAGATGATTGATCAGTCGGACCCTTCGGTGGGCGTTCGGTGGGGACTTCGGCGGTTGTGCACCCACAATTCGGAGGTTGTCGCCGAACATCACATCCAAGTCCACGCGGCTTCGACGGAACAGAAGAACAGATATTACTTAATTATCACATAGTAGAGCGTGCCCCCGCCGACTTAAGACTCCGTTCTTTTGTAACGATGAGGTAGAGCCGTCTATATAAATGTCCATCCCACCCAACCCCATCATCGCACTCCCGTTCCCCAATTCCCGTAGTCCAGCAGGGATTTTCATCTAAACGTCAGACTTGTGTAAGTACGTAGTCGTTTTCTTCCCTCCTACAACAAACTGTATAATCCAAAATGTCTGCTCTCCCCTCGAAAATGCGCGCCCTTGTGGCGCCAAAGTACTGCAGCCCCTCTCAATATGAGGTCATCGACATACCACTGCCAACCATTAAGAGCCCAGACGAGGTCCTCATCAGGGTGCACGCCGGCGGTCTACAGACAGGCGACACGCAGCGCGCGAAGGGCGCAACGAGAATCCTACCCGGGAAGATGAACTTCCCAATGAAGATAGGGGTTGAAGGCGTGCGTAATCCCCCTCCACTTCACATCACAATCACAGTGTTAACCCACGTATAGTCCGGCACGGTAGTAGCGATCGGGGCAGGAGTGATCAAGTTCAAGGCAGGCGACGAGGTATATGCAGTGTGCATGCCGGGGCGTCCCATAAACCTATTCGCCGAGAACGGGTTCGTGTCGCAATACGCCGTGGCGCCCGAGGCGTGCATCCTGCCTAAGCCAGCCTTCCTCTCCCACGAGGACGCCGCCGCGCTCCCCGGGTTCACGCTAACCGCGTACCAAAGCATAGAGACGGGGCTGCGACTCCTGCGCGAAAACGGCGTCGCGGACGGGCTAGAGGGCAAGACAGTTTTCGTGCCGGGGGCGCTGAGCGGGACAGGCTCGATCGCCATCCAGCTGCTAAAAAACCAGTACGGCGTCGGACGCGTCATCTCGACCGTCTCGACGGAGAAGCTGCCGCTCGTCGATCAGTATCTCCCGGGATTGGTCGACCAGGTCGTAGACTACAAGGTTACGAGGCGGCTCACGGACGCGATACCGGCCGGCAGCGTCGATTTCGTGCTGAACACGCAGTGGGACCTCATCGGCACCTTCGCGCTCGCGGACCCCGAGCGCGGCGTCGTGGTGTCGATCAGCAGCGCGCCGCACCCGAGTCTGTTCCGCGAGATGCTGCCCACGGCGCCGTTCTGGATCTTCTGGGCTCTGGCTGTCGTGCAGTGGTACTATGCCTTCAAGCTTCGCGGGACGAATATCAAGTATACGTTCGGTGAGTAGGGTTTTTTTTCGGGTTTTTTTTTTCAAAATTCTTTTTCATTCGTAATGCGGGACATTTTTATCATGGGCCGGAACTCTCCTTTGGCGATTTCGTATACAATCAACAGAAAACCTAAGAACCCCTACGTAAAATATAATTGCTAACACTTACCGTCCAAGTATCCGGGAACTTCGGTGTCAGGGAGGACGTGGAGCGCACAGGTGAGTTCATCGCGACGGGCAAGGTCAAGGCCGTGAAAAGGGTGGTTGACCTCGAGGACATCGAGGCGGTCAAGGAGGCATGCGAGCAAGTGTACAGGGGCAAGGGAGGGATAGGAAAGCTAGTGATCAAGATCTCTTGAGGATCCTAAACCAATAAGTCATCTGTCTCACGATCATAAGTCACAGAATCGGCCTCAATTAATTTAATCGAAGAAGTGCGTTATTTTTTTCTAAGAAAAAAATCCTTTTCTCTATGGAATGCTATACTACATCAAGATGTGACATAGGTAGAGTCCGGATTCATCGATTTATAGCAGTGCTGTGGGGGAAGACAAAAGGACTACGGCGCCTGCCAATAAGGAAAAGGGGGGTTGAGAGAATAAAATTTGGCGGTTCTAATACCTTCACTGTAGAAGCCTTGGATACAAAGGAGAGTGTTTAGGAGTCTCGGTTGTATGGTTGGTATGACCGGAACGGCCGTATGTCACCGATGTGTCAATCCGTCGCAACACTTTCGTCCAACATCCAGCTCTATACACCGATAGTCTAATAATCTCTCTCTAGTCCGACCCGCCACAGAAGGCTATTCCCTTGTAGGTGTTGTACGGCTCGTTGTTGTAAGAGTTAGACAGAGGACGTGTCAATCTCGGATCGAAAGCTATTCGGACCCAGACGACGACCTTGTCCGGACTATTCTGGTACTTGGATCCGACCAGATATCCACTATTCACTTCCTGCGGTGGCGTGCCACACTTGAGAATCTGAACGATACCAAGCTGCAGCTTCAAATTGTTCTCCTCGCCCCAGGCTTCCAAAAGCAAATTCATGCAATGGATGTCGAAAATATCATCCTTCAGTGCAGTGTACGGCCAGAGGGGCTTGCATTTCGGCAAACTTAAAATATTATGGAGATCCCTCTGCGAAGCATCCACATTATACTTGGCCAGTTGATGGTTGATACTGAAACTTAGGGCTATGACACCTGCATTAATTGTGTATTTTAGAGCAGCGTCCGTTTCGTAGTACAGTCCGTCAGGGAAATCCTTCGCGAATCTCTCGCATGCCTCTTTCAGTGAAGGGTCCGGTCTCACACGTAGTGGATTCTCTGTCGCTTTTTTTGGAGCATTGGTCCAAGCTAGATCGGAGGATTTATTCGGTGTGGCTGCCGGCGTGGCTGCCGGCGTGGCTGCTGGCGTGGCTGCTGGCGTTGTAACCGTGCTACCGGAACTCGTGGGGGTGGTCGGGTCGCTTTGAGTGCCCACGCTTTCAGGTTTGATGGGTGCGACTATGGCCGCCGCAAACTGACCGCCGCTACCACCTCGCTGCAGAGCGACAGACGTATCACTGCGGAATTTCTTTTCGGTCGATGAGCCGTTCAAGAACTCGATAGGCATCTTGCGCTTCTTTGGGTTGCTGCGAGCAATTGTTGACTTTGAGACTTGGGGCACCAACGGCACCAGTGACGGCGGTGCACCGGCAATCTGCTGCCAGAGTCTCGAAAGACCGATCAACGGATCCTTGTAGAAAGGTCGTCTCGGGTAGAGTGCTAGTGAGAGAAACGTGACGTTAATATGAAATATTAAATTAAAGAAAGGAGTTTATAATTCTCTCACTTACCATTATTAAGTTCATGGCTGATCAATATTTTCTGTAGCAATGTGTCACCCATGGGAAACACGGCTGGTCCAGGTGCGAACCTGTTATCACTTCGTGTAAAGGGAATGAACTTTTGCTTGGGTGGCAGTTCCGTTGTTCCCGCTTTAGCCGCCATTTTGTTGTTCTTAAAAATGTCGTCGTAAGTGCTACTATGGTCTATTTGGGCGAGGTTGATCTCGAACGTGTTGAGGTTGTCGTCCTCGGGATCAGGTTCTTCGAAATCGTCCAACTTGGAATTTTCAAGGAGGTGCCAGTCCTCTAAATCAAGGTCCTGGTGGTGATGGTGGTGGTGATCTATGAGAGGTTGAGCATATAGCGGCTTTGCGTCTCCTGTAGGTAGTCGCTCGGTCAAGATACCATAAGCTTGATCAGGCTTCGATGGATCTTTCCTAATTACCTCGTCTTTGCGTTCCCTGATGGCCTCGAGTCTATGTGGGAGGATACGGGAGGGTGGCCACCGTTGCATGTTAAAGAAATGTTGCCGGGTGTGTGGAGCCTGATACCGTCTTTGATCCTTTGTTGCCCAAGCAAAGAGGTTAGGTCTTTCATACCCTTGGAATTCTTTGTCTTGTTTGTCTTTGAACCCACTTAGCCGACCTGGGTACATGGTGGGTCGATTCTGAAAACAGTCATTGATGATACCCTCCCGGATAACTGTGAAGGGGTCCTGGTATCCTTTGAGCGGATTTTGGAACGATGAATCAGGGTCCGCCTTCGCCAGAACATCCCTGATGTCCGGGGGCAAGAGTTCCACGTCGCCAGAGCCTTCTCGGACGGCGGTGTTCCATTTCTCTATAGCAAGTTTGTGGTCTTTGGTAGGTATCATCTGCCACCATTTTTGAGCTATGAAAGGAGAGGCAGTCCCCGCATTGATGTTGCCCTCAGGGCGTGGGTCTTTGAGCTCTGCACAGAGGTCTAGATGAAGCTTCGGTGTTCCCGTGTCGTTCTCCAGATACTGTAACCTTTCCTTAATCGCGTCCACATATCTTAGCGTCCGGCCCATGCGATAAGCCAAGTTCCTAAAAAATTGTGCGGTTCTCTCAGGCGTTTGAGGGTGGTATGGTTCACCCGAATAATAGGCGTCTTTGGCTCTGTGCTGTTCTCTGGCCCGCTGACGATAGGCTGTCAGGTAAGACCCAACTAATTCCCAGGAAGCCAGGTCATCTCGGTAGGGTGCATCTTGCGTACTCTCCACCTCATCCTCTGAGAGGGAAACGCGGCACAATCCTTCTGGGGCGAGATACCATTGTATGAAGGCTCGTCTTTTGGCATACGCCGCATCGCTCGCGGGATCCTTCGCTATTATTTCTATGCGTTCTAACTCAGCAGGGAAGTCTGGTCCTGCATGGTCCAGCATGAAGTCTAGCTCGCGAGAAAACCTAGGCCTATCCCCGTTGTAAAAAGACCACTTGCCATAAGTAGCGTCGTAGTGATCTAGCATATCTTCAAGATAAAGCACATTTTCATCCTCGAACTGGTTTAAATTTTCGTAGCGCCACATAACACGATCTTCTGGGTGTACGTTGTACTGTGGTCGACCGACCCTTCCGGGTTCCCCGTTTCTCCTCGGGAAGTACCTAGGTTTCGTTAGCATGGTATCTTAGTCTGTTGTGCCCTCCCTACAACTTACACGCATCGACCAAGCGCTTGAAGCTCTACACAGAGAAACTCCGCTTCTTCCACAGAAAATTGGTAACAAGCATTCGGATGCTCTGGGTTAGGGTCTGTGTCTCCGCTGTGCTTCAAATCTGATTCTGCACAACCATTTACGTATGACAAAACCGTAAGGATCGAACTTGGCTTGTGGGTACGTATGAGATGATCGATATCCTGGCGGGTTTCTCCCCAGATGGAGAGTTCCTCGCTATTAGGGGTACCGGATAACTCTAAATAATTGAAATACGATTGGAGCCTCGCATCAAACAAGGCAGCGAGGTTGCTAGCCGGCAGCTTAGATGGATTACACATTTCTAGCGTGCGTGACGGCTCGCAAAGGTACTTCAACCATGCAATCTCAAAGTCGTCTATCAACTTAAAGTTATCATCCTCAGTATTGTCTTCTTGGTTGTCGATACGAAGTCTGCGTCTAATGTCTCGGCGCCAATAACGCTTCCTGTCAAGAATATCATCGTCGTCTTCCGCTGGCAAATCTTGGCTGCTGTCCATGTAGGGTCCGCCGGTATTCTGTTGCCTTCCGGCATTAATATCCCGTAGGATGGCTCTCAAGAGAGGGCGAGGTGCTGCGCCCCATGCACTATGAAGTGCACCTTCGAGGTTCTGAAGTTTTTCGCCGATATTTAGCCAGTGTTGATCGTGAATCGTTAAACCTCTGTAGATATGCGGCCCCCGAAAATTGATAGGCAATGCCGAGACCGAAAAGTCAGCCCAAGATTGAGTGGAGTAGTGTCGACGCTGGCAATCCGCCAGAAAATCAACGGTCTGCGTATACTGCGAGGACCAATAGAGCCATGAAAACGGATCCCCCTTTTTTTTGTCTATGAGGCTGAGATCCGGCAATCGCGGAAAAAAAGCAACTTCTTTTGGCAAAGGCGCGGGGGATTCATACGGTAAAACGATTCGACGCCATGGAGTGTTGATCACACGATTCTCATAGTTGGTGAATTGATTAAAACATTGCTGAAGAGCGGCTCTCTGCCATCCGCGTCTACGGTAGAACGAGGGGCCCTTGGTCCCGTCCGGATTTTCATGCCCTTTAGTGTCGGTAGGGACATTAGTATGTTTAGGTGGCACACGAGCGGCCGTCAGTTTTATGCCAGCCTCTATGTATGTTTCATACTCCTTGGTTTCGGCGGCGAACCTGATTTTCGGTAGGTCGATTTCGCTCTTGCCATTTGTAGTAGCTTTCTGAACAATCTCGAAGAATAGGTTCTCACTCTCTATATAGTTATCAACCTCGGCTAAACTCGATACCTCTGCAGTTGGCGTAAGAATCTTAAGGGTCGTATTCCAGAGAGGCGTGCTATCTATGACACGTCTAGAAGGATCCATTGGCCGATACTGGGACTTTCCACGGTCAGGCTGAGGAAGAGGGAACCCCTTTGGATAAGATAAAAGGCGGTTCTGCGTAGTCTGGCCTCGAAGAATATCGGATGTCCATGATGTGTTGTCTCGAGCACGTTTCTCGGAGGTCAGGTGGACTTGGATCAATACCTGTGCATCCGCCAAAGCAGCGCGTACTTGAGGATCGCTAAAGCCTACACCACCAGTCGTCATCTGTCGACCTGCCTCCCCGATATATGCTCGTATGAGTAGAAAATTAGTTTTCCAGTTTGTATCTCGACCCGCATCATTGTCCCTTAGGTATGAGAGTATTCGGGGAATTGTGACGCTCGGACTCTGGTCCTTCAGGGTCAAGATGAAGTCTCCTGGGTTACTAGTATTCGCGATTATCGCAGCTATATCTCCGTATTCGTGGTCGTCTAACAAACCACCTGTGTAGAGTTCTTGAAGTCGCCGAACAATCTGCGCCCGGGTAAAACCCTCTTCAGAGTCTTGAATTGGCGCCATTGTGCACACAGGCAACTGCTTGGCAGAGGGTGGTGTCTACAGGTAGAAAAGCGACCGTAATGTTACTACACTGCCTGACTCTCAGTAGAATAAGAGAAAAAAGGAAAAGAGGTAGCACGTTTTTGCGGATCGATAATAGGCAAGGCCTGTGATTATTGTCTCCATTCATACAGAAAATTCAACAGCTGCTGGGGATGGAATGAGAACATTCCGAACACAGCCGTCTTGCATCGCTGGCTGCTCCTGGGGTTCTACAGTGCATTTCAGACAAAGAATGTGGTAATGGTACTCACTAGTGTAAGTGAGACAATTACTATAGCCGTTTGCAGGTTTTGTAGCCTATCTAAGTACCGAATTGGCTTTGTTTACAAATTGGCATTGGGCGCTAGTGGCTGAATAGGTAGGTAATGGCACTCAAGCGATAGTTTGCGATTATTATGAACATCGCTGCGAAATTTAGTTGACATCATCAGTCCGATAAAAGAGCCATGCCGGAAAAGAGGTCGGGAGGGGCCGTCCCAGATACTGATGATGGAGGTCGAGACGGCCGTAGAGTGCGCATCATCCGGTCGCTTGGAATGTCAGATGATGAGTGGGAAGCGAGAGAACAACGTCGAATTAATTTTCTATCCGATGAAGGAATATGGGGCGAGGAACAAGGAGGCGGTAAAAAATCCAGCAATAACACGCCGAAGGTAGTTGAAGGCCAGACAGAGGTTGCGACAGAGGATGGGGAATCGGGGTCCGCGCAACAACCACCAGTCAGAACGGTTGAAAGCCAAGAGAGAAAGCCATGGGAGTCGTTAGTTATTGGCGACTTGGGCGAGAATCTGAGCCATATCGAGCGAAAAAATCGTGAAATCGAACAACAGAGATTCATTGTACAATTCCATGAAGAACATTCGCCACATCAAGTAGATCACAATAAGAATATTCTCAATCAACTAATCCGGGAGAGAGCTGAAATGGACGATAATGAGGAGAATAATATGCCTCAGTAAGTCATCTCGCACGGGATGACACTCAATTTTAAAGCTAATAATGACTTCGTCAGAGATCAGAGAGAGAAAAGTGAACGTATTTCGAAACGCTTGGAGTTATTGCAACGGGTCCTCGACAGCAGCAAATGCGAAGACGAAAAAATAAACGTCAGAGCAGCGATCCAGGGCTATGAATCCGGTCAGATATCATTTTCTCATGACTTCACACTGCTATATGCAGGCCGCGTGGTTGACAAGTGCCCGACTTACGAATCTTTTTGCGTGGATAGAGATGAAAGGCTTGACCGTTATTTTGCTAGGTATGGGCCCGGATGGCTCTGGCAGGAGCCTCCTTTAGCTGGCACTAGGAATGATGCTCTGGGTATGAAAGGCCTCTGCCTAGAGCGAGACCATCATAATGATAGGTACGGTATTGGCAGATACGAAGTCAATCTTAAATTTACAGTTCAGCGTGATAAAGTCTCCAAGGGGAAACTACAACCGTATACCCATCAAACGAATACTGGGAATATCACAAAGCAAGATAGTCACGCTTCATGTCGACTGAGGACCCTTCTGGATAGTGGTGCGACCTTTCCGATTATAGTTGAGTCGGACCTAGCGCGGCTGAATGTGGACGTTTCCAAGTACTCAGCTCAAGGAATTATGATTGTCAACGCTCTTGGGGGGCCGATGGAAATCAGGTTCTATGAGATGTATGTATCAGTCTGCACTCCCGATGACGAATCATTGGTTGGCAAAGGAGATATGGCGGTATGGCCAACGGAACCACGGTTGTTGGGCGGATTCTGCCCGGTTTTGGTTCAGGGAAACCCGCGAGGCAAGGATCCTTTAACTCACCGCCTTAGCGGCATGATACCGTTTGATGCTTGTTACTTGTCCTCGGCGCCGAGTCTGGCGAGAATCTGGTTAGGGGAGGATCGGAGAGACGTTTTAGGCACTAGTCGACTACCTGCGCATCTGAGATTTGATAGTGACAATAGTTTCATATTTCAATATCCTCGGGAATTTGACGACCTTCGCCTAGCCGCGCGGACACCTGATCGCGTAATATTTACGCATCAGTTTCCGGACAACCCCAACACCGTACTTATAGATAGTGATGTGGCAAACACTCCAGGGAAGAGTGAACTCGCTATTGGGCGGTACCAAACCGTTAGCGGTAAGCCTGGACAGGAGCCATCCCGAAAACTTGTACCACATCGGATTATCCAAGTTGAGCCGCGGAAAGGAGATATCAAAGTCGTACCCAAAAAGAACCCACGGCCGTGGAGGGGAATCGAGAAGGAAAGGCGGAGAAACCAGCGTTATTAGGCTTAACTTTACTGGAATACCTAGTGACCGGTACGAGGTTAGAAAGTGAAGGGCTAGCAAAGCCTACTAGCAATAAAACCTTTGTACCTACGCAAATCACTCGTAGCCGACCAGCCAAGAGGATTATGCACGGCATCGATCATGAAGGGTTTCATCTTACTAAACCCTTGCGAATAGAGAAGACCACACCACTATCTATTCAACCAGCACATGTTTTCGGTTCATACGCTCGAGCAGGCCCAGTCGTATAACCTAGCTAAGTAGAGTCGAGAATTAGGACACGTCTAATGAATGCAATGAGGCGATGTTTCCCTAATTCACGAGAGAAATACCCAGAAGTCTATGGGGTTGCCCGAAGATATATTGAAACGACGTCTTACGTAGATCCTTACGACGCCTCTGAATGCTCAACTCGTGGTGAAGATGTGCTAATAGGCCATGTAGTCGAGGACAGGCTCATCTGATTATATGGCCGCGTGATCTAGATATTGAGGTAAAACGCCTTTCTGAACCTTTGCTTGTTTATAGTGCATTTATCAGCATGACTTGCCTACGGAAGGACGCCTAACAGCGCGGTAAGGGCTTGAAAGGAATATACATTATGCGAACCCAGTATGGGGCGGTTACCATGCATAATGATTTTGACTTATCTTGGTTCATATGTGATTCTGCTTCTTCGCTCATCGCCCCCTCAGTGACTATGACGGCCAAGCGCCATTACCGGCGTGGTAATCGAGTCGTAGCGGTGTACAATGCGGCGAGTTTTTTTTTTTTTTGCGACTTCTTCTCTACCCCTCCCAATTATGGAGGGCCGCGGTGGCTAATCACTAGACTCAAAATAGTGTGGAAGCAAAGGAATATGCGAGACGAATGCGAAAATTAACGTTGGTGATGATGAGAATGAGAGGCTGGTATCAAGGTGAGCGTAGGAGGGATATGGAAGTTTTCAAATTCCGAGGCATGCAAATGCAAGTAAGTGGGGACGTAGATGCAAGGGAAGCATTCAGATGAAACATAGAACGCGTAAAGTGACTATTGATGTTGCATATCCCGACTCAGCAACGTCGGATAAGAGCATACTAATCGTAATCATGGATATGATATCGAGTTAGGACATGTTTAATTGAATTCTGCCAAGCGGCTGTACCCCTACCTTAGGAGGTTACCTGTAGGAATTGGCTGTGATAGCTTCAATAATATCAACTCGCTACTCAAAGTCCCACGCATGCTAATTTTTTCTTCTTTTTTCTTTTGTACCGAAGCGGAACCAAGTTATCGTGCCGCCGAGGCAACCGGAAAATGGAGAATAGAGAGGAGAAATCTAGGGAGAAAAACTTTTTCTTCTGCAGCTCTTAAGTAATAAGTTACGCCAGTTGAGGAGAGTCAGGAAGCTCGAAGTGATGGAGCATCATACGATTATTCACTGTACGGGGCGCTGCCGTGGCTCTCTCTCGTCATTATTCGAGACTTGACACCGACGACCCGCTAGGTTAGCCCCTCTTGGAACGCATTTCTTTGACCTTCGAAATAGCTATGATTCGCCGGGCAAGGAACATGAAGGAGTTAGGTACCAGATGCTAACAACGCTCTAGGACGAAAGATATGCACGCAATGGTTCGAGGCTAAACAAGCTAAGGTAGGTAAGAGAGGTAGCCAGTTCATGCCAAATAGATCCTATTACCGAAGAAGCACACTAAGCTAGACTACCTACTGTATCTAGAGAAGGGAGGGGCCGAACGCGGCCTGTTACCAAATGAGGAGACGCCGTGCATTCGAAGATCACCTAACCTTTAAGTACTAAGCAACGCATGAACGGTGGCCTCTCGAGTGAAACTCCACGCCGATCCCGTTTTCCCCAGTCTTCTGCTCTAGTCTCGTGCCCGACCACGTTAAAAAAACGTCACTGTAGACGAGAAACGCGTTTCCGCGTTTCCGAAGCCAACGGAAACTATCAACTTAAAAAGCACTTAAGATGTCCGTCCAGGCTAGCTCAAGTGATGAAAGCCGTTTTTTTTTTCTTCGCGTGGTAGCTTTCGGCTTAACTTATGCGGTGACATGAGTAGCGGTCCAATGGCCGTCTCAGCATTGAATGTCTACGCTAGGCTGTGACTTGCAGTACAATAACGTCAGCCGTCCCACCAAAGTAGCCTATTATATAGTACAATGTTCAGATGCCTACATGCTTCGTATGAAGAAACTAATAGTAGTTATCGCTAGTGTAGGTCAACCTTATAACATAAGCTTCGGGAGGATTGACTTCAGGGAGGGGGGTTTATAGGGCTCTGTTAAACCAACGAGTCGGCGGAGATGAAGCCGTTGACCAATGACTTGCGCGCTTCTAAAAACCATTCGCAATCCCGCGTTCAATCCGCGACCCTATCGGTTCTGGGCATTCTCAAAAGCGGTATGTCTGCGACCCATGGTCAGCTGACCGAGCCAGCTCCGTGAGTGATCCTCTGTCCTGGCTAGAGGCAAGTAGATGGATATTTCCACACTCAAAGCGACCCGTAAATGCACGTCCTCTGACTCAAGCGCAACTAACTACCCGAGTAGGGACTGTGATTGACAGGTATTTGCCGTTTCTCCCTCTCTCATCTGCATGTAATTTTTTTTAGTGGAGTCGGGGCCGAGCGCCGGAACGTAAAGGCAATCAATCAATCAATCCATTTAACACCCTCTAGGTTAGCCCTGTACCCGCGTTCCAAAACTTTGCGGATATAGTAGGGCAGGTATTTTCATCAACTCCAGTTTAGATGTACTCGGGACCAAAGTACAGTCTTAGTAGAACTTCTAGCTACTTTAGCTTCGGCCTTTGCAGGTGGGCCGCAAGAAACCCGCACTGAAGAAAAAAAAATTATTCAGGGTCCTTCGTACTACGTGGGATAATGAACTGTCGTCGGATAGATCTTGTTGCGATGGTAACAGGCTTGTTTTTAGGTAGTACAGTGTGATACTCGTGTTCTGCTCGTGTATTTTCCTGTTTGCCATCTAGCATCCAGTATTATTTAGGGCGTCGTACAAGGCGAGGGGCCGATGCATGCCCGCCTCGTTGACACGAGCAAAGAATACTAGTGTAGAGTCTGCAGTAGTGTAATGGTATGAGTATTCTGACATATTCTTTAACGTCTACAGCATGTAATCTGTACATGAACTACCTAAGACTTACTTACGTCTGCGGCTTGCCCGGGCATTCTATTGTCTAGATGTGGATTAGTTAGTGTAGCTCGAGTTACGAAAGAGTCTGTTAAGGGCAAGCTAATTATAACAAGATCCCGACCTCTTCCCGGGGGCGCCCGCATATCGCAGCGCGCGTCGCGTAACCAACGCGCCGGGATTTTCGTGCGTGTCTGCCGGGCTCGTGCGAATCTCTTCATGGAGCCTAAGCAAGACAAAAAGAAGCCCAACTATTATCGTTTCAACCAACAAGATGAACGTGATAGGAATACCTGCCGAGATGTCGCATCGAATAGGCGAGCTATATACATGTCACTGACAAGATCCGAGCACAAGAAGTTTATAGGCCTGATGTAACAACAGATTCGGGTGATCATGTTGAAAAGTTAGGAAGACGTCGGCGCGGGGTTCATCGTATGTCCTACGATACTGGTAATTGGCTGACCATGAGGACATGCGGCCCATTTATTAGTGTACGATGGGATTGGATCTAGGTTTCGAAAGACTGCGGTGTTCCTGATGGGTGACGAGGCGTGTTAAGATCATGGTACATCATATGTTGGGCCGCTGCAGACGCGGCCATGGCATTTTACAAGGGTTCGCAGGCAGCCTGCCAATCGTCTCGCTAAAGGTTTCTCCGCACGTAAGAAAAAAGTTATTGTTACCTCCATGTGACGCTGTGTCGCGGCATACGAAATAGGCGGGCTGGAGTATTAGCCGTTTTCCTTTTCGGAAGTTTCACGTTTCCTTGTTGAATCCTTAGTTCGCCATAACCTTGGTATTAATCGATGAGATAAAATGTCTCTTGCAGGCATTATCCAAGGCGATGAGATCGGGTTGCGCTCTCTCCCACGCTGCCCTGGTTGTTGTGAATGGTAACACCGCCAATCGGAAAAAAAAGGTATGCCTCGCGTTCGAAAAATGCACGTCGCTGAGAATGTCAACAGCCCACGGACACACCTTTATCCGCCCTGGTCCTATGTGTTTGTTTTTCAAATACAGGACCATTACTACGAAAGTTCTAGCTAGGCGAAAGGGCGGAAGACCCATGAAGCCTTGGTCCTGCACCTCTTGGGTAGGCGGCACATTTAATGAACACTCCATTCTAGTGTATGGAAATCACGGACGGGGGAATAGTAGTCTAGTATCCCCAAACGCAGACATTCTATCCACGCATATGCCTTAGTGAACCCTAATGTTTATTTGAGGTCAGACCTTGCAGGCTTAAGTATACTATTCCGGGTGGCACGCACTAACCCGGACAAGGTTGCATTAGGGTAGGTTGTGTGGTCCCGGTCTGCCGGGACGGAGTACCAGCCTCAATCCTGTGTGGCTTTTGAGAATGCTCCTTTTTTAAGGACTTCTCAACGCGGCCAAAGCTTCTAGATCGTCGATTTGGCAACTCCACCAGCTCTAGTCCCACTCCTCGCTCGGTTGGCGTCAGCTGAACAAGTACACTACTGAGCTGAACTGCTAAAGTACCGCCATCCTAGTTTGGTTTGAGTGATGTCTGTCCTCAGAAACGAACTCACCTCCTCTTTTTGGTGTAGGTATTAAAGACTCTATACTAGCGTAGGGCATCTTATCATTTCACCACGCGTTTACCATTGAACTGGATACATAGCTATTTACGATGAATCATAATCTCGTTTCCTAGCCGAATCAGTTGTTGGTTTGAAAAGGAGGCGACTGGAAATTACGGGATAATAGATCGTTGCCCCCTGCATATAAAGGACTAACTGGCATACGCTAAGACGAAGGCGGCGCAGTCGCTGGGTAGTGAGTGACTGGAATCAATGTCTCATCAAGTCCATCATGGCGACATGTACGTGGCTATAAGGTCTCGGATTAGGCGCGTTTATTATTATAGCCATCCATGTTATCCTTTTCTTTATCGGATTGACATCAGCCTGGTAATGATAAGAAGTGACTTCATGATTTGCGCGGGTGAGTGTGGTTGCGCCACAGCCGTGCAATCCTTGATGGTTCATCCCGCACGTCTGAAATAGAGGTATGCGTAAGACTGAACCTAGATGTTGCATTAGGGATGCATTTAGGTAAAGACGAGTTTGCTGCTCCCTTTTCGTGTAGAGACCTTGGCGTATCCTCTACGCTAAGGGCCATGGTATCATGCTGAGACAGCAACCGCAAGAAGGTTGAGAAAAGTTCGGACGCCTCATGGGGTCTCAGAGAAATTCGCCCGAGTATGATTACTGACAACAACTAGATTTTGACTTGGTGGTATCGGGGCGTGTGATATTAGGTGGTGTAGAAGAGAGAAGGCTGGTGCTTCTTTAAGAGGCCCGGAGTTAAAGAGACTTAATTGGGTCGTGTCTCATTTAAAGACCAGGGAACCAGGTCCTGCGAAGCTTCACCGCCAGAAGACGTGGAGGCACATCATTTGGCAGGTCGATATTAGACAGTAGTTGGAGAAACAAGCTGCTCATCTGCTGACTTGCATCTGGGTGTGAATAAAGTCACAAATAAGAACCGAGCAGAAGGCCGAGAACGAGGCACTGGACAAGGGTTCGCCGAGTCTGATCTACATCGAGAAGAGGGCAAATCCCATTAATTGATTCCAAGAAATAGCATACATAGTAGGCAACTGTTCCTCCATGCAGCTAATGACGGCGCTAGGGAATCAACAACCACTTGCTGCCAACGAAACGCATGTCATGGATAAGCGAGTGAGGCAACTAGATAGGTCATCGCCGAGGGATCCTATCAAGATACATCTCTCGAACGGGCAGATCATGTGAAAAATGACTGACGAGCATGAACCAGTCTAAAGCCCCAGACTTGATACCCGCCGGATCCACCCACCATCGCAGATCGGCTCCTACGTCATAGCAGCTAACAAGATGCGTATTGGGGAATAGCAGGTTGTCTCTATGCCGAATATAGAAATCAATAGACGAAGAAATGGATCTCTATTGGGTGGAAGGCTGGGATGAGCTACCTTTAGGTATTAGCAGTCCCTGCATCTGTACCAACTATCAAGACAAAACGCTTTTCCGTGCTGCGCTGCTGTCGGGCACGAACTGAGCCAAGATCCGCGCACAAAGTGCATCAAATTGCCTCGCGTACACTACTCCGTACACCAGGTAGTCATCCTGTAACCTCCAAGAAAACAAGTTCCACGTATGACACGCATTGTGCCGAAGGTAGATCAGAAGGCTGAAGTTGATTCTGCGACAACACACTTTCCGTATAAAGCGAAACTTGCGCATATTGTGTTAAATAAGCATGTCACGCCTACATAGAGACTCGTACTGCTAGAATGGCTATGCGAAGCTTAGCCCTATACATAAAAGTCGATGAGTACCTAATCCATCTTCACAGCACCTAATGTACAGTAGAGTTGTAAGTAGTACACTAGGTACTTAACCTTAGCACGTAAGCATTAATCGAACTGCTGGATTGGAAACGGTGTTTCAAAGGCAGCATGACTGGTTTGGTGCTACGGATCATCTATAGCCGCCCTCGCTTTACAGCACACAAACTCGTACCAGCAAACGGTCGCAGAAGCAGAGCTGAATGGGTTATTGGCTTGGTGATGAAACGCACCTGATCTACCGTACCGATTCCACACAGTAGATGGTCAAGATTCCAAGTCAGTACAGTAGATATCGTGAGTATACATAACAAGGTGTTTCTGGGCGGTATGGAGGATATGGAGGGGTTAGCAGGTAAATTTAGGTGATTGGTAGGTTAAGTACACAGTATACCTAGCCCTAGGGAGATTCAGGTATCGGTTTTAGGATGGAAGTTCGGTCCATCGTCTCTCATTGGTTCTACCGGAAAATTACCAAATGACTAAAATATATAGACTGGGTTACTTAGATCTACTATGTAGATAGGAGGTAGTATTAGAGCTGGTACTTTATGATGCAATACCGTTGATCTTGAAAATCTCCGTTCAAGCTCTATGCCGAGACAATCCCTACTTCGAACACTCCCGAAGCGAACACGCGGTACACAATTTTTGCGCATACTGTGACCATGCTAATACGTTTCCATGTCGGCCGCCAGCCCGGTATCGTGAATCAAGTCACAATCGCGTGGCGACCCGGCTAAAAGGGCTGTGTTTAGATGCGATCAAGCGATGAGCGGGCTGTGTTTCTGCCAAAGCATCAATCAACACCAAACGGACGTAGGCTAATGCCCCTGAGCTCTTTCTCTCCTTTTCACTTTACCTAGTACAGCCTTTTGGGCAGAGGGGGCCGGCTGGACTGTTAGGCTATCTTCTCCTTCCACGCGGGACCGAGGCGAGAGCTGCCTTGCAGCTATCGGTATCTCTTTTCCTCGTGGGACAGGCACAAAATGTGACAATGACTTACAATGCATTGGCGAGACACGAGGTTTGGCCTGTGGGATCAAACGCTGCCTATGCCATGCCATGCCATGCCATGTCATGCGAATGTGCGGTAACCGTAACTTTACTGTAGGTAGATACGACTTCGGCTCTTGGGACGAAAATTGCAGGGAGGAGAAAGCGTGGCTCACGTCACGCAAAGGGATTCCGCTCCTCGTAGGGTTTGCGTTGCGCTGCGCTGCGTACGTGAATACGGCGTCAGGGCAAGGGATGTAAACCTACTAAAGTAAGGTCGTGTAGGAGATATGGCCTGATGAATTACCCATAGCGAGTTGCTTCTCAACAACCGGTATTTATGAAGGTCGGCAAGGTAGCCAGGTACTACTATGTAATACCCAGGCTGCGGTACCGGTGATACAAGCGCGCAGGGGTACATAATTGTCATTGCATCGATAGAGCGATACGGTACATTATTACGGATTATCTGATGATATAGGTATCATTAAACTTTTGCACGTTCGCGCCGCAATGCCAGCCTGGCACCGCTTCTTTGCCTCCTTTTCGCAACCGCACTAGCGACACGGGCACTATTAGCGCAATGATGAATGCTATTATCATCGACAGCCCCCTTTTCTTTTTACGATGCGTCGGACTTTATTAGGGTTATTCTATCAAACTTTGAATGGAAAATAAAGGTCAACGTGTGGTGTAAGCCAGAAGCTAACTGGACTCGCTTCGGTCAGTGCTTATATATCAGTCGTAGCTAGGTGCCTACCTGCACTAAGGCACCTAACCTAGTCCATAAGTACAGTGCTGTATAGGACGGAAGCAGACGCCCAATCTATCAAAAGGATGCGCCTGTCCTACCTAATAAGGGGCACAGCATTCCAAGAAAATCAGCAGTTCTAGCCATACAGAGTGGCATCAGGCCACACAAGTAGGCTTTTTTTGCTGACGACACTGATGGATTAGTGCTTTGCCCAAGCGAGAAGTGCCTCCTCTTCCTCCTCCTGTCGCATGCCATCTCCACACTACCAACCATTGGCACAGACCGGGTAGTGTAGCAGTTGGGAGTCAAATCCAGGTCCTAATAACAGTGGCCTGCGGGGTTTGAGCCTTTCTTCTCCAGGTCTCTTGTTCAGGCTGAGTAGCGGTTGTTTAGCTCCGGCCAGATCGGAATAGAAGACACCTATCGGTGGCTAGGGTTTAGGAGAGTAGTGAGCTGACGAGCTTGAATTAGTCGTATGTAGCGTATGTAGCGCTCGCATGCTAGGCGGAGCTAGAGAGAGCAGCAGCAGCAGGATGGATTTAGAAGGTGCTTTTCTGTCCCGGGCCTGCAGCGGGACGGATCCTATTGACACACACGACACGCATGATTAATTGATTGTAAAGGCGTGTAGACCGCGTCGGCGCGGATTGATTGGCTCGTGGCTGTTGACGACAAAGGCCGCACTGGCGCGAATGGGTCGCCAAACCGCCCTGTACTCTTGCGGAATCCCGTCCTAAAGGCTGAAGCAACGCCAGAGGCATGGCCCCCTGGCGTTCCCCAGCTTTCGTCCTCTAAGGCCGGCCTAAGCCAGTCCAAGGCCAGCCAGCGGTGCGACGTTGATTATCCTCATACCTCCCAAAAGATATATATCCGAGCACACTGTCTAATCTGGCCTGTACTGTACCCGAGTGGGCGTACTCACGCCGCGAAGCGCGTAAAGTGGTTCGGACGTCTAGCACGTTTCGGTATGGCGTGGGTATGAAATTGCGGTCCAGCCGGCACCTTACTGTGCAGGGCAAACGCGGATCCGAGCGTACACGTACTGCCATGATTCGAGGCAGAGAGAAATTGAGGCGTTGCTTGTGTGCATTAGGCTGTTCCCACTGACGCCTTGGTGTGTTTGGGAGCTGGCTAATCATCGCGAACACAATGAACGCTACACCAGGTAGGCAGTGAACCGATCTACAATGCAGCATCGTCATCATCATCAGCATCATTCATCGTCATCAGCATTATCCGTCATCATTCATTGTCGTTACCGACACGCCGTCTTTCTGCTGTGCGTGATTCTAGTGTATGCGCGACGCCGTCTTGGGGATCTGTCTCTACGACCTACTGGGTATGATTGGTCTCTTGGAAACCCCCCATTATACATAGTAGAGCAATTGTCATGTCTTTTCAGCAACGGTCCCGACATGCTGGTGTAACGATTCCCAATGTCAGGCAGGTGGTGCAATCCTATGCTGTTCTACTATGCAATCTGTAGTGTACAGTGTTGGTCGTCTAAGTCCTGTCAGCTGCAATCTAGTCTCCTATGCCCCTAAATTCTCACTTTGGAGAAGATCTTCGGCGCCGGCATATATGACTGGCTAGATATCGAGCCCTACCGTATGCTTTAGAGTACATGTTATCGCTCCTTTCTCTTGGTTTGAATGTAGGTACTCTTAAGCGCTTTTTTTTCTTCTGATACGGGACACGGACAAGGTATGGTACGTTGGCTGTTTTGATACACTGAGGTCGCCGACGACGCGACAACTGTCTACATAGTAGAACACTCTTATTGATCTTTCCGTGAAAGGTGATGGACTGATTCACTGATTTATAGGCTCCTCTATACCAATCAAACCTATGTGGGGAGTATTGAATATGCTGAGAAGGTCTCCTCCTGGTCTGCATGGTCGGTATCCGGCCGCGGAAATTGTGCGACGAATGTTGCTCCTATCGGCGACTGTGAAATATGCATCAAAGACATAAAACTTGAATTGTGATGTTTTTTTTCTCTCTCTCACCCTTCAGACCCAAAACCAACCCAAACCACACGGTATCCTGGTGGAGCGAGCCGCATGCATCCATTGCCTACACTATTGGGCACGAATGTATAGTATAGTGGTACAGTATAGCACTCACTACCAGGTCCGGGACTTGTGCGGAGGCTTGGGAGTGTAATATTACGTGCATATCTCAACCGGTCACTGTAGTACTACTGCACCACCACAGTCGACACCACTCGACTTACTCCTCAGCTCCCTGTTACGTGATCCCTACAACATAACATACCTAGTGTAAGCTGGCCGCAATGGAAGAGGCCGTGGAAGGCCATCTCAAACAAACAAACAATCGATCAATCAGGTGAATAAGTCTGTTGATGGCGCAACTCCCCGCGAGCCACGAGTTATTGGCTGATGGTCGCTATCTGCAAGGCATTGTTTGAATGGTCTCGTAACATTGTCTATACTCTAGTATCGTCCGGCAGGGCAAGGATCAGGTTCCAAAGTCTTGGCCGATTAAAATGATGCGTACTCAGTACTTCCAACACTACAAACAGACTTGCATAACGACAGTGCGCGCGGGCTTGGCCGGACCGTACCAACAATGACAATGCAAACGTCAATCTCAAACTACCTTCTCAAAGCACTAACATGAAAAGTCACGATCCGCTTGATACTACCGTACATGTCCACCCGGGAGTACAATAGAAGCAGATAATGTAATGTAGTGTATATGGTGTATGTCCTGGTTAGGTATTATGTCTGCAAAGACTCTACCATTCTCATCCTATATTGTACACCAAGTATCTACCGTACGCCACAACTCGACGTTCACCAGGTATCTACCCGGCGGGCCGGATATGAAGTTTTTGTGTAGTGCAGAGTCTACAGTACGATACAGTGCAGTACAGTACCAGTAGTTGGCTCATGAGAGATGAAAGCCCTTACTGACTACCTCCTGACTAGCACTTGCATCAGATGCGGAACCACGCTGTCGGTGTCTTTTATACTATGTATGTCACGACTCGCAAGCAATGCTTTTGTTTCCCCGGTGATGTATGTAGGGTTTGCCATCCATCTTGAATACTGTAGAGGGAGCGTACACCGGGCGAGTGAGACAATCCAGTCAAATAGCCAGCCTGGATGATTATGATGATGTGGTAAAACATACAATCAACCACCTACACCGCTCCGAGGTGGAGATGAGAAATAGGTAGGCAACTAATTAATTGTGATGAACTGCCTGGATCACATTATTATTATAGTGGTATGAATGGTGCTCTTCGCTCGCAAAATTTGCTTAATACGTCCAGACTGTGATACTCGTACTGTATTTGTTGGATTTGCTGGGCGATGGGAGGAGTGTAGGTTGTGTTAGACCTTGTCCTTCCCACGCTATAAACAGTACTGTAGGTTATCTATAGGCTATTGCATTAGCACGTTATCCACCCATTGCTACAGTACCTCTGTCCTACCTCTGTCAGTAGTAATAGTTATACGTAGTGTAGTCATTCTAGTGAGGCTGGGATCTGTTTTAAAGCAGGATTTCTTACTCTCTTGATACAACCGCACTTGGCTAACATGGGGTGACACATGATCAGACCTACGTAGTCCGCGTAGTCTACGTGGTTTGCAATATCTACTACAGTATTATCACCTCTCTTTGAAGTAGATCGTGTGTGTAACATGGGTTAGGGAAGGACAGTTTTAAGAATAGCATTCGGTATTTATTAAGGTTATAAACTTATGCCTCTGGAAAACGGCGTATGTGGAAAATACAGTGTGCAGAATTTAAAAGGTAGATACACTAGGTAGGCTTGGGCTTATCATAATTAGTGCGAATGGTCCTGTGCGTGCGGATTCCAAATTGCGACACTGTAAGTGGGCACTCTAACGCTACAAATAGGTAGTGTAGGAGCAGGGTACTGTGTACAGTATACTGTACATGCTACTCTACTAATAATTAATACGTCCCACTACTGTACCTCCTACTGTACGGGCGGTAAGGTACGGGCACACCACGAACACACGGTACGCAGGCTAAAACATAGGCACTGTGCATAGGGAGCTGAAGAGTAGTGTGAGAGGTACTTCTGACTTGCATCTCAGCCATCTCTGATCTCTCGCATTTTACAGGCCGTCCCGTGTCGCGCTCTTCGCTAGCCCCTGCTTGTTACAACGCTCGCTACATAGTACATAGTAGTATACTGGGCACATCTCACAACTGGGCATATCCCAGTCTTGGTGCTGCAGTGGTGTGCAGTGTGCAGTGCGTGCAGTGGTTCTCTCGTGCCCGTCCGCCTGTCCTCCTTGTCCTGTGTCTGTCCGTCTGTCTAGTCTAGACTGGACGTCTGTCTCCTGGCAGTGAGTGGCCGAGTGACTGAGTGACTGAGTGTCCTGTCCTTGACCTATTCCCACTTCCTTTTCCCCCTCCCCCTGTTGTGCAGGTACATGTACCCTATCCATCTACACTACACTACCTGGGTACATAGTGTACTACTATGGTACTAACCTACCTCATGTACTTAGTGTAGTAGTGCACATCCACCACACCCCCCCTCCCATCGATCATCCATGTAGGTACATCTGAACACCACATATACATATGTAGTCTGTAGGTACTATTGTATCTGTGGATTTGCTCTTGCGCCCGTCGGCGTCTTAAAAGTACCTTTCTCTCCCAAAGACCAATCTCTTCCAATCCTTTTTCATCTCCTGCATCCTCCTCCAACTCGAGGTCGTCTCTCCTCTCCTCCCCTTCCTCACCTCTCTATCCTCCTCCATCCGATCCATTCCTTCTCTTCCTCTCGACATATCTCTCTACAAAGTCTCCCTGCTCATTGAAAAAGGAGAGGGACGGAGAGAGAGATAAACCCCCTAGGGCCCGCCACTAGTCGAAAGCGAAAAGGAAAAACAGAGGTCGAGTTCGAGAGTGTGCCGCTTGTTGGTGTGTCTGGGAACAAAAAAAAAAGCGTGAAGGCCAGGAACGAGATAATAAAGCAAGATAGTATCCCTATCTCTCTGCCTTATTAGACATCAAACTCCTTCTACCTCGAGTATTCAACCACCGCCTATTCGTCCCTCTTCTTGCTGGAATTCCTCGCAATTAATAATCTCTCTTTTTTTTTATTTGACGAGGAATCTGTCAATCACATTCCCTCCCTTCGGCTCGTTCCATTACTCCCCCCACCTCCACCCACTACTCTCTTCCCCCTTGGGTCAGCTCCCCCTAACCATCGGTCGATACATTGTGTTCATTCCTCGGTCGACTTTCTCCCTCCCGAGAAATAGAGTTCTGCCGGTCCTTCGTGCCAGCAGTATCTGGAATCTGACTTTGGCCATCCCCCTATACAGTGGATCTACTCCAGACATATCAGTCTCGGGCTCTAAACTCTAGAGTCTGATACTGACTGGAGCATCCCGCTGATACGAGCCCTGTATGAGCCCAGTCACTTTGACGACTACCTCGTGATAGAAGCGTCGCTTGTGTAGAGGTATGTGGTTTGCAAGGGAAACTTAAAGGGGCGCCGAAAGCGTTTCTGTGAGATGTTATAGTTTTTTATATGTCCTAATTAATTTTTCTCTGGTAGTGGTATACCGATAGGTTCCCCGTGATCCAACGGTCCCCTGCACACGCACGCTTCTTCATCTCTGCGTTGAGCAGAAAGGTTTGCCTCGTGGGACCCGTTAACTCGCTGTTCCCACCCTGTTTCTGAGGAATCGTCTAATTTCCTGACGATTAATCGTGGCGGTAAGGGATTCCCTTTTATGCAATACCTTTCTGCCCTAACTGCCGACGTCATTATCTATTGTCTCCCACACTAGTATCTGCACACATTGCTAGCTACCTGAGTCCCTTCAAGCTTTGCAGAGACATCATTGCCGCGGACCTGGATTTCTCCACACATCGGTCCGCACTCGACACACTACGGCCACTATTGTGTTCCTATTTTGTGGTACCTGCAGCTTGTCTTGACCTTATTCTGCAATCCACCTGCATTGTACCTAGTTCCCCAAAGCTGACTGAATTCTCATAGAGCCATTCACTCAACTACTTCTCTTAAAAGGGTCTATTCCCCGGCCCTGGTTACCTCGGACACCACCATTTCGGAACAGCCATTCGACATCTCGTCATTCTTTTTTCCTTTTGCCTTTTTTCCCAAAGTTCAAGTTCACCACGCTCTTTAATAAACTAATGTTGATACGGTCTGTCCACCTGGGATAATACACTCATTTCTGCTCACCTGCGACGACCAAACTTAATACTCTCACTCAAGTACAAAAGATTCCTGGAGAACCTGACCCTCACTCTTTCCATTACTACTACTACCCCGCCTTCGAGCCACCCGTCTCACAATTTTCTCTCGATAAGAATTACCACGTTTCGATCACCATGGCGTACAACTCCAGCGACTGCGGGTTCTTTGTAGAAACCGATGAGCCACGACGCATCAACATGAAGGACGCCGCCAAGATTTTGGCACGCAACCGGCAGGAAATGATCGCCAACGAACTCTCGCGTCTTGCCGGTGATGAGTACCTTGAAGATATCATGCAGCACACGAGACACATGGAAGTAAGTAATTTTATCATCCGAATGCCTAGCTTCATAACTGTTATCTCAGTGCAGTTACATGATGTGTCACATGAGCTATGGTAGAATAGTAGAGTGTGAAGCTAATCACTAACATGGTACAAAAGGACGAAACTTTACCTGACGCCAATCTCATCGATATGCAGCGAGAAATCCAGTGGTTTATGCGCCCATACCTAATTGATTTTCTTATTGAGGCTCACGCTGCCTTCGCTCTCCTGCCCGAAACACTGTTCCTTACTGTCAATCTATTGGATCGCTACTGCTCCAAGCGAGTGGTCTACAAGCAGCACTACCAACTCGTGGGGTGTGCAGCACTGCTGATCGCTGCCAAGTATGGAGACAAGAAGGACCGGGTACCCCAAATCAATGAATTAAACAACATGTGCTGTGGGTTGTACGATTCCGGCATGTTTACTCAGATGGAGATGCATGTTCTCAACACACTGGACTGGACTATCGGACACCCGACCGTCGACTTCTTCACTCAGCTGATTGTTGCCGAAGAGGCGGATGACCGAGAGGTTGAGCATATGGCCGCGTACCTATGTGAGATTGCGTTATACCACCGCGATTTTGTTTCGACCAAACCGTCGATCATGGCTCGGTCATCACTTGCTCTTGCTCGTGCCATACTAGGACGACCTGAAGTTAACGATGGTGCATGGGATAACGTAGAACACCTTACGGTTCTAACACTTTCACAGCACTTACATCAACCTTCTGTCACATTGTCAAGGAAGTATTCCGCTCCCAGTCTATCTCGTGTTTCTGCTAGACTCGCCGAGTTCTTAGCGCACCAAGCCGCCATATCGAGGAGAGCACAACAACAAGCGCCTCCCTCCCCTCCCGCCGAACCGACTTTGACTTCAAGCCACTCTGCCATCTACAACACACCGCAGAAGGGATGTGGTGCCGCACCTGGCCCTGCCGATGGCTATATGACACCCCCTATCACACCTGACGGTATGTGTTTTGTTGCAGCAGATCCTATGAACAAGTATGTTCCACCTAGGTGTCCAGTCACCCCGACACCCCAAGTGCCCGGCGTAACAGGATATTCCCAACGCCAACCACCGCAGCACTATACATCGTATACCTACGATGACTATCACAGCCAGATGGTAGCTTAGGAATCATACCTCTGGACTTCTAGATTTTCCGGCATCAACCAAGCACCTCAGTCTATGCCGGCCGATACCTCAAAGACACTTTCGGCTTATACTGCCATCATCACATCGCACGACCTGTACCATTGGAAGAAAAAAAGATTGTTGCATAAATTGACGGTTAAGGACATCTCCATGGCATTAGCGACTTGATTCGAGTTCATTTCCTTTTTTTCAGTCATACCCATTGCGCGAGTCATCTTGCATCAAATCAACGAACGATTGCCATTTCACAAAAAAAAATCTGATTTCAGCTTTGCGACTTCAGGCGTCCACCAGCATTTTCCCTTTTACAGAAACGCCCAGATTGCAGGGAGGAAAAGAAAACGTGCGCGAGCAAATATGCCCACTAGGAGGAAGAGAGGGAAAAGAAAATAGGAGAAGTAATTACGGAAGTTTGGGCTACCTGAAAAGGGCATTAGTGGATCGCGAAGGATTCATCGACAAGAGCAAACGCATGCATAGGGTGATGGTTCCCCTCGGCGAGTTTGCCCGGATGGATATTGTCCTCTCCCTTCAACTTGGGTGAGGAATTTGCGGACGCATGTTTGCGCTCAATCGTGGTCACACGATGACGACGACTTAGTCACACAGACATTTGCATTGGTCCCCCTGGAGGGAGAATAATTCATTCTAGGCGGAGGCAGATTACTGTGTAGATGTGGTGGACACTCTCTGGCGATACCCTGACTATAAGTCGTTATCACAGACTATTCACATTGGTAGTCGCACTGCTCGCCTCACGTAAATACACCAGACCAGTAAAAAAACCCTTGCATAAACCCACTCTGCTTTAGTTACTATTGATCTTGTTCGCTTATGTGACTCGTAATTTTGCTTCCCATGATAATAAGAGCTACCAAATCATGATCGTAACCGGATAGTTTTTTCGTTTTCACGGGCCGCGATATCACTGTAACCTTAGCCGACGGGAACACGTAGGACAATCCCACATAATGCTATGGCATCGTGAAACCAGATTTCGATACACGTGTCACACCAGATTCTAACACAGGTTGCACTATTGCGGGTATAGCCGTCAGGTTTGACCGAGGAGCAATCTCTCTGTACATGTGATACGAAAGCAAAGGTGTCCTTCTCGCGAGGGCCGATTGCCAGCGGGAACAACTGCAAGCCGAACCCTCTAGGATATCCGCACGGATAGCCCAAGCAAAAGCGGCCGGGTAGTGTCAAGTCGGACATGGTCGTGATTCCCGTGGTGTTTTCGTGACCGTACTTCTCGACCAACGCGCTCTAGGAACGCATAGTAGGTTGGTTTTCCATCGACGCTAGGGTATTGCCTTTTGGTAGGGGTATTGTACATAGCGCGATACAAAATCACTACCTACTCTCGCAATAGCATTCAGGAAGCCTTGTATGTAGAGTTGAAATTATTAGGTACGAAGCGTTAACTCTAGCGGCATGTCAACCCTATCGTTGATTACTCATCCCAACTTAAGACAAGGTTTGATATCCCGACGGCTTATCTATACTACTCGGGTTCTTGCCACATACTGTGATTCAGATTACATTTCATATCAGACAAAGCATCAGACCGCATCATGAAAAACGAACATGATCTTGTTCTTTCTATTTCATCCTTTAGGACCGATCTATGAAACACACCTGCCACGAGAAAAGTCGCCATTTTGGTGCTCAACCTCATATCACCTGCCCATTCACCATTGTCTCTCTCATATATGAATCCGGGGTCGGAAATCGCCGTGTAGAGTGAAAGGCATAAGAGGTTCGGGTATAGGACGCTGGTGTATTGGTCCCATGAGAGCGTGATATCCAACGGCAACTATCCAACTTCAATGATAATATCGGCCTAAACATCTTCATTGTACCTTCGGAACAAATCCAGTCGATAAGCCATCGACGGTGAGCATGCTGGGCCTTATTAACAAATCAAGGTGTTAGGCACTTGTAATGACGAGATTTCATGACCCTCAGGTCTCCTACCAGGTGCCGGGCATCCGTAAGAATATATCCGGGGCACAATATTCCTCATTACCAAGGGACTTTAAGTTTCTATGCTACGGGAACTATCTTTACCCTAAACCGCCTTCACACACTAACCTGTCTTATCATTAGATTCCGTGCGGTAGCATGGATGCTGATGATACTTCGCTAACGGGTGGAATATAGTTAAAATTAAATTTTAGTCACTATACATTGTCTCATAGTAGTTAAAACGACGTCTAAGTAAAAGTCCAGAGAGAATAAAACGCTCACCCTGCTCGTTACCTCTGCTCCTTCCTCTGTGGTCATTTTTTCCAATCTCCTATTCTAGTGGGTTAGATTAGTGATGATATCCAATATGAGGCTACGTACTTAGGTTCTCGAAAGAGTATAATATCTAAACAACCATGCGAAATCTAGTGTGAAACTTGGGACTAATAAATTAATATAGACATCACGACTTACATAATACCAAGTGGATGTTCCCTTTATGATATAGCAAATAGCTATACGTCAACTGAGTTCACCCACTGCGACCCAACTCAACAGCCTCAAGAATCGGAGATGTCTAAAGATTCGTTTGTTCCTAGCCGATACTGATATCGATATGCAGCTTTCAGCCCTAGGACCTCATGAGCCACGCCTACATTATGTACAAACAAATCCGCGAGCCGCGTGAAGCCATACGTCTCAAAACAAAACGTGGTTTCTTCTAATCTTTTAGATTCGCAAGAGTCCCTGTGAAGGTGCTACCGTGCTCAAGCATTGCATGAAGTCTAAACCCTTTCTATAACGTACTTTCCAACAATAAAGAAAATAAAGCTCATGGGGTTTATTTGTCTATCACATAGTGTTTATTCTCGATCCCTTGCCGACATTTATGATAAGCTGCTAATACGATTGACTCCATAAGTGAAGGCTTAAAACAATTGCTAAGCTCCTGATTGTAGTGTCGTGAAAGATTTTTTTTTCCTGTTAATCCTATAGATTAGAATGGAACAAAGTAAGACACGACATAGAATACATACTGGTATGATTAATTCATTCATAATTTTAAGATATGTGGCTACTATAGAATAAGCTATGGAAATTAGAGTAGCACCGTGAGGGCTGCTCCGGGACTATTAGAAGCTAGTAAGGAATATTTCTGCTAATATAGATAGAATTTCGTATCGGAGTAATATTCATATTCGAAACCCATAGTAGTTCTTATCTACTATAGAATTGAGACAACAGCCTAGAAGTGCGAGATGTGGTCGGCCAAATCGGAAATTAAAGCCCGACGTGGGTTTCGGTCGTCAGTTGCTAGAAGCTCCAGCTGAAAGCAGCTGGGAAAGGGGTATGTTACGTGACGCTCGGCTAGCTCCATCGCCAAGCTCGGATCTCAGACTTACCCCTTTAGAGGGAATCGGGCTTGACGTATGTGATTCATTATAATCTCTATAAATCATTCATTGATCAGGTTTCTACTCTGCTTGAATATGTGAACGCCAAATAACCGTCCTAAATTTACGAGGGATAATTACCACCAATAATCCGCGGGCGCGTCTGTAATGCGAACGGTTTCACTTGAGGCTATCTGTCATATAATAATCTACATAAGCGAGTATGCTTCCTCGCCAAGCAGGTCTCAGACTCAACCGCCACCGTGTCTGCGTGACGCCAATCTCCATCTCTAGACCGACATTATGTAGAAGATATCTACACATAGAGGGCTTGGCGCTCGCGCCGGTGGTTTTCGGCGGCTTGTTGGTGTCATTGTGGACCTGGAAGTGCTTCATGATGGTTGTGTTTCAGAATAAGATCATCTACATGCCTGGATTACCCCCGAATTCTCGGTGGGAAAAGATAGATGACTATAGACACAGACTCGCTGGGGTCTGTTGGCGAGAGGAGAGGGTTCGCGCTGCTGATGGGACGGACTTGGCTCTCTGCGTTACAGACCTAGAACTAGGGTCCGAAAGGGGCTCTAGTTCGCCAGGTGCCGCTTTCTATATTCTCTACTTCCAAGGTTCGCATATATTTCTGTACCATCAAGCCTAGAAACAGATGCTTATGATACAATAGGAAATGCTTCATCCATTCCCCCACGTCTCCCGGATCTATCTTCAATTCTGAGTATGTTGAAAAGAGAGATGGCTACAGAGAAAAGGAATGTTAGATGCACGATGGTCTGCCTAAGTTATCGTGGGTATTGGACATCGCGTGGTCGCCCAACAGAGAAAGGTCTCCGACTAGATTCAGCAGCGGCAATAGAATGGATTTCGCGCACGCACCAGGGGATGTCGCAGGGGAATCTTAAAAGCCCGGCAGAGGTCGTATTATGGGGGCAAAGCATAGGGTCTGGGGTGGCGACTAATCTAGCCGCTGAGAAATCGATGCCTGATAACCTTCGCTTGAACTCCTTGATTCTTGAAACACCGTTCACGTCGATTCGGGCTATGCTTGAGGTCCTCTATCCGCAGAAGTGGCTACCGTACAAATACCTCTGGCCTTTCCTACGAAACCATCTCAACAGTTGGGAGAACCTGAAGCTCGTTGCTGATATGTACAGCGAAAAGGCTTCCAAGCCCGACGTCTTGATCGTACAAGCTGCCAAAGACGAGCTAGTGCCTGCAGAACTTAGCGAAAAGCTCTATGATAGGTGTGTAGAGCTTCAGATCCCCGTACGCAAGGCGTCCGTCGACGGCGCTTTCCACAATGATGCGATGTTCAGAACAGAGGGACGAAAGACGGTTTCTCAATTCCTGGCGCGGAAAATTCGGGACGTGGGAGGATAGGCGTTGAAGGAACTGCGAATTAGACCCCCTATTCTAATGACTGAGTACGCTGAACCTCTTAATGACTAGCAAATCCACGGTCCGGATTTAATGTCCATCTCAACTCGATGGCGGTTCCCATATGGCATAACATCTAGCATTAAAAGAAGGCTGCACAAGTCACACTGCCTCCTCCGCAGCAGTAACCAAAAACATAGCGTCGCGATAGCAAGAAAAACAGTGCAGGTTGCAGTGATGCCCGTTCACCGTCCGAGCAAATAGCACTTTACAGCCTCTCCCTTCATCACTTGACACAAAGCGACGGGGCATATGCCGACGCACTTTGCCCAGGTTCTTCTTCTCGCGAGTGCGCAAGTTCCCGCTCTTCCGCACTGCGTTTCCGTCTGCGTTTTTCCTCGCGAACGTCCCGGAGGTTATCCCTCATCTCCTGGATGAAGTACCTCAGAAAAAAGAGCCCCAAGGCTAAGATGCAAAGGGCTATGATGCAAATGAGAGAAATAGCTCCTATCAACACTCCTTCCATTGCTACTTATCGGGCTCCGCGAGCGTGGGGAATATACATGTGTGGATTTGAAGGGTATATCTTAACCCCTGCCGTATGGCTTGATAGAAGTCGTTGAGGAGAAGGATCTTGAGGATATGATGTTTTCGAGGCCTTTGGATTCTGCGTGTATTTAGCTGCCACGGGTGTCTGTTCGACGCTGGCTTTATACTATTATCATTGTAGCAAGTAATCGCGAGCCATATTAAAACGTTGCGAGATTGAGGTAAAGTATCTAGCAAGCCGGATCTATTTGAAACCTTCCGGACGAACAGTCCGGAAAACAAAGCTCTGTTCATAAAGTTAATCCCCCGCCCTACACGCCCTCGTGGGATTATAGTTAGACTGATCATCATTCAACTGCTAGAGTGAGTATTCCAACTCTATGTGGCGAACGAAAGATTGTACGGCTAGCAACATTCTATAATGGTACTTAGGTACGTAATGATCCTAGCTATAGAAATAATTGGAATAAACCTAGCAGCGGTTTACTCAGTGATCTATCTATACATAAAAACCTACCCGCTCTGTAATTCCCCAGTTAGCTTTTTTAGAAACCCTTCCTACCCGCCTAGGTAGCTGTGAATAACCTCTGTTGCTGCTTAAGCGGCCGGTCATGTTATCGCAATTTCTATCTTATCTGCCTCTTGTAGGTTAGGTATTGTATATTACCCCTCCTAGTGGATTCCTCATGTCAATTACTCCATTACTTCTACACTATTGATTCCAGCACTGCAATTTTAGCCCCCACGAAAGAGACGATGTTCTCCTCTTGGCTTGCCAGAAACACGCGATTGGCTGTCATGATAAACTCCGCGCTTAACCTCTTTTATACATTCGCTGCCGTATGATCCTCATGACTCGTTATGTCATCGAGCAATTTTTATCACATGTTTCTCGAGTACTGATTTCTGAATACCTACTAGGCACTAAGAATCTCACTTCTTGCTGCATCTCTCATCTTAATGCTTAGGGGGGCGAAGGAAGTCGATCGGGCTGGCGATTTTGTAGATCTATGATGGGGTTTGGATATTGTCTAAAATCTAGAAGGAAAAAAGGTAGCCGTGCAACGATATAAAACTAGTCAACATGCTGTTGGCTCATCGCGAAGCTCTTTCCGATTAAGGATGCTCGGCGTCGAAGCATATCTTCACCTCAACCTCGTTACTCCAGCCAGAGTTCAACCCCATATCACTCCACGCTTTCTGGATATCAATAGCTAGCACATGGCCGTCTCTCTTATCTACGGTAACGGTGTCAAGAGGTATGGGCAGGCCTTGGATGGTGATCATGAAATCGCGCTCGATCGACATGTGAGGGAGGCTAGATAAGTATAGCCCTAGAGAATAAGTTAGTCATCATCTACCGATTATTGAAACATCATAGTATGCAATAGTTGCAACAGCCTACCGAGTGTGCCTAAGGCTCTTAGTCGTGTAATAGAGAAGACTTTTCCGGTAGGGAGGAATTCGAAATGGTTTGCGATCATAGCAGTGGCACCTGTCATCTTGCCTATGAGGCCTAATAAGGCAGTGGTGATTGTGCCGTTGGTTTCGCTATCGAGCTGAGTTGCCGGGTACGCTGTAAAGATGTCATAGCCTCCCTTTTCTAATGTTATACCCAGACGAGCATCTTGTAATCCGTAGTTTTTAGCTTCAGTAGCCTTGCCACTATGATGCGACCTTATGATATACTTGTTTGAAGGCACAATGCCAGGGAAACAGTCGAGCGAGATTATCTCCGTCAGAATGCGAGGCCTTGTATTGAATACACCAAGAATGGGTGTCCCTGTTCCGTATTTGCCGTGATAACACCCTACTTTAAGAAGCGCACTGTCCAAACTAAGAGTTAGTAATTATTATAGAATTAAATATTCGGTGCCCGTAAGTATGTAGGAGCAACAAGCCCGGTTATAGAGGGATACTAAGGCTGTAGTCGAATTCATACTCTTCATCATATCCGGTATAGGCGTCGATCGTTTTACCCACCACACTGGGTCGAAGAATAACGGTTTTGCCACGAGGAGTTAGCCCTGTCATTTGGCCGATCAGCTCGATGTTATGCTGTCCAGGCACATCTGTGATATAAACGGGGCCACCACTAATGCACCGGGCGGCCGCGTGGTATCCGGCGTTCCTATGAGAGGTTTGAAACATATCCCAGTCTGGGAAGACGTTTAAATGCTGCGTGAGTAACGCATTATGCGCATTTGCCCATATATGCCAAGGGTGAGAGTCTGGCACATCCGGAAAGTAGTCGTCTGAGTTCCGTACCGGAATTGTTGGCCTATTCTGTGATAGCTGTTGGCGGAATAATATCTGCGGCGCTTGTGACATACACGAGATGGCCCTGCCACTAAAGTGACGAATGGAGGCGGTCGTCCAGGCGTCTAGATATGTATTCGTGAGTTCTCTGCGATGGTCCGCTGAAGCCCAAGTGTCGATCATAAATTGGGCGTCTGTTTTAACACCGTCTACGCCGCATGACAACAGAAATCGGTAAAAGTCGTCATAGAATCTCCCGACGTCTTCGTTGGCAATCACCGTCATTGGCCCGGATACTTTCCAATTTTCACGATTAACTTGAGTCGTCAGGTATTGCTGGGCGATATCCCCATGCGGCGAGATCCCTCCCCAATATCCAAGTAAGGCACTGTGCAAGATTAGGATTAGTAATTTTCGTGAGAGCAAGAATATCGAAGAGCTCTCCGGCCAGGTCACTGGAAGCCTGTTGAGTTGCGATGAGGGGTGGAGGGTTCCAAGGCACATACTGCCAAACAGCGACGTGTTCGATGCTAGGAAGAATTTGGCGGATTCGGGATACTGTCTGTTTTAGTCCGTTAGGGAAAGCCCTGGGTTCGGCTTCGAATCTTTTCCAGCCAAATGAATTCGAGTCGGGGCCATCGTAATCTACGTCTTGCCAGTTATCGTCAATTATTAAATTGCTGATTTTGATGTTGTTTTCCTTCAAAAGTTCTATGGCATTAAGTAGTTTGTCTTCGGTTAGCCGTTGTCCAAGCGCGTTCCAGGTACCTATTGATAAAATATCGATGTGTCAACATATATGTCACTAATTAGTTCAAATGACGAGTGCCTACAATAACCCAAGCCATCGCACCAACTCTGCATCCATTCAGGCTTAAAATTAATTTCGTGAGCTGAAAGTTTCTGAGGAAGCGTGTTATACGTGTCGAGTACGGTGAGGGCTCGCGCGTGATATATAGCCGCAGCAATAGCACTCTCGTAGTTGTCACCCACTGCCGCTAGTAACATACCGGTGGAACTAGTGTTCTCATCATTGCGTAGCTACATCATCTAGGTTAGCCGAGTAGCTTGGTATTTAATATGGGTTTCTATAACTTACATGGGCCATTACCGGGCCGTGGCTAGAGCTTCGGAGAAGAGTCACGACGCTATTCATGTTACTAATTCCTAAGAGAACCAGGTGTTTCCCCTCACTACTAAGAAATGAGCACAGCAAAGCATCTTTGTCAAGACAGAAACTAGTCTTTCCATGTCTCGGCCCTAACCACGCAGTTGAATGGCGAACCAGTGCAAAATAGCTGTGTCATATTAGCATATGCGTCTTCATATATACCATGTTCGCCTGCTATCAGTTCAAGAGGCAGCTCATACGCTGTAAACCAGAGTGGTGTAGAGATGCCATATCATGGCTACATCTAACACTTGTCAGGAGCCACCAAGACACCTCTGGTAAATACTCGGTTAAATTAAGTGTGTGATGAAATAGCCTACCGTACGAAGCCGCCCCAGGGGGTGCCTAGCTCAACGTCAGCGTATGATGATACGCCACCACTTGCCGGTGCCACTGCAGCTTCGATAGTCCACAGCTGTGTGCGAGGTGTCTGGCTCGCAACAGACCTAACATTAAGCTCGGGATTTAACCCTCGAATTATGTTTGAAAGGTCGCTCATCAGCGCGAATTTGTCCTCGGGGTTTATAATTATGAATCCGTCATTAATACCTAGCTCATCTCTGGCCCAAACCCAAGGCTGAGCTGGACTAGAGCGATACTTGAGGGTGAAACGTAGAGACGATATTATAGGCAACACGGCAGTGAAAGGGAGATACTCGTGGTCTGAGCTGTCTAGTTGTAGGAATATAGGTGACTCGTTTCTCGGAGCCGATGATAGTGTCGTCTCTTCCCAGGGTTGTTCGCCAGAAGAGTGCCAAAGGCAGATCTGCCACGGCTTCTCGGCATCATGACCGACGACTTCTAGAACGACGGAGAATAAGATGACTTGGCCCTTGACTTGAGAAACTCTTCCCAGCGGTGGGAATGTATGGAGTCCCACTACCATTGCTTACTCGGGATCTTGCTTTGACTAGGACTCAGCTAATATCCCAGTCCCGACAATTCAAGTAATTAGTAGCCCAAGAAAAACACTTTGCAACTAAACCATATGAGATAAGTGAGTTTACTGAGGATGTGTAGGTATTTAGTTTCAATATATATATGCCGATAGCATTGTACTCTCTCGTTTGTCCAAGAAGCGGTATGACGATACTGCGTTGTCCTTGATAGAGAGCGTAGATAAGGTAAGTACCCAAGGTTAGACTGTCACTGACCCGTCACTCGATTTATTTAGTGGGACTGCCTTGTGCATGTTTAGTAGCAGTATCGGATGATGACGGACATCCAAAATATCTCTTTTGTAATTGGCCCGAGCTCCCGGTCAATCCTCCCCTCAGCTCCTCCCATCCGGAGAGGGCGGCCAATCAGATGCTGGTTATTTGGCTTCTCGAGGCTTGACAGGCACTTCTGCGCCACACTAAGCACAACACGGCGGTACACAGGCGACACACAAGCCACAGCTGCCGAGCAAGTCAATTCAGACCAACCAAAATTTGAGCTTTTTGGAGCCGAAGCCGTGGACTCTGCTCACGATTTCCATCAAACCGCTCAATCCTTCCCCCATCATCTCCCACCTCTGCCCTCCCAACGCACCACAATGGCGTCCAGGAGACTCGCCCTGAACCTAGGCCAGGTGCGCGGCCGCGCCACCGCCTCTTTTATTCGCCCATTTCAAAGAGGTTTCGCTACTCCTGTGACATCTCCCGTTGGTGCGAAGACTCAGACTACCACACTCAAGAACGGCCTCACCGTAAGCTCCTAGACGTCTCCTCCGAGCGCCAATTGATTTCATACCATGCGATATAACTATGGCCGCTGACTGCCCCGTTCAAGGTCGCCACAGAATACTCCCCCTGGGCCCAGACATCGACCGTCGGTGTTTGGATCGACGCCGGTTCGCGAGCCGAGACCAACGAGACCAATGGCACCGCACACTTCCTCGAGCATCTGGCTTTCAAGGTACACCAGCAGGATTCTAGCGACCGCAATTCGGCCCACTGATGGTTTTTAGGGCACACAAAAGCGGACGCAACAACAACTAGAGCTCGAGATCGAGAACATGGGTGGTCACTTAAACGCCTATACTTCGGTGTGTAGATGAATCACTACGATAACTCCTAACCGCCACTAACCCCCCGATAAGCGCGAGAGCACCGTCTACTTCTCCCGAGCCTTCAACTCCGATGTTCCCCAGTCAGTAGATATCTTGGCCGATATCCTCCAAAACTCCAAGCTGGAGCCCTCGGCTATCGAACGTGAGCGCGATGTTATCCTCCGCGAATCCGAGGAGGTTGAGAAGCAACTTGATGAGGTTGTGTTCGATCACCTTCACGCCACTGCTTACCAACATCAGCCCCTTGGCCGCACAATCCTGGGTCCCCGAGAGAACATCCGTGATATCACCCGAACTGAGCTGTCCAACTACATCAAGACCAATTACACTGCCGATCGCATGGTTCTTGTCGGAGCTGGTGGCATCCCCCACGAAAAGCTAGTCGAACTGGCTGAGAAGAACTTCTCTGGTCTGCCTACCACTTCCCCTCACAACGAAGCCTACATTCTATCCAAGAAGAAGCCCAACTTCATTGGCTCTGAGGTCCGCATTCGTGACGACACCATCGGCGCTGCTCACATCGCGCTTGCTGTGGAGGGTGTTAGCTGGAATGATGAGGACTACTTCACTGCTTTAGTTACCCAGGCTATCGTTGGCAACTACGACAAGGCTATGGGCAGTGCCCCTCACCAGGGTAGCAAGCTTGCCTCTTTTGTGCACCAGAACGATCTCGCCAACAGCTTCATGAGCTTTTCTACAAGTTATAGTGACACTGGGTAAGAACCACGCATATTTTTCTTTGAACCGATCTTCCGCTAATTTCGCTAGTCTTTGGGGTATTTACCTTGTTTCTGATAAGCTTACCCGGCTCGATGAGCTAGTCCACTTTGCCCAGCGTGAGTGGTCACGGCTTTCAAGCAATGTTACCCAGTCTGAGGTTGAGCGCGCCAAGGCTCAACTGAAGGCCTCTATCCTCCTGTCCCTGGACAGCACCTCCGCTGTTGCCGAGGACATTGGACGCCAGCTCATCACCACCGGTCGTCGGATGAACCCCGGCGAGATCGAGCGCACCATCGATCGCGTCACAGAGAAGGATGTCATGGACTTCGCCAACCGAAAGCTATGGGACCAGGAAATCGCCGTCAGTGCCGTCGGCAGCACCGAGGGCCTGTTTGACTACCAGAGAATCAGAAACGACATGAGCCGGAACTTTTAATTGAATGGTGTAGTTGGTGGTGGCGGCTATCCAGCGGCGTAACTTACAGTGGTAACATAAAACCCCGGTTATAGAGTGTATCAGTTACTGCGATTCCCGCACATTGTTAGTTGTATCATAGAAGAATCTTTCCATATGTTAGAGCCTGTGTTTTAACTTGCCCGCTTCCGGTTTGCTTCCGCTGCCCCCAACTCCTAACCTCTGGTACGTCGGGCGCACCAACACAGCACAACACAACATAACATAACATAACATTGACACATCTTGGTCTGTACATGTTTCACCGTGCTCTGAAGTACCACGGCTTGTGAAAAGGGGGGGTCTTCTTTCACAACAGGATAAACACAGACAGAAATTACATCATAGTATAGCTTTTAAGTCTATATTCAAACAAGCACCAGGCCCTTACCCTGTCCTCTCTTTTTTATCTTGTTAATATCTCGACCAGTGTCTCACTGCCAAAAACGATCAATGCAGACCTCGAAATAGTTCACGGTAGCCATTAACCAACAGAGGGTCGCCTGCAATACGGTGTCTAGAAGGGACTTGTTAGTCTCACATATACGTGAACAATGCCCGCAAGGCAAGCAGTGAACATGGGGAAAACAAAGCCGATAGTGCTATTAGCGACGCGCGCTCTCAGTAACTAATCTGCGTAGAACTGGCATCCTGCCTATTCAGTACTTATACAATTCATGCGCCTCCTTTCCCATCCCGCTGCCGTAAACCTGCCCATGGATTTCCTTAGCCAGTTCACGATGACAATAGAATCAACTTCATGTATGTCTTATGTCTATGTGCTCGAAATCATGATAGAGCAGGCCCGTAGTGAACCGGTTGTCGTAGATGAGGAAGATTCCCATCGTTAACCCTCTTCGAGTTTTACAAGCTTCGTGTATATGTCGAACGAATAGTCTCGATCGACTAAGCAGCTTCCCTCGGGACAAAAGGAATCTACCACATCGTGAAGTCGTTTCCTTCGCCCCAGGCCGGCTTGATGGCCTCACATTCCTCCTCGGTGATACCTGTGCAGTGGCCGCATGCGCACCGGAAGCCCCATGTTAAAAACAGGTGATGCGGATCACTACCGTATCGTATGAATAATTCGCTCCCGGCTGGGACCTTCTTCTGGGTTACAAATACCATGCAGCGCTTCTTCCAGTCAAACGAATAATCCACGTTGTTGCTACCTTTGCACGCGTGATTGAATCGCGACCCGACAAGAAAAACGGAGCCTCCGAGACCGATAGAGAATCTGTATGGGCGAAGCGAAATAATATTAGTATTTGGGACAACAAACTTAAAGTTGGCACTAATGTGAAGTGGAAGGAAGTTGTGGATTGGATCGTGATACCGGGCCTGCATACCTATTCGTGCGCCAGATAGCGGCACGAATATCTTCGGATGACGATCGCTGATGGCCGTGCAGAGTTTGGTACGCTATCATCTGCTCTTTAGTGAGAGTATCTAGCTTCTGATAGAGGTCAAAGGAGTTGGCGTTAAAAAGCTCGCGTTCGATGAGGACTGGTGTTAGACGTTCAAGATCACGAACAGCAAACACCCCGAATCCAGAAATGGGTGATTTCTTGACCTGTAGAAGCCCATTGTTGAATTCCTCTAATGAATTGCTCATACGTTAGAAAATGGTGAGGTGTTTTAGCAAAGTTTAGGTGTTCAACAACTTACCTAAATCGGAAGCAAGCTTGGGTTGGAGACCGTCTTTATTGAGAATAAAGAGATTAGAGCTGGAGAGGCTGATAGTCATTGACCCTGCATGAACCCTATCCTCCTCGAGTTCCTTATCTATGCTGAGAGTAAAGAATGTAAATTTAGCTTTCAACGAGAGTATTCAGGGATAGCTCACTCTAATACGATGCGATAATGTCGCTTTCCGTCAATATCGGACAGTCTCTCAACATAGCCGAGACGAGTAAGTCGATCCTCATACTTAGACTTCTTTGATGTATCTGGGACAATGACTGTTAATGTATCTTAGTGTTTAGAGTGTGGGCTCGCTTACCTAAGTAAATAGACCCGTTGTTGCTACATCCATCATTTGATACGACCTCTTATGTTTGGAGTAGGAAGTTAGTTCTCGTATCTTACCTTTGATAGCCACTCGCTAGCATCGAAATTTAACTTACGGTATGGCTTCCGATAGGCATTTCTCATCGAGACAGAGTCATTGGGTGTAATAGTTCTATTGCTGCCATGGAACATTGAGCCCACAGTTGATCGGTTGGCCTCCTGGTCGAGGCTCTTTCCATCCCAGTCTGCGAAACTTGCTTTACTACCCACATCTTCGGGTTGGCTGGTATGCGTTCGCAAAGAAGCACGTGGGCCAGGCACATTTCGGTGAGCCTTATCCTAGAAATACTATTTCTCAGTATATCCTCGCAATTTTGAGAAATGTATGGGGGCAAACTGACATTTGAATTGCGGCTGGTAGATGATAGTTTATCAACACTGCTAGTAGGGTAACTGCTAGCTTCGCCGCTGCTTGTCTGACTGGCAGATGACGTGCTGCTAGATGTTTTCCCGCTTGAGTCACTGCTCACCTCGTAGGTCGGTTTCATTGCAGTGACACGAAGGCTAGATGGTGGGTTAAATTTACCCATTGCTGAGGGATGTTCGTCACCGAGAGGCATATTGAGCCGAGAATTTCTGGAGATTATACGCGATCTCAGGTTCAATAACAATGCTATGCTTCCCTAGGCCTGCTTCGTATAAGAAGGGCGCTTGGCGAAATCGTAGGCGACACCGGAGGGAAGATGCCCTTAGGAATCCCGTTCGAGTTCTCGATCTTATTTTGAAGATACGGTACAATGATTTCAAGGATGTTGTGAGAAGGAAAGCAAGGCCTCGCGAATATATTCGCTAATAACAGACCATAGGCTCACTCTAGGTATGGTATGTAGGTAGAAAGGTAGCAACAATATTCACAGGCAGTAGTGAGGGGTACTTTAGGAAGGGTCAGATGCGGCAGGCGGTGAATGCAATATTGAATAATTATCTATCATAAGATCCGATTAATCAGTTGAGTTAATGCCCTAGAGTGTTGTCCCGTGCCTTACTCTTTTGTTTGAGTTGTTGTGGTGTATTAATGGAGCCTGGCTAGTAGCTAGGGATTGGAACCCCAAGGTTGTATATGCTGATGTGTAGGACTGTGAGGCAAGATATTGTCAACGTGCTAAGAGTACCTGGTAAAGGTTTGTTTTACTGAACAGCAACCATAGTATTCAATCACAACTTGAAACGGGATAAAGATGCCGATTAATGGGATCAAAGGTGAAGCTAAGGTAGCTAAGCTTGGTATAATTTCGATAGCAAAATCTGTCTCTTGTACAATAGACGATCTATGGGTCGAGACGGGAAGGATTGGCTAAGGATATTACTTGAGCTTCATCATGATTTGAGGCATCGAGAAGAGAATAGTGTTCTAAGAAGTAAATGATGAGGGGTGAGGTCAGTGGTGTAGGACTATGCACCATCAGAGGAGAGAAGAAAGAGAACCGCATGGTAGAGATGGATTGAATGTAAGAAATGTACATGATATTCCACCGACGGTTTCCTGTATGGCTTTTGTCAAACAGATTGTCATTTTTGTCATGCCTGTTTGCTTCAAAGTTGTTGTTATTGTTATTGAAGTAAATAAGATACAACGTGATATTGACAAATATGTCATCACAGCAGGTACTATGTGTACATAGGTACTGAAACGACCTAGGAAGCGACGATCTCCTACTTAAAGCCCGAGTTTAGCAATAGGTACCTAAGTACTTAGATGCTCAGCAGAGCCCCGTGAGATTGAGATTAGGAGCTCAACATTATCTCGATATAGTAAAGCCCATAGCAAGTTACATATGATAGCTAAACACACACACGAGTGCATACGATGGTATGGAATAGAGCTGCTAGCAGTTCTCTAGCATACCATAACCCCTAACAATAGCGTAAATGCTATTGTTACCCCCAGTATATATCTTGATATTTTCGTTTGCGGGAAATCTGCCTTGCTAATGAAGTCGAAGTTCAACAGCTACCTGTGTCTGATTATGCTTGACCGGTTTTTGGATCCGCATCTCTCTCCTATTCATCACTAGCAAGTATGTGCATCCCAAAACATCATTGTACAGATGGCAAGACAAGTCAGATTAGAAACCAGAACGGTTGAGATTATTACATCTAAATTTCACAAGCTGTAGTAAGTGGTTTCGCGTGCAATGGCATCGTGAGATTCACTATGGCCTCCAAGTTACTTCATTGCGGCACACTAAGCTAGGCGAAGCTCATTGCAACTTAGACCCCTTCGGTAGTAATCTGCGTTGCACCTAGCTTGCTAAATATATCGCGTTTAGATATTACATGCCATTCTCGATGCCGCTCTAAGGCGTTAGGTCACAGAGGCCGCGATGGCTCTTCTGCCCTACCTAGGTACACGACAGGCGGCCCGACGGGTCTAGAGCAGACCAATGTTCGTATCTCGCATGCCAAGGTTTAACTTCCTGTCAACAAGTTACTGCCCCCAAAACTCCTTACAGAGATAGTGAAATTCACATGTCATACAAGAGCTACTTAGGTATATATACAAGCATATCTGGTACGTATTTCAGTGGCTTAGATTACTACTTAGGTACTGGGGAGGAGATTGTTAGGCGTCTAGTAGGCGTATTACCTGCCTGTGCTGGCGATGGTGTAAGGGAACTCCATAGTTGCTACCACCTAGGTGCTTATATGATGCATGGATGCAGGTGGGTAACGGGGTATGTGGGTAGCATCAGGCGGTGCTTAGACGAGTACGACGTTACACAAACAACCCAAGATGCTCTTGCGCCTATCGTGAACCTGGGATGAAGCGCGATGCTGCCGGCATGTGTCACATGCTAAGCGCACAATCGTGTTTCAATTACCTACTCGAGTACCTACTCGAGTAGCTATACGTATGTAGGCAGGCCGCAGCCATGTACATGGAGAAACATGATTCCATTTAGAATCGATGGTTGGCTACATAGATGGTACTCTTGCCTTAATCAAAGCTCAATATCTCGAGAGCACTTGAAACATTCCCTTGAAATATTCATTCAGAAAAAAATGAAAATTACCTCCAGGTAGTTTAGTTTCGCTGGAGTCGCTAGACCGACTGCACAATGACTACAGGGGAAAATGTGAGAAGTCACTGGCGCCTGGCCTATCTAGCCATATTTGCTCTTCACCTTCCTGATGCTCATCGAGCCACGGCGATCAGCAAGCTGTACTTTCTGTCTTTGTATGCCCCAGCCCGCCGTTGCCTTTCGATGCTTCTCTGGCCGTCGGTCTATAGGGTCGAGAGGCCAAAACCCTTCGATGATCTTGGTCACCTCACCCATCCTATCCCATCACCTCACATCCCATCGCATCTCATCCTGTCCCACACACCACAAGTAAGAGAGTCGAAGACAAACCCAGCCCACTTGGAAACTGCACAGCTCAATCAGCTTACCCCTACAATCACTTACCTGTTCAGCCCAATCAAACTTCAAGATGCATGTCTCGGCTCTCAACGCTCTCTTCATCGCCATCCAGGCAGTCTGCGTTTATGCCCTTCCCCCCAAGATCCAGTCTGCTGACGAGTTGGACGCACCATTTTTCACACCCAGTGGACCTATCCCCGGTTGGCCTTTCACTAGTACTACCTCATTCTCTACCACCGGTGCAATCACCAACGACATTATACCGTGGACGTCAACGACGACGATCAGCGGCTGGCCGCAGATCAGCTCGCCCAGCACCTTGTCGTACTTCACAACCACGACCAGCCAAGTGGTCACTGCCACCACCATTACTGTGACAGACAATTCAATTACCTGGACGCCAACGCAGCCCATCAGCGGCTGGCCACCTGCCAGTAGCAACACGCAGACAGCCCCGGGCCAACAATTGACTGAGACCTTCACCATAACCTACACCTCCTACTCGGAAGAGACTATCTCCTTGCCCCCACCCACCTTTACCTTTGTGACTGTTACGGCCGGTCCAACTTTTGCATCAACCATTCCATTCACCGTTGTTACTGTCACGGCTTCTGCAAGTGCTGCGCACTCAGGTCCGACAACGCCGCGATTCACCACCGTTACAGTGTCGGAAATAACCCTTTGGCCAACACCTGCCACAACACCGAGTAGTACACAAACATCACAACTCGTGACATTGACGCTCTCGTCGAGCTCTATCAATGAATCATTGAACTCTACCACTGTCTCATACTCATCCACGGTCTTGACACTTAGCCCGCCCCCTACATTCGCTACCGGCACCGCAACAATCGGTCTCCTTGGCAGGAAGAGACACATTTAACTAGCACTGCCTCACGATGAATAGGCTTAGACCACTGCTAAATAGAATTCACTGGGAAATTATGCCGTTGGACTCATCTTGGACCAGCTCATATCATGCCAACATTCCTTTATCATTAACATATGGGTCAGATTGTTGCGGGGCGCTAGGAATACAGTTGATTCAACTGAGAAAAAGAGACTTGCTGCAGTAACTAAAGGTGGGGGTTCATTAATGGTGGCAGAGTTATTGTTGGTAGGACTGAACCAATGTTCGTTGTCCTTTATCTGTTGGCTGTTAGTGTTGACCTTGCTACACAGGTTGCATTCGTACGGGGGGGTGAACTATAGGGGCTGCCAGAATATGTGATATCTCTCGCATCATGCAGATGATTTTCTGGACCAACTTCGTTAGCTAGACCAATCAAACCACAAAATAGAACTATTTACACCGAAATTAGTTGCTAGCTGTGAGCTGCTTTGCTGTAAAGGGCGGTTTGTTATGGAACCCCTTTACCCTTGAAGTACACCATACAAGGATGCTCTACAAGGCTCAGGGTGTTTTTGCCTTTAATTAAACCTTCTCATGAAGGCAAGGCCACCAATCTTGGATGATAAATCTACACGCGCGTGGGAAATTGATTTGAATGAAGGGGACTCCCCTCTCCCCTTTCCCCTTTCCCCTTTCCATCCAGAAAGAGTAGTTGGTACTTTCATGCAGTGAAGTGATATCAAATGATAAAGGGATGACTCGGTGATTAGGGATGCGTCTCGGGCTCACTGCATGCGTCAGCTGCAAACTACCAGCCTTGAAACCCTATCACTCGGTTGTAGACCTCTATGGGAAATAGACAAGGTAGATTTCTGAGGGGAGTATGGAGAGACTGTGAGATACGGAGCCATACCAAGTACACGAACTAGCATTACTAACTTATCTCACATCTAGCCGGAGTTGCCTCATCAGCAACAGATCGGCAATAGCGTCGGGCTGTTACTCGGATGTGATGAGATTCGGTTATTTGGTTGGTAATTAACCGATACGAATCTCCTCTCTCGTGTTAACGACCAGGAGCCCTGTGGTATGCAGGTATGTCCATGCGTGTTGGAAGGCTGAGTTTGCTAGGTTGGGAGGAGAGCCGTTCACGAATGACCAATTCCAATCCCCGTGCTGGGGGAGGGAGGCGGATAAGGGAGATGATGGTGGCGAGCGTTGGAATTGGCAGGTTCAGAAGGTTCTCCGAACGACTATGCCTGTCTAATTCCTACTCGGCGTAAATGGACCGGTGAAGAATGGAAATGAGGATCCCGAAGCGCGGGATCCGGGCTGAGCTCGGCGGCTCCTCTTCCTTTCCTCCCTGGCTCAGCGTGCAAAATAGAGATCTTATCCTCATCCTACGGTGGTTGGTGTGTGGGTGGGAGAGAAGGATGCCGGTTGCGGTCCACTACTGTCGGGTAGACTTCCCGCTGAACGAGCCGAACTAACAAGCTTGCGAGGCACGGTATTTTCCGCTTCGGTTATAGGTGCTTGGATATTTCTATCTGGTGAACTAGTCGGGGTGGCGAAGGCAGGAATGGGCAGGGAGCGCTGGGTAGACCAAATGCCAATAGGAAAGAGATATCTCGTCCGGGCAAAAGGCTCAAGAGCTCGTAGTAGCTCGATCAAGAAGGATTTCAGCCATTTTACAGCGCCTGCCACTGCCGTACTAGGCAATCTTGCTCTATGATGCGCACTGGATATGAGGTTTAATGAACCTTGTTGGAAATCAGTAGTACTGCCGAATCCTCCTTTCCCCTAGAGTATCAAAAATGCGATCTTACAATGACTCAGCTGGTGATGTTTAGGCACTCCCGATAGGCGCGCATGATGAATATGACAGATATCTGGCCGTTGGGACGGGAAAGACGAGCCTCATACAACTATATAATATAATATGGCCCATGTCACATGTTCACTGATGTAACAAGGAGTGCCGGCTGCTCCAGAAGTAGGAGGCTGATTGGGCGTATGTATATGCAAAGCGGTATATCCGAATCGGGTTGGTGTTGCGTTTTCTGAGGCCACCTGGGGCTTAACTCGCTTCGAATGCCTGATTTGACTAAAAACGGGACGGTGGTAGGTTGAAGGCGAAAGGCTTACCGAGCTTCCCGCTGCTCCATCATGCAAGGACCTTAAAGAAGGCGGGCTAAGGAGTATGCGCGCGACGTGTGCGTCTATCCGCATTGCATAGATACCTAGTAGGAGCTGTGGAGAGGTAACGGTAACAGTGTAGATTCCTTCATCCTTGGCAAGGGGTAACGACGTAGATCTGTTGTTAGTCAGCCTCAGATACGACGGCAGGACCGGTTCTCCAACAGCTCCGGTACAACTTGAAGTAGGGCTGAAGTTTCGTACCTGAGACGGTTCCCGCAATATGTGTTCGGTGAGAACCTCTAATGTCGAACTGCGAGAATTCAGGAGAAGATAGCTATCATAAAAGAAAAAAGGTGATTTAAGAGTTTCAAACGAGGCTAAGATCAATATTAGATAAGACAAGCCTAAGTGTAAAGTCACATACCCGCGCTAGTCTTAACCGAAGCTGTACGACTAGACAGGTGACCGAATATGCGACCGTTGTTGCGCTCGCTCGCGTGAAGTTACACTCGGAGCCAAGCCACAAACTGCGACTACAATACCGTTAATTGATCTGCATCGTATATGTTCGAATGCTTCGAGTAGCTCGGGTTCTCCAGCGAGGAACCCTAGCAGCGTGTGGCGGTGACAGGTAATTCCGAGTCACCTTCCCAAACTCGGTGACACCTTAGATACACAACTTAATCGTTGGTGTTGGTCCCTTCGAACCAAGGAGTCGCCACCAATTCGAATGTAACCGTGTTTGGTCTCAATGATACAGGCATACATGTTTGGAAACGTTGCCTGTGTCGCGGCAATCAAGCGTTTCACGGCGAATCATCGTTCATCCCAACCATCGATTTAAGCGCATCTCGTTACACGCTACCGCATGAACCGACAACAAAACTGGTTAGCTGCGCATCTCGGGAGCGCCAGGCAGCTAGCTGGCTTGATCATCAGAGAACATGATGTAGCGAGTCATGCTGGAATGCGAAAGCCCCTGATTGGTGAGAGAGGAACACAAGCATTCGCTCCTCCCGTAGCTCCGTAGACTGAGGCTAAGTGTTATTCCAACAGGGCACATGGGAAGTGAGAGGGCTAAGTTGCCCCATGAACCTTGAGCGAGTAAAATGAATAACTTACACTATCATGTAATCAATTGGGGAGCAGTCCTTCTCCGTAGTGGGCAGCTCCTCTTCCCCCATGGGATTTTGAATTGCAGGCACGAGTTTAGAGCAGGGTTGTACGACGCTCGGATATCTGAATCTGGCAAATTACTTTGCTAGGTGCGTGTCTTGGTCGACCCGATTGACCGGTGACGATCTCGCTGGGATAGGGAATCTCAACATTGCTATTTTTTTCCGGATCGGAGCATGGATTATTTGCAACGGGTCAGGTCAATCAAACTCATGGCCAGAAGCCGAAATCGAAGGTATACTGGGTACTAAGCAGGACGATCCTCTTGGACTCGATATTTTAGGCGAGGCTAATTTGGCCAAAAAGGGCTCATATGGGGATATATGCAGTGTACACTACTAAGTACACTAACAATACATGCTTAGAACATGTGTATTTGAGATAGCCGGTGGAATCCTTTGAGACCACCTAAGCACCCAAGAAGTGATGAGGGTATACTTAGTATACACTACTTGGAGAGAAGGGGATTTTGGGGGCGGGTTTGAAGTTAAGTACCTATTAATAAGTTGGACGGGTGGTCTGGCCTTTAGGCGAGAATGGCCAAGTTGGCTACTATGTACATACGTGCCTGTACTGTAGTGCTAGGTACAACGACAGGGTTCCACACTACAGGACAGGGTTAGTGGATCTTAGCGCAGGAGTCGCGCTGCTGTCGGGTCAAGCCTTAATGTCACACACGTGGGTGGCTGGCTGTGGCTCGTGCACACGACATAGATGCATAACATACCTGATGCATGTAGGTACCTGCCTGCTTAGGGGTCTACTAGGTACCTACCGTAGATCTTGGGTATGGCGAACGTACCTAAATATGTACCCAAGCTATGTACCTAAGAGGATGTAAGTAGGTATTCGATAGTGAGGTGCCAACGGTGGTGGCTCTACCGATCAGTGGCTTGCTGCTCGCTGCTTGGTACCTGTAGAATAGCAGCTAAGCGGAGTCTGCTGAACGAGAAACCGTCTCAGGTATTTTGGGAGTAGGTAATTTAGTCGCATCTTATCCGTCCAACACTCTCGATACATAGTCTCTACCAATATCACCAAATTCGTCGTTCAAGTCAAGAGACCGTGTTTTTCCCTGTTCTTCTCCTTTGTCCCCCTTCACCTTGTGCAGTAGCTGAATTCGCCGATCCCAGCAAAAGATCCGAAATTACCTGTGACACTTTTAGTAAATACTACCTGCTGATACTGTAACACTTTATTTTACTAGTAGTTATTCTATTTATTTATTTTATTTTATTTATTTCTGTTTTAATTTCACTAGTTCATACCCATACCCATACTTTTTCTACCTAGCTAGATGCGGTATGGATATTCGAAATTTATAATTCATGTACTACATAGTTAGACGCATGAGAAATATAGCTAAGATGGACAGGGACAGGCTCAGGCACACGCGCGCCTAACGAATCCTTCGTCGGCTGTTTGTACGTGTGTGCATGCACCATCGACCAAGGCCAATAATCGATCTTGCCGGGCTACCTAGTACACGCTCCAAATTCCATTACTATCATCATTATCACCAAGGTTCCATGTTCCTAGGTACCGTTACTTGTTACTGCCCCTAACAATCATCGACATGTGGGTATCAAGATACCTATCAATATGATGATGTGCTAGGTTACTAGGTAGTGTGTATGTAATATCAAGCCATTCATATAATCTGCACTTTACAATCACGTTTCTTACACACCATAACGCCATGTGAATGCAATGCAAATTTTGTCCCTCGCATATTCCATGCTTATTCCATCCTTCCACGCGTCCGTGTCAATTCTGATCTCTTGCTACTATAGTAATGCGGGCACACGATAACACAATAACCCAGAGCTTTGACCTGTCAATTGACTTGTCGGGGGCTGGCTGGGTCAGTCTCTTGGGGTCAAAATACCGCCTCTCGATCTCGCTTCCATCGCTGCAGAAGCGGATCAAGGGAGACCATCACGAGCTCGCACTATACTCTTACAAGACTCGACGTGTTGTTCGCAGAATAGAACAAGGGCTATCGAAAATTCGGAAAGGATGGGCTAGGATGATAAACCCGGCTAGGCCCATGGATCTACCTCTACACTACCCAGGACACTACCCAGGTAGCGTACTTAACTGACAATACAGTTCGTATGTACGTAAGCGACTAAGCATTGGCATGGCCGCCAATACCCTGATACACGACTGATCAACCTAGATAGACATCGTGACCACCCTACCCAAATTTGACAACCTGGGTAATCGATGCTGATGTAACCCTTTCTCGCCCTAAAGACCGTAAAGAGCATATACCTGTACCCGATATAGAATGTGGAACGCACCCCGACGTTTGGCGGTCCGTACTTACTGTGCCACACGCCCTCAGCTCGGCCGACGGGGACCACCCGGTCATACAAAACCGACCCAGGTAAGTTGGGTGGCTAACGGCGTCCGGTACATCATAGGCAAGGCATGTGTAAGGTATTGTCTAGCCTCACTTCTCAGCTCTCCTACCAACAGAGTGTACCTACACGACGACCGTACCACCCACCACTACTATCTATAAAGGCACCGTGCATGCCAAGCACTCCAACGCTAACCGTCTCAGCCTATCTAGGCCGTTGCTAGGATTCCTTTCATCTCATCCTCGCTATGACGTTACAACTCCTACGTACCGTTGCTTGCAGTTCATGATACGGAACCCGTTATTTGGGTGCCTGCCCGAGAAATAGAAATGTCTCTGACATGTGACCAGGGCCCTGATAATGTTTCAAGTAAGATTGTTTATAGGTACTTCTCGTTGCCTCATCATCGACGAGACGCTTGGGGCCAATCCCCCTCTCAAAGTAGGAGACCAAAAGAGCGAGACCCTATACAGCCACTGAGCTCTGTAATCTTCAATTCCAGTGACAGCTCTTATATTTCTCCAATTCTAGTCTTTAATGTTGTATTCCTTCCCTCTCCGTGGCGGTGAACCATGTCGTGCACAGTCATTCTGACGTTGGAGGAATGCGGTAAGGCACATTCATCCGAGAAGCTGGAAAATGCTCGACACTGAGCCAAGGAACATGCCGTGGCCAAAATTGTGTACCATCATTCATCTTTGGTGTGGGCCTAGTAGCATCTAGCACACCTACACTATAGGGCTGAAGGAGTCTTCCGGGTATAGGGAGTCATTACAGATACTTGCTCTCTAGCTTCTCGTTACCTCAAGTGTGGCACAGTCTTTGTTGATTACCTATATAGTATGGACATCCCTCTCCTAGACTTTGGGTTATTCTCATCACATCCACCAGCCTGTTCACCTAAACCACATTACCTTATAAGTCAAGCCTACAAAGGAGTCATCAACTCTACCATCACAGCTCCCTTTGGAGATCAGGTTGTTTCGCTTCTTTTCACACTACAATGTAAGTTTATGGTCCTCCCTCTAGTCTGGCATCCAACACTTTGGATTGCTCCGGAATCACTCTGAAGAGTTCTGAAGTTGTTGCTAACGAAGTCGTCTAGATCACTCGAGTCATAAACGGCTCCTTACACACCCATAAACTATTAGAATAGTACGGGAATAGGTCTCCTCGTCTCCTCGTCAAGATCTCTCTGCCTTAAAACTTTGATTCAAGGACGGCTCTTCTTTACTGCAAGCACTATAAAGATAAACATACACTCAAGCAAATCCAAGCTTTATCAGTCAAGATGCCTGACAACGGAAACGACACGCCTTCCAACGACACTGGTGCTTCTGGAAACGACACCCCGTCGGAGACCCAACCAGCCCGTGGAAGAAGCCGGAGTGGATACAACTAAGCCGGCGGAATGATGGCAACACGATGGGATGGGAACGAGCATGGAATCGGCGTTTGGATGCATCAACAGGGCCCTTCGACTTCCCCTCAAGCACACACTTTACACAACCGGGAATGATTTGGAGTTGATTGGGTTTGGGATCAAGGATCGAGGCGTTTTCAGTCACAGCACTAAAAAAGAAGTTTGGAGTTAAAAAAAATTGGCAGCAGTTGCTGAATCACTGGCATGAACTATATACACGATAAGATGAACTGGGCACCACAACATCTAGCCCCTTTATCTGGGATCTACGGGAACTGGACGCGTTCGCTTTTATTTTCTTTTGTCATTTCGTACCAACATCACTTCCATTCTGCATAGACTACTACTTATAGAAGAGCTTCACGGCTCAATTGTTTCATTAACACTATTTCTTTTAGAGTTATGTCCTGTCACCACCCCACACCGTGCTAGTTTCTTCAATAAGTTGGAAATTACAACACTTAGGTCAGCGTTAAGTCCGAAGGTGAGTAACAACTATTGCATCTCGGTTACAGCCATTGTACTAGCAATTAATATGTTAACGAGTCTAACTATCGCCTCTCTAAACTTCTAATTGCTAGAAATCCCACGGGGCGGATGGATCCCACCCGAATGGTTGAAGGAAGATAACCTTCGGACAAAAAGAGCCGAGTGTTATATATAAAGGTATAACATGCCTGCCTATTACACTAAGACCACAGTTTAGGTTCCTGTCGGTTTCGAGTACTTATATATACACCTTACTACGTAGGTTACTAGACTATAAATATGAACATTGGGTTAGTTTGATGTTGGGTCTATCTCGTTTAGGTGTGCTGTGCCTCGGGCTTGCTTCCGCACGATATCCGAGAGCAGGCGAGTCAGGCCACAATTCCATTGTCCTGGTGTCTTGGCTACTGACCTGGGATGCACCCCGCCATTGCCCCTCGTCGAACCAGGGGGGACGCCTTCGCTTGGGGTACGGGTACCTACGGTATGGCTTTTCATCTTGCTTGTTTGTTCTCATCTCATTGCTTGTGGAATTGTGGACTGTCATTTCGTTCTTTACTAATACTAATAAGTGGTTTTTGATTGGAACGCTGACGATAAAAGGAGCTCATTCCCAAACCCTATGAACAGATCGGTCGGTCAGTCATCCTAGGTACGTACTTCATATCATTTTACCAAGATAGACTAGGAAGGTTACTGTAGACACCTCTGCTCGTTTGTGGGATTTTACTCTCAAACCCGATCTAGGACTAGGAGTTCCTGCTGGCGCGTTTTGTTTAGAGCTGAAATGTCTGTGCCTGGCCTAACTGGGGCATTGCACCGCACACCGCAATGTTTCTCAACGGTCGCGTGCTGCCTGTCTAGGGGCAGGACTATAGTGAGGTTAGCAGCGATAGGGATCCTGACAACGTTACGTGCCGCAAAAGCCATGATCTATCTTGAGATAACCGTGGCCGCATGATGCCCTAACTGAGTCACGCCCGGTCCGGCCCGCCCATCCATTTTTTTCTTTAAGCTTTCAAGTCTTTATACTAACTAGGCAACTCAATTTCCTACTAATATAGTTCATCAGAGATCTCACTAAGTTCTACTATAAGGGACTCCTCGGAAAATCAAGGCTCAGAGCCGAATTTAGCGGGAGCGAACGGGGGTCGATTAAAACTTGATGTCGCGCAGACGTGTTTGAGCAGTTATTGATCTACCTATCTAGCAAAACCCCTCCTTGAAGCGGTCAACGCTGTGGCTTAGCAGTGCGGTGCAGGTGGCTTCTAACTAAGTCGCATACAGATCTTTGCAGCACATCAAGGTTCACATGGCAATGGCCATGTTATATGCTATGAGATGCATGGTGCTCACAAAGGATTGAGGGTTGCATTTAGTGCCGGTAGGAGAAGAGTGAAGGGAGATCGCCCATGCCCACGCCCACGCGCTCGCTCGCATCTCTGATGGTTCGAAGCTTGTTCTGCTCTAGAATCATGAAGCGAAGCAAAAAGGATACGCTAGACCTTCGAGATGTGCGGTGTGACAGTGCCGCCTGCATCGGAAACCACGCGTATGCAGCCCTTCAGCTAGCCCACCCAGCCATGGTAGTGCGGATCGGGCTAGTTGCAGCCCGTTATCAGCGTGGCTGCATATCGCCCGAGGTCTACAGCATACGCCAACTAATCAAAGCAAAACGACCGTATTATTCACAACTTACGAAGTCGGGATCGATGCCTGCAAGGAAGACAAATTAGATGGATGGTGATTGATGGCGGTGTCATTCGGCCGCATGTGTGAGTCGAGGTGGCTTGCCCGCGCTACCTACCAATTAAGTATCCCACGTTGGTAATAAGTTACCTGCTATTATTCGTTATCTTTCATTGTCGGATACGGAAAAAAAGTGATTGGTCGGGCTATCGGATAGAATGTGACACTCATCAACGTGTTCCTAGCCGGGTGCCAACCCGGACATCGAGCTTGTGTGACCGATGCCATCATGAGGTATCATCCATACTATCCCCCAGAGCCCCAACCTGCTGATGCTGACACCTGGACGTCTGGGTTTTGGAGGGGAGGAGTGGGGATCGAAATGAATGAAACAGATTGGCGATTGGCGTCCGACCCCTGACCAAAAGGGAAATCCTGGACCGTACCATGAACACCATCAACCTCCTAACCCAGTGGTCTAGGGTAAGTAGGTAGGTAGCCTTGAACCGCTCGGATCAAATTCCTTGCAGCGCGTGCCGGACTTATCTGTCTCGATATTGCCAAGCGCAAGCACCTGCAATAATCGTCTTTTTTATTTCTCGACTTCCCGGCTTTCTCCATTGTGCCCAAATACCAGCCAGATACCCTTGGGTTTAGATTCTGTGTCTTGACATGCTAACTTCCTGTGGAATGCTGTCGAGAGCTCCAAACGTACGCTTCAAGGATACCTATAACAAACTGGGTAACATAGCATTATTGCGCTCACCAGTATCCTTTATAGTGCAAATATGACACCCGAAGAGGAGCAGCGGCGTGGTGACTCACTAGATGAGGCTTCAGAACTTGTATCGTTATTGCCGGATTCTCCAGAAGGGCCGCGACATCGACGACATGGAGCGAGCCTCTCTATCTCTTCCATAGCCTCATCCATTTCCAGCATCCAGATACCTAGACCTCGAAATATCGCCAATGTCACTAACATTCTTTACTTCATAACATTCATCGCCTCTTACTCAGGTGGCTTTATCGAACTACCTCTAACGCGCCTGATTGAGGATATCATCTGTCACGACTATTACGATGTGGAGAGCAGGACGCAACCCATCGACGAGAGCCTCTGCAAAGAGGATTCCATTCAGAAGGAACTCGCCTACCTCTTAGCTGTCCAGTCCACCTTATATTCCATCATCGCCTTTGCTGCCGCCTTCCCCTGGGGTTTAGCAGCCGATAAGTCCGTACTCGGCCCTGCCCTAATCTTCTTGACAAAGCGACGCCCCTCAGCTGACACGCTCTCAGAATCGGCAGGAAGCCCATTGTGGCAGTGGCTATGACGGGACTATTGGTCGGCGCCTTGATAGAGCTGGCAGTAGTATACTGGAGTGACGTGTTTCCAATTACCGCGATTTGGGCCTCGGCTGCTGGCCAGCTTGTCGGTGGCGGCAACGGCGTCTTAATCGCTGTGGTGCTAAGCATGATCGCGGACGCAACAAACGAGGAGGACAGGTTCGTCCACACTCCTCTACTAAAATAACTTTACCCTCGCGCCACTTGGCTAAGCTACCATGCATCTAACAGGGCTATCGCATTCCTACGCATACACGTTGCGAGTCTCTGTGGAAACTTATTATCGCCATCACTTGCGGGATTCGTGATGGAAAAGGCTGGCCCCTGGATTCCACCGCTGATTGGCATAGGTCTCTTTTCTCTCGGCGGGATAGCGCTCCTCTTTCTCCCTGAGACGCGAGTGGTTAAAGACGCTTCGCCAGAGTCCCAGGAGCCTAATACGCCTAAACCTAAATCGACGGCATCGCAGGTCTTCGGCCAGTTCCTGGATTCCCTAAGTATCCTCAAATCACCGTCCCTCATCCTACTTTTCTTGACTGCTCTATGCTCCATGCCGGTCATGGACTCAACCCTGCAGTTCTTGAACCAGTTCGTTTCCAAACGATATGAAATCAAGATCGCACAGACCGGATATGTGCAGAGCACATACGGTGTTGCTAGCATCATCATGACCTTGATTATTTTGCCCTGGATTTCAGCCGTGCTTATAGATCCTGCTACACCCGCTAGATATAGAGCCAAGGACGAACACTATCGTGATTTATCCCTGGCCCGCTGGTCGTATGCCGTTCTATTTCTCGGGGCCCTCACGCTTGGGCTATCCCCCACACTAAGTGGTTTCGTGTTTGGTCTGATCGTTATGGCCATCGGGTCCGGCTTTGGGAGTCTCTCAAAGAGTCTAATGAGTATATACGTAGACCCGGCGCACCGATCCCGACTCTTTAGTCTTGTCGGCATGGTTGAGCTCCTTGGTAGTGTGTTCTCTCAACCGATGCTTGCTGGGCTTTTTTCCCTAGGATTGAGATGGCACGGTGTGTGGATCGGCCTCCCTTACCTAGGGCTGGCGGTGCTGATCGCTCTCTCGGGCTCTTTGCTTCTTTTCGTGAGGATACCTCGGACTCTTGGCGCTACGTCGTCCGCTTCTATGGATGCATGATTAGGGTTTTACGGATACATGGATTAACGACAGGGCGTAACGACGCGGCATCACGGAATCATGGGAATACAGGACTAGCATATTTACTTTTGAGAGGAACGGGATACGGCTTTTTTTTTTAGTTATGATTAGATGACAGATGACATTCGGAGAGCATTCATCCAAGACGGCGCATGATGCATCTAGATAGATATACCGATTATCATAATCGCCAATGCAAGCAATCTTTTGCTTGCCATACTATACAGAATGAATAATCCATCAACCAACCTATCATCTTTATAGTCGATAATCATCAGTGAAGCCGGGGTCAATACTCGGTGGCAATTTTCTCATTAGAAGAGGCCGGGGAAGGATGGGTGAGTAAACAGGCAAGTACTATCAAATTAAGTTAGATATAGTATATAGCCTCCTAACGTAAGTCCTCGCCCATGCTCAGCTCGATTCCAACATGATAGATCAACGACGTACAGGTTGAACCTGATATTCTGTAAAGACTGTCTACAAATTCCCTGCCCTTCATACCAAAAAGAAAAGAAACCCGAAAAAAAGAGTAAACACCAAAAATCAAACACCCGGGCCCCCAAAAATGTACTCCTCCCCGTATATAGATATATATGTACGTAATCTAAAAAAAACGCCAACCATGCCATGCAACCCAGCTTTTCCACCTGAATCCAACAGCCAAGTATATTTCGTAGCATCATATCACTCGTACAATCCCTCACAACCACCCACCATCCTACCCCGTGACGGCGCAAAGAAAGGCGTCGTCACGCATAGCATCGAGCAAGACCCGCGCAGTCTCCTTATCCGTAGCGTCGGCGCCAGCATCGCCCTCGTCGTCCCACGCGCGCTCGATCCAGTCGACTTCGGCGCCGGTATCCTCGAACATATCGCCGCTGCTATCGCCACCAGCGGCGCTTCCATCCTTGACGCCGTGGCCGTTACTATTAGCATTACTGCCACTATCGGCATTTGCCTGAAGCACATACGCGTCGGCCGTGAGCGTGTAGTCGATGTCGAGACTCATGGGCCCGCCGCTCTCGACGAACATGTCGGTGTGGACATGCATGGCCAGGTCGGGGTCCGTGCCGTCGGGCGGCGCGGTGAGTGAGAGGGAAGGAGTCGATATCTCGTTGTTGTTGCTCTCGGGTGCCGAATCTGGTGACGCGGAGTCCTCATCCGATGAAACAGAGTGTACGCTGCCGGGCTGGATAAGCGCCGTAGGGTCCGGCGCGGTGGCGAACGCAGACGGCGCCATGCCCTTCGGGTGGTTTCCCGCGAGCAGCGCCCGGATGGGGCTGAACCCGTGTGCGAAGAGGCCGCGCAGCTTCACTGGGAAGTCGGTCTCCTTGGCCAGTCTGCCCTTGCTAATGCTGATATCCATGGTCATGGACAGCCGGAGATAGGAGCCCGGGTTAGAGGCTAGTATGTCTGTCCAGTCGGAGATGATCGGCTGCATACTAGTCGCGGAGTCCTGGGGCACCACTGTGATTGACGACGGCGCAGTGGATGCGGGGTTAGTCGGCGGGTCTATCTGTGCGAGGTTCACGATGTGCCGTATCGTCTCGCTGATGTAGTCCACGCCGTCGTACTGGGGCTGGTAAGTCTTCATAGCCTCAATAAGGACGTTAAGTCTCTGCTGTTTGAGCGCCGTCCGCCTCCTCTCGTCCGGCGTTGCTCCTACTCGCTTATTCTGGGACAAGAGCTTCACGTCGATTATGTGCAGTACTAATGGCATTGCCGTGCACGATATTCTAAATCAAAAGTCAATGCGCGTGTCTAATACTTGTTGGGGTTTGTCACTTACGCGCTGATAGGTAGCCAGCGGGCTAGGCGACGTTGTATCAATTCATTTAGGCATTCTGTCACGCCACAGGCAGCGTCTTGCAGCTCGTGTCGGCTTTCATAAACGTTCGAGAATCCGCGGACACTGCTGTTGAGATTCGGCGAGGCAGATGCCATAGCAGCCTGCAATACCTCATGATGACACAGCGCGGCTCGTGCAGAGCTGATATATAATTGTAAGCGAATATTCTTCGAGGGTGGCATCAATCAGGAGGAAACTCACTGGTAGAACATATACATCAGATTTGTATATAGTATTACCGAATCATGCCGCAGATGCTTCTCTCCCGACGTTTTACTCGATGCGTTACTTCCACCGAACATCGGGAAGCGAATAGTTGCCGCCTTATACCATCTCCTTAATGCCGCTTTGCATTCTCGGACTTTTTCCGCGCCTTCGACTCCATTATGTCTTCCCCAGCCGGGCACATCATCGAGAGGGAAGACGAGAGTCAGCAGGTCGGTCAAGATAGAGCAAAGTTCGCCAAGCTGGATAAATATCTCAATCAGGCGTCTCTTAGTCTCCGAATTATACACCCTCGACTGTCCGACTTCGTCCGCGAAGTCCGAGAGCCCAAGGCCGCTATTCGAGCTGACGTCGAAATGTGCCCGAGATACTTGAATGCTCCGCCGCATGCCGAGGGAAATTAAACGGTCGCGGATAATACAGCACCACCACAGGCGTTTCAGGGACTTTTGCTTCTTGTACTCTGTTGGCTCTGTTATGGGAGAGAATGTGGGCATGGCCGAGTACATGTGTGCCTCTGCGCTCTTCGCATTCTGTATCGCAACACCAAGCCAAGCCGTGTTGGGCTTCTTCGTTGCGAGCGACCAGTTCGGAGCCCAGTAGGTAAGCAGCAGCGCGGCTTGGGCGAGGCAGACAAGGGATGATTCGGTATCAAAGTCAAATAAGAGCTACGACCGTTAGATCTATATTCGTTTTTTTTTTTTTTTTTTTTTTTTTTTGGGGGGGGGGGTTAGAAGTAAATACCTTTGTACGCCGATATAAGGTCGCCCTAGCAGTGCGGATATCAGGGAATCCTAGGGCCTTAATGCTGGTTTTCGAGACAAACTATGAAATTAGTTTTATTTTCACAGAGATGAAAAATTCGACTCACATTGCAACAAGAGAACATCATTGCTTGGAAGACAAGCAAAGACATCTTTTCACCCGGCCTTCCACCACCTTGGTGACAGTAGAGATTCCAGAAGTCGCCTTCGCTAATAAAAGGTAGTAAAGGGTGGACATGCAAGAAGTACTGTTGCATGAACTCGTCGAGGATCACGCGCGTGGGTATTCTCAGGCATCCCTGGGATTCGAGGTAATTCACATCCTGAGGCATTACATTATGGAGATTGCCAATGGTAAGGAACTGATAATATGAGTATGTGATGTCCGCGTTGACCGCAATCTGCTGCTCACCGGCCCAAAAGGGAAGCTCTGGATTCCCTAATGGGTTGAAGCCTTGTGGCGGCATTGATGATGCGTCTGTTCAAGTCCGTTAGGGGGATGTGGTTCGGAAAGTTCGCTTTAACTCACTATTAAAAGCCTGTGCTGTATTGAGCGGCCGGTTGAATCCCGTTTGAGGATGCCCATTGAGCCCGGCGTACGATTGCTGCTGCTGCTGCTGTATTCCTCGTGCCTGTGTGTCCCCCACGACGCTGGGGATATGTGATGCATGTATATTTTCAACAATGTGAGGATCGTTCACAAGCTCGGCCTGGGGTGAAGTGGGTTCGCCATTGGCCCCTGAATTGCCGGCGTCATCCGTCATACTTTCGTGGCTACAATCATCGCCATGATCTGGTGGATGTAGTAATTGACCACCACCCTCGTGATTTTCTCCTTTTCGGCTAAGAAGGAATCGTCAATCGTAAGAAGAAAAAAAAAGGAAAATGAAAATCCTACTGAAGAGAAAATTAAACTTACAACCTCGAAGCCCGGCTCGTAACCACACATGCCTCGTTATCAAGAAAGCAATTCATACAGGGTCTTCCTCTTTGAGACACATCGCAGCGCACCTTGCGAGAACGACAGGAGAGACAAGCTTTAGCCGCTCTCTTGCGCGTCTTATGGGGAGGCCTAGTCGTGCGCGCTATAGGCTGCGGATTAGCTACTATCGAAGCCATCTTGGCAATGGCATTTGAAATAACGATTTAACTACGTTCGACAATGATAATGATGTTTTTTCCTCTTTCCAATGCGCGCCCCCCTTAGAAAAAAGAAGACTTGGAAATCCGAAGAAAATAGTTATTAGAGACCAAAAAGGTTGGGGAAGTGCATGGGATGTGGGGGTATCTCCAACGGAGAAGTCATGGGGGCGGGTATGGACGGATTCTGGGGTTTGATGGAGATATATGGAGTCCAGGACTGAACTAAGGCAAACTAGGCGGAAATGCCTGGTTTAGTTGGACGTGGGACACATGTTCCCACCCTACAGTACATCATACATGGCTGGCGACGAACCACTAATCCTAATAGTCCTAACCTCGGGGCTGTTTAGTAATCCTTAGCGCCGACATGCTACCATGAGTAGTGCAAGCAGACGTATGTACTAGTATATATGATACCGAAATACAGTATACACGGTGAGACCACCGAGGCTACTTGGCACTGGCGCCTTGCCCTTGGAGGTTTCGACAAGTTTGACCCGTGCTCCGGCGTTGCCGGCTCCGGGAATAATGCTAAGTAGGAGCCTGCCTAGACACTATATGAGATAGGGGATGCGACCTAAGGACTCAACACAGCTACTATATGAGTAGCCACAATAGCGTGTGTCAAGTGCGAGATCGCTACGTCTACAACACCGCACACTTATATTCATCTAGTGTCCGGCATCGTGGGGCGGAGCTCCCTTAACGGGTTTGCCTAGCCTAGTCCGGTGGCAATATACTATAGTCCGATCCAGCTGAGCCGCTACGATCTAATCGGCTTTATAACTTGACGGATGACGCGTGAACATAGCCCCTGTGCACTGTGAACAGGAAATCAAGGTGTTGAAAAGGGGGGGGATCACAAAACACATGCAATAAGAGAAAGCCGATTATTAGATTAGTCATGCTCAAGTGACCTCAAGATTATTCGGTTCAAACAGCGGTTCATGCCGATTGGGCAATGGCAAAATCAGAATCTCAGTACGCGTCGGACAAAACTCCCGTCGCAGGTTGTTGTTGTCAAGTTACCGGCTACCGGTTATGAAGTTCGGTACTTGTCTTATAGCCTAAACATCTTAAGAGTTTGCAGCTGTTACCACGTGACACAACTGATAGTAAAAGTAGAACATGTATCTATACTCTACACAGAATACATAAAACAGTTGCTATCGAGCGACAAGTCCGAAGGCGAGCCAAGGAACAAACATCCGACGGCTTTACAGCCCAGTAATTTGCCTAACCTTGTGCACTGTACAAGCAAGTCATGATCTGATCTCAACAAAGCGCGCAGTAGCCGACCATTAAAAACGCCGCGAAGGTCTGCTCAATGGGATCTCGGTTCCGTAAATATCCATTCGCCGTTATCGTTGCGGATCAACTCAACCTCCGTGCTACCGACGCGGTCTTTGAGGCCCTGGGGCTTATCCATACCATCACTAACCAGCGAGTGGATAGTCCTTGAGACATGGCAGAACAGCATCTAGACAACCGAAGTCAGTATCTGTCCATTACATTACTGCACTATGTAGGTCTCGGGGTAAGGCGGGAGGGTGCGGGAGCGGGGGTAAGAACCGCTGAAATGAGTAAATCCTTCCTCCTGAACCGTGCGTTAAAAAGAAGTAAACGGCTCACAGGAAGGGAATCAGTTTTCCACGCGCAAACCCGGTCCTGTGCTGTCCTCTAGACGGTTTGCATGAGATACACAAAGGCAAGTATCATCAGAGTGACTGGGTAGGCTATCCAATACCAGTTCACTTCAACACGTGGAGCCATGATATACGCTGTTCCGTTATACTCGAAGTTCCGGCTAGACTGCACGGTACCGGTGAGCTGAATATCGGTGGTCAAGCTGAGAGCGAGTCTTGATATCCAACTAGAGAGACTAGAAAAGCTTTTAGTAGCTGCGCCCATGGCCTGTATCCAATCGGTATCATAGGTCATGGTATCCGTTGTTTGTGAAGCATTTCCTAGTGTCAGCTTATCCATGAATTCTCTTAGAGTTTGGAGAGAGTCTGACGGTATCGAATAACGTGTATGCTGATTGGCGTTCATTTCCGGCGGAATGTCTAAGAAAACGTATTCGCCATAATGGGCGCTGTTTTTAGGCTCGAAATCTGACTTCGACCATTCTCCTATGACAGATCTGTTTGCGACTCCATTTGTGACAGTCATATTGTAACTCCGAAGGCAGAACCATAAGCCGCACTGGTATGCTTGAACCATACTATCTCGGGGCGTTTTCGCCAATGACATCATATCAAAGATGGAGATAATCGCTTTAGAGCTATTTCTAGGGAACGTCGAAGATCCATTCGAGGGTGTAACTGTAAAATGGTAACCGAAAGGCGCACCCGATATGGAGGTGCCCGAAGACATTGAGTAACTGCACCCTTTCTGTGGATCACACGATGTGTCGAAAAGCGACCTAGTACAGGCGCCACAAACCGCCAGCGACGGGAAAATTGGCCAACTGCAGCTCGCCGTCGCACAGGATACGGGTACATCGGCGGTAGTGCTACCGGAAATGATACCGTTATACACGGCGGCCTTTGTCGAAAGCATCAGGGACGTTTCTAGCTAATGTCAGAAAACTATCTGGGTCCAGATACGACAGGAGAGTTTACCGTAATAAGGGTTGGAAACGATATTATGCCACTTGAGACGGTTAGAGTTGGTACTCGTTATCTCAAGCCTAATCTATAAGTGCACTCGAGGTCTGAACGCTCCTTATTCATAATTACAGCCCAAGCGGGGAAGAGCAGTGGTTGGGCGACCAAATCAAGGAGAAAAGGGCTTTGGGAATAACTTACCGTCTCAGACCTTATAGGTGCCGAGCCCGCCTCACCAACAAATACGGTCGGGGTCTCCGTATATGTAACCATCTGGGAGGAGAAGGTTTCGAAGCCCTGAATAAGAAGTGCAATCAAGGAGCCTATACAGGCGAAATGACTATACTAACTAGTGAGTAACAATACTAAACGGAGACTAGACGCGTCACGAACCTCACTTTCATTCGCCAAAGGAGCTTAAGTGCTCCATATAGACCGCGCGAGGCTTCATCGAACATCTTGAAATCCTCGAGCTTCGCTTCCTTCTTTCCCTTTCGAAAACCCGATACCCAAATCCATGCCCCCTGGCCAATACAAGTCTCGACAATAGCTTTGAGGGCGAGGCGGTAGACGGACATAATAGCTATCAGGACTGTGTCTAGTTGGACGCCGTTGGCCCAAATTGGCTCAATTTTTCCATTGAAGACAGACGGGAGGGTGATGAGTGCTATAGCAGCGACTAGGCACACAAGGCTATAGAAACAGGAATTAGATGCTATACCTTGCAGTCGAGATTTGACTCAACTAAGGGTGCCTTTTTGATGAATATGTAGGGGTATACAGTATACGACATAAAAGTCTCGCCAAATCGGGGATTCGAAGACTCCAGGAATACTCACCAGCACACATACTCTCCCTGCCACTAAGCGAGGGTTGAGCGTAGAGTACGTTCAAGCTCCTGTATAGATGGTAGAGGCTCATCACTCGGAAGGCTACCTGGTGGGCTACCTAGGTCGGATGCAACACTGCTAACGACGCTATTTCTTCCACTCTGGGGCGGCCAGAGACGGATTCTTGACGACATTATTATTCTGAGACCAAGAGGGATCGTGACTCTGGATCACCGAGGTTGGACCTATATTATATTTCAAGGTGAAGGCTTACAGCACGAAGGGAATAGCCAGGAGAAAATCTGCAGAAGGTGAAACAATTCGAGATACAGATATCGGGAATGGGAGAATATCACAGAAAAATGTAGCTCGGGGAGGAGAGTGACATTAGGTACGGAGCGCAGTTCACAGAGGCGTTGTCTAAGGACATGTACACCAAGTACTTGCTTACCGTATACTTCATACAGATCGAGACTACTTGTCCAACCCCATGATAGTCTTCTAAGTAATGGCAATTGCATTTATGGCCAAAATTATAGAGGTAATGACCGTTTCTCCTAGCACGACACATCCAAGCCTCGGCAAGACCACCTACTTAAGTACTTACGTAGGGGGTATCTCCTTGCGATAATACGTAAATAACTGCTCTCCTCATAAGAGTTTACAAAAAGTATAATTCGAACTTACCTATCCACTTATCTTGCAATGACCTATTTCCCAACTACCTACCGTAGGTGCAGATAGAGATGCTCAAGGTATGACGACTTATAGTAGCACACCACTGCTGCTATGCCTCTAAAGCGCTCAGCTCCACCAAAATTTACATGAGCAATAAATTAAATGTCGATGTCTGGTTCTTCTTGTATAATATCATAGCATGACATGATATAACGCAACACAAACAAATAATACTACAAAGTCAATGGTACGTACTCAATAAATTCAAACTAACCGCTAAACACCTATTTTCTATAGCATAATTAATAAATATTGTCCTATTATATTTCCATAAGGTAGTCCATTAACACCCGGCTAGGTTCGACGGCCTCGCCCAGTGCCTATAATATCCAGTAGTCCCGGCGCGTGAATGTCAGCTTACAACGGCTTACGATACAATAATGCATACCGCACCCCCAGTCAGCCACCTAGTTTTAGAATGTGACATGGCGATAAATAAGGCTATTCATGCACATCTACCCAACAGATCGATCGCATAACGCTAGTTAAATATTCCCCAGGGAATGAGAAGGGGGGTGTAGCGCACGTAGAGCTCATAGGTCAAAGCTGACTAGAGGCGGGTTTATTGGTATCGATGTGTGCTTTGGTGGCTTTTAATAGCTGAAGGAGTGGCTGCGACACCTCATTTAACTCTAGCCTTGGAGCTGCTATTGCTGGGTGGTTTCACTAGGCTGTGTCACTATCGAATACATATGGTATTAACATTATTACAAAAAATTGATAAAAGTAGATATATTGTATAGATAAGGTATGCAGGGTGCATGCTGCCATGCGGCTCTTCTATAATATTCGTACATGGTATTCTTAAGATTGAGTTACTTCCACTTGAGCAGTCTCTGTATCTTCTTCGGGGGTTTCGATATAAGGGGGCGGATCTAAAGGAGCATCACTCTTCTCAGTCCAGACTTGAGCGAGCTCTTTCTCAATCTCTTCACGGCGTTGCTTCCATTGTTCAACTTGCGATAGTCGTTCGCGGAGTTCCTGTAGCTCTCGCTCCACTTGCATCTTTTCACGCTCGGTCCCGATACGCTCGAACTCCCATTCGTCGCCGTTCTCGCCCTGGCCGAGGGAAAGGTTAAAAGTGTGATATTTCTTAAGAGAGGCTCGAGTTGATATGGTTATTAAAGCTATAAGCTGTTAGCGTCCTATTAATAGAGTATCTGCAATACGTGACTCACTTATACCCCTCTCCTTGCAGGTTTCGTACAAAAGTCCCTCAACGTCGCTAGAGACTGCACTTGTGCCCTCATCGATGATGGCGTACTGAGGCTCGTGGTAGAGTAGTCGTGCGATCCCAACTCTTTGTTTCTCACCACCGCTGAGCACATCTTTCCACTCCTTTCGCGTATCCCATCCGCCCTCACGATCAGGCAAGTATCCGAGTTTAGCCGCATCAAGCACTCGTTGTAAATCGTCCTCGCTCTTTCGTTTAAGCCGCATGTCAAGCTCCCCATCCGGATAAATAACCTGATCACGGAGGGTGCCAATGCTAAGATACGGTCTCTGCGGTAAAAACATGATACCGTCCTGACCAATTGATTTGGGTCGACTGACCAATCCACGGTATACGGGCCATAGCCCTGCGAGGACTCTTGCAATAGCACTTTTGCCGATGCCGTTGGGACCTGAAATCAACAAATGTTCGCCTCGGCGGACAATAAGGGAAAGTGATTCGAGTAGCTCCTCGCCTCCCTGAGGCCAAAGGCCTGGCGCGGCAATAGGCACGTGTTCTAGTCGAACGCCGTCGAATCCTTTTTGGGTAGTTCCTTGAACGTCAGATAGTGAATAGAGCTCGTTTCCACTAGCGCGAGGAAAGTATGCATTGGCATGTACACGATGAAGGGTGGAGATAAGGGTATAGACTCGGCTCGTGTATCCGGCTAATTCAGCGAGATCCTTGATAGAATACATCATGCGGCCACCGGCATCCGCAAGCGAGAGCATGAGGCGTTTGTTGGTGATAAAGTCCTTCATACGATTGCGCTCACGGCCACCCTTTTCGGCGTCCTCGAGCATTTCCATCGCGCCTCCTAGGCCACCCCAAGCTGGGAGGAAGACTGGGAGTGATGACAAAAGGTACCCATATGCACTCCAGCTGTACTTTAAAATAAAGTCTTCTAGGATATTGTATCGGATTTTAAGCATGTATATGCCCTCCATCCAATTCTTTAATGATTTGAACTCCTTATTGAGGAATGTCTTTTCCATTTCGGCACCGCCGTAAAAAGCAACCTCCTCGGCATTAGCTATCAGACGGGCGTGTAAGCCTCTGAAGTCGCCTTCTTTGCGGCCTTCTACCGCCTTTAACTTTCCAAAAGGCGGGGACATTCTTCGCAGAATACTTGCCGTAAGGAAATAATTGCTCAGAAGACCAGTTAGAGCTAAAGGACCTAAAGAGCGGTAGAGCTGGTAATTGAAGACGCAGAGATCGACAAACGGTTTACCAAGTGACGAATACAAATTCGCGGCTGAGGCGCAGAAAAGAGTGAGATCTTGGGTAATAAACTGATCAGCACCTTGACCGACTCCACCGTCCGAGTTAGATAACTTGTAATAGTTAAGATTATCATTGAGGTACAAGTCATGGATATATCGTGTTAGCCGGGTGCGGAAGGCGATTGACACCTTGGACTCGAGGAACTTGATCATTGAATTGGTATAAGCGGCAAAGCCACCTAGTCCACACCACTGCATAAAGGGGTTAGTTTTTAAAAAAAATATCAGGAATATGAGGGATATGTGGTAGCCTACCTTAGCTATACCCCAAAGAAACAATCGACCATTACCTGCGACTAGATCACGAACGATCTCGCCGTCAAGACGTGCTACTACTAGCGAAAGATACGTGCGTAGCATTAAGAACATGCCGTGACTAACCAATAGCCCGGCCTCTTTACTCGTCCACCGAGGGATCATGATGCTCATCAAGCTTAGAAACTGATGGAGGAATGCAAGGTTTAGGCCGGGTTTCGTTTGCGCGGAAGGGACAGTTCCATCGCCGAGCCCGGAAACCTTGGGGGGGTTTAGGAAGAGGCGTCGATGGGCTTCGAAAGTCAAGGGTTTCGTCCTATGAATGACTACTTTAGAAGTGCCATCCTTATAAGGAACATAGATAGTCCGCGATCCATCTTTCCCAAGAAGCCAGGAATTGGTGCGCACAAGCTTGCGACCCTGCTCCTTTTCTTGTCTTCTTCGTTTCCACCATCTCCGAGTCCCGTCAGCGCCAAGCACGATGGACAAAGCGAGAGCGAGGGTAGCAATAAGCTTCGTCCGGCGTGAGGTCTTTCGGAAGCGATCTTTAACGAGATTCTTGTACTTGTCGATGAAGGCGACGAGGATGTCCTCGGATGCCGAATGGCGAAGGGTGGACTGCACCGCCATATTGGCTGGCGCGTGTGACGTCAATTAGGAACGGTCTAACAGGAGAAGCGACGGAGCCATCGGCCGCATAAAGCCTGTCATAATTATCGAGACATAGATGGCAATAACAAGACGACTGGCTTGGTTGTACCGCAATCGGTTGTTGGACTGTTTGTAGAGGAGATGGGGGAGAATGGAAGATCAATGATTCGTAGGATGGTTGTAGGTACATCATAATAGCGACTTTCTTTTCATGTGATCAATCTCGCCTCGGTATCAGCTCCCATTCCGTCGGTGGAGCTTCAGCCACAATTACCCCAAACTTCCGATGATGAATGGGGGCGGGGATGGGCGGCAATGAGAAGGGCGGCCCAGCCACGCGAAGGGAAGTGTGGCTCAATTCAGATTCCGCTCCATTTCCGCCTCACGTTGCATTTTACACGTGCCTTTTTCCCCACACTGCGTTGGTGGTGTGGTAGTATAATCTACAGTACATGGTAGTGTACCTTGGATAGGGTGTTTTGCAACCGGGGAGTAGTAAGTAGGTAGTCTTGGTGTTTTACGACAGATATGAACAGGCAGTCCTGAATGGGTATTTGTTATAATGTCGTGTTAAAGCTGTCTGTTGTGCTTGGGTTTCACAGGGCCAGTACTGGTGCTATCACCTGGTATGTATGCATACGTGTATGTGGATAGTTAAGTATTTTCATGAGTTGGTGGTGTGGGAAGACGGATATGGCCGTTCTGCATACATCTTTCTAGAAGTCATGTAGTGTAGCTAGCTATCATATCATATCATGTGTCCCCTCCCCTCTGGCCTTCACCGATACCTGCCTTATCAAGACAATCTACATGGTAGTCTAGACTCTCTGCAGAACACGGCTGCGATGGCAGCCCTGAGCACAGCTCTGATCACGGTTCGGCACTACATACTATGTAGTTATGTAAATCGGTGAAAATTGAATTCTGGGGGTGCTGCTGCTGGGCAGAGCAGGGACATGCATTCGTGTGTACAAGGCCTCTCCACTGGAGGTAGTGTGTAGTAGGTACACATGTAAGTGGTAGTGTATAATAAAACCTAGACTAAATACTGTTGGGACCGGGATTCCTTCTAGTATAGGTACTCCAGGCACCGTCTGAGTGGTGCACCGGCGGACAAGTCCCACAGCTTTCCGTCACCGTCCTGCATGGCTCAGCGCCTATCTTGATTGTCTAGCCAATAGAAGGCGAGAGCCACACCCTCTGTATCTTACTCGCCAACTCTTTCACATTCTTTAGCCTTGAGATGGGTCTCGAGATGGGCCTCGAGATGGATCTTGTGCCGGGGACAAGGTAGGTAATTCCTGCCCATCCTTTTCAGCTTGAGACCAGCCAGTCAGTGCACTCCACAGCCCATGTGCTATACTGTATAGCTAGTGTAGCTAGCTGTTCAGTACACTACAGTAGGTATACTACAGTAGTAGGTAGTAGAGGAATAAGTTGCATGCGTTGCCGTGGTTATTACTTATTTATTATCAACAGTACGCAGTATGGTAGCCTCGTAATCTCGGGCAAAGAGGATGAAACTAGGTATAGGAACTTTGTAGGCAAGGTACACTTATATTGCAACGGCATCTACACTACATAAGCTTTGACGTTGCTAGTGTATTAGGTAGTGTACCTAACCTAACCTACACTCGGTGCAATAGTGCTATGGGCTAGTACATGTACCTCGTTGCGTAGATCAAAACCGGTAGAGATGCTACATGTAGGCATGTAGGTGTATGTAGTTGAATACAGTGTCAGAAACACGCCAAGAGATACCGTAAGATAGTGGAGTCCTCATTATCCTGATCACCTACACTACTAGTGTATAGCACACTAGCTTAGGTGTGTGTGTAGGTACCTACTTTACACCCAACATTCATGGTACAGTACATCCTCGGCGTTGTCTGATCATCTGAGAGCCTTTTTTTTACTAGTACATAGCAGCTTTTTGCATCAGGAAATAGTCAACAAGAAGCCAACCTACACTAGGTACATAACACAATATTACTATATCCATATATAGATAATGTAAAATGTGCTTAACGTTACTTTGGCTTCTGAACCGAAACCCGCCAATGGAAGCGAGATTGTACAGGTGGATGAATAAAAACGAGATATTACCGTCTCAGGTTAGTCTAGGTACCAGATGCAGTGGGCTGAGATGAGCGAGGTGTTGGTCTGGCGTTGGTCTACGCTAGCGTGGGCTGGCAACTGGAGATTACACTTACACTAGGCACAATCTACAGTACAAGCACTGCAAATGTTAGTGAGGTGAGGTAAGGTGTAGCAACTGTGGACACGAACCTCACATGTAATGAGATAATGTCATGAAATAAAGGAACAGACAATTTGATATAACGTGATAGAGCGGTGGATCGCGACAAATACAAAATGCTAACAGTTCATAGCAGATTGTAGTACCCCCTTTCCGGAGCTAACCACCGGCGCACATCTACATGGTACTTCCCCTCCCAAAGTAGCATGGTCTCAAGACAAGTCTAACCGTTCAAGGCACTGATTTGGTGCCCCCTAATCCCCCTCCCCAATCACACCCGGTTCTCACTGAACTCTCACTTTCATTTAGGTAGCACTGTAGCTTATTAGGTCGGGGCGCTAACGGCTTGAACCCAGCGGCCCTTTTCCTGACCTACCTCCTCGAGCCGCCTCCTTCCCCATCCTGTCCCCAGCCTTTTGCAGCAGGCAAAGACCTCCTTTCGCGTCTATCTTCAATCGTTGCTGTCTCCTCGGTTCGCCAGAGACATTGTCGCATCGCTACAGTTTTTCGCATCAGAGCCTCTGCCGCATTCTTCCCTTGCCGTCAGCGAGGCCATTGACCCCCATCACAGCCATCATAGGCCAGTTGGGCAGCTGAGGTACGTATGAATCTATCTCCGTCTCTCTACTTGGCTACCCCGTCGGCTGGAATTCATGTGAAGCGACAGCCGGTTGCTGTCGCTTTGTATCAAACAGCTCTAACTTGTTTGCTACTGTTGTTTATTGGGTCATCGATAAAGTTTCGTTCCATCGTGTTGATTCACCTCTATCCCACTCTAATCAGGGCATCATGTGCGCGGGTCGATGCTCTCTTTTCAGTACTTTACCACGTCTGTCAGCCTCAGATGCACGTGGGCATAATCGTTTCTCTGCGTCTTTTCGATGAATCATGCGATAAGGACCCATTAGCTAATTTACACATTTTATTCTAGCTCGAAGACAGCCTGCGAACACGTCGAATCCTCATATTCTCCCCTATAGAGAATGTCCCGAGGTGTTAACCTGGACAATCAGACAGAACAACAGGTTTCCCAGGATAAGGCTATGTTTCAGCCCGAGGACGAGTCCAACTCAACAAAAAGCCGAGGTCATCTACACCCCCCGTCGCGTCCGTCATCCCAGAAGATAGAGCCGTCGTCAACAACCACTGGACTCACCGGCACGCCTGCGAGTGAATCCCGACATAGTACTAGTAGACACTCGAGAGACTCGAGACACAGTATGTTGGGCCGACGTCGAAACGGTAGCGCCTCTACCAACCGCTCCGCTGCGGCAACCAACCCCACAAATACGCCCGCCTCATCACAGCCCAACTCCCCGGCTGGAGTCCCGCAAAGGCGGAAGAAAGGCGGGCTTCTTTCGCTGCTCGGCTGCTGTGGCGTACCGGATAATGCCAATACTCCCGAGGCTGGAGAGGAACCCCTTCCTTCTCACAAGCTAGACAAGATTCCTCAGCGTCCATTGACATCGAGTAGGAGGACTGTAACTCCATCGGAGCAGACGACTGGCAGTAAATCGCAGATTTACGAGAAAGAGAAGGACCCCCAGACACAGAGTGGGCAGTCAGCCCAGGATACGGCAAAATCTGCAAAGCGCGCTTCGCAGGTTACAGCAGGTGATCAGCCGGGCGTTGGTGATCAGGAGAGTGAATCCAAACAAACCACCCTTGTGGTTGCGCCTGGCCCGAGTGTCACCGTCAATTCTCCATTATCGGATAACCACGATACCGGAGTATCAAGGGAGGAGATTGCGGATTCCAAAGACGAGGATGGAGATTCGGAAATGCCCGATGTTGATTCCGCTGCATCACAACAAGTGAAGGTCCCCGTCGCCGCTACTGAGGACAGTTATCCCAAAACAGTCCCTCCACCTCCGCCGCCGCCAATAGCAAATGAAGAACCGGTCGCCGTTGAAGAAGAGAAGCTTGCTGTGGCGGAGCAGCAAGAACAGCAAAAATTCCTCTTGCCCCCCATCGAACCACGCTTTAAGGGTCGGAAATGTCTTGTCTTAGATCTTGATGAGACCTTGGTTCACAGTTCCTTTAAAGTAAGCCCCCGTGCTCGTACCAAACCCTTGTCCAGAAACTTATAGGTCCCAGATACTACACCAAGCCGATTTCACGATACCCGTTGAGATTGAAGGGAACTACCACAATGTTTACGTGATCAAACGGCCTGGAGTAGACCAGTTCATGAAACGTGTGGGTGAACTTTATGAGGTCGTTGTTTTCACAGCATCTGTGTCGAAGGTATGTGATGTACTCTCATCTTTGATTTTTATCATGTCTGACAAGAAGCAATCTAGTATGGTGACCCGCTGCTGGATCAGCTAGATATTCATAAAGTCGTCCATCATAGGTTATTCCGCGAAAGTTGTTACAACCACCAGGGCAATTATGTCAAAGACTTGTCACAAGTTGGGCGTGACCTCAAAGACACGATTATCATTGACAACTCGCCTACATCCTATATCTTCCATCCCCAGCATGCTGTTCCCATAAGCAGTTGGTTTTCGGACGCACACGACAATGAACTTTTAGATCTAATACCCGTTCTCGAAGACTTAGCTGGGCCTAATGTCCAGGACGTCAGTTTAGTCCTCGATGTCACTCTTTGAGCGATAGCTCTTGACCTTTTTCTCTTTGCTCAATTCCAACTCAAACACATCACAAACACTTGTTATCATAGCGGAAGGCGTTCTCGGCTTTGATCACCCTGAAACTTGGTGTAGATGTACTGTTTAATACTATATAAAAGAGGCGGACCGATGCCAACCAACCCTAGAGTCTTCATCTCTGCACAAGGGACATGGACTGTGTATAGCCAATGGCTGGCCGGGGGTACCTTGGACCGGTGCAAGAAAAGAATGAGGCTCCTTCTGGAAAGGCCGTCATATTCAGGCAACGTTGGCAGGGCCGTAGGCATGGTGTAGGGCGGCGGTCATCTAAAATTGGGACTTTCGAGACGGATGACAAAGCGACAACGCATTACCCATATAGAGTCTAGCGATGAATCTCGCAGAGGATTCCTATTACGGTTACACAGCCTTGTCATTTTCTTCGGTATTTTTCTTGTTTTTCTTTTCTTTTCTTCTTTTGTCTTTTATCTATTCCCTATTCCCACATATCTTTTTTTTTTCAGCCATGGCTGCAATCTATTCTCATAAGCCGCATTTATACGCAACACTCAGGGCAAGCGGGGCTCTACTAGAGGTGTACAAGCAGCCAAGCACTTTTTTACGAGGGCGAAAGCATAGCCGAGCACGGATGATCAGCATCATAATCGAGCGAATTGTCTTGTAGAGCGTGGTGTCACCGAGCTAGGGGGCGGGGAGAGTCTACCCAAATTAAGCGCAAGCATGTGAAGTCGGGGAGCGCAGTGGGTAGAGGGGAGATACAAGCCTATAACGATGGGGGAGAAGGCTTTTTCTGGCTCAGGCACCAATGATTCACAAATTGATACTCAGAGTTGATCAGGATACCCGACTTCTATTTTCAGTCCGTGCTTTGGATCCAGTGACGTGTTCGTGTATGTTGTAGACATTGGGCTTTGAATGACAAGGTTAGGGGGGGCTGGACGAACTGCTTGTTTATTCTACTGTGCCTTGGTGGATATGAAGGTATATTGTGATGCTAAGAATTTCCTATTTCTCGTAATACTCAATGAGCACTGGACAATGGTGTAGACCAGTCGTGATATTTGCACTTAGCCAACCCTATCACCCCACTAGTCCCCTAATATCATCATACCACATATTTAACCACACGACCAATAATTCGCACATAACCGGTAGGTACCTTTGTCCCACTGACAATACATGTATTAAAGCAGGTTATAATCGAGCACTGCATGGTAGAAACGCAAGATGGCCTTGCCTTACGGCGGTTTTGCGGCACAATTCTCACAAGGATCGCTATCTGGCTTTAAACCCGGAGCTTTACCTCCTTCGCACCACTTACACATCTTTTAAGCGACCTATAAATTAGTTTTAAGTCTAGATAAGAAGAGGATATGTCGATTGTTACTTTAAACCTTCAGTTCTTAGGATTTTCTTAATAGGGTTGCGATATGACGTTGTTCGAATGTTGTTGGGCATACGGAAGTAGAGTTACGTGACGTGGCGTGGGTTCTTGTATACACGTTAGAGAGATATAGGTAGATATGCATATATACGGTTGAATGGAACGGACCGGGACATGGATGATCAATACTCCGCTATCCTGCTGTTAGCCGGTCATCTACCGCGCTAGGTTTCACGCCAAGCATTTGATCAGGTGGCTTTGCAGCAGACGGCTTTTCCAGGTGCATCTGACTTTGACCTCCTACTATCGGCTACAACCATCGTCACCAAAGGCTGATCGCGCTCCCTTCACCCTAAGATCCTCAGTACCGCCCTATTCAACTGCTCCTATCTCTCTCCTTATATTTCATATTAGCGGCCATACCCGGAGGCATGATGCTCCCCTCAACGGTGCGGCGAATCGCTGCGGCCGCACCCCAAGCACCCCTGCTGGCCTCCTTCGCACCCACGACCTCACGAGCAAGCGCTGCGCTCGCTCTCAACAGCAATCCTAGATGCAACCAACGAAGGCGATACTCATCGTCAAAACCATCCAGCCCGAATGACTCCCGTAAGGGTCTCGCGGCCGGCCAGGTGACGACAAGTCCAACGCAGTCAACGAAACAAAGTGGCGAGAAGCGGAGACGCAAGGCCAAAGATTCGAGCACACAACAAAAGCTTCCCAGCGTTCCCAGCACACAAGATGTGCCTCAGGAAGGTATGGTATTCTCACAGCTGCCCTATTACACCTACTCTTGACCTTGAGGAGGATACCAACTTATTCTGATTCCCTAGCTTTGGCCTTGGCAACCTTCTTCTCGCTTCACCGACCTATCTCTGTGACACACATCTTTCCCAAGACGATAACGAATGACGCTTTTGCGCAGATCTTTGCCCAGCGCACAAAAACTGCCTCGTACAATAAAGTCGTATCCACGCTGGCTCGAACTGTCGACCAACTCGAGCAGCCCATGCAAAAGTTGAGCATTGCAAGTCAGCATGCGACAGACGCCTCGGCCTCCCACGACATGAACAGCGATCCCGCGCAGCAGATTAGCCTAAAGCTTGGAGATGCCTCTGAGGCCAGCGTATACGTGCAACTAGACCACATGTCTGGACAATTCCTTCCCTTCAACCCGCCCCCGATACCCCAACCACTCAAGGCGGCCGAGTCCGACAACACAGAGATCGCACAATCAGAACAGACGGCCACATCGCAACAAGAACCTGAGACTCGCATCTACAAAGCCATGTTCACGCTCGAGGAGACGATCGATGAGAACGGCAACTCCCACATCACGGCGCATACCCCGCAGTTGATCGAGAGCGACGCCGGCACCGCTAAGTTTGACGTCTCTAACCCACCACGTTCGTTCCTCGAGCGCATGGCATTGCGCGAGATCAGGCGTGAGCAAGTCCGTCGTCAGGCAAACAAAATGCTCGCCATCAGCGTTAAGCGCCAGCGAAAACTAAAGATGAAGAAGAAGAAGTACAAGAAACTAATGAGACGGACACGAAATGAGCGCCGAAAGCTAGATCGTGTCTAAAGCACTGCTCTTTTTGTCGGCTAATGCCGGGAGAAACAGTTGGTGCGCGCGCGTGGTATTCATGTACATAGCCATTGCTCTGAAATACGAGACAAGCACATACCGCTAGTTCCCTGTTCCATCTACTCGGCATAGTGGTATTGTTTACGGTTGTAATCTGGTGTATGGAAGAGAAAGGCAATCGTATAATAGAGGAAGGAGAGGGAGGGTTCTCTTTTTTTAAGGCATTATCGCATCTGCTTCTGCGCTTCTTCACGGGAGCGGGAGCAATCATCAATCCATAGACGCTGTTATACTATCGTCTCACGAGGCATTACGTATCGCAGCAAAGCCAATCAATACAATCTCAATCTCTTGCATAATATCTAATGGTGTCGCATGTTTTTACCCCAACGCCCCAACTCTACATACCGTGACATATTTGCCCGCGGTGAAGAAAACTTACCCCTTCAGTATATGTAGTTGAGTTGTCCATGGCCTTCCGTCTAACCTAGTACTGGGAAAGTTACTGAACGTCTCATTTTAGGACGCCCGATCGACTGCGGCCGTGGCGGGCGTCTCGACCATGAGCTCAAGCAACGACCAGACCACCTGGGCAGCCGCCAGCGTCGTCGTCTCGCCGCGCGTGTCGTATGCCGGCGCCACCTCGACCACGTCCGCGCCGACGACTTCGAGCCCGCTCAGTCCGTCGAGGATGGTGAGGAGCTCGCGCGTCGACCAGCCGCCCGGTTCTGGGGTTCCGGTTGCTGTTTAGTGGGAAATCGGGTTAGCTGGTGATTCCGTTGCAAGGGACACAGGCGGCCTCCGCTTGTGCCTTTTTGTCATCGCGAGTCCTAAATCAGGAAAATATTGATGGACACGGATTTTAACATTCTGGGGTTGAGGGAGTGGGAAACTCAATGATAGGGAGCGGAAGAAAAGGGGTAAGCAAGAAAAGAAAAGGCCGCAATACCGGGCGCAAACGCAGGATCTAAAACGTCGATATCGACGCTGATGTACACGGGCCCGGTAACGCGGTCGCGGATCCGCGATACGATCCCCGATATCCCGAGCTGGTCGATGTCTCGTGCCGTCAGGCGCGCGAAACCACAGCGCTCGTCGTTCCGGATGTCGCCTTTGCGCCGCGCTAGTGGTCCGCGGATGCCGGCGTGGATCGACGTGTTGCGGATTAAGCCCTGCGGGGTAGGTATGAATAAGTTCAAACCGCTTTGTGAAGGGGGGGTATGGTATGGTAAGGGGAGAAGAGAGGGGAGCAGAGTGCGTACCTCTTCGTGAGCGATGTGGAGGAATGTGCCGTGGTTAAGACCCCTGGAAGCGCGTCAGTAGATTCAGGGTCTATGTCAGTATTTGCTCTCGTGGAGTCTCACGCGTAATCTGATATGCCGCCGCCTAAAAGATGTGAACTCCCGCTAAGATGGATGACGAACTCATATAAACTCACCAAGCACCAAAGGGTCCCAGGTATCTAAGTTGGGCAGGGAGTTACCGTCAGCTTCTTTTCGCATCCTTTCAGAAGCACAAAGGTAGCAGAGAGACTTGCTACCGTACCTATATGGCTGTCAAAGTGTATGACAGAAACTTGCCCCCAGTGCCCATGTACCGACCGCAACGCAGGGAGCGTCGTCGTGTGATCACCGCCGAGCATGATGATCCTGGGTATCGCGGCGTAACTCTCGTTAGCCGCTTTCCTCGCGGAGACGACCTAAGAAAGAAAACGCTGGTCAACACCACACCCGGGTACCATCCATGAAGATTCACATATTCATGGCTGCGGCCGCTTACCTTGTGGCCTTTAGTCAGCTGGGCGAGCGCGTAGTTATTGTCGAGATACGTTAAAGGCACGTCGCCGCAGTCGACGACGGTAGCCCAGGACTTGAGCGCATTCTTGCCTGCGAATCAATCTATCAGCGCGGGTTTCACTCTCCGATTCCCACCACTGGGTATTTGCCAGATACAATGAATTAGGAATTGAGAATCGACCGACCGGTATAGACACTCCACGCAGCATCGGCATATTGCCTCTGGCTGCCGGTCCGGATTCCGCGAGGGCCGTATCGGGCCCCCGGCCTCGCCGTGACGCCCTATCGCAGATCTCAACATCCGTCTCCCAGTATAAATTTCCATACATAGGACGTTAACAAGTATTATAGCGAGGGCTAGATACTAACCGTGTCGAATGGCGCACCGAGAATGGCGATGTCGTACTTGGTGTCCTCGGCCGCGTCATCGGAAAAACAGTTGACGTACGGGATCCTAGCGTACGTGTTTAGCCCGCTGAACTGGCTCCCATACAAGATATCGATATCGTCGTCGCCGCCGTCGTCAACGGCGAATCCAGCGAGCGGCTTCTGTGCCGAGGGTGGGAATTGCCAAGCCGTAACCCGCGAGGCGGTTAATACAGCAGTCACGAACACTACTGCCTTCATTTTCTACTGCGAATACAGGGCTCAATGGATTGGGCTGAGATGACAGCTCGACTGCGGGGGAGATTTGGTACGAGTTGTCCCCGTTTAGTCACAAGAAATGGTGAAACGCTAGATCGCGGGGTTCATTAGGATGTAAGTAGTGTGGTCACCGACAAGACTATTGATAGGCCCAGATTTTCTGAATTGCACGTTTTGGTTCTGCACCAATGTCATCGGAGTCTAAAAGCTCAACTAGCAACGTTCTGTGTAGACGTACATCTGCGAGTAAATTCCAGGTAGTCACTTGGCCCCGAGTATGATCTTGGCTAGTGTTATGAGGGTGTCGCTTCGTTTTACGCGCCTGGCTGGTGCTTTTAACTTGTAATAGTAGTTGGTCGCTCTTTACACTATCTACAACGTTCATTTTTCTCGGTGACAAATCGATTATCTTTTCTTTTCTTTGCCTTTTTTTTTTTTTTTTTTTTTTTTTTTCAATACAAGACGTGTATATAACTTTGGTATTTTACTCGTCGGCTCCGTGGCAATCTAACGCCCAGCAAGTTGATGAATGAGATTTTTGAGAAATGTTAAAGTATCGATATTAGGTAGTTATTCTAGTGTAAGATGAACTTAATAGTTACTCGAGTTCTATTAGTATTGGTTTACCTCTTATACACACAGCGACAAACAATAAGAACGTGGGGTAGCGAACAGTTGTCTACATGACCACACCTATATCGATGCGTTCCACGTGTAGTTGATTTGTCCATTGTTTGTTGGAGAACAGTACACTTTAACTAAACCCCCCTCATTCGGGCAGAGCTTGGGGCAGGCTAACTGTGGTACAGCGAAATGAGAAACGGTGTTAGATGAGGAGTATCTCTGCATATGCAGTCATCCATTATGAAGATCTCAGCCATGAGCCCCCCACTCACATAACATGTAAATGATAAGGCCCCTGTCCAACAACATCATGATAACACTAAGCTTTTGGGACAAATACCGGTACTTACCTGGCGCCCGCATCTTGTCTAGATCTAGTCTAGTTCAGTATAGATAAATTGTTCAAGAGACCATTATCGGGGACGTGCATTATTGATGAACTGACTCAATTGACTACCGTTCCATCTCTCATTGGGCACTCCAACCAACTGGGTACCTACCAACAGATGTAACAGCGATCTTGGGTACCAACGAAGATGGAGAAACGGGGAGTTACGGACTATTTTACGATATGATGCCTGTTAACCTCGTTGCCTCCCCCCGGCCGGTATCTAGAGACACGCATCAGATAAGAGATGGGTTGTACAAGTACGTATACTGAGGCTTGTTATGGAATTGGCCAGGATAGAATGTGCAAACATAATTACAAACTGCTATTCCTAGGTCAGCACATCATCAGATGGTTACAGTCCAATCCATGATAACAGTTATCCCCGGGCCATTTCCACATCTCTATAACCTATCTTCTCCTACCCGTGTCTAATTGACGTTATATCGAGGCTACGACATTACGGGGAATGATTATGTCCTAGGACTCTGCCTGTACACTAAATTGTGCTGTGTATAAAACAGGCTTACGGCTGCCGTTACATCCCATCTTATCCATACTACCTACTGTACGACGACAAGTCACGAGACCAAATATTACGGTCATGACTACTGAAGACGAAAAAAAGCAAGACCCCCAACACCCGGAACTCGGAGGAGTAGACTCTGAGGTTGTTGCCGCGGTCGATGGAGGGATTGAGATCAATGCTGCCGGCTACAAAGACCAACTGAAACGCCAGTATGGCTTCTGGGATATCGTTGGTATCGCGCTCACTGTTGACAATGCCTGGGCTGCCTTAGGGTCCTCAATTTCGGTCTCGATCCGTAAGCCGCCCCTTGGTCTCATCCATGCTACCACCAGTTGCTGCGTTGTCTTATCCTTGCTTACGCCAAAACCCTGACAGTTAATGGCGGGCCGCCTGGTCTTATATACGGTTTAATCGTCGCGCTCTTTTGGTATTCTTTCATTGGCCTGAGTCTAGCTGAGGTGTGTTAGAATTCCCCGGCCGGCACCCATTCGTTTAATTTCAAACAACCAGTTTAGACCCGTTTTAGTCATGTTTCCTCTTACTAATTACTTACCTAGCTTGCATCGTCGGTCCCAACCGCTGGCGGTGTCTATCACTGGGCGACCATCGCCGGGGGCCCTCGTTGGGGCCGGATGTTAGGTTTTTTTACAGGCTGGATTAACTTTTATGGCTGGATGTTTGATCTAGCGTCCTTAGTACAAATTACAGCCAATGTCTCCGTCCAACTGTACGCAGTATATCATCAAGGGACATATGTCCAGAAGGCATGGCATGTTTACGTTACATACGTCGCCCTGCTCTGGTTGTCGACCTTGTTCGTCATCTTCGCCAACCGGTTAGTGCCATACACTCAAACCCTCGGCATGTTCTTCGTGATAGTCGGTGGTGTAGTCACCATCATAGTCATTGCAGCTATGCCAAAGACTCACGCCTCCAATCACTTCGTCTGGGGGTCGTTTAACGAGAACAACTTGACTGGTTGGGAAGGTGGCGTTGCTTTTCTACTGGGGGTGTTGAACGGCGCCTTTACTATCGGTACGCCCGATGCTATCACTCATATAGCCGAAGAGTTGCCCCATCCCAAGAGGGACCTTCCGAGAGCTATCGGGCTACAGATCAGTCTCGGATTCTTATACGCATTTGTCTTCGCCATTGCTTTGAGCTACGCCATTACGGATATATCGCAGCTTCAGGGCGGTATCAACTCATACCCACTGGCCGGAATCTATCAGCAGGCAACCCAGAGCCAGCCGGCGACGTTCGGACTCCTTTTTATCTTGCTTCTTACTAGCTTGTGTTGTTGCGTCGGCACCGTGCTTACGAATTCGCGGACATACTGGGCGCTTGCTCGGGACAATGCTGTCCCTTTCTCGTCATTCTTTGGTCAAGTCAACGAATCATTGAGCTGTCCTGTTGAATCTACGATATTCGTCTGTCTTTTCGCTACTGGCCTAGGGGCCATACCACTGGGAAGTTCAAGCGCCTTCTTAGCTTTAACAGGTTCATTTATCGTCCTAACAACAGTCTCCTATGCAATACCTTTTACCGCGAACGTGCTTACTGGTCGGAAGTATTTCCCGCCCGGCCCTTTCCACCTAGGGAAACTAGGCAACGTTATCAATTTGATAGCCGTGTTGCTTATCGCCCTATTCGATATATTCTTCTTCTTCCGTAAGAAACCCCGGTCAATGAAAACTTAAATGGTTTACATTTACTAACCGATACCACAGCGTACGAGCTCCCCACAACCGTTGAATCGATGAACTACAACAGTGTGATTCTTGTTGGTACCATCGCAGTATCCGTTGTTTGGTGGCTGGTACATGCCACACATCATTACCCAGGGCCAAAGGTCATGCAACTATACATCCATGATGATAGCGCTCCCTTGAACAGCATAGAAGTTCTTGAGAAGACACATATAGCAGAAAACCTACCGAAGAATGAGGGTGGCTCAGCCTAAATAGACCATACATCAGAAGTCAGGAGCTGTAGTACTCATTATAGATAGATACGACAACCCGCACTTGGCATCTTAACCATACCATAGGACTACAACCTCACCGTACTGACTTATTCTATCCCAACTCGATCTTCATCGACAATCATGTGGAACTATCTTATCCCTAGATGAGCAGGTCCTTGAATTGGCTGAGCTCAAATTCTTTTGTTGTTCGCTTTTCTACGCTAGCCGTAAATCTAACTTTTCTACAACTAGGGCAGATCTTGGTACTTGAGTAGATTGATACAGCTATAGTTGATAATCATATGAATGCCGTATACTCACACCCGACTAGAAGCGCGGCAAACTTTCAAGCGAAATGTCTTGAACCCGCTATAATCGAATTAGGAGCCTCGGAGGTCCTCACGCCGACTTCATCTCTGCCGAATCAGGGTTGGTGACCATGTGCTCCAGGCTTAGGGGTGGGTCGGAAGTTTGTCGAAGAGTTGTACTTTATGCTTTGACCAAAGCTGTACTGACCTCTCTGGAAGGGAAAGCCTGCCGATAATCAGACAGGATCGGGAGCCCGTGAGCAATTCATTGGTCTTGCCATTTTTTGGTGTTTTCTTCTCCCTCAGGAAGTGAGGACCCTACCAATCAAGGAAATACCAAGCTATCCGTCCTTCTCCAAATACGAGCCTTCAATTCAGGGGTTCCCCAAATCTCCAACCCCGGCTTTCCCACAGTCCTGGCGTCTAACGTCGTGCCATTTTCGCGTCTGCAGGTTCCCATTGCTGGAGAATGTGACGAAACAAACTTAGCCACACGCATTCATGGCGTGACATGCCGTTGGTAAATATTCTAGAAACTCTAATAGAGGACTACAAAGATTGGCCATTTGGAACAAGGAGCCAGTCTAGGCCTTTGGTTGACCTGCACTGATGGAGCTCGTATGTCCGCGGTCAAGACTGAGGGTCCGCCCGCCCCTGGTCGAAAGAGTGATCTACGGAAGAACAAGTCCCTAGCTTTAACAACCATGTTACATCGTCCGTCTTGAGGCTAACATCCCCCGGTATATACAATGACGATATATGAGTATTTAACTACCTACGATTCGACATGGGTATTCTATCTGTTGTTCCTCACGTAGAAGCGTCCAACTCTTGAGTCGGCCTATTTCGCAATAAAGCTTCCCGGAATCTAAACTTACTCGAGATGAAGGCCATCGCTGCCGGACTCATCGCCCTTGCGGGTGCTGTCTCAGCGGACGTTGCTCTATGGGGCCAATGCGGCGGCATAGGCTACTCGGGGGAGACAGCCTGCGTCTCCGGCGCCTTCTGCCAGTATCAGAATGATTATTATTCCCAGTGCGTGGCGGGTAAGGATGATCTTTCTATCGTGTTCCGATGACGTAGACGTATCGCGGGAGAACACGTGTGGAAACGGAAAGGAAAATTACTAAGTAGATAATTCAGGTGCTGGTCCAACGACGTTGAGCACTACGACTAAGGCCTCGTCGACGATAGCGGCCACCACAACCACGGCCGGTGGTGCCCCGACCTCTACGGCGTTCGCGTCAACTAGCGGTCTAGAGGTAAGTGAATATGGAGAGAATTAACCTTTGTTATATCTCAATTCACCTCCCGGAGGGCTACATATGCTGAATTAACTCTTACCCCTGAAAATCGTTAAAAAGGAGAATGCTAATCTTCGCTACTTTGAAGTTCGTAATCGACGGCAAAAAGGGCTACTTCGCAGGCACAAACTCATACTGGATCGGATTCCTGACTAATAACGCCGACGTCGACCTAGCCCTCGACAAGCTCAAGGACGCGGGTTTGAAAATCCTGCGTGTATGGGGTTTCAACGACGTTACAACTGACCAGCAATCGGGCACTGTATGGTACCAGAAGCTATCGGCGTCCGGATCGACGATCAACACAGGCGCCAACGGCCTCCAACGTCTAGACTACGTCGTCTCGGCGGCCGAGAAGAGAGGCATTAAGTTGATCATCAACTTTGTGAATAACTGGAGTGACTACGGTGGTATGCCTGCTGTGAGCGCCACCCCATTTAGTACCATAGTTTAGGCCCGGCAATGCGGCGAGCCCAAAAAAACCAAAGCGTAGTGGTAAACATAGACTAATATCGATCTGCAACAGTACGTCAAAGCCTTCGGCGGTTCACAAACAAGCTGGTACACGAACACAGCTGCGCAAAACCAATACAGAACATACATCAAAGCCGTGGTCTCGCGGTACGCATCATCGCCAGCCGTGTTCGCGTGGGAGCTAGCCAACGAGCCGCGCTGCAAGGGGTGCGCGACGTCGGTGATAACGAAATGGGCGACCGAGACGTCCGCGTACGTGAAATCGCTTGACTCGAAGCACATGGTCACGCTCGGCGATGAGGGCTTTGGGCTCGCGACTGGCAGCGACGGGAGCTATCCGTTCCAATACAGCGAGGGCTCCGACTTCGAGGCGAACCTAAAGATCTCCACGCTCGACTTCGGGACATTCCACCTCTATCCCGAGTCGTGGGGCACCACGAGCAACTGGGGCAACACGTGGATCACAGCCCACGCCGCCGCATGCAAAGCTGCCGGAAAGGCGTGTTTGTTCGAGGAGTGTGAGTAGATTCCTCCCATACCTTTTCCACGCATCAATTTCGATTTCCCCACCCTATTGTAAAAAGTACCTGCCCTAGACTAACGAACCCTAACAGACGGAATGACGTCCAACCACTGCACAATCGAGTCTGCGTGGCAGAAAACTGCGCTCTCCTCCTCGGGCGTGTCCGCCGATTTATTCTGGCAGCTCGGCACGACCCTCAGCTCTGGGCAGACACACAATGACGGACACACCATCTACACCGGTAGCAGCGACTGGACTTGCCTAGTGACGAACCATGTAGCCGCGATCGGTTAAGTGTTAGGGGTCGCGATAAGAGGTATTGGTATGGGAAGCTGAATCTCGAGTTGGTCGAAAAAAAATGTCATAGTATGCTTTCCACGGCTGTTGCATATAGCCGTTTCTAGCCTACATATGGCTTTACCCGTACTATAGCCCAGTCACTCATTAATTAACCAATTCTCAAAATCAATCGTCGCCGATCTCTTTCGAGTTGCTCAAACTAGGGGCTCGGGGTTTCGCAAAGAGTCGGTAATAATACCGAGCTCAATCCACCCGAATTGTAATGAATTAAAGATACACATACCTATTCTGGTTATTAATACGTAACGGTATAATACAGACCGAATCGATGCTTGTTCCCAGGATATCAAACAACACCTATGACTGGGCGAATTGTGTGCCAACCAGAAACCATAGATATCTAAATTCCACACCATGACGCCCCCTGAACTATCCAACAGTTTCGTCGTCCGTAGACCCCGGGCTATGACCTCGTCTGTCCTTCATCGCCTTGTTCTAAAGCGCTAGAACCCACATCCCGACCGGACAGTGTTCGAGGCCGTAAACCCAACTTCTGCAGGATCTTCGTACTCGTTTTATTCTCCTCGCGTTTCCTCTCTTCGATCTCGCGTTCCTTTTCCAGAACCTGCCTCTCCTTCGCAGCGCTCTGACTCTTATCCCACGCCTCCTCCTCCATCCTCCTCGCTTCTTCGGGTTTAAAGACCTTCGTTTTCTTCAGGCTGACGGACTGCAACACCTCCTTCCCCTTCCGCCTTGTCTTGACGTACATCTCAAGCCCCACCAGCACGGCATAGCTGCGACTGATACTGACGTGCGACATGTCGACGCCCTCGTCCTCGAGACTATGCACGAAGGCGCGAAAATTGGCCGCGGGCGGCCGGTAATGGCCCGAGAGGGGCGAGAGGCTGGATAGTCTGCCGTTTTTCACCTTGATTAGCCCCGCGGCTGAGATCCGGCCGCCGTGTAAGAACGAGCTATGCTGGAATGCGCCGCTGGCTTTGATGCCCACGTATAGCCGGAACGAGGTGTCCGCTACAAAGATCCACGTATTCTTGCGCACTGATTTGCGCAGTAGTCTGTTGAAGATTGTCGCGGCTGATACGTGTCGGATCTTCTTGACGCCTTTTGCGTTGTCGAGGTCAGTGTTGGCATATTTTGCCGCCCTGGCGGCTTCGAGCTCGTCTTCTCGCGATGAGTAGCTAGACGAACTAGACCGTGAGCTGGATTGGTCTCCAGGGTGATGGCTGTCTGGCTTATTGTGAGCTCTGTCCTGCGTATGCCCTTCTACTTCTGGAGAGAAAGCCGGCGTCGGGTCATCGACTGGTACGATACCATGGATACTGTCTTTCCATTCTACCGTTGTATCTATGCGGATACCATTCTTCGCCCACACAAGCCGGCCCTCGGAGTCGACCTTGACAAGATAATGCGCTCTCTCCTCACGATTTAGATACCGTACACACTCGCGATCAAGCCTCTCCCGCGGACACGCCGCTAAGTCTAAGCTCCTGCCCTCGCCATAATCCAACCAAAAGAAGAAATTCTCGTTCGTGTCCGACCGCTTCCAGTGCTCGTGGTACGTGCGGAGATTCGACCCGTAGCGGTGCTTCAGATCCACCATCTCGAGAAAATACTGCAGTCCCATCATGCGCGCGTGTTTCCGCCGCTTCGCCTGCGCCTTCTGCTTCTTCTGCCTCCGGGCATCGCGCTCCGCAGTGTTCATCCGCGTCAACTCCTCACTATCAGGTGACGACAACGATGAGTCGCTAGAAGCGGAATTATCCGAGTCCTCGTCACCACCTGCCCTCCGCGCAATTGTGGCCGCTTTCATCCAGTTCCGCCGAGCTTGTGATCTGCTCGTGCTAGGCCTATCCGAGCTATCACTATTTATGCCCTCGGCCCCGGCCGGGTCTCCCCTTGCCCGGGGTTTTGTTAGCTCTTTCCACTGCGCATCGCGGATTGCATGCGTCCACCTCGTGCTCGCATCCAGTCCTAGCCCCTGCATTTCTCGGCGCACGCGATATCCGCGATAGCTGCGCTGGATAACTATGGCGGCTTTAGCTTTTAGGATTTCGGAATCTTCATTTTCCTCTGCAGTTCTACCGTCGCTGTTGTCATTGCCGCTGTTAACTCGTGACTGGGAATCTGATAACTGTATACTACGACCAAACACCGAACAGCGGGGCTCCTGGGAAGCTTCTTTTGATCCCTCCCGCCTCTCTTCTTCTAGGGCCTTGGTTTTCATGAAGTCTCGCCGAGCCTCCATGCTCTTGCGCGCAGCCATCCTATCCTGACGTCGTAGGTCGTTATTGCGTTGTCTGTGCTCCTTTTCCCTGTCTTCCTGGAGGCTAGAGAGCCGGTCAAAATCCTGGTCTGAAGGCGGCTGCAATGAATCCAAATACTGTTGGCGAGGCGATGATGTTGGCTCTGACTCCCTAGGTTCTATTGCTAGTGTAGATTGTCGTGATGGTGGGGTTTGATCTACTGGGGACGTTGGGGGTGGTGATGGGGGTGGCGATATGGGATGTGTTATGCCATCGCCCGATTGGTCTTCCATGTATCCTTTAGGAGTGAGATTTTGTGTATAAATCATTTTCGACCACAACGCTATTTGTTTTTGAGGGCTTCTCGAGGCTGGTATTAATATGTAAGTCGTGGTAGACAGACCTAGCGTTTAGGTTTGTCTTGGCGAGGACTTATACAGACAATCATCATCGACCTGTACTACAGAAATGCAGAATTGAACAAGTGTAACAGGAACAGATCGCGATTTCATCTATGTGTAATATAAAGGGATGAGAATCGCAACATTCCCCTATAGTAGATGGTTATTTTAGATATGCAGACTTGAAGGAGCGTTGGCCAAAGGTATAGTTCGAAATGACGTAATTTAGCCATCGCAACCGGTTCTCGGCATGCCTTCCATAATATTGGGTTGCTATTTGCTATCCAGCATTAAATTTCCCCTGCCGGCTTTTAGACCTACCCGGCAATCCACGGATCTGCCTCCTACTGCCCAATCACCACAGCGACTTGATTTCGACAGATTTAAAGAAAATAATCACATTCTAACCTAGTGCATGTTAAAGAGCTGTATTGCTTTTTCGTTGCTTTTCGAACGAAACTCATCGAAGCAATCTCGAACTGTGAGGCTTGCTTCGGCAGGCCCATTCTTAGAACTTGAGAATGCGACGACGACCGTAAAATATCGTTTTCATAATCCCATGGTTGGCACACAGCGCTGTTTATTGTTGGGCAGCTAAAGCTATGTGTACAAGTTCCGACCATTCTCGCGTCGACGCGCTCATTTCTAGGAAGGTAATCGACATGAGGCTCTGGTGCTCCATCTCAACTATCAGCCATTGCTGACTCTGGATCAGCGTCGAGGATATCGAGTCTGGAACTGAAGGCAGCAGTGACATTACGGCGAAAGTCAATGTTTGTGGCTTGGGTGTGGACGAAGATACGGTACAAATGGCTTCGCGTCCTTGAATACTCCCACAGAACTAGTAAAATTACTAGCATATAGGTTAAATCACTATCTATGATTCTTTGAATCCCGAGAAACTGACTAGGTTCTTAATCTCTTCTGGCGAAAGGGATACGCTTATACCGTAGTATTGATATTTGAAGGACCTAGAATATCATTGCTAGCGTAAAACAGTCCATCCTCGTTCCCTTGAGCTCATAGCTTATTATTGATGTTGGGAATCGCGTTAATCTAAGTTAGTATCAAACTCGCTAAATCTGTGGGCATCTTGTCATGAGGCCACGCTAGAATGAACGTTCTCTAGATGATCGTTAGAAATACTAATTATCGCACGTTACTAATAATATGTTGAATAAAGTTGAACTCTCCCGGCATGAATGTCGAATCTTCTGGGCACGAGCTAGGCCGACTTCATGAGCGGCTAGTGTGGGAGTTTTTAGACTTGGGTAAAATCTTTGGTTGATAGAATGACATGACGATTTTGTAGTTATAGGTTTCGTCACCGCCGCTCCGTTTTTAATCCCTAGATGCTAAATAGAGAGACGGGCCGTGCTGTCATAAGGAAGTCTTGGATAGCGCAGCCGTCTCGCTGTGTATTACAGTCTGCGCTAGGTGGATAGTACGTATGTTGGTGAGGTTGGATATATGATATAAAAACCGTGGCGAAGGGAATAAAAGACTAAAAGTTGTAAGACGCATTTGGAACGTGTTGAGAGCAGCAGCTTCTATAATAGCCGGATTGGCCGGCTGCCCTAAGTCATAAGGCGACGTCCTTACTATATACACGGTGCTCAGTTATTAAACGTACAGAAGACATTGAAACTGCTCTCATGTTATTACCAACCTGATTATAGATGCTAGGACCGGATCCTCCGGCTAGGAATCACGTACTACTGCTGGCTTGTGGATTTAAAATCGTGTTCACATTAACCTGTGAACATTAACGAGTTATTGGGCTTACTCGGAAGTAGTCATGCTAATCTTGGGGACGTGTGAACCTAATGAAGCTACATTTCGGCCAACCTCATGAGCTAGTATGAAGTACTAATATAACATCATTTCCACAGAAGATTTAAGCACCTAGATAGGGCACTTTGAGAGACAAAGAGAGAACTTGAAAATAATTTTTGGGTTTTCTCCTATTCAAGGTCTATAAGAATTCGATTTAAGCACTGGTCAAATTGTCGGACTCTTTTGTGGCACATGATGAGGCACCTGAAGTCGTGTGTAAACATGATTCAGACGAGTTTCCTCTACCTTAGGTACATAGTAGTTTTAAAGTAAATGTTTATATGAATCAGTAGAATAAGGAAGTACAAAAGGAAGGTATTGCTTTAGCTCTCGGCAAGGCGATGGGCTATTGAGAGAACGTCTCTTGGGGCCCTCGGGCGAAGAAAAGGGATGGGATACTATACTTGTAAATAGTACATATATGGCTTACACGTGGGGAGCACATGGCATAGCGACCCTGCATATGAAATGCATATATTTGGAAAGTGCCTGGATGATGTAACCCAAAGGGGACAGTGTTTAGTGCACCGTATTTTTAGGTACGCACCGGCAAGTTAGCACCTAGCGCTCGCGCTATGAGATTTGGTTGGGGGACTAAACTTACGTGTACAGTAAGTAGGTATATCTCTAGGAGTCTACATTAGGTAGGTAAGCACAGTGGAGGTATGTACTGCCTAAGAGATAACCTTGGAACGATGACGCACTATAGTGTGCTGTAACACAGTTCGTCTCTCCCTACGGGAGGCAACTACTAGATTAGAGGAAAGGGGGGATCATCTCTACGTGGAATTATTCGTAAACCTTGATGGCAAGAAAATAATTTTGCTGTTGAAAACTATATAGTGCCATAACGAATATGGAGAAGATAATAAGAATATAGGTTAATCAGACAAACAAATGCTTTATCGTAAAGCTTTCCTGAGGCTAGAAAACTTAGTCATTGTGAATCACAGCTGTTTGAAAGTTGGCAGGAGGCCACGAGCTACTTAGGGAACGAATGCCACTACCTATTGGGGGAATCCGACTTTATCCTGAGTGGAGTCTGCAGTCTAGCCGTAATCCCCAATTTACAGGTCAATTGGTTTGAAAGGAGATGAAGAGACTGGGAATTCAATCATTGATGCAGCAAGGGGGAAAAAATAAAACGTAAAAATTTGAGCACGATCAGCCTCCATGATAATGATCCCTTGACCAGCAAACTCCAATGGCAATCACCGTATCGCGACTCTCTGAAGGCTTCCAGCGCTCACGTCAGAATCAGAAGCACACTCACCAGGCGCAACAACAGCACCAGCAGCAACAGCAACAGCTCCTCTCGTCACCTACTGCTGCTCGCATGAAGCGCCATCTTGATCCCATTGACACTCTGAACGACCCTCTCAAGGCCAAGAGGACACGTATTGCCGTCGAGATTTTCGCGAGACCGCTTACTCACGCACTTGCCCCTTCTAAGCCTATTCTAGTGAACCGTCAGCGTTCCACGACACAGCCTGTGCAAGTCGCGTCGTCCCAGAAACCCGAGAGACCCTCTCCGATCGCCACCAATCCCCTCTCTCCTGTCCCTCCTATCCCTCCACCCACTTCCGCTCCCACTGCTACCACGGCTCCTCCGCCGCCGCCTCCTCAATCACGCCCTCAGCCTCCCCCTCCTCCGGCGATAGCGATAACGACAGCAACAACAACGACGGCGACAACCAAGGAAAATGGCCTCACACGACACCAAGAGAAGGTTATCAACGGCATCCGACACGAATTGGACCGTTTGCAGCCGAGTGCCGATAACGTCGCCTCCTCGGCCTCTGGTCCACCCGGTCGCAAATTGCGCTCGCAGGAGGCCACTCGTTTCAAGAGCGAGCTCTCGGCCTATTTCCCCGAGTACGATGAGGTGATTGGGAACGACCCCAAGGAACAACGTACGTCAATATACCATTGTTCATGCAGTATTGGCTCTGCGCGCCACTCACGGCGTATTGATGCGTGCTGAAAGACCCATTGGCTCGCTTACGAGTATCTTCATGCTAATCTAATGTTTCTCGATTTAGATCTTCTCAATGCCGACACACCTATCATCATCCTCGATACGGAACTCGAGTCATCATCAGATGCTGTAGCCATTTTTAGTGCTCCTATTGAAAAACGACCCAATTTTCCCACAGTGCGAGCCTACAGTGATCGTCTGTTTACCGATCTCCATAATTCCCCAGTCATCGACTTCGACTTTCTCAAATTTGAACACGACAGTGACGATTCCGAAGACCCATTACCAGACTCACATTTCGCGCCTGCGCATAGAAGAGCTGAAAGGTTAGAGAAGTCTATCCGGAACACGGAAAGAGGTCGCGCCCAGCATGAGAAGGACCAGATTATTCGCTTACTCGGCGAGCTCCAGGGTCATGATTGGCTGAGGACCATGGGTGTCAATGGTGTTACTGAAAGCCGTAGGAAAAGTTTCGAGCCTGCTCGTGATCACTTCATTAAAGGGTGTCAAACCATACTCGACAAGTTCCGCTTGTGGAGTCAAGAGGAGAAGAGGCGAAAGCTTGAAAGAGAACGCGCACTGGCTGAGGAGACGGACGATGAGGAAGATGAGGACTCGCAAGAAAGCAGCGTCGATGATAGTGACTGCAGTGAGGGAGCCGGTAGTATAGATGACGTTGATATGGTGGATGTTGAAAATGAAAGCGGCGATGATCTTGCCAGCGAAGGCGACCCGCCTGATTTTAGCGACCTCGATGCGGCAGCGCGCCAGCTACATGACGAAGCGATGGAGCGAGCCAGGTCTGCAGCGGCAACCTCGCCCAGAAGGACCCGAGGTGAGCCTCCTCCCACCGTGGTCGACTCTACACCTCGGGAATTTACTTCGTTCTTTGGGAAGCGGCACCAAAGGGATGCAGCGTTGGTTCAAGGGCGGCGGAGAGGTCGAACGGTTCTCGCCTGGGGCCACCCCGTCCCGGAGATGGGCGAGGACGATTTTGAGCTGCCTGATTTCTGTCTGGATGAAGATACCCTGAGAGCACACGAGAGACAGAAGAGGCGGGAAAGGCGTCAACGTAAACAGTGAGCTACTACGGTAGACGCGACGCTGCGATCCTCTTTTTTTTAATAGAGGATAAGAGATGGGAGGACGGAGTAAATGTTTGCTTGCGCTGCAAAACATAGGTTCGTGTAACAACATCACAGAGGTTGTACAATAGGGGTTAACGGTACAACGCACGCGTAGAGACAAACAAAACTTCCTAAATCCAGCATACTCGAGAGCATACCTCGCATGAGATTGAACTCGTTACCTTATACAGGCCGTGTCTACTATCCGCTGACTGAGTGTTCACGTTTTTATTTGCCTTGCTTGACTGTTGGGGCTGCGAACTTGATATCCATTGAAAATACAAGACTGTTTCATTAAGCTACAATCAAGTAATTCGATACATACGATTAATTATCCAGCACTATCATGCTCGATAGGAAATCAGGAACAGGCTGGAAATTATCTGTGAATCCTAAATTTACTTATGAGGAGTGAGCTCTAAATAGTTGTATTGCTACAATGCCACATATCGCACTTGTGCATGCTATTTCCCATATAGATTTGTGCGTTTGTGTTGTATATTGGAACCCAAGTTGGGTGTCAAGACACATACGGTTAGGTAAGCAATATTTTTTTGGTGTACTTCATATGTCCATAGTTGATCAAGCAAGCACCTAAGGTACCCAAAGCCAGCCCGGCTGATCGGCTCAGCATCATTGAAAGTGTCTTACCTGGTAGTACACAATTAAGGTGTTGTATTTTGGGTTTAAAATGTGACTCATTTGAGAGACAACACTAGGGTGTCACGGTTGAAATAATGTTTGAAGTAGATTTTGTGAGTACTCGATTGATATAAGTTACCTTGTGAGATGACTTGCGATACAAGCGTATATGTACCTACCTGGTTCCGTAAGTGCAACGTTAGTTGTACCTACGTATTTGTAGTCGAAGCTAGGTAAATGATATAAGAAATGATTGCGTACGTGAATAGGCAATTTAGACAATCTGTACATTTTGGGTACCTAACTTCGTTGTGTGTTACATGTTACATACATGACATACATGTAGTTAGGTACTTGGGGGAAGGGAATGGTTCACCTCGATAATACCTATATCTCGGTAGCCTTGATTATGTAATACAGAAAGCTTCTTTAGGTGGGGATACACCTTATTTTAAGTACCTAGGTACCCGCGTGGCTGCGGGCTACGGGCTACAGGCTACAGGCTACAGGGCAGCAGGCAGGATGCAGTGCCTACCGACGGGACCTATAGTGGTTGCGCCGGCAATGACGAGCGGTAGGCAAGTCGCGTGTTAATCTCATTCACAGAACCACATCCGCAACCTCAACCATCAACTTTTTCTTCTTCTTCTAATCCTCACTCTGCCGCTCATTCCCTTCACTCCCTGCCTGTTGATCATTTCTACTAATAATACCAACGGTAACTCCCCTACGAACCTTCATATATCCCTCATGATCACGCGGACCTAGTCCCATCGTACGAAATGCCTGGCGTCGTGGAGCCAGAGCAGCTCGAGGAACCCGAACCTGCGCCGATCGAGCTGCCCATCGATGACACGCCCCCACGCCCCTACGTTGTCTTCAAACAACATGTCGAGCTTGAGATAGATTTCCGCGCAAAGCGTGTCCACGGTCACTCCCACATCCTCGTCGTTCCCATCGAGCCTGACATCTCCGTGGTTTACATCGATGCCCGCCAATGTAAAATCGATGTCGACAACATCACCGTGTCAAACTGCCCGGCGCAGGCATCTTACGAAGACCCTTGCAGCAAGATCGCTATTCCCGATGCCTACCAGTGGTCAGCCCCGCAATGGCCCGTTAGGAAACGCCGTATGGAGAAACTCCTTCACCATCGCCGGAAGGAAGTGCCTGTGATGGCTCACGATTTGGCATGCTGTCAGCCTCTAGATGGATCTCTTCGCGTCACGTTGCCTAGCGCCGACGATGTCAAGAAGAAGAATCGCGACGCTTCAAAAGCTGACCAGCAGGAGCTACTCATCCACGCTGATGGTAACGTGCAGGGCTATAGAATCAGTATTCCTTTCGAACTAAATAATGTCTATAATGGCCTACACTTCGTTGGTATCGACGAAGGCGACATGCGCTACCCTCATGTCTACACTCGCCATTCTGTCGAGCCCGGAACCGCATGCTCCATATTCCCCTGCATCGATGACCCTGGTTGCCGCAACCCCTGGAAAATATCCATCACCTGCCCGCGTACTCTCGGTGATGCGTTTAGCCCGCCGGTCGCCGCCGAGCAGCGTCTCAAGAGTGCTGGCACTCTGAATGGCAGCCGAAAAAGGAAGTTTGGCGAGAAAGAGCCCGTGAAACGTGACTATGGCCTCACGGAAGAAGACAAGCAACTCGAGATGACTGTCGTGTGTTCTGGATTTCTGACTGGTGAAGTGGTCGGCAAAGATGACGAAACGAAAAAAACCATGACATTTGAAGTCGACAATAACAAAGCCGCGAAACACATTGGTTTTGCTATTGGTCCTTTCGAACATGTCGACCTGTGGTCAGAATTCAGAAGCGAAGAAGACGACACGAAGCTCGGAGTAAGCGCTGCCAAGGTCCACGGATATTGTTTGCCGGGCCGCGCGGAAGAGGTGAAGAACACGTGCGCTTCCTTGGTCACGGCTGTGGACCATTTTGTTCTTCATTTCGGTCGTTATCCATTTGAAAACTACAAGGTCTGCTTTGTCGACGATATGGTTGAGGATGCAATACCGCTCTGTGCGTTCTCCCTATGCAGTAGCAGGCTTCTTTATCCACAGGAGATCGTCGACACCGAAATTGAGACGACAAGAGCACTGGTATACTCCCTCGCGAGTCAATGGTTTGGGGTTAACATCGTTCCCAATACGAAGGCTGATATCTGGCTGGTCGTGGGCATTGCATGGTTCATGACCGACTATTTCATGAAAGCCTTGTGCGGCAACAACACGTTTAGATTCCGCATGAAGGCAATGGCAGATCGTCTTGTTGAGATCGATCTGAAAAGGCCGTCGCTGCAGGATCTGGGTGAACACTTATATCTTGGTAGCTTTGAGGTCGACTTTATGAATCTTAAAGCGCCGCTGGTACTGTTCATTCTAGATCGTCGGCTTTCTAAATCTTCAGGCTCTGCGGGTATCTCTAGGATCATATCCCGGATGGTTAGCAAGGCAAATACTTCCACTCAGGCCAATGATGATGTGCTCCCATCCGACTCGTTCCGCAAAGCTTGCGAGAAAATTGGGAGCACACGACTGGAGAGCTTCTGGAACCAGTGGGTTGTTGGGTCTGGTTGTCCGAGGTTCGACGTCTTCCAGCGTTTCAACAAGAAAAAACTATGTGTCGAGATGACGGTGCGACAGACACAGGACATTGCAGCAGCAAAGGCTAGGCCAATTGATAAAAACGATTTCTGGAGAGATGTTCGAGAGGAAATGCATGCCGTGTACGCTGGGGAACTACAGCAAGCATTCACGGGCCCTATGACCATCAGAATCCACGAGGCCGACGGCACACCTTACGAACATATAGTTGAAATTCGGGAAGATGGTGCCAGGTCGGTGAAATTTGAGATACCATACAACACGAAGTACAAGCGCCTTAAGAGGAACCGCCGTCAACGTGAAAGGGCAATGGCCAATAATAACGCGAAAGAAGAAGGTCAGAAGGAGCTATACTATCTAGGCGATATTATGCAACATCCGGATGACGTTGAAGAATGGGGGTTTCGCGATTGGGACGAAGATACTGAAGCCAAAATGGATCAGGAATCCTATGAGTGGATACGAATGGATGCAGACTTTGAGTGGATTTGCGAAATGAGGACAAACCTCCCAGCATACATGTACGCGTCACAGCTACAGCAAGATAGAGACGTTGCTGCTCAGCAAGATTCGATGCTCTTCTTGAAACAGTCTTTCGCCAAATCAGGAGCACATCCTCTTGTCTCTACCATTCTTGCTCGGACACTCCTCGACCCGAGATATTTCTACGGGATCCGGCTCATGGCCGCTGAAGAGCTACCGCGTCACGCGGTTCAAGACCAGGTGGACTGGATAGGCCTTAGACACCTCCAGAAGGCATTCCAGCACTTTTTTTGCTACCCCGGATCGACAACGCCTCGCCCGAATAACTTTTCAGACAAGCGCCAATACATGATTCAATGTGCCATCCCCGAAGCTATGGCTACTATCCGCGGAGAGGATGGTAAATGCCCAAAGGATGCCCGGAGATTTATACTTGGGCTCCTTCAAGCTAACAACAATTCGGACAACTTTTTTTCGGATCAATTCTATATCTGCAAGCTAATCAAGGCCGTTGCTCTCTGTCAGATTCCGGACGAAAAGAAAGTAAAGGATAGTAAACCACCTATGGCCATGTCACTTTCTTTTGGGGATGGAGATAACGAAGATGAGATCATGGCCGAGCCAATAGACACGGAACCTGACGAGTTTAGAGACTTGGCCTTGGAAGAGATCGAACGATATCGCCGACGGGATGAATACGCTCCATCCTTCCAAAATTGCTTCACTGTAGCCGCTCTAGATGCCTTGTGTTGTTTGATGAAGGCGAACATTATTCCGTCGGACCCGCTTACCTTCGTTCAATATCTGCAAGATAGGACTTGCGATGTTGTTCGCATAAAAGCGTGCGAATCATTAATGGAACTTGGTCTTCTAGACAAACCGAAATTCTTGCGATTCTTCTTCTCACTCATCAGTACTGACCCTTCCCCATTCGTCCGGGATCAACTATTCAAAGCGCTTTGTCGCGGCCTAGCTAGTATCGCAATCGGGGAGAAACCCGATTCCAACAAGCAGACGCCGCAGCCCGTTAAGGAAGGGCTAGACCTCGTGGTTGAACAAGAAAACTCTATCATGGAAGAACGACAGAAGGCCAAAGCACGCAGAGAAGATCTCCATGTGGCCCTCACAGCTTTGAAGGAACAAACTGGAGACGACGAACAATTACAGGAGGTTATTTGGCAGGCGTTAGATTCACCTGTTCTTACTGTAACAGAACGGATCAACTTGTTAGAGATTTGCTCTCTGTTAGTGGACGATGATCCTGCGCTACCGATGACGTTTAAATACCCCGAGGTTTGGTCCGCCGAGCGTGGTGAGAAGGTTCGCGATAAGAAGTATATCGTCAAGTTCAGCAAAGGTTATAGGACGAAGACGAGGGGCACTTATGCTACTCAGGCGCCGCCACCGCTGCCACCACCAGCACGACCTGAGCCAAAACGGACCATCACACTGAATGTGAATAGGACTCCTAGCATCAGTAGCAAGCCAGGCGTTCCCCCAGCAACCCAACCTCAGCTAGCACCTGCTCCTAGCCCGGCTCCAAGCCTGCCCTCCACTCCCGCTCCCACTCCAGCTCCACCTCAGCTAAAGAAGTCTATAAGCGTCACGGTATCGAAACCACCCGCCGTTTCGCCGGTGTCTACGGCAAAGGTGATGAAGCAGCCTACTCCCAACACTGATCCAGTCGCCAATAAACTTCCGACCAAGATTGCGACGACTAAGCCCATTACCAAACCTACAACTAAGCCGGCTCTTAAGCCTGTACTTAAGCCAACCAGCTCCCAGGAGAAGGTAATTAAGGGTGGGGAACAACGTCGAGACAGCATATCTGTTCTTCCGCCCATTCGACCGACCATTGAGCCTCAGCAACCAGAGCCAAAAATGTCTACCCCTAAGATCAGTACAAACGGTGGCCTGAGCGTGAAAGCTCCAAAACAACTGAAGCGCGCAAGCACAGAGAGTGAGAGTACCCGCCCTTCAAAGATCATTAAACTCAATACTTCGGGGTTTATCGACGCTATGAAAAAGCTGCAGCCGCCTAGCAAAATAGTTACAGTCAAGTTTACGGCCTGGGACAAGCTTGCTTCACGCAAAGGGTCTCCGGCTTCAGTTACCATTCGGGCCGCTGGAAAGAAACCGGCATTGGAAAGGAAATCGACGGCCGGTTCTAATCATTCGACGGGAGCTGGCAACCCACGTGCAAGCCCGGTAGTCTCAACTGGTACTCCTAAGGCGACACCTCCTCCACAACAACGACCACGGCCAAGATCGTCAACTCCAACTTCAACAACTCGTCCCCCCGCGCATTCCAAGTTGGATAGTAGCGGCGGCAAACCTAGGAAGCCTCTACCGGATATGATGCGAAAGCCACTACCATCACCGGCTTCAAATAACCACCCCACACCATCCAAGACGTCTTCCTCAGCCTCTCACTCAACATCTCACTCAACACCTCATCCAGCGTCTCAATCTGTTTCTAAGCCAACACCGAAATTCAAGATCAAGATGAAACCACATGGATAGTTGTCGTCACGATTCCTTGATTGGTGGCCCTCATAGAGCACGTATACATGATGAGATGGAGAGATGATATGAAGGATAGACTCTTTCTTTTTTGTCCTACTATAGAAAGAAGCGCGCAGAGGAGCAATGTCTCCTCCCTTTTTCTTTCTTTCTTTTTTCATTTGGCATAGCAATGGCGTTCGGGGTTTCGGCAAAGGAAACGATACGCCTACCTGCCCCTGGAAGTGGGAAGCAGCAGCAAAATACCCACAGTACGAGAGGTTGGAGACCGTGCCCGTGAGCATTCGGTCAGGACGGGCAAGGGATCGATCGGTTCAATGATGAACTACTGATGTCAGGCTTGGCAATTGTCGGATCGAGCCAAGCGCAATAGGGAAACGAAATAGGAAATTGACCACAGATGCGAAAAAGGTGTTATGCTTTGAACGGAATGGAATACGATTCCCTGGTTCTTGTTCTTGTTGAAGTAGGTAGTTGCTCAAGTTAGCCAAATCGACGATTTGCTTTATATCTGCGTCTTTAGAGTGATTACCTAGGTACCTACTTACCTAATATGTGGGAAACGCTGCGGGTGAGTTACTGAGGAAATGGTCTAGTTGACAGGGCGTGTGCTGTGAGGAGTATATATCCACCCCCATCCGTACCTTCCACAGGAAACGCTGCGGGTGAGTTACTGAGGACATAGTAAAGCGATATATGCATGCATGTGTTAGGCAGGTACGACGGACAGTGTATAAGGCCTGCCCCTCACGGCGCCTTCAAGTCAATTGCCTACACATGCACCAAGGTAGACATGCAAGCGAGTGTAGAGGAATTCGTGGTCCAGTCAGTTAATTCGGTAGTCAGTGTCTATGAGATGATCAAACCCTCGTTTTTTATGTTCGAAAGTCATTGTTTATTATTCACTTATTGAAGCCCAACAACAAGAAGTATGGCCCCCGAGACGCCGTGTCCTGCTTTATTTAGTTCCTATCCATCCATCTGTCCGTCCATGCATATATAACTCTCTCCCACCCTCCCAGTCATAAAACACACGAAGTATGTGCCAGCCACTAAAATCAAATCAAATCAATCCATCCGTCTGGCTTAGCCCGCAAGTCCCGTTACCACTAGCCTAGACATAGTTTCCGACAAGGATGCCCCGAGCCCTAGCTAGCTGTGCGGCAGATACCAGGTGTGCGCTTCCGGGTCCCTTTTTTCCCACCAGTAGTTTTGGCATAAGAGAAAAGCCATGTCTGTTTTTGGGGCTGGAAACGAAGGAACCTAGCACAGCGGGCTGCTTCGTTCGTTTTCCATGGACTAGATAAATCTTTCCTAACCCCTTGTTCGACAATAGATAAGAGGGGGCTGAAATACATCGAAGGTGGAAACTTGGGCTCGCTTGCTCATTGTCGAGAGTAGCTAGTAGCCGGTACCTCGTAGCAGACGATAAACAGCCTAACCGAGTGCATGTATGCGTACGCGCGTATCATAAACATCACTAGTCTATTCGCATGCGATCATCGTCTTCTACGTCTTCGTAGATCTCTCGATGCCACTCGAGGCCATTGACAAGAAGAGGCTGGGGCCGGGGCCGGGGTGCATTGACGCTCGTAAATCCCGTCGTCGTAAATGATGGCCCTGTTCTCCCGGTCGTCGACGCAGCGGTGGTATCCGAGTATCCGCGCGCGTGGACAGGTCCGGGAGGGAATGGGGCGGTCCGCCCGCTGAGCCGCATTGTCTGGGCGCGCATTCGCCGGCGTTGCTGCGAGGAGGCCGGAGAGCCGGCCTCGACGTTAGCTTCTTCCTCTTCTTCTTCTTCTTGGAATTGTCCATTGACTTGCAGGTCGCCTGTGTAGACGGCGTCGGTGGTCATGTCTTCTTCTGCGGATTGCCCGTCGAGTTGCATCTGCAGTGATACGTGCTGCATAGTTGCTGTGCTTGTTTCTGACGGGCCCTCCGTCGCTAGTGTCTGCGATTGCGATGCGCCTATTGTTGCCCATGTATACCCGTTAACACCCGGTGCGTGTGCCGTGAGATCTGAGCGCTGGCGTGCCTACCGCCGTCTCATCGTTGGTCCTGCGGCCCCCGTATCAGCTGGTCGTGGAGCAGGCGCCAGCCCGATGCGCTCGTCCCGACTACGCGTCACGCGCGTAGGTGCCGGCGGCGGCTCACTGGCTTGTCGACCCCCACGCCCTGCTGCGGCCCGCGTCGTCGTCGCGCCCTGTGATGCATTCTGTACTGGTGTCTGTTGTAGATGTGCGGGCACTTGTGGGTTCTGGCTGGCTGCGGGAGGCAGTGCAGAGGCAGACGCAGAGCCGATGATGCGCTGGGCGCGTGATGCTGCTGCTGTTGAAGTGTAGCCGGATGTCGACGTCGGGATGGAGGTGGTGTGGGCGTGCGACTGCGAGCGCGCATGCCCACCGCCTCGTGCGCGCATCCGCTGGATGTAAGCGCTGCGTTGGGCGCCGGGGGACACGGGCCGTCCTACGCCAGCAGCGCGGAGATTTCCAGTTGTCGTGAAAGGGTCCTCGTCGTCTTCATCTTCATCATCTTCCTCTTCTTCCTCGTCTTCGTCATCGAGGTCGGCAGTAGCGTCCTCCATGGCTTCATCGGTGCTATCGTTGGGTGACTCGGCGGCAGTGTCCATTGCGGAGGTCTGGGGCCGTGCGTGGCGGCCCATGAGAGGATGCGCGGACCTCGACCCGGCTTGTAGCTGGGCTTGCGCTTGTGCTTGTGCCTGGGCCTGAGCCTGGAGTTCCAGCTGGGCTTGCTGTTGCTCGTATCGCCTGTCTTCGTAGGCGGCTATGTCCTCGGCTGTCAGCGTCAGCGTCGTGGGTGGGCGGCGAAGCATCTTCGAGGAAAGAAGTAGAGCAAATTGAGTCTTCGAAGGTGAGCGTAGAGAGAAGGAGGGAGAGAGAGAGGAGAAAGCTTAAGCAAATGGGTGAGTAGCAATGGGCTTGTGATTCCGAATGTGGAGGTAAGTCCGAGATGAAGTACCCAAGGCACTGAGGTAGGTACTTATGGCGTTATATTGGATTATGGATATTATATTAAATAGACTTGAGTTGCGACTGTGCTGTGTTCGACGCGTCTGGGGTTTAGATGTAGTTGCCTTTGAGATGGTCTGGAGATGGTCTTGAGATGGTTGCCCTTGACATGGATGTGTGAATGTAAATACACAACCAAAATAAATGGCGGGGTTTTGAGTAGCGTCTACACAGGTACCTGCGTCGCCGTGTACTATGTACTTAATACAGTGGGTCTCGAAAGGTCCCTACCATAAAATTATTTGACAAGTACCTACCTCCTACTGATATACTCACTAAGGATTATACAAAAATGTAGTCAAATGATAAAATAGGCGAAATATTATGTTGTATAAATCTAATCATTTTATTATACCATGTATTGCCTGATAACCAAAATCTCACGTCAAAAGTAGAGAGTAGGTAGCTTAGGTATTTATACATTTAGGTGTATTAGTGAGCAGTTGCACACTAATCAGCCCTAAGAGTGGATCTCTAACAGGGCACCCTCACCCCTTATTTGACTTCATAGTGAGGCCTCAACTATCAACACAACCAAGCATCGTGACCCTCGTTTGCCTCCAAGAGAGTGTATGCAATAGTATATACAATCATTCACACCCTTCTCTATTTCTCTACCCCTGTTAAACAACAATAATACCGAGACATCCCTCTATTATATAATACAGCATAGGTGCCGAATGAGAGCCGCTTACCTAGGTCATGTACAGGCATGTAGTGACTACGGTCGCCCCGCAACATGACGAATTAATCGCTGTAAGCCCGTAGCACTAGAATAAGCGGAAGCGTTAGGTAACTGAACCGTAACTGGACTAAACCACTACTCTATAACTTCGGGGAAATAGATTCCACTCACCATCAGTGTATAAATTCTCGATACGGAAGATGAAGACTTCCTCGTCTAGAATAATATTCGGGTCGACGGGAAAGAAGCGGCTTGCTGTGACGAGCCGGTGCCGTTTTGCCATACCATCCGGCAGTCCCGGGCCTACTGTAGTCGGCTGCAACATGTTATAGAAGATGGCGTTCACTATGCCCGCCGCGTCGGCCACGTCGGGCACCTTTGGTTCGGGGAGCGCTAGTAGTAGGCGGTAGCACGAAAGGATGAGGGACGCAATGCCCGTCGCCATGGCCGTGGCGACAGAGCTGCCTCGCACGACGCTGGGCTCTTTCAGCAGCTCCGAGTCCGTCCCCGAGGCGTCGATGTCCTCTCCGCGGAAATAGTAGCGCCCAGCTGCCTCGCTGGAAAAACGCGACGGCTTGCCGTGCTCGTCGCAGCCTACGATGGGGAAGACGTTGTCGAATTTCTCGACCGCGCCCTCCTGCTGCGTATAGTATGCCGCCGGCCAGACCTCGTCTGTATTTTCTCCTTCGTCCGACGTGCTGCACATGATGATGACGCCCCCGCTTTTAGCTTTCCGGACCACGTCTCGCAGTGCCGTGGAGGAATGGCGCAGCGCAAAGCTGCAATTGATGATCCGGACACCCTCGGAGATAAGCCATTCCAAAGCCTGCAGAAGTTTAGCGACCGACGACATTCTTGATCAGCGTCTTTCCAATAGTTGGCTAGCATAGTCAACCCTCTGCACCGACTCACCTTGACCACATTGCCCTCGTCAAAGTATCTCGCATCGTCCGTAACCTGCGCGACGTAGAGTATGCAGCGAGGATCGAGCTGGCAGATGATATTAGCCATCTGCGAGCCGTGGGAATCCGTCGCCAGCCACCACGATGCCTCCTGTTCGAATTCCTTAGCCGTGTTAGTCCACACAAAACTACGGCCGTGAACCGCGTGGTTGTCGATCGAAAAGCGCGCCGTGTTAATGCCTGTATCCACCACACCGACCTTGATCCGCGAATCTTGGATGTCGGGATACTGATCTCTAAGCACGATCGGGGCTGTACGGTAGAACTCAAGGAAGACTTTGAGATTAGTGACTTCGACGGGACGAAGTTTCCTGCCAAGCTTATTAGCTAGTAGACCGAGGGGATTTCCTTTCCATCACGGTTTCTGCATTTTTCTCTACAATTTCACGATGAATAAGACGTTAAACATACCTCACCAATCCCGCTGGCCCACCATGAGTACCACTGCCCATATTCACCCCCCACTGAGTTGCGATGGAAATCTTAACATCAACGCCTTGGGGGTGCGGGACATCTGAGTAGAACTCTTTGCAGTACAAGGCCCGTGACTCTCCGAGGAAGGCATCCTAAAGGCGATATATCGCGTCAGCAGGTAACAAAGCTTCCGTGATCTGGGATCTGAATCCATTTACCTGAATGATTTTGATATACACATTGCGTAGCTAGTTCTGCAGTCAGTTCTGTTTTCTAGACAGACTAATCACAACGACATCGACGCTGCAAAATACTCACATTCGGCAGTGTGCAAAGGCCGTTCTCCCCAAACCAGTGATCCAGCACCGCCAGATTCCCGCTCGAATATAGCCACAGCTTTTCCACCCCCGGGGCCGCCGCGTACACAGATATAGCACTCAGATCGACGCGCTGCCAGTCTAGCTCACGGACGTCTAGGCCCGCTAGTGCCTCCTCAATGTCCTCCTCGCTGTGTGGGTGATGCCGACAGTCGTCGACGTGCACTTGGAACACACGCTCCACGCCCTTGCATTTGCGCAGCCACCGAAAGATGGATAAGGCCTCGGTGTGTGGCTCTGGAGTGCCTCTTTCGAAAGACGGGATGTTGACGTACTTGAGCGCGTGTTCAAAGTCGACGCCAGGGGTCCGGTGGCGGTAGCGGTGTTGGAGAGCTTGTTGTTGAGTCGATGGTGATGGTAATTGCGGTTGCTGTTGTTGTTGTAATGGTAACCGCTGCGGCTGCCGCTGTGTTTGTTGTTGCTGTTGCTGTTGCGGTTCCGTTGTAGTTCTAATGGCTAGGTCAACCGTGGCAACCCTAGAATTAGACGGACTTCCCGCTGTTGCAACAGCCCAATGTTCCGCACGAGCGAGGTCTTCCCGAATAAAGTGCACGAAAAATGCGAGGAGGGATGGGTCAAAGGCTAAGCTGGTAATGTCGAGCGATATCTCCTTCCCAAGCCCTTGGCGAATGAATTAGCGGCTCTGGCCTAAACGCTACGGTCACTCTATCGGGACTCGGAGATAGAGAGCACCTTAGTCCATCACCAGTGTTCGGGAATGTTACTTACAAGATGGCCCTGTGAGGTGCTCCCTGAGCTGCGAGATAGGAAGTTGTTCTATTAGCGCCTCGAGGATTTGCCGCCTGACGGGACTATCCGTGTTGGAAGAGTGTAGCCAGGAGAAAACGGGTAGCTTGCTGTCCTCCTCGATAACACCGTTGGCCGTAAGCTCCGAGGAGGGTTCCGCGGGTTGGAACTGGACCGCAAGTCTCGAATACCTCTTAAGCAGCATGATGGCGGCTTCATCTTGGGCTTTGCTAACGGCGAAGTGTAGTAGGTTGCAGTTATCGAGGTCCAGGTTCGCGTCACTCAGGTCGAGGAGTAGCTCAAAAATGTTAGGTTGGAAGTGTTCTACCGCATGGCGCAGGGTATCCTCCTGCACGATATCTTTCCGATATACCTCGGCTGTGTCTCCCTCTGGGTGCTCGCCCGCCTCCTCCTCCTCTTCCTCCTCTAGGTGCTCCTGGCCGGAATCTTCATCTTCTCGCAGTAGCAGCAATTTGCGGATGATTTCCTCACTTGCCTCGTGCTTACACGAGATAGCAATCTGTAGTAATTGCCTGATTGTCTCGGCTGGCTCTTGCTGGTGATATCGATGTAGAATGTGGTCCACGGCCGCGGTCTTGCCGTGGAGAACAGCGTAGTGTAATGGGGTATAGTTCTTGTTGTCCATGGCCCGCAACATAGCCGACAGTTCCTTGCAGTCCGGCTTATGCGTAGACTCATGGTGACATTCACAATCCGCAAGGAGGACCCATTCGCATGCCACGAGGGCGAGGTAGGCGCCGTTGATGGCGGCAATGTGAACGATCGTCTGTTTCAGGCTATTTCGATCCATAAGCAAACTAGGTGAGCTGTCGAGAATGAACTGCATGATGCGGGCTTGACCCTGGTGCTGCTCCGTAATGATTTTCGGTTGGTCTCCATACTGGCCCATCTCTCTGATGAGCGCATCCGCTAGATCCCGAGGGGCTGCATGATTCGGCAGCGTGTTGAGCAACAGACTTAGCCATTGCTTCTGGGTCTGTAGCGGCTCGGCTGGGGGGTTACCGTTCACATCTAAGGAGCTCGTTCTTGGTAATTCATCGACATCACCGGCGGGGTACTTCTTGACTATAGCGCCAGCAAGCCTCAGCCAGCTTGTGTTGTCAATGTTTTTCTTGGCGTTCCGAAACTCCTCCTGCTTTCCTTCCTCAATGAACTGCAACAAAGAATTGGTATCGATCACGGGGGGGAGTGGATTTTTGGGCTGCTTCGGGTGATTCCACCGCCGAGGCCCAAAAATATCATGCGGATTGAATTCTGTACATAACTTAGTCCTAGTAATGTCGCTAATGGAGACTTTCGCTTACGTCGTGATGATAACCCGGTACGTGCCATCTCATTCAACCTACCTACCTATTACTGTCTGAACGAATCAAAGGCAAAATAGCATGACTATTTTAAATAAAACACTGGCGAGGTGAGTAATAAAGAAGATGGAATGAGGCTCTTCAGGTGTGGGCTCACCTGTCGATATTTCTGATTTCTGACAAGGCACGTGCCGAGCCTCCAAGAATTCAACTACTGCTGGTGACATTGGGGGCCGCCAAAGTACAGTACCTTGGGCGATCCCTAGCTGCTTACAGAAGAGCTAGTGTAAAGACGCATGTGCGCGGGGTTCAAGGGCCTATCAGACCCTTACCCTCCTCTTGAGTGAGTAGACGTAGTGTACTTAGTAGTAGCAAGAGTTGCGTGGCTTGCGAAGCTGGGCAATTATAAAGTAAGCGATGTTGGAGAGGGTTGGACGAAAGATAGGAATTCTCGAGGTTTTCTCTTATAACATCACCTGTCACCTGCCATCATCTAGCAAGGAGCGATTTAGCATCATTTCTCACCTCCAACGATGACGACTCTACGAGTTCCCATCCTAGCTACCTCCCGAAGGGATGGAGAAGGCAAGACGCAAAACAAGGAGCCGGATCAGATCCACAGGCGCGATATCTTAAACCGAGAGGACGCTTACTTCCACACTAACATTGAGATGACGGTGTGCATTCACGGAGTTTGGGACAAGGAAAATAATGACACGACGCCCGCATCCTTCATAGTCTTCACCTGCGAGGTCACATCGCTACATGAATTCAAGACGCGGAAGCTCAAGTTGGAGGTTGACTTTGTCAACGTGGAGGACGATACGGATGGCACTGACGGCCCACGGCCGATGTCCAATATGAGCATCGTCGCGCGCGGCCCACAGGTGATTTCTCGATATAACAAGACCAGGGTGTCGATGAGGCGAGAGAGAGGAGTAGACGGGGAAATCGGCGCCGACGTGATCGTCAAGCCGGGGATCAACTTGCATCAGCTCAACAGCCAGGAGTGGGAGGCACAATACTTCGAAGAAGCCAAGTCTGGGGTGCGACATGCTAGCAGCACTGATCACCGGTACACTAAAGTATGGTGGATCTTCACAGAAAACAGGAAGAGCAGGGCTGGGGTATCTCCCGGGTTCCGAATCGCGATGCTGCTGAAGCGAGAGACTAATGAGCGGTTTAAGGGAAATGTGGCCATCACTGAGTTCGACGCTGGATGGCGTCACAAGGGTGCGGTCGCGTGGCACGACTTCTTTAGTAAGAAGGATCCAGAGGCTGAGAATGATGACATTATTGACGCTATCAACTTCGATCCCACGGCTGATTCGATTCAACCCAAGTGGCTGAAAAATGTGGATGCGAACCAGCTTGGAAATCTCGAGACGGAAGCTGGAATTGATAAGCAATATGCTCGTGTTTGGGGCGTGGATTTGTAGGGCATTTTACAGATATTTTAGCCAATCGTACATTAATCAATCAGCAATGCAACATAGATCCATGACGTTGTGAAAGATACCTAACACACTTGGGTACCTACACTACTTGACCATCCTGAGGGTGAGTGGTGAGATGAGCCCACCCACCCTCAAGGACAGCCTACCTAAGGATAGACACTATCTACCATGTACATGTACTAGGCAGAATCCCACTCCAACCCCTGCGAGCGATGTAGCAGCGAGGGGCACCTACGTGTACTCCGTACATTACAGGTCCTCTCTGTGCTACACTAACCTGTAACGAGGTAAAATAAGACAGGGGCTGCCATTTCCGGAGGGCTCTTTATTGTACCGTCAGCCTCACTCACAATAGTTTTGAACACACTCCGTAACTGTACCTGCAAAATGGCGTCGCTAGACACAGCGCTTCATAAAATTGTGCTAGAGGAAAAAGAAGGGAATTCAAAAGTTGGCGCCTCAACTCTGCGTCCTCACCCTCATCATCATCATACCTCGAACCGGGCTAGATCCCGTTCGAGAGAACGCATCAGATATGGTGAACCCAGGTATGAGGTAATCCGAGTGAGAGACAGATCAAGAGAACGGAGAGACGACGATGTAAAACAACTAGAGAGGGAACGTCTACGCCGACGTCAGAATGCGGAATTGGAAGACTATAGGTTGATGAGAAGACGTCTCTACCCAACCGACAGGGAAAGCGATCTTGACCGAGAAAATAGGGTTGTCATATTGGAGCGACAGCCAACCGACCAGCTTAAAAGGTCTAGAGACTTGATCAGAGAGCGAAGGCCATGGGTTGAAGATGGACTTGAAGCGGAAGAATTCCCAAGGAGAGAACGATGGTCTCCTCCTCCAAGGTCCCCTCCCCCTCCCTCCATGTTCTCCCCGGGTGTACAAATGGTTCTTGATTCGCAGACTGCACCGTTACCATACAGGCCCACTAGTCCTTTATTGAGTGACTCTTTGTCATCGATATACAGGGACAGCCTTAATGATGACATTAGAAGGTCTTCAACGGGGGTAAGGGAGCGCCGTCCAACATCCGACTCGAGTCTTCCCTTTACACATAATAGACCTCGGTCTGCTTTTGCCACTCCATACCCTAGCGACGAAGTGTACTATGATAGAACTTTTGATATGGACAGAGACAGGCAGAGTGGCCAGAGATCATACAGACCTGCTCGCCCTGCTAGCTCTGTTGTGGCATCAGAAGGGAATAATAGGATAATTTACCTGGAAGAAGAACCCATCGTCGAACGTCGGCATCCGCGCCACCACTCATCTCCAAGTTTCTCCAGACATGATTACTATGTACCGCCAATACCGCCGCCGCCGGTACCTATGTACACGACAAGGCCGCGAGCGACGGCATCGCTTGCTTCGCGTACTTCGTCGCCTGCCAGACCCGTATTTACGCCTGTACCTGCCGCTATAGAGCCAACCACTGCCGATGAGCCAACTAAGGACACAAAGATGAGAGAGAAGCTCCTAGACTTCGTGTATCCGTACTCGCCTGATTCAGTTCACCAGAATCTAGCGAATGCTCGAGCCAAGGATTCAGGAACATGGCTGTTCACCCTGCCGGTGTTCGAGAAGTGGCAGAAGACGAATACGGCTGACGATGCAGGTGCTGTAGATGGAAGTCGGAGTAATTGTATCTGGCTGAGCGGCAACTTGGGTGCTGGAAAGACAATGTTAATGTAAGTTGGGTGCCTGAAACGAGAAAGGAGTAGATGATACTGACAGTAGTACAAGGTCGGCAGTTATCGACCATCTGCTCGCAAGTGTTAAAACCCTACCGGAGGAGAAGAGGAAGAAAACGGCTGTTCTTTACTATTATTTTGATCATAGTCTTCCATCCGGCCCGAAGGATGCTATCGCAAGTTTACTGCGCCAACTCTGCTCCCAAAAGAACACAGGCCCACTACCACGGTTCCTAGCCGACAATTTGGCCACAATGAAGACGGCTCCTAACTTGGAGGGCGACAGCTCTGATAAGATTACTAAGAATGCTGGTGAGGGGCCTCTAGCTCCAATACCTATGGGTGACATGATCGCCGATTTTCTCAGTCTCCAGCTGCGCTTTGACAGTGTCTATATCTGTCTCGACGGTCTCGAAGAGTGCGGCGACCTTGTAGCTCTATTCGAACTCCTCGTGCGGCTAGTAACCTCCTCATCACCGTCTCGACTGGTTCTCTCCGCTCGCTCACAAGTTGTTGAGCCAGGAATTGCAGCGAAGATTGGATCTAAAGATATGGTAGTGAATCTTGAACAGCACAATGCGCCAGATATTCGAAGCTACCTTGAGACATATACAAAGAAGCATGACTGTCTTGCTGATATGATCGGGCCGGAAGCACTCTCGGGTCATATAAAACTGTTAGCCGAGAGATCTGGAGGAAAGTAAGAAGAACCTGTTTCCTAACCCCCTTGTCCTCTTTACACTAAATTCCAAGTACTGATCATCCCCCGGGTAGCTTTCTTGCCGCTGCCGTAGAAGCGGTAGAACTCAATCGCCTTACAAATAAATTCGATGTAAACCGGCACATGGATAGGCCAAGAATCGGCTTTTCTGAATTATTCAGTCAGATCTGGTCTCGACTCAACGACCAGCCCCCCCTTCACGCCATGCTTGCCAAGAGAATCTTTTACTGGGTGTCCATATCCCGTCGCGCCTTGACATTGAAGGAGTTGCAACAGGCCGTTGCCATTGAACCGGAGAAGTACAGCGCTCCACAGGCTCTTGTTCAGGACGAGAGGCTTCCACCACCCAGCCTAATCGAAAAGGTTTGCATGGGTTTTGTCCGGGTCAATACGGTCAATAATAGCATTCTTACAATCCCATCTGCACTACCGTTTTATTTCTATCAATTCAATATGCCCTTTGCTGCAGAGGCCAGGGACTACGCAGCCAAGTGTTGCGTAGGGTTCTTGAATAGTGAAATCCTCTCTAACGGTGTCTTCAAGTCCCAGGAGGAGTACGACCAAATGGATCAAAAGTTTCCGTTCTCGCGCTACCTTTCTCAACACTGGGGTACCCATCTCAGTGATTCTAAGGAGGGCGATATGCAAGAGATAGTAGAGAACTTACTTGGAAACGATAAACTCATGGGTACCATGAGCCAGATCCTTCACGTTAATCGCCCAGCCGCAGGAAAGCGGCATCAGTACGACGACTATCCTTCCGACTTTGGCGGACGGCATTTTGGAGCCTATTTCCATCTCGAGGCGGCATTTAGGAAGTGGACGTCCCCGCAAGATTGGGAGGCCCCGAGGGATAGCTGGGGCAGAAAGCCGCTACATGTGACCGCGATTTCATCATCTCTTTATTCTAGGCATGTCCTCTTTGATGCATGTAAGAATGATACATTTGGTTTTGTTGTGTCTGCCACAGATCCTCCAAAGCGCGAGACATCACCCACTCCTAATATCGACGAGGAACCCTCAGCCACCGATCAAGGTGACGGTAATGTTAAAGAGGACAATAAAGGTTTCCGTCACGAGTTAGTCTCAGGGTTGCCTTGGGCGTGGAGCTGGCCTGGCGATACTACGGACCCGCTCACTATACAGGTACCCTTCACTCGAGAGGAGATACTTGCACTCGACAATCAAGGGAAAACACCACTCCACCATTTTATTGTTGAATGGTCGGAAGACCGATTCCGTTACATGCTCAATACCCTATTCGACCTTCAGCACCCTTCTGATGAGGGCAACGATATAGGATCCGAATCTAGCGCCAACGAGGTAGAACTCTTGCCGACGCTCGCCGATCATAACGGCCGAACTATACTAGACTACGCCTGTCAGCGAAATGTTGTTTATGTGACTCTTGTATTTACTGCCTCTACATGGTCTCCTGAGAATATTAGCAATGCCATAGTCACCGCCGCGACTGGAGGTCATTTATGGCCATTGAAGCAACTCTTCGAGTCAGTCGAGCCTAAGGCCGGCTCTGAAACGTTAAATCTCGACTTGAAGGCCGCCGTTATTGAGGCCAGCAAGCGTGGGTTCACTGATATAGTCCGCCTACTTCGCCAGCAAGGCGCTGACCTCAGCAAATCTGCAAAAGACAGGCAAGGCATGACAGCTTTGCATTACGCCGCGTACGGCAGCCACTTCGAAACGGTGCGATATCTGCTTCTTGAAGGCGCCGACCCTAATTACCTAGATGAACTCGGGAGATCTCCCCTATTTTGTGCATCCGAGAGCGGGAACAAAGGCATCGTATCCCTGTTTATCGAGAAAGGCGCGAGCCCAAACGCCGTCAATAGCGAAGGTTTCAGCTCCCTACAACTGGCGGCTCGCAATGGGAATTTGGACGTGGTGAAGAAGCTTCTGCGCTTCTTGGAGAGTGGCGACCGAGCGGCTAAATCTACCTCTGGTCATTCAGGGGTAGAGTCCAAATCGCCTCTTCATTTTGCCGCAGAAAACGGACACAATGATGTGGTGCGCCTCTTACTCGATGAAGGACTATCATGTGACAGCAAAGACAGTGACGGCCGAACTCCATTATTATACGCCTGCCAGGCTGGGCTTTTACCAACCGTCAAACTACTACTGTCACAGAAAGTAGATGTAAATGCTCAAGACTCAACCGGACGAACTCCACTATCATACGCGGCAGCAGGCGGGCATGTGGACGTCGTCGTTGCTTTAATGGGGCAAAGTGAACTAGACCCTAACATCATAGATAGCGAGACGAGGTCACCTTTGATACATGCCGCGCAGAATGGCCACGGCGATGTGGTTATGCTACTTGCGGTTCTAAGCGCGGAAGCCGAAGAGAGAGCAGCCATCATCCGTACGAATGGCGGGGTGCTATCAAAACTTGCAAACCCACCGGGATGCCAGAGACTCATTAATATCGAACACTCCGATAAGCAAGGCCACACCGCACGAGATTATCTAAGGCAAAGCGAAAATTACAAGACAATTGAGTTTTTGGATACTATGAGCGCTTATAAAGCTCGGGAAGGGTCACAGAAACCAAGCGTTGATGAAAGGCAAGACTCAGATGTCGTAATGACAGATGCCGGGAGCGATGTTTTGACTATAGGGCCGGATGTGCAGGCTAACCAGACGATCCCTCGTGTAGAAATAAGAAGCGCGTCAGACGTAGGTCAAGGCAACTTGGGGGCTATCATGGTAGTCGACAAAACGCAACTTACGCCGCTGGCGGAGGAAAGCGAGAGCGCAGTGGAAGAGGATAATATGATCATATAACTATGACTAATGGTAGAGCCAATATACCATGGCCCATCAAACAACCAAGCAACCTAATTCAATATCGATAACTCAACTCCCGCTTCAGTACCTAGAGGTATCGAAGGAGGTTAGGATTCGGAAGCGGCTTAATATCAATATTCGGATATATATATACACATGCATATGTAGATAATGTCATATAATATGCAATAAAAGGAAAGATACCCGCATCCAGGGATTAGCTCCACTGAAATTTCACTTGAGAAGTTCATTAGACCTTCACGTTTCCAAAGCCAACCAATCTCTTAAAGCTTTTTAGTCGCAGGTGATGCCCAGGCGACTAGAGTCTTTCGCCCGAAGAACGCAGTATATATACCTTACCCACTTCATCTAAGAGCCGGGCACGAATTACACGGTCCATGAACGCCCACGCCCTCCTAACCGCCCAAGGATGGCGGGGGACTGGCCATTCCCTGCACCCGACCAGCGACAGCAACGGCCTGACACACCACATCCTCATAAAGCGCAATCAAGACGGATCTGGGCTCGGCAGTAAAAAAGATCACAAACAAGAGGCCTGGTGGCTGAATGCCTTCGATCAGGCCCTCAAGGGCATCGACACGAAGGGCGGCACTATGAAGCAGACCCTAAAGGGAGGCGCGCTCGAGAAGATCACCGCGCGCAACGCTGCCACCAAGTACACGGGGGCGAGGGGATTGTACACGTCCTTCATACGCGGCGGGATCATGGAGGGATCGGTCAATGACCCCGCGGCCTCCTTGCCTACGCCGCCTGACAGCGGGGCCGGCACGCCCCTCCCTACCACGGTGCCCGAGCCGAAGATTGAAACAAAAGAGGAAAGGAGGGCGCGAAGGGAATCCAAACGGTTAAAGAAGGCAGAGAAAGAGGCACAGAGGGAGGCTCAAAAACGGGCAGCCGAAAAGGTCGAAAAGAAAAAGGCTAAAAAGGCAGAGAGGCAAGCAGCTAAAGAGAAGATCAAGGCTAGCGAGACGAAAGAGGAACGGAGGGCGAGGAGAGATGCGAGGCGGAAGCGGAAAGAAGAGAAACGGTTGAGGAGAGTAGTTAAATGATGATGGAGAAAAAAGGGAAAGGGTATGCGCATTGCTATCACACAGGATCCGATTAATGGTGGGCTAGGGTTCTATTTCAGCGACATAGAAAGCGAGACGCATTCATGTTTAAAGCATTAATACGGCGTTGGAGGGTATCGTGGACTTTTATTATATCTGCTTGGGGATCTTGCCGGGCTTATTTGACAGAAGCCACGGTCTTCTATCCCAGAAATCATCTTTGATGATATCTAAATGATCAACTACGACGCTGGCCTTGTTCCGTCGTTTCCTGTCATTCTCATCTTGTGTCTTGGATTGCTTGACCGGCTCTGCTACATTGTCTATCGTCTCCGCGACATTGTGACTCCCGGGTTCTACGAGTTCGTACTAGAATATATTAACACATCTAATGGCACAAGCCATGTATAGGAGCGTGACCTACGTCGCGAAAGACAACGCTGCCCTTCTTGTACATCTCGGGTTCGTTGTTGTAGTTTATTTTGAACTTGGAGAACAATATCTCGTTCTTGTCTGCAGAGAAGGTGCCCTGAGTTTCGATTAATCACGGCACCTCTCACAAATTGCAAAGGATACCCACAGCGAGGAATTTCTCGGCTTCTTTTGCGTCAAACCCGCCGAGTTTTATCAGTGACCAGAAGGTCGTGTTATAGAGGTTGTTGATATGGCCTGGTACTCATTAGCACATGCAACTCTTGACGTAGGCCTGACGCACAGTCAACCTGTCGCCAACTCATGTAGTCCCTTAGATTCTGCACGCTGGGGTAGCACACAGCCCGTCCGTCAAAACTAGGCAAGGGTGGCGATAATGGAGTGTCTGGGAAGTGAGTTGACCAGAGATGAACATAGTACGACGTAAATGTCGAGGCAATCGTAGTGATTAGCTTGCTGCTTCACTGTCAACATACTCATTTCCATTGCCGTAGAAAGAGGTCCAGAATCCTACCTCGCCCTCCTTTCGAACAGTGTACAAGTCTTATGTAGAACGAAACTACCTCTACGTCAGCTGAGAGTCGGTATTGAATAAACACTTAAAATTGGGTACCTGTATTCGTCGCTGACCCCATATGCGATGGTGATATCAGGCAGTTCCGTTACGACGGCCTTGGCGGCCGCGTTCATGAGATCTATCGCCCTTCGGTCGTTGGGCTTCTCGAAGTTGTATTTGGCACATAATCTGGGAAACATATCCATAAGAGTCAGAATTTTTCAAAAGTTTACGTCTGGTGGTTGATTTACTTGCTGAACCCGCGGCCATCGACTCTGACGACTATCCATGTGTTTGGGAGCAGGTTATCACTATACTCGAACTGCTTCACATACTCAAAGCTGAGAAATAAAGCTTGACATTAGCAACAGGCCCTTATGAGATGAGTTCTAACGGAGAGCTACTGACCGTGAGTTAGCCATGGTTTGTAATTAACTGCCTGTATTTCTGGAGCTCAAGCATGACTTGCTGAAATGCAGTTACTCTAGTCCAGGCTTTCCCTTCTATAAGTCATCAAAGCCGAGTGTGAAGACATTAAACGACTAGAATTCAATCAGATGCTTGAATACTTCACAAGATGCGCTCCCATAGTAATGATCTTTTGTAGAGGGGTGCTTTAGCGGGGTGCTTCAGTGGGGTGCTTCAGTGGGGTGAGTCCCCCCACCATGGCTGTAGACAGTGTATGACAAGGCTATGGTACCTATCTGTAGGTGAGCTCTGGCTTTCGAATAAATTGAGCTTGCTCTACCCTTATTTATCAACAACTAATATGACTTCGACAACATGAACTTGCTTCTCTCCGACGACTACCTGCTCCAGGACTATCCGGAGAACATTACCAATACTATCCGTTCTGGTCATACGACATGTCTTCGTTTCAATCGCGTTGGCGATTACCTCGCCTCGGGTCGTGTCGATGGTACCGTCGTGGTATGGGATTTGGAGACCATGGGCGTCGCACAGAAGTTGAGAGGTCATAGAGCGGCCATCACTTCATTGAGCTGGTCCAGATGCGGTCGCTTTCTTCTCTCGGCTTGCCAGGGTTGGAGAGCAGTCTTGTGGGATTTAAAAGACGGTACGAGGTATAGGGAGGTCCGCTTCAGGGCACCCATCTACACAGCAGAATTACACCCCTGGAATCAGTAAGAAGCCTAAATACGAATAAAAAGCTCTTTATTCACGGTACTAACAGTCAACAACCATAGTCATCTTTTCGTTGCTTCAGTATTTGATGAGGCACCATCGTTAGTCGACTTAAGCGATTCGAAGGACATAAAACATACCCTCCCCTCAGCCCCGAGACGCACAAATACCGACGCTGATGCGGCGACCAAGGAGAAACAAGCGAAAGAAGATGCGAAGCAAATGACTACGGCTACGGTTTGGACGGTCACAGGCGATCACATCCTAGCGGGCACTAACAAGGGCCGTCTCAACATTATAGACCCAAATACACACGAGATTATATGGTCCGAAAAGATTTGCAGTTCAGTCGTGACCACTCTTAGGCTGACAGGGTCCGGCAGAGAATTACTCGTCAATTCACAAGACAGGATCATTAGGACCTTCCATGTGCCGAATCTCTCGGCCGAAGATCTCGACCCAGACACAATACAAATGCCACTAGAGCATAAGTTCCAGGATGTGGTCAATCGACTCTCTTGGAATCATGTCACATTCAGCGCAACCGGCGAATACGTCGCAGCATCGACATATAACAATCACGAACTGTACATCTGGGAGCGAAACCATGGCAGCTTGGTAAGAATGTTGGAAGGGCCTAAGGAAGAGCAGGGAGTCATCGAGTGGCATCCGCACCGGGCTATGCTCGCGGCCTGTGGTTTGGAGACGGGGCGCATCTACATATGGTCTGTGACAAGTCCCCAGCGCTGGTCGGCATTGGCGCCCGACTTTGTAGAGGTGGAGGAGAATGTGGAATACGATGAACGCGAGGATGAATTCGACATCCACCCACAGGAAGAGATTAACAAGCGGAGGCTGGATTTGGAGGACGAGGACATCGACGTACTGACGACGGACTTGAGGAAAGGGTATGACGATGATCTTGGAGGAACGGATTTCCGCATGCCGGTCTTGTTTGACCTAGGCGCGAGTGATAGTGAGGAGGAGTTCGTGGCTGTATCGACGGGTACAGTGCGACGGAGAAGCATGGGCGAGGCCCAGGATGGCGAAGACGTCGAGGAGGATAAGACGCCGGCGGCCGCAGCGGCAGCAGCTGCAGCAGTGGCAGCAGCAAAGAGAGTACCCGCTTCTAAGGGGGCAAAGGCTAAGAAAAAGTAGTAGCACCTTAGGAAAGTCATGCTAGTAGCCTGTGGCTAGAGGGATGAGAGAAGATGCTGCCTTAGATTTACGTATATCCAACTTGCAACTTGCAATATGATACCCTACCCTACGTACAGAAGGCGTCGAGGCATTATACCTCATCAGCGCAAACGCGTCTACCGGGAAGACATGGACATCTTGATTGGTGGGTGACAATGGGGTATCAATGTATAGAATGTATAGAATGATTAGAACCAAAGTAACATAATGGATAACGGTGCATTGTCTATTGTCTCAACAGAAGTGGCTTCTTCTCAGTGTATAGGTCGTGAATAGCCAAGTTGATTTGCGGGTGGGGGTGGTGAGCACACTACCATTCTTAGAGATACCTAGAGGTACCTTGAGGTTGGGAATGTCACTTGGGTTGATGCAAGCAATAATGGGGGATACAGGTACATGTAGGTAATGAGGAAGGAGGCTGGAGACGACGGTATCTATACTTGGATTCAATAGCCAATTGCGGGCAATGACAAGTACCCAGCACTCCCTGTGGCGAAATCTTTTTTCCGGTGGAGACCGGTGTTCTGAATTAGGTTTAGCCCGGACAGGACTCTGGACGCCTTCTTCTCTCGCCTCTCCCTTGCTAAATCAGACGAGGCCTCATCACCACAACAACATCATTCACGACATCGACCTACCACCAATAACGCGTCGGGCATCGCGAAAAACTCTCTGCAGCGAGTTCCCGACATCTGAATCCTGGCTATATCGTAGAATCCGAGCCCCGCGACCGACCGAGTACCTGCGCGCGCCCGGGAGCAGTTCTCTTTCCTGAGGCCTGAAGGCCTGCCTGGTCGGCATCCTCCAGTGCTATCGTCCGGCCCTTTCCATTTCCCAACTCTCGCGCGCACACTCTTGTTGTACATCGTTTCTTTTCTTTCGTCGTCGAAACACTACCCCCGTGATTTCCTTCCTGCCCACGGTTTGACGAGCGCGACAAGCTTCTCTCACCTTCCTCACTACACGCCTGTCCACTCCCTTAGTTGTACTACCATCTGAACATGGCGAACCTCCATTTCGCGCATTCTGATGCGCCTCTCAAGACGGTGGAGGAGATCCAATTTGGTCTTCTCTCACCCGAAGAGATCAAGAACATGAGTGTTGCACATATCATGTACCCCGAAACGATGGACGAGACACGTACTAAACCGCGTCAAAACGGATTAAACGACCCGCGACTAGGCTCTGTCGACCGCCAGTTCAAGTGTGCCACATGTCTCGAGAACATGTCTGAATGCCCTGGACATTTTGGTCACATCGAGCTTGCGAAACCCGTCTATCACCCTGGCTTTATCAAGAAGGTCAAGAAGATCCTAGAGATCGTCTGCACCAATTGCAGCAAAGTCAAGGCAGATAGAGTCAGTTACTTGCTCTTGTGTCCGGAGTTTACTGAACCTTGTTGATGCTAATGCGCCTGCCACAGGATGATGCAGAGTTTGCAGCCGCTGTTGCCACCCGTGATCCTAAGACCCGGTTCCAGAAAGTGTGGAACGTTTGCAAAGGCAAACTCGTCTGTAGCAATGAAATACCCAAGGATGAGGACAAGGAATACGAGCCGCATAATAAACCTAAGCAGCTCGGCCACGGTGGTTGTGGAAATAGCCAGCCCAAGATACGAATGGGCGCCCTCAAGCTCACCGCTGTCTCGGAAGAGAAGGACGAAGAGAATAATAAGTCGAAGAACACGGTTAATATCACGCCGGAGATGGCACTTAACATCCTCAAGAACATTTCCGACGCTGACCTACGAGATATGGGTTTGAACAAGGACTATGCTCGACCGGAATGGATGATTATCACCGTGTTACCCGTACCTCCCCCACCTGTTCGACCTAGTATTTCTATGGACGGCACAGGTCAGGGTCTGCGTAACGAAGACGATTTGACCTACAAGCTTGGTGACGTTCTGCGTGCTAATAGCAACGTCCGACAAGCCCTACAAGAAGGCTCAGCCGGCCATATTGCCCATGAGTTTGATACACTTCTCCAATACCACGTTGCAACCTTGATGGACAATGATATTGCAGGCCAACCTCAAGCTCTTCAGAAGAGTGGCCGTCCGGTCAAGTCGATCCGAGCTCGCCTAAAGGGTAAAGAAGGCCGGCTCCGAGGAAATCTAATGGGAAAGCGAGTTGATTTTTCGGCTCGTACCGTCATCACTGGTGATGCCAACATTTCACTAGATGAAGTCGGAGTCCCTCGAAGTATCGCACGAACACTAACTTATCCCGAGACTGTTACGCCTTACAACATCTCCCGTCTACACAAACTCGTTCAGAACGGTCCAAACGAGCATCCCGGTGCGAAATATGTTGTTCGCTCAGACGGGACACGAATTGACCTTCGTCACCATAAACGTGCTGGCCAAATATCATTGGAGTACGGATGGAAAGTCGAACGTCATCTTCAAGACGGTGACTATATCATCTTCAATCGTCAGCCGTCTTTGCACAAAGAATCGATGATGGGTCACCGCGTTAGGGTCATGCCTTACTCCACTTTCCGGTTAAATTTATCGGTCACATCACCCTACAATGCCGATTTTGATGGCGATGAAATGAACCTTCACGTCCCCCAAACAGAAGAGACACGTGCCGAGATCAGAGAGCTATGCATGGTGCCACTCAATATTGTCTCCCCTCAGCGAAATGGCCCGTTAATGGGTATTGTACAAGATACATTAGCGGGTGTGTACAAAATGTGCCGCCGAGATGTCTTCATAACCAAGGAACAAGTTATGAATATTCTATTGTGGGTGCCCAATTGGGATGGCATTATTCCCCCACCCGCAATCGTTAAGCCTAGGCCTCGTTGGACAGGAAAGCAGCTTGTTAGCATGATTATTCCTCGGGAGATCAGCCTGTACACTAAACCAGCGGCTAAGGATGCCGACCCTTATAATCCACTGAAGGATGATGGGTTACTAATTCAATCAGGCAGTCTTTTGTTCGGTCTTCTAACCAAGAAAAACGTCGGTGCTGCTAGTGGCGGTATCGTCCACTTGTGTTATAACGAGCTCGGACCAGAGGGTGCTATGGCATTTTTGAACGGTTGTCAACGAGTTATCAATTATTGGCTTCTGCATAACGGACACAGCATTGGTATTGGCGATACCATCCCAGATATAGGCACCATTCAGAAGATTCAAGAGCAGATTGATGGACAAAAGGCAATTGTCGCTAGTTTGACCGCTGACGCAGCTGAAAATCGGCTTGAAGCGCTTCCTGGTATGAACATCAGAGAAACGTTCGAGAGCAAAGTCTCCAAGGCTCTCAACGACGCTCGTGATAAAGCAGGTACAACTACTGAGAACAATTTGAAAGACGGCAACAATGCTGTAGTCATGGCACGGTCAGGGTCAAAGGGATCATCTATCAATATCTCTCAAATGACCGCCCTGGTCGGCCAGCAAGTGGTTGAGGGCAAACGTATTCCCTTTGGCTTTAAATACCGAACATTACCTCATTTCACAAAGGATGACTACTCACCAGAGGCCCGCGGTTTTGTTGAAAACTCATACCTACGTGGTTTAACCCCTTCAGAGTTTTACTTCCACGCCATGGCAGGTCGTGAGGGTCTAATCGACACTGCTGTGAAGACAGCTGAAACAGGTTACATTCAACGACGTCTGGTCAAGGCTCTTGAAGACGTGAGCGCTCGTTACGACGGTACTGTTCGAAACTCACTTGGTGATATCATCCAGTTCATTTATGGTGAAGATGGACTTGACGCAATGCAAATTGAGAAGCAAGGAATGGACCACTGGATGATACGGACTGTTGACTTCGACAAACGATACCGTCTTGATGTCATGGATACGGTGCCACCAGCCGTAGCCGACTCTCTTGAATATATTCAAGATATCACAGGAGACCCACAGGCTCAAGAATTGCTTGATTACGAGTACGAAACCTTACAGAAAGATCGTCAATTCTTGCGAGACCTCAAGATGAACGATGAGAAGCTCGACTCGTCATTCCAACTCCCATTGAACGTGGGTCGATTGATTGAGAGCTCCAAAAGACTCCTCAAGGTGGATGACACAAAATCAAGCAATCTCATACCCCAGGATGTCATTCCCGTCGTTAAAAATCTACTTGATAGTATGACCGTCGTTCCCGGTTCCGACAGGGTCTCAAAGGAAGCAGATCACAATGCCACGCTGCTCTTCAAAGCCCTTCTTCGTTCAAAATTAGCATTCAAGCAACTAGCTTGCTTCCATCGTCTGGATAAGATGGCTTTCCATCATGTAATTGGAGAGCTGGATCGTAAGTGGCGCAGATCTATGGTCAATCCAGGTGAAATGGTCGGTGTTTTGGCAGCTCAATCAATTGGCGAACCAGCCACTCAAATGACCCTAAACACCTTCCATTTCACGGGTATCGCATCAAAGAACGTCACTCTCGGTGTTCCCCGATTGAAAGAGATCTTAAATGTTGCCAGTAACATCAAGACGCCGTCCATGTTAGTTTATCAGGATGGGGAACCTACCCAGGAGCAAGCAAAGAAGCTCCGTAGCATGGTAGAACACACAAACCTACGCTCCGTAACCGCAATTACCGAAATCTACTACGATCCTATAATCGACGCGACGAGTATCCCGGAAGATAACGACATGGTCGAGTCGTACTTCCTTATCCCTGATGAAACGGGCCCTCCTATTGAGAAACAGTCTCGGTGGTTGCTTCGTATCGTGCTCGACAGACAAAAAATGCTAGATAAGGGTTTAACTATTGATGACGTAGTCTTGCGACTTAAACAAGATTATGGAGGTGATCTAGCTATCATCCCTAGTGATGATAACAGCCCAAATCAAGTCATTCGCGTACGCCCGATGCCAGATGATAAGGACGATGGCGATAAGGCTATTGAGGATGATATAATGTTGAAGCGTCTAGCCGATCATCTCTTGGAGAACCTAACACTCCGTGGTGTCAAGGGTGTAGAGCGGGCTTTCCTAAACTCTGGTGCAAGAATTCTTGAAGACCCCAACGGTGCATTAGTTCAGGAGAAGGGCGCTGGCAGATGCGAAGAGTGGTACTTGGATACACAAGGTACTTCTCTACGTGAAGTTTTGGCGGTCGAGGGCGTAGACGCCAAGCGAACTTCCACGAACGATTTATATCAAATCGTTGACGTGTTTGGAATCGAGGCAGCTCGTGGAGCTCTTCTTAATGAATTAAGACGAGTCTTGGCATTCGATGGTTCGTATGTCAACGAGCGGCATCTTGCTCTTCTCGTTGATGTCATGACATACCGTGGTAGCATTGCTGCCGTGACAAGACACGGTATTAATCGGGCTGACACCGGTGCATTGATGAGATGTTCGTTTGAGGAGACCGTGGAAATTCTACTAGAAGCTGCATCTCTCGGTGAACTTGACGATTGCAGAGGTATATCTGAGAACGTCATGCTGGGTCAGCTTGCTCCGATGGGCACTGGGCATTTCCATGTCTTCTTAGATCCGAAGATGCTAGATACCGTGATTTCAGATAACTCGAGGATGGGTCTTATGCCGGGCATGACAGTTAAGGGCAATCAAATGGATGGCGCCGCTACGCCATACGATACGGGATCGCCTATGGCAGACAGTGGATACGGCATGAGCCTTGCTTCGCCTTCCATGGGAATGGGCAACTTCTCGCCTATTGTTGGTGCTGGTTCGGAAAACACGCTAGGCTCCCTCTCTGAATATGGACCATTGGGTGGTGCTACTAGTCCGTATAGACCAACCAGCCCCGGTGGTACCAGTCCTTTCTCTCCCTCTTCGCCTCTCGGTGGTTATGGTGGAAACTATTCGCCCACATCGCCAAACGCTGCATACTCGCCAACCTCACCCATGCATGGTGGCCGTTTCTCTGGATCGCCGTCCTTCAGCCCAACTTCACCTTCATTCTCACCGTCGTCTCCTAGCTTCCGCCCAACATCGGTAACAAGCCCTAATGCATACAGCCCGACATCTCCAAGCTACTCACCCACATCCCCTATGCATTACTCTCCTACTTCGCCAGCAGGACATTCTCCTACGTCGCCGACCTATTCTCCAACCAGTCCGACGTATAGCCCAACTTCCCCTCACTTTAATACCGGTCGGGGTGCAACTAGTTACTCGCCCGCGTCGCCCAGTTTTTCGCCTACTTCGCCTATGTCGTATTCACCTTCTAGCCCGCACTATCGGCCGACACAGAATTCGCCTTCAAGCCCCAACTACTCGCCAACGGTTAGTACATGTTCACAACACAATACTTTTCTATGCTAACAAGTATTCGCAGTCTCCTGCATTTAGTCCAGCGCCTGTTGGCAGTACTAGCCCTAAGTAGTATGTACCCCCAGTGGTCAATGTCACTTTGACATGCTAATTCGATAATAGTTCGCCCACTTCGCCTAAATAGGACTCAATGAACCTACCGGCTTAGAGGGACATGCTTCATTCACATGATTGTTTGAATAACATACCAAGGCGTCCTCTGGGGTTTTCTCTATTGCATTTGGGCGTTTCTGCTTTCTTTCGTTTCATCTTTGTGCCACTTTTTCTCCTAATGAACCTCCCGATCGCGGACCACTGTCGCATAATTGAGAAAGGGGATTTCTATTATTGGTCTTTTGCATTGAACACAAGACTAGAAAGATTGGAAGAGGCGCAAAAGTACATATTTGTCCGAAAACCCCTTTCCTAATACGTAAAAAGAATAAAAGAAAAAAAAAGGAGCTGGACGCAACTGTTTGTCGCCAGTATATTGTATAAGTAAGAGCAAGCGACGAAGGAGGCAACACGACTGGTTTTCGGGTTTCATCTAGATTCTCGGGGGTGATGAGTGGAAAGGGGGGAGATTGACGTTTTTATCCAACCTCAGACTGAACGGATCGACGGTTGACGTGTCGCATGGAGTAAGGGACGTGCAGGAAGTTCTCGGGACGTGAAAAGCTCAAAATGTTGACAAGAAATGAGGAGCAAAATATGGGGCCGAAAGGTCAAGATCGAGGAACGTGCAATCATAGATAGACAGTGATTGGCATCGTCGGGCAGTGAGTGGCAACTAACTCGGGAGGTCCATGTTTTCGACTCCCGTTCAAGCGAATACTTAGATACACAGAAAAGCAGGCATAGAGAGAGTTGCAGGCTTGCGATACCGTCTTGTCGGCAGCGCCTCGTCGATCGATAATAGATTATGATGATGATGTCAAATAGTCTTCTATTCTTCCCACTCTTGCATCCTCCTCTTTCTCCCTGCGAACATGACGATAGTCGGGCTTTTCTTACCCTCACTAGCGTGACTGACGGCAGTATTCATCCAAGCCACCGCCGTCGAGCAATGAAGCCGTCGGCACAGACGGAATAATCCGCCACCGGGGATGTTCTGATGCAGCCCTACGCCTTGAGTATGTACCAACGCAGATACAGATGGGGAAGATACATGCCCGCCAAGTAGCTACCGACTTAATCTTCGCGGGTGTGTGTTTATCAACAGGCAGGTTGGGTCATTTACCCCAAGACATGGGCTCGCTGGCTATATGGTACGGTCACAATTTACATACATACATTACCTCTTACCTGTTGTACATGGCGCACCGGCTCTGCTAGCCGCGCAATTGCTGCCTACCCGCCTAACTAACAAGTAACTGTGCACTCACTTACCTGAACTACTAACCCAACTACCAGGTAACTACCCGTTAATTATTAACCATCCAAGGTATATACGTGCGTACCTAGGTAGGACTTGGAAGTCTAAAAACTGCCGCGCGTGTGCTTATGCGGTGGGGGACGTTACACCCGCGCGAGAAAGGACCAGGAGAACAGAAAAAAGAATGATTTTGGAACCCCCCTTTAAAAAGGGGGAGAAGGACAAGAAAACCAAGCTAACAACCAACAGTATGTAGGCGTTGCTTAGTTCCTTGGGTAAGTGAGTCCGCCGAGTCTAATGACTCAATTGCAACTACGCGTGTCTTGGCATCAGTCAATCAACGGTATAGCATAAAGGAGTTACTCCGTAGTCTACACTAGACGGAACAGAAAAAACCAGACTAAACTAACTTTGGCATGTGATTGAAACAAACGCGGTCCTAGATCCGATCCGCGCGTCTAACAACTAATCCGAACCCTGCAATAAGCGTTAGTGTGAATCATGCAATTAGCGAATGACTTGCATCGGATGCCTTATTTCCTACTATATAAATCCCAGCCTAAAAGCGTTGCGTGTAACGCGGTGATCACATTACGTCACTTGGGTATAGTACAGCACAGCGGCACGCCGCGCTTCGGACGGGACGGCAGAGTGAGTAAGTACACATGTAGATCGGTGAGTGAGTCGGAGCTGAGAGGTAGTATCGGGCAAGTTGTTAGTTAGCGGTGCTGTCAACGTTACTACCGTTAGTTGGTTTGCCTTAGCGACGTCAATCCGAGATTGACTAGACGCAGCGAGATCGATCGCCACCAACAGACATCCAGGCAATTTAGGCGCGAACTATACTTCATTTCAAAACGAAATGAATGCCTGCGCGGCGTACCCGGTCATACAGTATCGCCAAGACACGGGGATCGCTGTCGCTACCGGTATTTCCGACAGCAAGGTGAGGTGAAGTGAAGCGATAACACGATAGGGTATGCCGGGCGATGAATTTTTTTTCTTTTTTCAAGGCTGAAAAGTAAGAGAGAAGGAAGGTAACTTCGAGCACCTACTCGTTCAACTATCGCAGCCAACAACGCAGCGCGCAGTGAGTCTATTCTTGAACCTAACACAAAAGTTAAGGGCGGTGTAATACAACGCGTTCGCAGGGCGATTGATTCTCGTATATACTTTCTAGTAGGCGCATGTTGTGAGTCACCCGATCGACAGAGACATGAGCAAGCCGATTACGACGATGAGCAGAAATCCTTAGAGTTCGCATGTCTATGGCTACCAACAACAACAACGGGAATACCCTCTCCTCGGCGACCCAAATCGCCACAAGTAGGACTTCCAGCGCAGTGAACCACGGCCCAGTGCATTTCTGGCGGACGCCACCAACGATTGTGCGTGTTGATGTTTTACGAACGGAGTCAGATCGCTTACGCACCTTCGGACCAGAACACCGTACTCCGTCGTCCGCGGATACCGCATACCAAGCAGTCTGTCCGGAATAGGGCCTTGCATCGCCCAGGCACAACGACGTTGTAGCCTCGGAGATAATGGGTTCGCAAACTAAGGGTGTAGATTTGTAAGATAAGGGAAAAGATTAAAGATAGTATCGGCTCGTTATTTTGAAAGCAGAAGAAACCCCCCTCCCCCCAAGAAAAAAAAAGAATAAATGAGATGCCTCGATGCATTTGGTGCTAGCGCCACGAACGTTGTTGGCTTACGCCTCAAGAGGCTTCGCTTCGTCTCGTTAGTTGTATGTGGGAGATTTTCTGACGCGCTCCAATAATACCATGGCAGGTGGAGGCCGAAAATGTAACGCTGACGCCACAGACCTACTGGTAGATCCTGTTGCTGGCTGGCTGGTCCCTCAGCGCCCAACGACCACTAGAAGAATGGATAGGATAAATTTGGCCACAAGTCGTGAGCATCCAGTCCATTGTCTCAGGACTACTAGGATACTGCATATAGGAATGCTGCCCACGTGGTGCGGTAGGATCCGTGATCTTGGGTAGGGCTGAAAAAAAATCGTTGCATGTACTCTAGGTATTTGAAACTGTCGCGACTCTTCCATCGCATAATCTAGAAATGGGGCTATATTTCATTCTGCTATTCGCTCGCTTCTAGTTAGTCCGCATACGGCGCAGTGTCGAATGTAGTAATCACGCAGAATGACGATAATACCACGGCTGTCTGATAGTGCATGGATGCGGTGTAGGCCACTCAGCACTAGGTAAACGTGCATTTAACGCCGTTTCCTTGCATAACCACAACGTGGATATCCTTGTGCTTCATATGGTTGATGGTTCGATGATGTCTTCCATACACAGCCGAAATGGGGTATACCAGCTACGCGTCCCGATGCGGAGGAGGATTCAGCGCTGTCGATCTCGCCTCTATGCTCAAGAAATACCCTGTTCTTCTCACAACTTGTTTGCTGTGACAATAATGTGGCTATTATGTACGATGAATGTTGCTCCGATCATGGCGGTACTGGACCGGGGCCTGACATCATGTGTCATGCAACACAGGACGGAAATTAATTTTAGGTATTTCGAATCGGGATTCTGAGGCTTGTCGGACAGGTTTTTGTTCACATTGTGACAAACAGCTAACCGTATCACGTCGTAAGATTTATCCGCAGCCGGTGCCGTCCGGAATCGAGATAGCGGGTGAAAATTTGTAGTACCGTATTTTAGTACGAGAGTCAGAGTCGGCTGACAACGCCCTATAAAGCTATCACAAAGTGGGACGGCGCAGGTTGGGCCTCAACCTTCACGTGTACGTAGTTTTGCGATGTTAGGCACCGAAGTTTTCATACTATCCCGTGATCAAACAAATCACACCTAGTAGAACGAGACAGAGGCGGTAATGTCGCCGGCTTGTAAGGACTCGCGGTATAAGAAAACTCCACTTTTTCCGAAGTCCGAAATGCTGCGGGAAGTGTCATCCGTCTCTAAGTATACGAAGTGACTGTCCTACCGTTGATGGTAGGCCCGCCCGTCCCTGACCTAGCCATAGTTATTACGCATCACACTGTATAATAGCGAGATTAGTATCTCCAGAAGGTACAAACGAGAAAATCGGCATCGTAGCCTCCACTGAGGCTCATATGTAGTGGAAAGGGGAGATACTTAGCCTGTGTTTGTCCTATTGGTGGCAAATGGTCGCGCAAGAGTTTTTAGATTACCTATGCTCTAGGTACCGACGTATATGCTGTCTAGCAACTCCGACATAATGCATGATTATAAGGCTGATGCGACGTAGGGCTGACTTACGTTTATGAAACGAATAAGTGCGCGGCATATTGAGTAGCCAAATACCGGAGATCTGATGTCATTATTTCTCCAACATAGCTATTGGTCAGATCAGGTCTCGAAAGCTGGTGGGTTTGGGGCAGTTCAAGAGATTTGATGCAAAGCGCCACTTGGGGGCTCTCGTGTTGTGATTAGGATAACCCCGTTTACCCGACGCACTCACCGACATGCTTCACTGGTTTTAGTGTCATCACGATATTGACTTTAAAGAGGGATGATTGGCGAGGATGATTGTTGCTATGCGAGCCACCCCGCCAATAGCTAGATGCAACTAGCGATGCACGCACTCCCGGTGATTGTCAGTGTTTGGCCGAAGTCAGCATTCGCAAGCATCCAATGTCGCTTCCGTCGTGCCGGAGCTGGTAGGCGCAGGTTCCTAAGAACCCATTTCTTAGCAACTTAATGCTACCTTGGATGCTGAAAGTAGAGTAAAAGCAATCCCGTGCTCCCATTAGCCATAGTTATCGTAGCTGAGTAAGAGTTGCATTATTTTCATTTTAGGTTTCTAGAAAGACATGCCTACCTATGTAGTTGATACGTCGTACAACGTCTCGCCATTCCGCGTGATAGGAGTTTTATTACCCCAAGTAGTGCATGAATTCCACTCGGAGGATGAGTTTAGCTCATGCGGTGTCACGAAGCACAGTCGGTCGTTCGTTACGTTACACTCAATACAAGTAAGTGCCGCATCTTGCTTCTGTCCGGCTGTGAGATCCCGACGGTGATTTAGTCGTGCTCATGGTTTAGCAAACGCAAACCGATGAAAGGATAGAGAGAGCCGGAGCCGGAGCTGCAGCGGTCTATCACGCTCCGATTTGCAGACCAGATTGTGACGCATAGTACCGTGAATTGTTGGGTTACCTTACATCCAGTGCGATGTTACGCTATCAGGAATACTGACGCAGCTAGTTGGTCGCTAATAATCGAATGTATGCCTTATTGGATCAGTGCCGGTGTGCAATCTTGTTGTGAGATAGAATTATAGGGGAACCTAATGAACGCACGGCTAGCTATCATACGGGCTACCTCAATTCGGCTTCAGTCTTCGTAAACTACCAAATCGTGGTATTAACGAAGATGGACCACTACGACGGCCGGGCCGTTGTGGCAAAGTTGGACCGGGCCGCTTGAACGGGCCAACAACAAGATCCAAGCCTGCGTTAGTTGCGGATCATGGACCACTGAGAATAAAAATAAATGATGACAGATTAGACTCCGCCCGTTGAGGAACCACAGTCAAAGAGTCATGGGAAGTATGAAATAATAGTAGGGAGAATAATTGTCAGTCAGTCGGAGACGTAGGTAGCCCGCCAGCCCTAAGGCGTGCAGACTACGAACTCGAGAACGATCACAAGGATAAGGGCTAAGGGCCAACTACAGAAAGACTCGGGCTTGGAGAAATCTAAGGCTAGGTGTAATGTAACGCGACGATTGGGAGATGGATAGTTGGATAGTCGGGTGCGGAGAAGAGGGGAGGACGTAGATCATGAAGGATCGGTACCTACGGTAAGGTAGGGAGGTGGTATAGAACGGAATGACTTGGGTAGGAGGGGGTAGGTACACTAGGTTTAGGGCAATAGCAAGGTTGTTGAGTTGAACTAGGTACCTCACCAGGTAATTACCAGGTAGGTTAGGTACACATTTAGGTGAGCGTATACTACATATACCATATATATGTACTTAACTATTTACTTGTGGTTAGAAAACAAATATGGGCCTTCCATACCATGCCTTCCATGCTTTCTTGTGCTGTATCTTACTACAAGTACTATGTACATACCTTATGTACATTGTAGTACATGGACGATCCAGGCACATATTCTATCCACTGTAGTTATCCAAACTACATATATCAGCATTTTGATGGACAGAGGAACCTCACTGCCCTAGGTAAATGTTAAGTAAGTAGGTAGCTAATATAAACAAGCCAAGCAAATACACGATGAAACAAGTTTAGCTTTCGAGATTAAGATAGTGCCTTTTTTTTAATCTTCTGTTGAGGAGGTATACTTTGCTTGTCTAGACACGTAGCGATCCGCCACTAGGTACTCTAACCTCAGTGTAGTCCCGCTACCCAGCCCCACGACTAGTGCCGCGCCGTTACTACGACAAGGTTGCCCCTTTATGTTTCTTTACCAAGACAAGTGCTAAAATGATAAATCGACATCACATGATGAAATGCATATGCGAGATTTGTAGATTACTTGTAGTTTTAACTTATAGCACCCGTCCTTTCGTGGACGGTTTACTCTTAGAACCTACCCTACTTCCTATGCCGTTTAGGTATCTAGGTGGATTCCTATCCATTCGTACTAAGACATGTTTGGCGATGCAATATGACCGGCTGTTGGCATCAGCCTCTCGGCTACAGTCAGACTGCCACGCCGAAGTGACAACCGTCTGGCTCTGACTCTACATCGTCTCGGGCCGGTACCTTCGGGAAGCCATGCCTTCCGACAGCGGAAGTGTCAACGGCAAGATGCGTTCCCGCTGCCAACAAGGCAGCGTCAACGGTCCTTCCGGCGAGGTCGCCACCCGATATTTGCTACAAGTCACCACATCTGCTCGGTCTGGTAGGACAATGAAATCGGCAATGACAGGTTATTGTATTGAGATAGAAAATAATATTGGAAACAAAGTGTAGTGTAGCTAATGCCCAAAGTCTAGTAGTACCCAAAAGCGCAGAACAATTTATTCCTGATACATCCTGGCACCGCTCCTATTATTGCCGACCAAGTGAAAGTCCCTGCTGCGCATGCGCCAGCAATAAGAGAAATGAACGACATTGTGTGAAGGAAAAATAAACAGGAAAAAATGAAAGAAAAAAAGGTCTCTTCAAGCGGTGCCGTGTACCGCCATCAAAGCCATCGAGAAAACAGAGGTATAGCAGAAATAAACCCGACAGCATCGCGATTGCTCGCCCCCATTCTTATAGCCGATCCTGTTCATGATCCTACTCTTTTTTTTGGTGCCATGCCTTGCCTCCAGTTTAGTAGTTGTTCCTGTGGGTGGTATTAGAGTCGTCATGATGATGAGAAAGGGGCGGGCAGGTCATCGTACTCGCTATGGTCTCCTCCTCTCCTTGTCGCGCTCAATGGTTCTCACATTGCCCAGCATAGGCAGTTTCCTTGATTCGGGCACCACCGCAAGTTGAAGGACTGCCGCAGCTCACGACACCCATATCCCGGATGTGGCCACAGGTGTACCTGACGATCTGTCGTGTGCACATCTTGAAATGTTGAGGGGCGATGAAGCTTTTAGAATAGTTCGCTGAAATGTGAGTACCGATTAGCTAGAAATCTACAAAGTCCCCTTGATTCAGTGATTCGAAGACGCACTTTGAAAGTAGATGAAATCGATTGTTCGACTAATCGATATTATAGCAAGGCGATGGTAGTTGTAGATGATTATTCCCAAGCAGGATTATAATAGCAATGGTGATGATAGTGATGATGATGATGCTAGTAGTGGTAGTGGTAGTGGTGATGATGATGATGATGATGAGAGAGTAGAATTCAGTCTGTCGATGGGTGGGAGAACGCGTATTTATAGAAAATGCCATACAAGTGTCTGTTTCGATCGAGGGATGAGTGATGATGTTGTTTGCCCAATCGTGGACAACTACATGTAAGGTAGGTTTGCTGCAATATCTGCCTGGGGATTTTTTTCTAACATCGAAATTACATGTTGGCCGAGTTCCTCTCTTTCCGGTAGCCAACGGTTGTGGTATTGTGGCGTAGCTACTTGGATATAGACTACTACCGGCTACGAAAGTCACCCGAGCGGGTCTGGCCATGTACTTGGGTCAACCACGCTACATGGGACAATTTAGGAATAGCATCGAATATACCTCGCTGCCGTGGAGACCTCGAGAGTGAGTGCGGTCATATGCCGTATCTCTGGGGGCTGCAATATCAACTTGCGTGCAACACGTCTTTCCGTGGTGGGGAGGATTCAGGGGGGGTGTCTACCTAGCCAAAGGAGTGTAGGCCGAATACGACACTACCTGTGCTCCAGGTAGATTACCCAACGGCAAGGGACGAACGACATTGACATTATGCATCTGTGCTCGTGTGCGACGATGCTAACTAGTCTAAGGTATCTCGTGGAAGAAGGGGTGAAATGGAGAGGGAGGCAGGGTTTTGTGACCAGCACGGGAGGATTCTTGGTGCCATGCATCGTTGAATAGCCACTTAGCTGACGGGGTTGAGAAGTACTCACGAAGAAGGTCGTATTTGCTAAAATATTAGTTCAAGAAGAAGCACCGTTGGTTGCAGGGTTCTGGAACTTGTTGTTCGGCAGGACGTCATCCATCTCCCCTATTGGCGGCAATCTCTTTCCATTGCGGTAAAGAGTCATACTAAGAAGCGCCATGCAGCAACAAGACGCGCGAAGCGCGGTCGGGCGGAAGTTCTCTGAGGCTATAGGTTTAGGTAGATTAGGTAGATGAGGTCGGATATTAGACTACTGCGTATCTAGTCTAGTCCAAGTAGGCAGTGAGTGGATGTTGACTAGACTTCCAAACTGCTCGTAAGTAGCACATAGTAATTCATGTAGTGTACACTATTCCTTTCCAAGGCCCCCACGTTCCGATATCAAGAACAACCGGAAACCAACCAAGTTGCGATCGCATTCGTACAGGGAGCTAGTGTAAGGTAAGCTTAGGGAATCAACTCTACTAACCTAACTAGTACGTAGGTGGTTAGTGAGCAGACGGTAAGTATAGATGCCGTCACAATGCTATAAATGGATTTTATCTATATATACGTCTTAGGTAGGTACCTAAGAGGGTTCCCAATTCGAAGATGTTAGTTACAATCGGACTGTCTGGCGCATATGGCTTATACGTGACCTCCAACGTCTCGTCTTCTTTTTTCTCTTGTTGTTGTTTCGGTGGTCTTGATTATAAGTCTGTAAATACCCAAAGTCAGCAGGTGATTGGCTTGGTAAGAATAGACCAGGATGTGCGATCTAGTGGACACTGCTCACCTAGACTCACCTGGCGTACCTGGATCAAGTACATGGATTAAGATGTTTGGACTCGGTAGAGGTGGCTTTAGTAGGTGGATAGCGTGGTGTGCTTACATACCTAGTAGTTACACCCCTCTCAAAGAAAGGAAGATGACACTCAAGGTCCACCTAAAAAAGGGATCACTATTTCTGTGTTGACCAAATCCAACCTCGTGACCCAAAAGATGGTGAAGACTGATTGACTGACTGACTGAACGAACGGGTCGAGTAAATCAAATAGTACTTGCAGCCTCGTTAACATGCAGATAGACTCCATAAGCCAACGAGAGAGTTGGGGCGGCATATTGGACTCAGCCAATGAGTATCTAAACTTTCCGATCTACAGGTCGAGATGCAGGCCGATATACAGCCCTAAGAGGTTAGACCCCACGATCTAGAGCTGTAATTTGTAGCGTAGCGTAGTGTGATGCATATCCATATCACTAATGCTACACTAGTAGCACCAGGTATACGTAGTAAGTATACATACCGGGTATACAAATTACTACTTATAGTAGTACCGACCTATCGAATGGCCATGTTAGTATATTTTTCGTCGAAGTTCTGAATTTTTGGTCTTTTTGGGAGCCGCTGCGGGTGGGGACAGTCATGCCAGGTCACTCCCAGAGAGGCCAAGAGGTACGAACAGGTACCTCAGTGCAGTGCAACCTGAAACCACCCATGATGCTTGTTAGTTTCAATTCCAACCTCATCCTATACATAGCTATGGCAGTTGAAGATTTTTCTTCTTTACGAATTGGATTTGTCGAGATGCATCTACCATGTAATAGTAATACAGCCGCAACGCACTTGCTTGCCATGCCGTAGAGGGGCACAAACCAGCTTCCACTAACGGGAGCTTCGAGAAGAATCCTCCAAGGCCCGGCTCATGGCAGCATAGTCCCGCCCTCAAGTCTGACTACATAGTAGACACGGCGAGATCGACGACACAATCACACACAGGCCTTCCGCCCGAGACCAACGACAAGCCGCAGCTGTACACTTCCCATTTCCTTAGCGTGCCATCGCCATCTCCATTGCCGTCTCCATCCTCGTCACCATCGCACAAATATGCCTACCGTACTTCGCCCATCTCCATGGCGTGGTACACGTGAACCGGAAGATTGCAGGACTAACCCGATTATGGCATCTTAAGCCTCCATGTGCCAACTTGAAAATCTGTGTAACTCTACACGCTATACCTTCAAGCTGTACCAGGGTGCGAAAAAGAAATCACAACGCTTCCAAGACCGTTACGTAGGAATTCATATCCATCGTCCTACGCTATCGCCACTTCGCGCATTGGAGTAATTCTGATCCGCGGTTTTTCAAAGTCAATATCAAGCTTCATAATGGCCTCCCTCCTCGATGAGCCCGTTGATTGGACGGCGCACAGCTTGAAATACCTTCATTCTAACCCTTACTCTTATGGCGGCCCCACGTGGGATGAGTGTTGGAGTTGATACACATCGAAAGTATGTTTAGGTAACAGCCACAGCCGCTCATATCCGTGTTTGGGGGCCTACTGCGATATCAGAAGAGCATGCTAGGCCGCTTCTATGGTGTGTAGAAGCCAGGAGTCCATGTCTAGGTAATCACACAACTTTGTCGATACATCTTACAGGACTTAGTTGAAGTCAATCCTCCAAATCTTCAATCTAGACTACTCATTATCATGGCCAAATAGGAACTCGTGCCGTTACTATCGTTCGTCACAGTACCCTTCTCTTCAAAAGTACGTTTATAGATCATCAAGGTGCACTAACGACTCATAATCGGGCCATATTCGCGCGATTGTCATATATTCCCGATGCCTGTCATACGTAGAATGTACAAGATATCCTAGTTCAAGCCTACTACTTCCGATGAGTTGTCCTCCTGATTTTCATGAACATGTTTCCGAAGTAACTTGGCACTTGTAAGCCTCTCTAAGCAAGTTTGGAAGCTCAAAAGCCACCAGCGGAATGTAGCCAAAGTGAAAGTGACGACAATATTGCCCAGAGCAGGACAGACTAAAGTTCCTGCAGGGGACCTCTAAACCCTGGGAAGGGTATAGTACCTACTATGCCTCAGCCGAGAAAGTTGGTTCAACATGGCCGCCGGATCTTCCCTTGAACGCAGCTACATAGTTAGACTACCCGTTAACGTGGCCTGCAGCCATGGCCGGGAGTACTTTGCTATTGCTGGTATCATGAAATTCTCTAATGGCCTTCTCACAGCTCAAAGCACTTTAATCAAACAATAGCTAGCACACAAGCATCATTAAACCTTCACCAATGGCTACTCGAGAAGCGGCATATGCCTCTACAACCGAAACTCGGTAGACGAGGCATAATAACGGGTGTGATACGCGGTGGCGAGTACAATATTCCTCAATAGAAGAAGGATTAGGTAAAAATAGGCGAGTCTATCAGCATTTCGATCGGATGTGTGTGCCGTTCCCGCCCTACGGCGTGCTCATCTGCATTGAGAGGCGAGCGTAAGGCTAGCCGACGTACCTTTCGTCCACCCACTATCGTCATGAAGAAGTAGCTGCAGAATCTCATCACATATGTTCCGCTGTGCATGAACGGCCCTATTCCATGGTATCGTCTTCGTCGTTGACTTGGTACTGGTACATTTAGATGCGTGGGTTGCAGGAAGGAGCCACTTTGAATGTCCAGGGTTGTCTCAGCTGCTCTCCTCCAATGCCTGCCGTGTTGGTACTGTTAGGAATCCGGCAGCTTCTTCAAGCACGGGACTTAGCTTATTTCGGGCGAGCCCGGTTCCCGTTGGAGTAGGTAGGGGACTTATGCTGCAGGGGATAAAGATTGTTAGGAGCATTAACCGTTGAGGCCATCACTGACGATATGACCATAGTTTCTCATCACTCGGGGGCCTTCGGGGTTCTTATTTCTTATTCTAGCCCAAGAGCCTATCACAAGCTAAATTCGAAGTAGTAGAGCATGTTAAGTTCTTCTAGAGAGCCAATAGACAGCCCCACGGCCTTTGCTAAGCGCCCCGTTGTTAAGATTACCACTCTCTTGGGTCGAGTTTGGCCTGCACATAAGCTCACGTGCGAGTTCAATCTCCTACAACAATGGTAAGCCAAGTCACAAAGGATGGGGTATACCCTACAGATAACGATACTACGAGGCACAAGAGGCCTACATGAAAAGGGGGCTGCCTACCTACTGAAGTCGGCCGCTAGACTATGCGTAGCTAAAAATATAGTAATCAAACTCGGTGCCGACCAACTCCAAAGATCGCCGCCACATTGAGTCCATGACGAAGATAATACGCCGCAATGATACATCAGGGGAATACGGGAGCGTTTGTTTTGACGGGTTGCCAAGTTTATCTGCCTGAACTTCGTGCAGCTGAAAAAGTGAGCGAGACGAAGCTATCCATGGCTGTCCGCGTCTAACTACCTAACTTTCCGGCCCAACAACCAACACGCTAGCGCTCACCTAGCGTTTAATGCGAGGCGTGATCTGCTCTAGAGCATGATCCGTCATGTAGAGAAACCGTTTTATTTCCATGGTTGCGAAGACATGAGTGGCCAGGTCGAGAGAGCCCTTGCCTTTAGTCCTTGACATATCTTTAGCGGCAAAACACTCTTCTTATGGTCTAGATCTAGGGCCATAGAAGGATGGAAACAAGTAGTGCCTGCTTTGACTCTATTGTATCCTGGCAATGCCTGCAGTTGGAGGCCCAATGCCTTGAATTGGGCTACGTAGCCTTCCATTCTATATGCCGATGCGTCATGCCTTAGGTGATGAAGGGTGGGAAGCAAGAAGATGACGGATATGTCTTTATGTGAAACGCGATTCTTGAGTAACGGTCCCGACAGAGTGAGGAGAATTTCTATGCCTAGGGGGTGCAGTAGTCTACTACTGACTTGACTAATGCTCTGAAACCTCACCAGAGCCCCCTCCCTTGAAGTCAACATAAGCCACAATACAAACAAACAAGCGATGGATCAATACGACCTTCCACTGTGACCCTGCGAAGCATGAATATATCAATAGAATGACATAAGTTCAAGCTTGGCTTCACAAATTCGTAGCTCGATTGGGAGGCACTCTCTGCTATCCCTCCTTTAGGATGACGGAGGGGTATCTGAATCGATACCCCTTTCTACCGGAAAGCTACCCGGTGAGCTTAGGGAGCTATCATATTCCTATCACGCCATGCCAGGAAAATACATGTCGGGATCTGTAGTCAGTCACCTGGTCAATGACATGTGGCGAACAGTGTTAATGGGGACCAACCTCGGCCTTTCTTTTCGAGGACCAAATCTAACTAGTGCCATGTAACAACGTCTTGGTCAAGGGAGATACTCGCAGAGATTCTAAACCAAACGTCGTGGTTGAGCATAGCCCAGCCATCTCCTTCGGTTTGCTTTTGATTCGCTGTAGCCTCAACAAACCTCAACTAAGAAAGAGCTAGTGCGCAGCCGTTCCCGGACGACGGTAACCACCGAGAGCAAAGTCCATTGCATTCCATACATCCCCGATGCGTATTGAATCGCCGCCGTCTAAGTTCGAACATCATCTAGGTGAGAACAAACGAATTTCATGCTCCCCCCTGGAGTGTAACTCGATTGTAATTCTAATAGGGGAGTAGTTAGACCAAGTAATACACCACACCAACCACAACCCCCTAAGTCTGGACTACTTTAACTAAACGAAACAGACCCGAGAAATCAGCCTTTACGTGTAGATTCTATAGGTCCAATGGAATTCATTTGGTGTGAGTTCTAGCGTAAGTGTGCATACAGGGGCCCCTCAGAGTAACTCCCATATAGAGCACCAGTCTCCTCTCCACAATAGAGCTACGGCCGAGACAGCATACGATGTCATCGAAAGGCCCCTAATCTACACCGTGAAGCCATTTTAGGTATCGACCTGGGGGTTACTCACCGACCTACCCCGTCGCGACGCCCCGTAGTTCCATGCTGCCATTCTCCCTCGCCCATCTTTTACGCTCTTACGAGTCCAACCACGGCGCTAGAATTTGGCTATCCGTCTCGCAAGTGACGAGTCGCGGGGCACCATAGGAACGTCCGAGTCCGAGCCGGATCTGGAGCTGCAGCCCATAGCAAAAGAGTCAAGAGAATTGGAAGGGGATGTGGGTGCCCAACCCCCGAAAGACCGATGATTACAATATCCCGGCGAAACCTAAGCCCTGTTGGTCTCCTCATACCATTTCAGAGGCCTGAGGGACTGGGAAACCTGGCCGAAAACATCATTTCTATATAGACGAACAAACAAGCAAGCCATAATATGGCGGGGTTGTATTGCTGAGTATAGTATTTTGTCAGTTCTGCTAGGTACTAGGTCCGGTAAGTAGGTTTCTAAAGCTACCTTTTGTTTGTCTAGTTAGCTGCCGCGCACTATTTGAGTGCGGTGATAATCATCCTCTTCTCATTGGCACTCTCAACAAGAGGGCCGTGAACGGATTAAGGATCTAGTCAGTATAGGGCACTGACGATGCCCGAATTCCGATGAAGAATGGGAGGGTGGTCAGGTGGAAAGCATCTTCGTAGGTAGTAGTGGGCTTCTAGTGTTAGGAAAGGAAATATACAGGTTGTTTCTTTATCCCAAGTAGAGTATCGTACCGTGTAATCTAAGCTTAGATCCACGCTCACCAATGAGCATGAAACAAATAGAAGTGAGGTAGTGATGCCTGGACTGGATTCCTTAGGATATATAGGCTTTCGCCTCGGCTTGAATGAGAATTGTAAGGATTGTCAGGCGGTAGTGTAAATTCTATGTTGCTGTTCCTAGGGTATCTCACTTGACCATGTCAAAGGGCTTAAAGAGCCGCTCGAGGGGGGACAAACCATCCGTTCGAAAAGCTAAGAGTCCACGAAGTCTGCATGACAACTTGCTCGCCCAAGTTGAGCGTCTTCGGTGCTATTCCTGTCTTCTCACGTGCCCTTATATATCAATCATGTCCCCCAAGCGGGAGGTTCCCTTGATTTCTTTTGGGGGCTCCGCTGGGGAAAGTTGTTGGAAAGTGTAAGTTGATTAGTTTAGCTTCTGCTATAGAGATGGGACGTGGAAGCTTTGTAGAATGAATAAACCCCTGCACAAGGACCACCTTCGGGCAAGGTAGCTTCGCTTAACTTATACTGCTACATTATTGTATAAATACTTTGGTATAACCATATAAAGATTTTAAGTATCTTTATCTCAGATTTGACTTAGCTAACGGTGCCTTGTTAGAATAGCATAGACAGCTTCCTATGTAAAATGGTGCTGTCGAAGGCTTAGGTAGAAGTTTATTAAGAATATAAATTTTTGCGCGCGGAGCTTATAACTAGACTAATAATATCTGCTATCTATACCATAAACTGATTTATTCATTTTGGAAGTGGTGATAGGTTTTCATGATAATCGTGTATCAGCGGAATAGAATACTCTCAACTAAGCTAACAGGCGGCTGGATTAATATGTCAATATTTCCCAAAGAATTCTGGCGTGATAACTGAAGTAGCTTTCATAATGTTGTAGATCATACTTGAAGAATGATAGTAGCCGGGTTACGTTCCCAGCGATTGCTTAATACGTTCCTATTACGAGGCAGAGTATAATACAACCACTCTAGTCTACTATACTATCGTTCGTGTATTTAGATTAAAAACAACGTTAAAAATGGAAATAACTATCAATTTTCTGTCAAAATAAAATGTCTTGTTTAACGATTTCAAAGGCATTAATCATCTGTTATTTACAGTAAACTTTCACATAATTATCGACTATTGTTCACTGCCTCCTGCGAGCTTCGGTCCGGAAATATGGACCGAAGGATCGAATGGGTAATTACTATATCCGCGTATCTCCGACCAATTCAACTCTTTTAAAGAGGTAATGATGTGTAGGCAGGTTATGGATAGAAGAATATATGCATCATCAAGGGTTGCTTAACCGAGGTTCAAACCATCGCTAAGGTAGGTACCTAAGAATCGAAGCCAGTGCTGAAGGTAGGCAAGTACCCAACTAACTCCTATGTATCGAGTTCACATAAACAATTATCAAATAATTGACAATCTAGACTTGCCCAGAAGAGTCTACGTGCATCACGGGCCCGTTGTGGTAGGTAGTCTCCCCAGATTTAGAGATGGGGAGATGGAGCCCTCCGAGGAATTCTCGTTTGGGGCCTAACCTCAGCCAATCGCGAGCACGACAACGAGGACTACGGTTGACACAGCTCACTGTCGGGCGGTTTAAGACCTCGTTGGAGCCGGAACTTCGCGAGGTTTCATAAAGCTTAAAATGAGCCGCATCGTTCTTCTCCACACATTTCTTATATAAAATGGACGACGTCGGTTCATCTCGAACGTTGTCGGCTCTTTTCGCCTTTCTGGTTGGTGGTTTACGACCCTTTCAGCCCATGGTGCACCTATCAGCGGGAGGTGCCTATCACCACCTATCACCACTTCCTTTGCGCCGACCGAGGCCCCTCTTTGCTGCCAGTAGCCCCCCTTCTAACCCTCTCTAACCATCCAACATCTAACCACCTAACCACTTACCCAGTAAGTAGGTGTCGGTCAAGTTGATTTGAACCAATTGCGGAAAAGAAAGCAGAGGTACCTTCTACCTACCTGCCTGGCTCCGGGGGTCCGTTCCGTTACTTTTACGCCATGTGAAAGTTTCAAACTTGGTCGGCGGGCTGTTTGCCCAGTGTGTGTGTGCAGGGCCTGTTGCATTGCCCGTTGCAATTGTTGCCATTCAGCACCCCACGTGCAGAACAAATGGTCTAGCCCGGATTGCTAGAACTTTGTATGTACGGAATAGTGTAAGCACCCTGGATTTCTGGGTTTCGGCATGCTAGCATTATCTGTGAGAGGCCAGCATAGGTACAGTATGTATACGAACGATAGATAATGCGCGCAACCATGGGCGGGCGCGCGGGCTGGCGGCTGGCTGGCTGTCGTCATGTCATCATCCTTTTCCTACCCCCGGTACCAGGCCCTTTTGCTCACTACTGCCATTCTAAGAAGGCCCTTGCGAATTGACAGCCCTCGGTTCTGTATTATTGCTAATTCCGATGCCCAGGCCCCAATCCTGCCACACACGCGCACGCAGAGTGACCCAACTACACTATCGAACTTGCTTGCTGTGGGGTGGAATACATCCATACCTACATCTTACCTTAGGTACTATTAGCCTGGCTGGCTCGCGGGCTCACTGAAACCTCAAGACCTGCGGCACACCCACACATCTTGGCATCCATACAATACTGTACATCTGTACATCCACCTCAGTCACAAACCAAAATGAACACAATTTGTAAGGCTTGGCGATTCATAATGATAGACACAACGGAACCTCCTAGAAAGGTGTGATATCTCTGTGGGGGTCGTGGTTGGCTCGCGTCTTGAACGCCCAAAGGCAGCGAGTGCTGGGAACCGAGTATAAAGAGCACCGTCTGTTCTAGTTTCTCCCATCACCTCGCTCTTTACACTTCAACCACCCCAAACTTTCTCTCGGACAAAGCCAAGGCAATTTGCCCCTCCTAGTATAAAGCTAGTTCTCCTACACTCTCGACCTATCTAAATCTTAGCCCTCTCAACCTCTTTCTCCTCAACGAAGAACACATTCCCTAAAAACCTATCACGCACAACAGACACAATGTCTTCCCAGCAGACTGTCAACAGACTCAACAAGGTGCAGCCTCGGCCTACCACCTTCCTCTCACTGGCGCCCGAGACCTCTGCCTCTTACCCTACCGCCCAGGACATCAAGCCCGCCGCCCACCCACGCCGCAGTTCTAGCGTTAGCAGCGCAAGCAGCGCTGGTAGCATCCGCGTTCTGAAGCTCGGACCTGTCCACTACGGCGAACACCCAGATGAGCACAAGGAGGACTTCCACGAGGTCGCCGTCGAGTAAAGCCAGTTCGATCCTATCTTGCATAAACAGCACACCTATAGACACGTCATGAATCATTGCTCGTCCTATTACTTCATTTCTTTACGTGTTTGATACAACAAAAAATATCGACCCCCACATGGGCCCCCTTGCGAAAAATGCAGCAAAATCCGGCGGATGTGGCGGCCGCGTAAAACTATGAGCTCTCTGGATTTGATTATTAGCTAGTGTACTTTGGGCGGCGTTCACATACTCGACTACGAGAAGGAAGGGAAATTTGCTAGCCGAGCCGTAACGAAGAGAAAAGGCATTGTGTTTCTGTTATAGTGGCGTTCTTTTTTGCTTTTCTACGAGGGCTGGACTTTGGATGGGATACTTGGGTGGGCGTACGCAATTAGAGGGCAAGAATCATCAGAAAGAACAATACCATAGCACAGAATAGTACTTATTTACCCTTGACTTTCTGCTATCTCGTTTCGTGTTTGCTTGTGCATGCGTCGACGTCTGCAAGACGGTTACATGGTCCTATGATCACGGGAGCTTGGCGAGTGGCCCTTTTCTCTCTATTCTTCTGTTTGGCATTATTTGGTTTTCCCCACACGGGGTATTCTATCCCATTCCGGATCATGGTGCCCTGAGTATAGCGTAGTCTTATTTGCATTAAGAAATCATCTGGCGGGGGGTTTGTTTAATCCCTGTATATAGTGTACAAGATTAGGTACTGTATAGCGGTTAGTCTAGACTTGTCCGACCGTAATTCGTCACATGATGAGCTTTCAAGTCGTATGTGCCACATAGTGAGGGGCGAATAATCCGCCAGCTCCTATCTACATAGCAGTTGCATCTATCTAAGCACCTAACCTAGGTTAAACTGCTGTATCCTCCGCCTATCCCGCCCACTGACTACTCCGCCCGCTCTCCGAGTGGATTATGTGATTGGATTGGGGGGCCTACGGTGCCAGCAAACTTACTGATAGATCAACAGGACATATATTCTCTCACATCATCAGCGGAGTGCGAGTGTTAACACCGAAACAAGAGATCGTCGTCATAACGGAACTTAACGACCGCTAAGTAGAGAGGACAAAGAGGCCTACGAGGAATGCCCCTACCGCCTCGTCACAATCCCTTCCCATTGATGCGCGTGCAAGCGTTGCATCGCGGCGGGGAAAAGAGACAGGGGGATCTTGGCGAAAAGACTTGGCTTTACTTGGCGGACAGGGAGTGAGTAATACCCTTGCTTTCGGCCCTTGCTCCTTTTTTCCCTGCTGAACTAGGGTGTCTTTCTTACTCTCGAGTTTCTACGGAAGCAAGCTGGAAGTGTACATAGTAGACTAGTGCAACCTCACCACTACGTCTATATACTACACTAGCGCTACCTCAACCTTTCCCCAGAGCCAGAGGACCCCCAATAACAATAACGGGGAATTATCCACACACATCATCCGCGTACAACAACCGCATCAGGTAATAAAGTGGGCATTTTTCTTTCCTATTCTGATTGCAGTGTAGTGTGTAAGTAAAGTGCTAGGTAGGTAAGAGAACAAGGGCTTTTAGGTGCGATTATATGTGGCTAGATGGGTCGACTTCACGCTACTGTCTGCTGTATGTAGGACGCAGGGTTAGTACAGAGAGCCAGCTGCTGTTGCATTATGGGTGGTGGTGGGTGGGAGTGAACGGTGAATGCCTAGATGTCCAGGCTCCCAGGTGATTGATAATGCTGTGACACCAAAGACAGTCTGGAAGCGACAAGAGCAAGACTAGAGCCTACCTACTTTGATTCTACACTAAATTACTGGATACCGAATCTTGACTAATTAATGTCCTCCCTTGCCTGCCGAGTTCCCATTGCTTCTTTCTTTTTTTCTATAGCGTTGTACGTACCCTCCGTCGTCCACTACACCTCCTAAAAGTCCAAAAAAAAATCTAGATCGGATATTCAAGGCTCTTCTGTCTTATGGTTGTTGACACACACCATGATAACGGCCGATGCGTGCCGCCCTCCGGCAGTAGCACACGTCGTATAGGATGTAGGTAGTCGCCTGCTCGTACGTACGGAAGAGGCCTATCGCACAGACAGAGGATCAGACGAGCATGTGTGAGAGGCAATCAATCTCACCAACACCGAGGCAATGTGCGTCATCAGGCGCCAGCATCTAGGTGTAACTGCTACAGTGAAACCTACGGTACAGTACACTAGGGGGCCACGCTATATATAGTAGGTATTCTGTAGGCTTACTACTTAATCTGCTACTCATCTTGCAGAAATGGACTTACCGGAAGTAGTATTATGAATTCACTCAATTCAATTCGCCTAAAAAAAAGGCACCAGGTAAAGAAGAAAAAAATTAACAAAAATACTAAGACTGTAGAATAACTTATCTCGTAGGCGGTATCCGAGGTAGCGTAGAAGAAACAGGCAAAACAGGCGAGGATGGGCACATGTCAACGTGGTCTTTTCCCAAGAGAATACCAAGAAAATACCAAGACGCCGCGCCTCGGGACTTGCGATTTGCTCAACATGTCAATCTCGGACGTTCATCATGCGCAGGGGCCGGCACCATTTTGACAGGAAGATCTGCAGCTTTCTTCCCTGCTACCCTTATGCTCAGCCTACCTCTCCTTGATAACTGTGTACCTACTATCAACCGGGTACCAACCACAAACTATCAAAGTCATAACCTACTATTGGCCTCACGTCGCCGCAAACAGTTGCGCCAAGAAAGTCTATTGCGAACCACTTCGGCTAGGCCTGGCAATAGGTGGCCTCACTCACTCACCCAGTTGCTCACTAGGTTACATTTCTTAAGATTTCGCCCCCCGGTCTAGAATGGCGGAGAATAGCTCTCAGTTGATAAGATGGGACGACGTCATGGTCGCACCTCTATGAGGAACAGGAGATCGATAGGGAGGAGGGAGATCTTGAACACAACGCTGCGCTGCCTAACTTAGGCACACAGAGCTGATCGGTAGGACCCTGACGGGCACTGGCCACCAAGTGGAAGGACAAGCGCCGCGGCCCGCCGCATATTGGTTCTTGGCTAGAAGTCTTGGCTCTATATCCTCCTATAATGTTATCAGAGTAGATCCAATCAATATTATCCTCCCTTATTACGTCTTCCTCACTATGAGATGTCTTTCCCCGCTGCTCCTCTTATTGCCGGCTTGGTGTTTGAGATTTCCCTCTCGGATGGTTGGGGGTAGGTCACAAGGGCAATGTACCGTGCCGTAGATACGTAATGAAATGAATGAGAAGAATAGGGGAAGAATGGCGAATATTCCCCTCCAGAGCTCTCTAGAGATAGATCGACAGCTAGGAAGTATGCATAGTCGCAACGAATAACGTGTGTGCACTAGATACCTGCCAGCTGGTTCACTTCCCCACATAAGGCATCTAGTATTCTATAGCGCAGGTAGATTACCCCTTAGCCAAGTGCTATAACTCCCGTATCTGCGCTACAAGGAGCTCCAGTGTTCACTAGCAGGGTTGAGCTGGGTGGATTGACGGCATTACATCATAAGCATAAGACGGTAGTGTATAAGATGTAAACATATAATGGAAATAACTAACTATTACTATAATAATGATTGGTTCATTATAACATGGCTGTGTCAAATAATAGATGCGTAGAGATGCACTTTGAGCTCTTGGGAAGGGTTGGGCTATGTCATGGAAGCACTCGAGTCACAGGCAGTAAACCAACCAGCGCAACTACTACCGTCGACTTCAGAGGTCGAGATGAGTACTACTTACTATGTAGTACCCAGTACGGACGGGGAGCAATCATTACCACTATCATCATCGTCATCATCATCGTCGTCATCATCGAACAACTGGAACAGAGTAGAAGGTACGTACACTAAGTCCTAGACAAGGAAGACCAAGAACAAGGATCAGCCTTTTCTTATCCGACAGCGTGGGATCCCCGGCGATCACAGCACGTGCCAAGCTGTCTGTCTGTTTCACACACGTGCTGACATTCCTGGCCCCTTGTCTCATCTACCTAACTTTCTTCCTTTCATCATAGCCTACCTACGGTAGCCGTAGTACACTGAGAGTTTGCCAGTTAGTGAGACCTCAAAGTTGCACTACGGTTTTGTCTTACGCGATCTAGAGTTCTAGATGGCTACCTAGCTGAGTAGCCAAGAGGAAAACAAACACCATCTATTGCTAACATTGCGTACTATGTCTAGGACATGACGAACGCCATAATAGCGGTCGGGGAGCTTACCCCGCGTACAAACTCACTGCCTGTCTGAGTGAGAACCTATTCTCCCAGGTAGCCTCGCCTCAACTTGCCCGCATAGCATCGAAAACGCAAGACTGCGGGATTTTCCCCCCTTTCATCATCGTAACGATCATCGTAGCATTCCAACGCACACAAAAATCCATCTATAATCCATCGGATTTAGTAGGTAGTAAGACCAAATAGGTTAGATGAACAGGCACCTACTTATTTCCACATAACTAAACTACCTAGCATTATACAAGCGCCCACGAAAACAACCGGCATAATCTGCTTCCTAGTACTTACTTCGGTACTGGGGAATTTGCAAAACGCTAGCTTGTGACAGAGTTCCTATGCAGTATGCAAGCACCCTAGCCTAGGTAGCCGGGGAAAAAGCAGTTGCACATGTCTGGAGCAAGGGTATATAGCGTACTGCTATATGTACGTGGTGTAAGTGGGCGGGCAATTATAGGTTTCCAATATACCATAAGTGATAGGCAGGAGGTATGCACATATCATGGCCCCCGGAAAACAAAGAAATGCCTCAAAAAGGGTTTCTGACGGGTCGTGCATATGTCTTCGTCCGTGCTACATACATTACATAGTAGCAGTACCGTAGTATATGTAGTGTAGTGTGATGCACATGCATGCTGCATGCCGTAAGCCGCCACACTAAGTCCCATGGATCCTGGCCCGTTGGTTTTCTAGAAAGTGTGTTGCTTGCTGCTGTTAGCAAGCAGCCGTAAAGTACCATGGTTAGTAGTAGTATCCAATACTCTATACTTTATGGGCTTGCATCTTGTTTGCTTATGTCTCGTCCGTGATCATGATTTGTGACGCTATGGGCTTACCTGACGCGTCGTAGTCGAAAGATCTTAGTGAGAGTGGAGTTTCGGAGTTATAGTAAATAATGGAGACGATTGAGGACCGAAGGCGAGTCAAGTCCTTTCGGAGTCCGATCCGAATTGAGCGTTACACAACCTGTCCTACTGGCTGACGTTGAACAGAACGGTTCAGAAGGCCGAAGGAGTGCGTGAATGAATAGATCGAATCCCGAGGAAAATATGAGCCTCATCCGATGTATCTACTAACACTAAGCGTGATCAGTACCCGGTGACGTTTATATTAGTACGAGTAACAGTTATACAAGTGATTCGTCGGCCGGCTAGAGCGCAACTTAGCATCACATTGAGAGATCATCTGAATATTTTCGTATCAGTTGATCGAGTTACCTAAAATTATATGGGACTTTGACTGAACTTCTCAAACTCTCTATTTGGAAAACGCCGCACTAGTGTAGGTCTCGGAAGGTCAATAAGTGTAATCTACACCATCTAAGCCACAAAGCCATCTGTCTATGTATCTCCGATAGGACTTATTCCTACTAGTAGGTAGCTGTAATGCCGGGGACGCATCCGCCTGCAAGTCAACTCGCCATTCCATCCGCTCGACTACCTACACTACGCACATTGCCTACTGTACGGAATCTAGTGTACTCCTTACACCGCCGCGTTTCACGGATTAGCCGAGATGCCAAGCTCATGAGGAGGCACGCCTTCATGTAGGTCATCTATAACCCGTCTATAGTATGCATAGTACTATAATGCGGAAATTGCTTGTTTTAAAGTATTCTTTTTACAATACACAACTGCATCTAGACTACCTACCTTATTACCTCGTATAATATAGTATATTCTCATTTCTTCCTTATGTGCCTGCCGTTAAGACGAGACATCCCATCTTGGCGAGCATTTGGTGGCAACGGCACTTCAACGAACCGGGGAAGCCAAGAGATTCACCAATTAGCCAGGCCAGAACCATACGGGCTTGGCGGCTGCGGTGTAAGGTACTTTACGCGCTCAGCCTGGCCGGCGGATGTGAACGTGGCGAAGATTCGAGAACCGCTCCCAATTTCAGTGAGAGAAAAGGGGGGATTCTTGTCAACGCATGGACGGGTGATCGACAAGTAGTCTACATTGCTGCCGAAGGCTGACGAGGCTGGGCCCGGCTGGGCAGATGCAACCACCCTGAGTTTTTGGTTCACTAGATCAGGCAGCAAGTGAGATGTGCATCTTGGCAGTATTTACTTGACCGACGGGATTGGAGAAACTCTCGAAACTCTGCCTTGGCATGTTCCTCGTCTCTCGGTACATTGTCTTGTATTAATGAAAGAGGGCGGCAAAGGACCATAGCATCTTTCTAATGCTGCTGGCCTGATATGATATGGATTATTAGTGATGCTCGTTTGTTGCTGCTTTAATACCTTCCCTCCTTCTTTTCCCACGATAGTTCCATTCATCCTCATATACTCGAAAATACATACCTTTGCTATCTACGAATGTATGTAGGCAGCCGAAATGAATTTGAACACTTTAGCCCCTAATAGTCCGTCTCTCCGATTTTAATAATCCGTTCACCGGTCCGGAATACATCTACCATGGCCTGCCAGTCAAGCTGAATCCAATCTGGATAGCCCTGTGTTATTGTGGCAAGACCGTGATCGTTTACCGTTTCCGCCCCAGCCTTTCCCTTAGCTGGAGCTTCTAATTTCTCATGGAACGGGCAAAAGATAGCCCAGTGAACTTTCCAAACACACAGCTCAACCTGCTGTAGATCTGGATCCGCTAATAGATTCAAGAGTGCCTGGAAGGGTAATTTTGCCATTAGGTCGATGTCGGGACCAGATATTCTAGCATGTTGCGAACTCGGCGGTCCAAGGCATATCTTTAGTCTTCGCAAGCTACCAGATAGGATCACTGCGATGCTCTGAGTCAGTAATGGGTATTTTGAGGGTGGCTTGTGAGTAGCTTCGAGCGATAGAAGCTGCCGGGGTATGATTTTGGCCTAGAAAGAAAAGCCGTTACGCCCAAAAAGCTTCTAAAACAAGAAGATGGCTCCAAGGATTGCTTACTATCGGAAATTGCAGGTGACAAAATATTCTCGAACTCGCCACCAACACGAGTCAAATATAGACAGAGGGTCTGAACTCTCCGTCTAGCATCCTGTCCCTGCGGACTTAGGAAACCACCGGGTTTTGTGAGATGTCCTGGCAAGCGGTGGCTTTGGCCATTCAGTATAAAGCGATTCTGCCCGTAGAAGATCGCAGATGCTTCTTGATACATCTGTACGTTAACGAGAAAGATGTATAGAACCGTTACCCTATCGCGGGGGGTGAGGCCAAATAGAGTGCAGTTGTAGAGGACGATGCCGTATTTCGATATCAAGATATGAGATAGGATGTTGGTCCGCAGCTCCGCCGGAAGGTCGAAGAAACGGAAACATGAATCCGAAGGCATATTGGTATCTTTATTTGAGGTAGCTATGACAGAAAACACAAGGTGAGATAGGGGGAGGAACGATATTGATGAAGCGTAGGGGGTTGCATAGGTGTACTGAGATGACAAAGTTCAATGTTGATAGTCGTAGGTATTAGTGCCATGCGGTGAACTAGCAGAGCGAGGAGGTGATGGAAAATGCACAAATAAGCTTTGGAGAGAAGTTCACGAATGGAAATAGAGATATTAGAGGTCAAATCGGCGGTTGGTTCCTGTTGGTTTACATTGCATTGATGATCTGGTGATCTTGGAGGCGCTTTAGGATATGTAGGCAGATAGAAGAAGCTTCAAGTAGAATGGTACTCGACAGTTGCATTATTCGAGGGACTTGCGAGGGGCCCAACGCGATCTCATCATGTTCGTACCCGAGTAGGCATTCTGGTTCAACCTTCTATCGTGACTTTACTCTTTTATACCTCTATCTAGGGATAGATTTATGATGAAGCAGCCTGATTGATCCACTGACCGTTGCCCAGCCGAAGAGGGTCTCATGATGTCTTCCCCACATGACTACAGGGATTATGTAGCTAAACATGACATCCTTATCGAAACCGCGATAAATATATATCTAGTGGGGCGGGCAGCTTGACCCTCTCTGTATGTCGGGTTGATGTATTATTTGTTAAGGAGCTCTAAGCTTCAAAATCAACAACGTGTTGCGCCAGTTGTGGTTTGTATGCGAACCCACGCAACGAACAACTTAACATCATTTCTTGGTAACTTGCTCAAGGCCAAAGTTATCCTTTCTCATAATTTAGCATACGTAGTGAAATGCAGAAACAATACTCAAAATGCAGTGCTACACGGAGCTGACGCCTCCCACGGCTGTCACACACTCCATTAGCTTCCCATTCCTCTCGGCGCAAAGCAACAACCTCATTGTCGCAAGGGCTTCTCTAATTCAGGTTTTCACCACCAAGTCTGTATCTGCCGAGCTCGATAATGCCCAGCACTCCCAGTTCCAATCGTCCACCGCCGACCAACCCTACGATGCGCGTATCAATGACGATGACGGACTCGAGGCCTCTTTCCTCGGCGCCGATTCTGCCCTGGTTCGATCCGATCGCTCGCATTATACAAAACTCGTTCTTGTCGCAGAGTTCCCCATTTCCGGAACAGTTACGGGACTCGCTAGGATAAAGTTACCATCATCGGCGTCGGGGGGAGATGCTCTTCTGCTTGCTTTCAAGGATGCTAAACTAAGCATGGTCGAATGGGACCCTATAAAACATTCAATTCGAACGAACTCGATACATTTCTATGAACAAGAGGATTTGCAAGGCAGCCCATGGGCTCTGCCGCTAAGTAATTATGTCAACTTTCTTACTGCGGATCCGGGAAGCAGGTGTGCTGCCCTGAAATTCGGGACGCGCAGCCTTGCTATCATTCAATTCAAATCGCTCGAGGAGGACGTAGATATGCAAGATTGGGATGAGGAACTTGATGGCCCTCGCCCAGTAAAAGAGCTGTCCACCACGCTCGCCAATGCAACTAGCAGCAATCAAGAGACACCGTTTTCAACTTCATTTGTCCTACGCCTGCCCAATCTTGATCCTAGTCTCGTCCATCCCGTGCATATTGCCTTTCTACATGAGTATAGAGAGCCCACATTTGGCATCCTCTCTTCGACCTGCGCTCCGTCTACAATCCTTAGGAGGAAGGATCAATTGTCGTACATGGTCTTTACGCTCGACCTTGAGCAAAAGGCATCTACAACAATCCTTTCGGTAAACGGGCTGCCACAAGATTTATTCCATGTACTCGCGCTTCCCGCGCCAGTTGGTGGTGCTTTGTTGATCGGAACGAATGAGTTAATTCATATTGACCAATCCGGGAAAACCCATGGCGTTGGTGTGAACTCCTTTTCAAAGCAAGCCACATCATTTAGCTTAATTGATCAGTCAGAACTTGAGCTCAGGTTAGAAGGTTGCCAGATTGAAATCATATCTGCCGAGAATGGAGAACTATTAATGGTGCTCAATGATGGCCGCCTCGCGCTTATTACCTTTAGGATTGATGGTCGCACGGTGTCGGGACTGAGCGTTCAACTAGTAGGACCGGATTTCGGCGGGAGCATCGTTTCAACACGTGTGTCAACCCTCAGCAAGCTTGGCCGAACATCATTATTTATAGGAAGTGAGGATTCCGATTCTCTAGTTGTTGGCTGGACACGGAAACAAGGCCAATCCGATAAACGAAGGCGTCGGTTGCATGACGCGTCTCTCGATCTTGACATGGATGACGAGGACTTAGAAGATCTAGAGGATGACGATGATCTGTACGGAGAAGAGTCTGCGCCTACGAAGCAAGTCTCAGATGCCACTAATGGTCACGGAGGGCGATCCGGCGAACTCATGTTCCGTATACATGACTCCCTCGTTAGTATTGCCCCGATACGTGGCTTCACTCTTGGTGCGGTTTCCGGATCCAAGAATGAGGAACAATCAAACCAAGTAGGCGTGACGAGTGATCTTAGCCTTGTCTGTGCGGTAGGAAAAGGAAATTCTGGCTCACTTGCAATAATAAATAGAGCTATCCAACCAAGCGTCATCGGGCGCTTCGAGTTCCCCGAAGCTAGAGGTTTCTGGACAGTTGCCGCACAGAAGCCCATACCGAAATCATTACAGAGTGATCGAGGTACCACCTCCTTAGGAGCCAACTATGAAGCTTTAGCCCAATACGATAGATACATGATTGTGTCGAAAGTGGACCTAGATGGCTATGAGACATCAGATATATACGCTCTTACCGGAGCTGGATTCGAGGCGTTAACTGGCACTGAATTTGACCCTGCTGCCGGTTTCACTATCGAGGCTGGGACAATGGGCCATCATACAAGGATAATTCAAGTCCTTAAAACCGCTGTACATTGTTATGACGGAGGTGAGAAGATTAGCCCAGGGTTCTTGTCAATATGCTAACCAAACTTGGTAGATTTTGGCCTTAGTCAGATAGTGCCTATGTTAGACGAGGACACGGGGGCAGAGCCCAGAATCGAGCATGCTAGCATAGTTGATCCATATATCTTGCTTGTTAGAGACGATGCAAGTGTGTTTATTGCAAAAATGGATAACAACCTGGAGCTAGAGGAGCTTGAGAAGGATGATACCTCATTAACTACAGTAAAGTGGATAACGGGCTGTCTTTACGAAGACAAATTTGGTGTTTTCTTAAGGGCTCCAAGCGATAAGGGCGCAAATCCCGGAGAGAACATAGTGATGTTCTTGTTGAGCAAGTCCGGCGCTCTTTATGTATGCCAAATCCATCGAAAAGACATATCGATTCACTAACGCTATTGTACAGGTCTACGCTCTCTCCGATCTTACGGCACCCATATACGTCGCCGAAGGACTATCATATTTACCTCCTATTCTTTCCGCAGACTACTCGGCGAGGCGGGGAGCATCCCGAGAGACCCTCAAGGAGATCTTGATCGCTGACCTGGGAGATAACACATCTTGTTATCCCTATCTCGTTGTAAGCTTCCTGGGTGGCCACCTATCAATTTGATTACTCACCTATTCTAGACTCGAAACAACCAAAATGATGTAACTATATACGAACCATTTCAAACCACCTCAGAACCCATCACAGAACTCTCCCGATCGCTTCATTTCTTGAAGTTGTCGAATTCCACCATAGCAAAGAACGTAGAAGCGGCTACGGAGGATGACGTTGAAGGGCAAAGGACATATCCCATGCGGCGATGTGACAATATCGCCGGATACAAGACTATTTTCTTACCTGGTGATTCGCCACATTTTATTCTCAAGTCCTCGAAGACCCTACCCAAAGTAATCGAGCTGCAAGGTAGTGGTGTACGTGGCATGAGCTTATTTCATACGGAGGGCTGCGAACGAGGGTTTATTTATGCAGATTCGCAAGGTATCGCACGAGTCTGCCAACTCTCGGCCAATAATACTACCTACGCTGAAATCGGTATGCCTCTACGGAAACTGCCTTTGAACATCGATACACACACCGTTTCCTTCCATCCAACGTCAGGGACATTTGTTGTTGGTTGCGATGTCTTGGAACCTTTTGAATTGCCCAAAGATGACGACTATCATAAAGAATGGCACATGGAAAAAGACTTACAACTTAAACCTACTGTCGAGCATGGCCTTATAAAACTTATTAATCCTACGACATGGACAGTCATCGACACGGTTGAGATGGAGCCTTTCGAAACAGTCATGTGCGTCGAAACACTACACTTGGAAGTTTCGGAGTCTACAAATGAGCGTAAACACCTTATCACTGTAGGAACGGCAATATCTCGTGGAGAGGATCTACCAATCAAGGGTCGGGTTCTTGTCTATGATATTGTGGCGGTTATTCCCGAGCCAGGCCGGCCGGAGACGGACAAGAAACTCAAGCTCATCGCAAAGGAAGATATTCCACGCGGCGCAGTGACAGCACTCTCCGAAATCGGTACGCAAGGGCTCATGTTAGTTGCGCAAGGGCAAAAGTGTATGGTGCGAGGCCTCAAAGAGGACGGCTCACTGCTACCTGTTGCGTTTATGGATATGAGCTGCTACGTAACGGCAGTTCGCGAATTACGGGGGACTGGACTCTGCCTCATGGCCGACGCCGTTAAAGGTGTCTGGTTCACTGGTTATACCGAGGAGCCTTATAAGATGATCCTGTTCGGGAAGAGTTCAACCAAGTTGGAAGTTCTTACAGTCGAGTTCTTACCCGACGGAAACGAACTTCTCATCGTAGCCTGCGATTCGGACGGTGGCATCCACATTCTACAGTTCGACCCAGAACGTGAGTTTTATTGTTATCAATTCGTAAATCTTTAGTGTCTAGTACTGACGGCTAGTAGACCCCAAATCTCTCCAAGGCCATATCCTGTTACATCGAACTTCTTTCTCCACTGGTGCTCATATTCCAACCCGCAGCATGCTTCTGCCACGAACGCTACCGGCTACATCAGATTATCTTGCTCATCATCAAACAGACGGAGATTCAACTACGAAGAGCGCGTCAATCATCCTGTTCTGCTCACCAACTGGTGTGCTCGCCACGCTCTCGCCACTTTCCGAGCCCCAGTACCGCCGTCTATCTTTCCTGTCTGGGCAATTACTTTCTTCATTGCCGCATCATGCGGGTCTCAACCCTAAAGCATACCGTGCCCCTTCGTCGACTGGTGCCGTGGGACGGTTCCCACCAGGCGTCGACGCAGGCATGGGCCGTAATATTATCGACGGTGCGCTTCTAGCACGATGGAACGAGTTGGGTGCTGGTCGCAAAGCCGAGATCGCTGGGCGTGTCGGGTTCGCTGACGTCGACGAAGTACGCGAGGTGCTTAGGGAAGTGCTAGGGACCAGCGGGCTGGGATATCTCTAAATATGTCTTGCGATTACACAAAACGGGATTGTTTGGGGTTTTCTCGACATTATTGAAGCTGGGAAGGTCGGATTTGTCTTGGCTTAGGAGCTGCTAGAGAGGGGAAGAGGCTCTGGAGTTTGGAGCGAGGGTTTTCTCCCCGCTGTGTAGTATTAAATCGCGGGTTTGAAATACGGCGATAGCATTGTATTAGACGACCGTAATGAATCATTTCATAACTAACATGTCCCTACCCGTACCCGAATTGCCCTAAGGACCTAATTCGAAAGCGCAGTCTCACTTCCCTGGATAAAACCCCGAACGCCAGTAAACGCTTGACATATCTGCATCTCACAACCGCCTCGCCTAATCCTTCATCTTCTTGCCCTTCTTGAGATCTCGTTCAATTGTGTACGAAGGCTCGCCTTTTCCTTTCAGGTCGTCGGGGTGATATTGCTGTAGCGACCTCATATCAGCCCAATGTCCACGACATACATCACTCTCTCAAACAACCAATCCCCTCAACAATATCAGGGGAGATAGAACCCGAATTAGATGATTAGCCGGTTAAACTTACCACATGATCATACCGTTTGTACGCGCCGCCAGCAGCATCCGGCTCCCGCATGAGATCGGCGCCCTCCTCATAGTCCATGATGTTACCATTGAAATCCGCCTCGCCGGGCGGCACAGACGCTGTGCCCTGTAGCGGGACGTGGCGGGTCACGGCGTCGATGATGTTGATGGCCGGCGTAGCCCGCAGCGCGGCGCGGTTGCCTTCCCGCACGGCGGCCAGGGGCGCGTACCGCGGGTCTTTGTTCCGCGAGGCGAGCGCTGCGTCGTAGGGCCCGTCGTGGTGGTATACACCGCCTGGCACGATGTTGTCTAGAGAGTCGATTCGATCGGGCTTGGTCTGGTTTGCTTTGCGCAGGTGAGGTGCTCTGTTTGCGGCTTTGGTTTCCCGCTTTATTTGCTGTAAGGGGCTTGGGGCTGACATTTTCGCTCTTTGCTTACGGCGCCGGTGTGGTTTGGGAGAAGTGGGAGTCTATTGATTAAGATGTTGTGTGTGTGTGGTGATGGTGATGGGGATGATAGATTTAGGTTCGAGGTTGGGAGAGCTGACTATTTACGTGTGTAGTCACTAAAACAAAGCAGTATCTGAATCTCAAGGAGTGCTTATTTTATTCAATTGGTTACTGAGGATTTGACTGATCAAAAGAAATAAGCCCCGAAGATAAGGATGAGGAGAGGGTGACTACAGGGTGAGATAGAGCCGGGAACTTGTTAACGATGCTGTTCCTTGAATTCCGATTCGCCGTTTCATTGATACGAATTCGTCGCTAAGCCACCGATGGTGCTATCAGGCATCATATCCACCCTACATATTATATGTGCTACCTACTTTCTAGCATGCTCGCGGGAATTACCAGGCTGGATTGCAAACACGCGTAATGGCTGAGAGCTATGATGTAATCGACGAGATCTGGATCGGGCGTTGAGCCTCTTACACCGGAAGCAGCGGTCCACAGGCGGCTCTGCGCTGGAGCTGGTGACGCAAGATTGGTGCAGGGATCCTATACTTAGCTTCTTGGTACTTAGGTACCGTACCTGATAACAAGGTGGGCGCATTACATAATACTTACTGCCATCAATCTATATATATCTTAAGATGCTTAATAATAAATAAAGAAAAAATTAAATAAGTTAAGAGAAAGAGGGGAGAGAATTATTTTAATATCTTAGTCTTTGGAAAGTTGTTGCGGTTACATGTTGTTTCTTGCCATCATCGCGTAATAACTTCCCAGGAAGTTAGTAGAGTGTGGCTGAGAGAATGACGAGGCAATTCTAGCTGGGAAGCGTTAGATCTTCGAAGCCTGCACTACATATTATACGACAGTCTCCATAGGACGCGACGAATGGTTCTTACATCAGAGAGCGGCTCAGGAAGTCATTATGATCAGTATCTTACAGTACCCTATTTAATATGACCAGGACTGCATGATCACTGCGGCACACAGAAGGCCGCGATATACAACCAGAGATACCAAAGGCAAACTCATACCATCAGCCACAATGTGCTGCCCCAGGCATCTTTATATGAACTAGAATCAGCGAGGGGTCTTTGTTCTATAACAGGGCATTATATAGAGAAAACTTGTGTTTGATTTCTTGCCACATTTAAGCAAGACCGTTTTCACATATAGGGACGTAGGCCCGATACCTAAATATCATGGTTAATAACTCTGCTTCTATCACAGGAGTGATCTACTAGGAGGAATCTGGCTGGTATCCGGATTATTGAGAGTTGGCCAACATCAAAAAGCCTGCCGCCAACCTTGACTGGATGAAATCGCGATATCACAGGTATTAAGAAAGCTAAGAGAGTTGCACTTTAGCGCTTCTGATTTTCTCGTTGCTCTTTCTTCTCCCTATTGTAGATGAGTCTATCTCAGTCGACGAAGAACCGGTCGTGATTCCGTTTCTAGCGATTAGCAAAGACTTTTCAAAATAGAGGAGGCCAAGACACCACGCTCGACGGTTTAGATATCAGCGGTGATCTCGGACCTTAGATGAGTGAGAGACAGCACGAGGTCGGATCAATACCTGCTTCCGCTTGAAACGTATATGGGCGGAACGGAAATTACACTGTGATTGTTATACATTTGTTAAACTAAAAACTTAGCTTTGTAAAATTGCTAGTCAAGCTTATATCTCAGCACTATTTATAAATACTTAAGGCCCTTTTTCAGCGCATAAAAGCCTTTGTTTTTAAAGACTTTTATACAGAATGAGGACCTGCCCTACTGGGACCTATACTTTATTCCTAATGTATTATTAAAATTCGCCGCTATTTTAGCATTTGATTGGTTACTTGAGACTTTTATGCTATTGGATAACTAGTTTATCAACAACAGACACGTCCATGAAGCTAATATATAGTACTATGCAATTTACGCCTACCACAAGTTTTATATACGATTTGTTTGAATACATACTCGAATAGCTGCCTAGACTAAAAAAAAAAGGCACAATTCTCCCTTACTTCTAACATATGGCCGCCGCTGCCCCAAGGGATGGCAGGCGGAATAAAAAACCTCCGACTACCTTAAAACCCATCTCTTTTATGGGAGGTGGAAAAGCAAGGTGACGAGAAAAATCCCTTACAGCAAACACGCGGCAGAAAAAAAAAGCCCCTATATACTATAGGGGTTAGCCAAGTCCATACAGGCCATCTACGCCTATCACAGGTTCTGTACACTTCGTAGGTGGAAAAGCAAGGTAAGAAAGAAAATCCCTTACAGCAAACACGCAGCAAAAAGGCCCCTAAATAGGGATTAAAAATACCTTATCAATATCTGTAATGCCTGGTGATAGGGGTAAGATGCAGCAGCCAAGCTTATTTGTCGCCGCTTTAATATTGAAGTATTTTTTAAAGCAATCCTGGTTCGGCTGTATATAATAAGCATGGCCCTGCTGTCAGAGACCCTAGAAGCCCCCTTTACTGTGAATTGATACAGCCTTATTCCCTACTGTTTCCTCTGTGGGCTTGATTTTCACAAGATAGCGCCATTCTCTATCCCGAAGATTAACGTTGGACTGCCAAATATGCTGGATAATATTGCGTCCCATCTCAGGCGCATCGCACACTGGGACAGAATATCAGAGGGTAAAGTACTCTCCTTCGACCTGCTTTATGACGAATGTATCGAATCAACGACAGTCCCACTTCTCAACTTTCGTTTCTTGCCGTTATATCACCAAACCAAATTTCTAGATAAGACAATAACCCAGAGCACACTGTTATCCTCCAAAAAAATTCGTGCGCGAGACATATCGCGTCTTATCAACTATGTGGACACAAACGCCCGAATAGTTTTTCTTCTACTTGTCTACCTGGGCAAAGTTCATTATATCTGTGATTTCTATGCCCATAACTTCAAAGATAGCGACTTACCTGTTGTCTCAAATAATGATTGGAAAGTTTTTTCCAAAAACAATCAAGACTGTCAAGATGCTTGGCAATGCTTTTCTGGATGGAAAAGTTCGACTATCGAGTTATTTACATTGAAGCAGTGGGTGTTTCTTGCACCGTTATTCTCCAAAAAGACTTTTCGCTATGAGCTAGAACCAGAACAGCCACTTCCATTTAAACCGTTGGACTCTACGGACGGAGAGTCTGGGCATGTTGGTTCAGTTTATAGGATCGCAATCCCTAGCTCACATTTTGGCGAGCCAAATGTAAGAAATTACATAAAAAACTGCCTTGGTTTTTGCTGATATTTGGGTTCAGGTTGATGGCTATCATGAAGTAGCATTAAAACCTTTGTTTATGCCTGGTGGGCCTGAAAAGGATATGTTTTTTGAGAGGGAGAGAGAAATGCTAGAGAAGATGAGAGAGCTGCAGCATCCTCACCTTATTCAGGCTCACTTAACATATCGCCGAGGAAAAGACATGGGGTTTATGTTTCCATATGCTCATGGGGGTAACCTCGCGAGCTTTTGGGAAAATCACAATCCTTTCGATGACCCAGATTCAAAACCAAGTCTCAGTTTCGTTTCTTGGGCTCTTATCCAGATGAAAGGCCTTGCACACGGACTCAAGGAACTCCATGATACCAAGATGCGCCATGGCGACATCAAGCCCCAAAACATTCTGGTTTTCGAGAGAACCGAGCCCAGGAGAAAGGACCTAGTAATTGCAGATGTTGGTCTTGCAAAGTATTACGCCCTCTACACTCGTCGGTGGGATTACCCTAGAGCGGCCCAGTTTGGGAGTAGAAGATATGAGCCACCAGATGTTCAACGCCAAACCGTTCCCGAAGGCGAAGCTCGAGAAGTTCCTCACTCTCGCAAATACGACTTATGGTCATTGGGATGCGTGCTTTTGGAATTCCTAATCTGGTTAGACTCGGGCAGCAAAGGGTTCATGGCGTTTCTCAGTGCTTCCGGTGCGAATCGAATAGGAGAACGCTTCTGGCAGGGCCAGTCTGTGCGTCAGGAGATCATTGAATCGATGTCAAATTTGGAACACAGACTTAGGGAAAAGGGCCAGGAGTACAGAGCTTTAACGGAGGTTCTGGACCTGGTCCAAAAGCGGCTCCTTGTCGAGATTGACGAGCGCGCGGATTCAGCTTCCCTATTTAATGAAATAGAGGAAATCGAATCTCGCTTTTCGTCCGGGGTCACTGATATTCCTAGTTTTCCACCTCAATTTCCGCTTAGAGGCGGAAATGATGCCGACGATACGGCACCTAACCCGGCAGCGCCTCCCAGAAACGTAGGTGTTGTCACATCTCCATGACATTAAATAAAGGAATTCTTGTATATAGTAAATAGATAGTTACGAAGTTTCCAGCAACTTCGTGCATCAACAAATGTCATAATATACCCTATACTAGCAGTCCTGACAGGTGTCACATTGGATAGTGTTTCTCAAGGGATATTAACACAAACGATCTATAGTACGTAAGTACCTAGGTACATCATGCACACACCTATGTTTCGTAGTCTGCTCACTACACGAGCTGAATAAATAAAAAGTGTTCGTTTCACCCCACGAAGTTAAAATACTCGTCATTGCTAAATATGCCAGTAAATTGCAGCCTACTATCGATCACGTTTCTTCTACTAACTGGTTTAGACAAGCCGCACGTTCAACACTGAGTGGAGGGCTGTGAAAAATGATTAACGGGAACGGGACATTATTGCGCGGCTAGATTGTGCCTCTTCATTCGATACAGGGGACCAGCGTATCACTTGGGCATACAAGGAGGAGAATCCTCCCAACTTCTAGAGGAGAGGTTTGGAAATTGATAATGGATAATATTAAGGCCTTATGTTGGAATAATAATACTGAGCTTAGTCGTATGGCAATTAACTGCCCTAGCCACTAGGATGGCTAGGACTAGGGTGGCTAGGTAATTGCCGTACGATCAAACTGGTATTATTATTCCAACACTGGCAAGCTTTTCTTTTGTTTCTAGATTAATCGTACGACAAAGAATCCAACTAACATATCCAATTTCCTTACGGTCTACTATGCTTGCGGTCTGCATAGTAGACCGTACGAAGCCAAGGTACGAAAACAGTCCGAAAGGCTTGATCAGGGCCCTTAGGAAAAACGAAGGTGTAGTTCGTACCGGGGGGGTGTAATGGACCGGGCCGCACAGGGCCTAGGATTGTACGGGCCCGGAGAAAAGAGTGTGTCGTTTGGCTGGTAGTTCGTACGACTAGTGGTCGAAAGGGTTTGTCTGGGCTGTACGCGACAAAGGGGTCTCAAGGGTTGTCGTTCTGGCTTTCGTACGACGAGTGGTCTACTCCTTTTCCCGTACTATACTCATTGAGCACATACGCCTCCAACCCCCTATAATTGCGTAGGGGGTCTGGAAAAGGGGTCTATCCTTTTCCCGTACTATACTCATTGAGCACATACGCCTCCAACCCCCTATAATTGCGTAGGGGGTCTGGAAAAGGGTCTACTCTTTTCCCGTGTGATGTACGCCTTCGATCCCTTACATAATAAAGGGTCTGAAGAGGAAAAGAGGTGTAGTCGTCTGGCTTGCGTACACGACTGGTGGTCGGAGGTCGTTTGGCTGGCGTACGACAAATAGTCTAGCGTAATTGCACGCTATCGTCTCCTTTCCCGTACGAGTGCACCTAGTCTTGTTAGGAGAGTAACACTCGCGCGGCAAGGGTTCGATCTCCTTGACCGTCTCTGCGACATGCGAATACACCTAGTCTGGTTAGGAGAGTAATATTCGCCATATTTCGTACGAACCCCGATGCTCTCTACTTGGTTCGAGAGAGGTAGTTCGTACGGCAGAGGGAATCAAGGTGCGATACAGAGACCTATTCAGGGCATAGGTGCCTCCGTCATCATTCTTGCCAATTTGTGTTTACATCCCGTAAACACTAATTAGTGTAGAATGGGCTTTGTACGACATCGTACCGAAGGTTGAGGCAAACAGAGTATTCTATTGTACTATGTCTATGGCCTACCGAAAGGGAAGAAAAAGGAATGGAACGGGGTCGATGGGAGGTGTGGGATATACCCTTCGTACGGAGGGTCCCCTGGACTAACCCTAGCCCTAGCCATCCTAGTGGCTAGGGCAGTTAGATGATTGCTGTACGATTAAGCTAGTATTATTATTCCAATACCTTACCCTATAATTCTACTGAGCAGTGACCTACCTGTGACCTACCTTCACTCTGGGGGCCAAACACCCTGACAAGATGGGCCGGTCTACTTGATAGGTAGAGGCTGTAGACGATTTTGAACGCGACGTTGAAGATAATATTTTCAATACTCGAGGATAGGTCCTACAAGAGAGAGCATTGTCTCGTCGGACCATTCACTTTACTTGAACTCTCAAGTTTATTGGTAAAGTGGCCATTGTATCCAGTGTGAGACCCTGATTCAACTTTAAAGGTATGCTTCATTGATAAATAGTTTTAGTTCAGATAGTATTGCTGATAAAATCATGAATTTATAGCCTGCCACTGTCCCTGTTCTTAGGAGATTATAACTTCCCATCTATGGGGTTAATTATTTTAAGAATTAGTGCATTGAATTCATTTAGCTGCTCTACGCGGAGTTGTAGAGACGTATCGGTGATACGTTTCAATCGGAAGTCTCACACGGCGTTGTTTACAAATTCTTTCAAAGGATGATGTTGTGGCGTGCCCATCATGCATGCAGCATGTCTCGAATCAACTATACAGACAACGATGTTGTGCCATCATGGTCTTGGATGGCTTATTCTGGGGAAATCACATGTCTTGAGATTCCGCTTGGAAAGATCGACTAGATAAGCGAGCTTGTAAATCCGTATGAGCACAGCTATGGAGACGAAGACGAAGACCAAAACTCTGGTGGCTCACATGTATCACCGTTTGTTGCTTCGGCTAGACGTCTTAACATTGAAGGGTCGGACCTCTTCAATAGAATCACCCTTGATACGGACGTCAGAGCCGACTTCAACAAAGATAGGCGGAAATGAATTCGAGTGGGAAAATATGAACCTAGCGGTGGAATCAACAACTATGTTCTGCTAATCCGGCTAACAAACAGCGGAAGGGGTTGTGAAAGGATTGGCATCGGTGTGCTGCTTGATTCTCACTTCGATTACGTGTTCCTTTCTAATTACTACATAGGTAGTAGGTAACCGGCTCGCATGCTATAGTCTGAAAGCCAGAAAAACAAGAGCTTTTATGCCCCGGGGGAGAGGGGCCTCTAGTATATATGCATTTAAGCTTGAATTCGCATTTGTTATAACTGCCTCCTAAGCAACCCTAATAGGCCTCTAGTATGATGTAGAAGGGAAAGAGTAGAAGTTGTGTGCGGTACCTGGTATGTATGCAACAACCTACACCTAATTTTATCAGGTTTACCACTGAAGGGAACTCAGTGTAGTGCTACCTATCGATAGTAGGTTACGGACTACCTTACCTATCAACTAGACTTGGAGCTCATACTGCCCGGCTTTTGTGCCTTGGAAAGGAGGGTCCCCGGTCTGTTAATGCATAGTATCCCGGCGAATTAGAAAAAGAGAAGATTAAGTGGAAAAGGCTTTCTCTATAATAGATCTTCTTCTTTGGGACTACATAGAATTGTAGTGAAATTGATTCCACGGGTCCCTTTTTCGGCCCACTATAGTAGTACTCGTCCCCTAAGTAGAAATAAATGGATGGGGCAAGCCACCACGCTAAAGCTACGATAGGCACCCCTAACATTATATAGGTAACAAGAGCTCTTCACATTCTAGCTTTCTATCGTGGGAACTCCGACTATGTCACCTCATCTTAGAAATATATTTCACTGAGACCATAACCCCGTGCTCAGCGAAGCCACTCGGGCTAGATAGAAATGGGTCTTGTAGATTACTCGGACTCATCATCCGAGGGCGAAGAGCTCGCGACCCCTCGGACGAAAAAGCAGAAGACATCCAATAATAACCAAACAACAACAGCTCCTTCAACCTCAAAAAGCGAGCTTCCGCCTCTACCGTCCGCATTCCATGATTTATACGCATCCACGGTGCGGGTTAGCGCAAGCGACGATCCGACGCTGCACCAGGGCCGGAAGAGGGTGAATCCGCACAAAGTCGGGCATTGGCCGAGTCACTTATACATCGAATGTGAGGCTCATGCATCTCATCTCACCGTTCATCTCACCCCATTCACACCTCCTTCTAGAATACACATGAAAGTTTCATCTCAGCTCATCTAATTCCACTAAAACGCAAAACTAATCATCAAGTAAATACATATAAAAACAAATCAACGTAATTTTGAGAACCCCCACAACTAACCAAGAACAGGGCATCCAACCCATCCAGAACGAACAACCCTCACCGCCCTGCTCTCAACCCTGGAATCAGCACTCACCCCCCAGCTTTCACAAAACACATCCATAACCTCCTTCCTAACCTCAGACCTAGGCGCGCCGCAGCCGTTGCACATAAGCCTCTCCCGGCCCATCGTGCTAAGCACATCGCAGAAGGACTCCTTTCTCGATGACTTAGAACGCAGCATCCTGGGCAGCGGTATTGCGCCCTTCACACTCACGCCGACGGGGCTACAATGGCACCGGACGGCAGAATCCGGACGCTCGTTCCTCGTGTTGCGCGTCGCGGACAACCCCACTAAGAGCAGCAGCAGTAGCAGTAATAGTAATAGCGGCAGTAAAGAAGGCAAAGGGACATCAGTGGAAACAAACCCACAACTCACAGCCCTCCTCCGCCGCGCCAATACCATCGTTACAGCCTCAGGCCAACCAGCTCTCTACACAACGCCCCCACCCCCACCTTCCCGCCCCGGGTCCGAATCCGGGGACAGGGGTGAGAGCATAGATGTCGACGGCGCCTTCCACATCTCCATAGCCTGGTCCTTCGCTTCGCCCAGCGCAGAGTTACGCCGTGTGACCGAGGAGGTATTCACGAGTTCCGTCGCCACCAGCCCGGATCCTCCCAAGACCAGACCTAAAAAGAGAAACCAAGACGAGAACAGCGCAGAGAAGAAATCCACCAAGAAACTCAACGAAGACGATATCTCAACGAGCTCTTCGCCGCCAAATTTCAAAGATACAGTGAGGGACATGCGTGTCGGCGTCGAGGGCATAAAAGCCAAGATCGGGAACGTCGTAACCCACGTGCCGCTACCCACTGCCCGAGGGCGAAGGAACGAGGGCAATAGCGAAGGGGTCCGCGGCTTATTCGGCATCTAGATAGACATCTATCTCCTACGGGGATATTTCAGAAATAGGAGCGGGATCCTAGTATCACAAGCTACTCCCCCAGCTCAGGGGGAGGTAAAGCAAGGTGATGGATCGACCTATTAATTCTACTAAACAAATATGATAGTGAGGCTCCAAATCACGCGTATTCCCAAAGAACTTGGCAATAACCTGCTGCCTCCAGTATAAGTTGTGTGGCGTGGTTGAGTAGTAGCCTATATACAAAAGCGCCATCGACTATGGAGAAATAAGCCCAATAGGCCGCGACGAATAATATTGAAACATGATCCTCTCCCTTGCCTGCCTTCGTGCAAGCTAAAATAAACAAGACGCCTGAAACTCCGCCGGTATGGTTATGACAATTTTGAAGATGCTTGTGCTCGGTAAATATCAGCCCCCCTCTTACACTATGTAGTATGAGAACACGAGAAACAACCCGCTTCTGGCCACCAGCTAAATCCAGTCAAAGACAATAGAGACTGCAAGTTTTGTATCCGCGCTCTTCGTTCTTGTATATACAAAAATACAACATGCGCCTAGGTATGCAGTTTTTTAAGTGAGTAAACAAGCAAGCAAGAAGCAAGCAAGATGTAGAAACAAGAACCAATAGATATATCTACAACTCGTCGAAGCTTGGACGCTCTAAATGCCAAGTTCGTGGTGTGACGGGAAGTCCGATATAGAACTCCCAGAAACGATTTAGTTCAAATATTATGATCGAGAACCTAAAGTACGAACATTTTCATTAGCCGAAGAACCTTCCCAGGTAGACCAATATAGGCGTCGACAAACTCACAGTAGTTTAGGGAATCCGATCCATCCCCCGATGACTATTTTGAAGGCTTTAATCACCTTGTTCATCTCGGCCCAGAACTGTTCTTGGGGGTTTGTAGGTTTTCTATCCTTTTGGGGTGGCACGATCTCTTCGTCATCGTCGTCATCCCACTCATATTCATCATGAGTTAACTCGGCCTCAGGCTCCGTGGGAGGTTCGGGCTCGGGGGGGTTGGTGCTTTTCCGTGATGGTGGCGATACCTTGACGGCGTGTGGTTTCTTCGCACGGTCTGGAATCGGTGAGATCACGGGTGGATGGCCTGCCTTCGCAGCCTCTGCCATCGCCCGGAACTGGTGATGCGCCTCCACCGAGCTGCTAAGTCGCGCATAGGTATTGAAGAGAGCAACCAACTCTGTTCGTTTGAGGTCCGGGACCTCGCCGCTATCGTTGTCTGTTTCGAACAGAACTTTCAGTGCAGTGCCATAACCCGAGGTTTGCACTTTACCCCACAACCGGCACTTGTCGCAACCGACACAGTCCATTATCCGGCTCACATTTCGGAAGCGGTTTCGGAAATCTTCTTTCAAAGAGGGACCCTCGCCATTTTTGAACATGAGGCTCTCATCAAAGATCTGAGGAACAGAGGACGATGCCTGTGTAACAGCAAGGACCTGAGCTCTAGTGGCAGCATCTTGGTCCGCATCCCCTGTACAGAATGTATAATCTTGTAGATAGGGGCCAAGTTTTGCGACGGCACGGGTAAGCAGTGCGTAGTTAAAATACAGATTCGAAATACGTTCAGGGTGAGTAAGCAACCTCTCCGTGTAGCACTTCAAGTTTGGCTGCCACTCGCCTGTAGTTTGGTTAAGAAAATCCCAGCAAAGATGAGTACTAATGCTTGAGTGCATGCCTGAGATTACACGGTAAAATACACGCTTCTCGAGGCATTCATCCTCATTTTCTAGACCGGTCTGCGCGAATGATGTGCTGGGATCTTGATGGTGCTGTTCGTACATCTGTTGTCGTTCTGCCGATTGAAGAACATTTCGAAAATCTTGGGCGGCCGGTCCCTGCAGCAGCGAAGGCACGCCCAAGGAGGCTGACTGCGGGAATGATGACTTTTGAAAGCAGTTCTCTCTGTATATAGCATCCCATACCATCTTGGCGCCTTCGCCAGCAAATCCAGTGAATCTCTCCGGGTTATGAACTAAGCTCACGTAGTCGCCCTTAGAACTCGTGGTCTCATCCTCCGGCACACAGTAGTCTCGCTCGTCGCATTCGTCGTCGTACTCCACTATACAGCTTTCGCCCACGTTTTCTCCCAGTAATCCTTGTAATGGTCGTTGTGGCTTCTCCTTCTGTACCTTCTTCCCCGGATGCTTTGCGGAGGGGCCCTCTAGCTTCCCCAGCTCGCTCGCCCTCCATATCATGGGTATATCTTCTTCATTGTCTATCGTGTTGACGGCGCATGCAATGTTGCCGCACATGCCATTCTCGTCGTTCCAGAATGGGCATTTCTTGTTGAAAAGGTTTAGTCGGTAGTAAGAAAAGAAATCCGAGTTCTTTGTCAGCTCGTCGACAACGGGTTTCACCTTGTCGTTGAGGGTCTCGAGGGTCTGGTAGGAAACGCAAGCATCGCTCACGATGGACTTGGGGGAGAACTGGTAGATGGCATTGTTAGAGACGAGGTCGTGGAGATGGGCCGGGGCGGCCGTTGCAACAACTAGTGTGCAGCTGGTAACGAGAAGGAGTAAAGAAGCTATAGAGAGCAGTGGGAACAACATACTGCACAAGAATCATCTTGCTCTCCTTTTGTGGTCTTACACTGGGCTGGTGATCCCCAGAGTGCAAAAAGAGTCAGGAAGAAGAGCTTCCCAGCAGACGGCATATCGGCGACAGAGGGGGTCGCAGTAGTTATGGACACCTTTTCTTCGCAAATGATTATATTAACGAGGTAGGGCGTATCGTCGTGGAAAGTACCGGCAAGTAATAGGACAGGGCAGTTGATTGAGCAATGGCACCCTCCTGCTTGATTCGGCAAATATGCGCGGGCGGGACAAGCAGAGGATGGTCCCAGGTATGGCTCCAGGTGTGGTTCCAGGTATGTGCAGGAGGAATAACAAGGAGAAAGTGGGTGAGGTGACCGAAATATGGAATTTAGCCAGATTTTAGATTCCACATAACGGTTAGATACTTAATGCAGTACAATGTACAGAATGCGGGATTGCCACCTCGTTGGTTTTGATTCGTGTAAACCCAATCTCGCCGCGGATGATGCAGATGCAGCGGGAAGAAAACAACACTTGACAGGAGTGAGTGACAGGGACGGTTTAAGCGTACAGGAGATCCAGGTAGTGCTACTGTACCACGACAAACGGTAGCTGTACCTTGTGTAGTCAGTGGTGTAGTGGAGTGCACTTAAGATGGTACTTGGTAGACAGGTAGAGCCAGATCTTCCTTTGACCTTCGATAGATCTCATCTACTGAATAGTCGGTAACTCTAAATCTTCAATGAATCATGTTCAAAAAACCATATCTCGGGTACTTTACTTATTTTACTTTCGAGGTGGCGGATGCCTCATAAACCAACAGAAACAACCACAACGTGTTCTTTCAGACATGCCGCCCAATTAATAATGGGAAGGGTGTCTCCCATTCGGCATGTACCTATGAGAACCTATGAGAATCGAACAATCCGACGTCATACCAGACGATTACAGGCAGGTGGTTCGACGCTAACACGAACCAGACTCGTTGTGGCTTGTCTCGGCAGGCCGGTACTGGTCGGGATTCACAAGGTCAGGGTTCACAAGGTCAGGGTCCAGCTGGGCTGATCATCCCTCTGGTCTGTCTGATCTGGCAACCAAGTTATACTATACATAGAGGTATACATTACAAAAGACAAAAATAACTATACTCGATCTTCGGCTGGGCCCGGGATAACAAGTTGTCAGCTACTAGGTACTATAAGTAATTTGACACTTGTCCTAACATCATTGAAGCTAGTCTCGTGACTTGTCGTACACATGGATTCATTCCTATGCCATCTACCATACCTTGAGCATGTACGTAGTGTACGTGGTCGCATATGACGATCAAGTGGGATTGGCCAATTGCTGAACGTCTTTCAAGCCCTTGATTGGCGTTGTTATTATTTCTTATGTACAATCTACTAAACCCCATCACCATTCATCCGGAGCTGTTGTTTTACATGTTACATGAAGGTGTAGAAGTCTGTTCGGCAGCACTGCTCAACCATCACGAGAAAACGCGCTAGCATGTGGTCATGCATTATTCATTTTCATTCATTCCCCGTCCTCAAGGCATCATATATGCTATCGTAGGCCAAAAGGCTATTGACCGGGTTCAGCGGGCACGCAGAGCTCTGCTCACGTGTCTCTGGCCAATCCTTCCTCTGCCTTGGCATATTACTCCGGATGTTAGAACAAGGTCATGCAAGCTTGATAACGCTCGCACGCTGTCCCCAGACTCGTATTATGCCGAATTCCATTAGTCCTGTGACGTATAACCTATCAAAGACGACTGTATGCGCTGGTCGACGCGAAACCAAGTAATCGGGAGCCCCCCCACTTTGGCCGGGATCGGTCGGGGCATCCAAGTCGGTCAGCGTGCCCACGAGGGACTGATCAGTCGGTGGGTCGAAAGAAAATCGGCCATCAGTCATCGAAAAAAAAGTACACCCATATCCATATCAAATGCGACAGCGCTATGCAGTAGAGGGTAGATTGAAGTACTCGAGAGAGGGGTGGCGGGGTGGTTGCCTCGCAGATGCGTCGTCTCGCGAATCCTTACGACGGCTGAAAGTTCTGAAAGTTGAGTGGACGCCTTGAGGGCCTTGTATTAGTCGCCGCCACACTAGAATTAGATACCCACGGTACTCACTTGAAGAGGAGGATATGCGGCTCAGGCTCGTGTACTTCATAATGCTCCCAGCCTAAACTCTATTTGTTTCATTCGATCAGCCAAACCTGTTCTTATATTTGCCTTGGTCGAATCAGGCGAGGGGCTTGACATACCTGGGTAATACCCATCGCGCGCCACTCGTCCTCCCACAGAAGCTTTAGAGTACCCTTAGATGAGTCGTGGTACTCCTTTGGAATCGCCTTGAGCATGGCCTTGGGAAGCTGCACGTGTCGATATTCGTACTCGTCATCCGAATAGCTACGATTCGCGTTAGCAACGCGGTAGCCGCCACCCGAAAGCTGAAGCCAATTGCCGACCTACCGAGCCGAGTAGTGAATATCGTTGATGAACTCATCAAGCCGCGCTCGCTCACTATCCTTTAGCGGCCGGGGTTCTTGGTTGCGACGGGTCATATCAACGTCTACCGGCATGGTGGTCGATTTAATGTTTACGGAACAGATCGGAAAAAAACTGATGGGGGCTACCCAGTATGAATCTAAAGTAGAATCGGCGGGTAGGAAAAAGAGAGGATGCAAGGAGGAAATATAGGTGCAGGAGATCAGGAATATATACTCTAAAACGCGTTTGTTTATAATCGCTCACGGCGATGTTTGTCTTGTGTTGTTTGGGAAGAAAGCGCGAGTTGAAATCAACTCTTGTTATTATCGAGAAGGGGCCCTGGAACGCTATAAACCGCTGAAAGGTGGGAGAGGTGATCTGGGCAACAATCTTGTCGAAAAAGCTGGAGAGTGCTAGCACCCAGGTTACTTATCACGATAGTACGATTAATGGAGGGGAAAGTCAACAAACCCATGCCCGTAAGACGCATTATTCCTTTATCAGCTATACCATCCCCTCCGACAGGTTTATCGATTAGAGAAAAGCTACCTAGATACAGAGAACGCACAGCCACAGGCCGACCAGCCCCCTACGCCTTATCGATTGCAGGCACCAACGGTGTTGCGCCACACCTGTGGCTTTCCCACCAAGCAGCGACCAAGCAAGCACCCACCCAAGGTCTCTCGCTTCGCTTGGCATGTTGGTTCCATCCTGAATGCAGGACCACGTTGAGCTTATTGACTGATACTCATTCAGGCGTGCTCCCTTCAATTCAGTATTCACGTACATAAGTACCTACATACCTGTCTGGACAGCTGGAATTTCCCCACGTTATAGGTAGATGAAACCCTTGAGATTTGGGATTGCCAGGTCAAGGGGGTCGTCTTTTGCCTCAAACGGATTCCAGATTCCAGAGCCCTGCAGCGCTACTTTCTTACCCCCTCCGCAATAAACCGCGTCAAGCTTCCGCGCTACGTGCGCCTCGGTCAACTCCAAGTTGCAGCACCTAGCGATGGAGAGCAAGCGCAAGGCCAGCGGCGCCAACGGGCTGGAGATGGCTGCGGACAATGATCGCGCTGCTAAGCGTCGCAAATTGATAGAGGTGAGTCTGCTCCATTTTTGTTTTGTTTTGCTTTTGCTTTGCCCCCGATGTTTGCAATGCGCTGCGCTGCGAATGATGCGACGGCGCCATATTTGCGACAGAAAAGGCATATGTCACTACGATCTGAGATCCTATACCGTTGAGCTCCGCCGCCTTGCACATGGGTTGCGACAGATGATTAGCAACAAGGGCCAGCCAGGATAGCTGCCCAGTGTCATGCGCGATCCAATGCCTTGTTCCTAAACCAATCCACCACCGAAAAGAGGACCCGATCCCGTCACCTTGCATTCAGTTTGAGCACTCTCAACACCCATCCTATTCCCACATGCGCTTTACAGACCGCATCATTCCTCTTTGACTGACCGCACCGCATTCTTCTAGGAATATGGCGACTTAGCAAATGGCGAAACCAGTGAATCCACAACTGCATATGGACTGAGTATTCTTGAATCCATCAGAGCTACTACAGACAAAAAGTATGTGTATAGAAAATGCCGACTTCAGGTGAAACTGTCGTGATTGGCATCAGCATCTATCTACGCTATTAATACCGCCCCATATACCAACCAAACAATACCGAATAATGTTCTATGACCGCATGCTGACAATCCTTTACCCTCCTTGCAGTGGTCGTGCAGTGTCTCCCTATTTCGAAACTCTTCCTTCACGATCGGAAAACGCACAATACTACAAGAAGATACGGCTTCCTTTATCACTCGAAGTGATCGAGCACAAACTAAAAGAGAAACAATACCCCACACTATCTTCTCTTGAGAGCGACTTCAAACGCCTCGTTTCTAACGCGAAGGAGACTAACGATCGAAACTCGACGATCTTTGGTGACGCAGAACGCGTACGCAAAGCCGTGAGCAATCTTATGGTTAAACATAATCCGGCGTATAAGTCGGGTAATTACCAAGCAGTACCTACACCGCTGCCCCCTACGCCTGAACCGGAGGATGAAGAAGATAATGAAGAGACTAATGACGAGGCCGGTGAGGATGCTGGTGCGCAGGCCACAGGGGAGGATGATATAGATCCAGCATCACAAGGCGATATTGACGATGCCGAACCTGAGGACGAGGAAGAAGAGGGAGAAGGAGAGGACGAAGAAGTCGAAGAGGAAGAGGAAGAAGAAGATGATGAGGCACAAGAAGACGAAGACGACCAAGAGGAAGAGGGCAATGACGCCGAGCCTGAAACGACACGCCGGCGAGGACCCTCATGGAGAAAGGTTGACCCTGGATCTTCCCGAAATTCTGCGACACCGCGACAGAAATCTATCCCACGTACCGGCAAAGCGGATCACTATTACGAAAACGTACCATTCAGCGAGCTCAACTTCCAACAAGCTCAAGAGAAGGTTGTTGAAGAATTGATTCGCAAGAAAGAGGATGCGTAAGTGCTTATCAAGCGTTAATTTCAGGGACGTGTTGGCTAATGAAGGCATAAAGCGATGACTACCCGTATTTTGAACCATTCGTTTACCTCCCCCCACGGACTTTGAAAGACTACTACGAGATTATAGCGGAACCCCTCTCACTCAAGGCGTTGCAAAAGCAAGTTCGTGGTCAGCACGGTCGAGGGGAGGCAACGTACATTAGTGATTTCAAAGGTTGGGCCGCCTTCGAAGACCAGGCAAGTCTCATATGGAAGAACGCCTATCATTACAACGAGGACGGCAGTGACATTTTCACGATGGCGCAAGAACTTGAAGTCAGTCTCAAAGCCTTATGAATTCGTTGGTTGGTACTAACTAGCATAGGAAATGTTCCAAGAACTTCTCAAAGAAGCAAAGGAAAATGTACCAGAACCACCTCAACCTAAAATCAAGTTAAAGTTGCCACAGGCCGCAGAAACTTCAGGGCACCCCAAGAAGATTACTATCCATGTTGGTGGCAAAAATAGCGCGACAGGATCTCCGGCTCCAGCGACAGGGCAATCCGGCGAGAGCGAGTTAACACGAAATGAGACTCCTGTAAACAGAAACCCATTTGGCGGCGCGAGTTCGGCTGGGACATCAGTCAACCTGAGTCAGTTAGACAAGGCACGTAGTATGTCCGCATCTGTAGGCCCACCCAGTCCGGGTGTCATGGGTGTACCCAAGACGGAAGAGATTGTGCAAACGGCGCCCGCCACTCGGCCACAGGCTACACCCACGACATTTCAGCACTTTGTCCCAGTGGTGGTGAATACTCCAATACAAAACGGTGCCACCCCACAATATCAACAGCCTCCGCCTCCACCTCCGCCGCCCCCTAAAAGAAGTGCTACGGATATCCTAGAAGCACAGAAGTATAGGCCACGGTCGATCAGTAGGTAATTGTGTCCCTCTTCAGCAATCATCTCATTAACCATGTTACAGGAGAATCGGAAGCTCTCATGCCGAGATTAGTCATTACGCCCCATCCTTCACTTCAGGTCGAGCACAAACTCTTGACGATCATCCCTGCCAGTGCCACCGACTATCAGCAAGATATTGTCGTCAACGCACCCCCGAGCCATTTCCGATTGCAGCTCAAGCCACAAGTCGCGCTGTATTTAGAAACAGAACACCGAGAATGGAAGCTCAACGTGATACACGACTCGACACGACTGTACCCCTCATCAGGGTCATTTGACAAGCGAGAGCCTATTTTTGACGTTACATTGCGGTACGGAATCAATCGCCTCGAGGTGACGCTTATTGCTGCACTCCCGAGAGGCGAGAAGGCTCCCAACGGTCTGAATATGGAGATGGAGAGGTTTGTCGTACACTTGAATTTACTCAAGCACTGATGCGCGGCATGTGATGCACGAACAAGACCTAGTCGGGATGTTCCGGACAAATACATAGCTTCAGTCGATGTCGACACGTTGTTTCCGCCCATTTCTAGGGTGTGGTGCCTTGCGGCTCATGAACTAGCACCAACGGCTGTCAAGGGAGTTGCCCGGGCCCCATTCGCTAAGCACGTACACTATACTCACAGAGTGTTTCACGGCCCCCGGGCATGTCTAACGTTGGTGGTACCTTGCGATTCATCGGCTCCCATACTCACGACGGCAGGCCGGTGCCAGGACTTCGGAGCTGACTCGAGTTATTCGTTGACGTTGCACTTGTAGGCACTTTTCTTGGTTGTTTTGGAGTTCAGGGAGTGTATCAGTGGTTGCAGTGAAATGCTGGGCAGGGCCACCCGAGTCGGCCACTGTGTGTTTTCTTGGTTGCCATGTATAACAAGTATAATAGCCTCCTTGGGGTCTTCGTGTCGATTAGAGTCAGATGCGCGACAATTGAGAATATTGATGATAGCTGCTCGCACCTATGGTTTACAGGTAAACCGTCGATGCATATACACTGCCTATGTAAGCATTGTTGTCAATGGATATGTATACGATTCAAGTGCCTCGCGTAGGTAATGCCAGTAGTGACTGATATACGGCACTAAGCATTATGGCACTAGACTAAGCCTGACACGACACGATACAATGAGTGCTAGTCTAGAAGTTGGTACATATGTATCGATCTAGATACATGTTCTTACCTAATCTGTATGTATATAGGTATATGTCAAGTACATATGAGATGGACGTGTACACTTAGGTAAATAGACTGCGCATTTAAATACACTAGACATTACTAGCATGCGCATAGCTACATACCTAAGGTATATAGTTGTTCCCGACTCTACTAGTCAAGCAACGAATTTGCACGTGTAAGTCATCCGGATACATGGACTACCTCTTAAGTGCTTGCCTTAGGTACCTCGACGTTAGGTACCTCGACGTTAGGTGCCTTGACGTTAGGTAATCTAGATGTGCAACTATAAATTTTTTAGTGGACGAGTGGTGGCGTTCCTGCAAGCAATAAGAAATGCCCTTCCAGGCCAGACAGCGACCCTGATTCAGCTATCGGCTCTTATCTAATGGTCAGCGCGGCAACCCGCACGCTAGAGGTGGGGTTTTTCTCATACACAACTCACCAACTCACCGCTTGGGGGGGCAGAATTTTTTTTACTAGTGCCTCCCCTCCACAAAGCGGGCGACATTTGCACAAATAAGTTGCGAGCAGAGTTCCTGTCCCTTGAAAACTTTCCTGTCCTCTGGCATTCCTCTCCCACTCCTGATCTCCATCTCCCCTCTCCAGAAAACACGCAAAGATGGCCGAAGAAGTCTACGACGGTGCCGTCGGCATCGATTTGGGTATGTTGCGACATGGGCTCCCCTCGTCCCCCTCGTCCCCCTCGTCCCCGCCATGCATCATCATCCTTTCACGGCATCAAAAATGCCATCCCACCATTCTCGACGGCTGACACATCTCGCGCTTTCGACGCACAGGTACCACCTACTCTTGCGTCGCCATCTACGAGGGAAACAATGTCGAGATCATTGCCAACGAGCAGGGTAGCTTCACTACCCCGTCCTTCGTCTCCTTCAACGAGAAGGAGCGTCTGATTGGTGAGGCCGCCAAGAACCAGGCTGCCATGAACCCCCGCCATACCGTCTTCGATGTCAAGTAGGTCGACCACTATATCCTCCATCTGAAGGAAAGTATTCTAATGTCATTTCCCTACAGGCGATTGATTGGCCGACCTTTCAGCGACCCTGTCGTCAAGAAGGACATCGAGTCATGGCCCTTCAAGGTCGTTGAGCAGGGCAGCTCTGGCAACCCTGTCGTCGAGGTCGAATACCTCGGCGAGACCAAGACTTTCTCCCCCCAGGAGATCTCCGCCATGGTCCTCACCAAGGTAAGTCATATCTAAATAAGACCCCGCCCGCACAGACTGCCGCTAACACGCGCTGTGTAGATGAAGGAGATTGCCGAGACCAAGCTCGGAAAGAAGGTGGAGAAGGCCGTCATCACCGTCCCCGCCTACTTCAACGACAACCAGCGTCAGGCTACCAAGGATGCCGGTGCCATCTCCGGTCTCAATGTTCTCCGTATCATTAACGAGCCCACCGCTGCTGCTATTGCCTACGGTCTAGGCTCCAACAAGTCCAACAAGGAGCGCAACGTCCTAATTTACGATCTGGGTGGTGGTACTTTCGATGTCTCCCTTCTCAACATCCAGGGTGGTGTCTTCACCGTCAAGGCTACCGCTGGTGATACCCATCTTGGTGGTCAGGATTTCGACACTAACCTTTTGGAACACTGCAAGAAGGAGTTCCAGCGCAAGACCAAGAAGGACATCTCTGGTGACCCCCGTGCCCTCCGCAGACTCCGAACCGCTTGCGAGCGTGCCAAGAGAACCCTCTCCAACGGTGCCCAGACCACCATTGAGATTGACTCGCTCTTCGACGGCGAAGATTTCTTCGCCCAGATCACCCGTGCCCGTTTCGAGGACCTCAACGCCAAGGCTTTCGCCGGTACCCTCGAGCCCGTTGCTCAGGTTCTTAAGGATTCTGGTGTTGAGAAGAGCGCCGTTGACGAGATCGTCCTTGTCGGTGGCTCAACCCGTATCCCCAAGATCCAGAAGCTTCTGAGCGACTTCTTCGATGGCAAGAAGCTCGAGAAGAGCATCAACCCCGACGAGGCCGTTGCTTACGGTGCTGCCGTCCAGGCTGGTATCCTTTCCGGAAAGGCTACCTCAGCTGATACCTCTGACCTCCTTCTTTTGGACGTCGTTCCTCTATCCCTTGGTGTTGCCATGGAGGGTAACATCTTCGCTCCTGTTGTCACCCGTGGCCAGACTGTGCCCTGCTTGAAGAAGCGGACATTCACCACTGTTGCCGACAACCAGCAGACAGTCCAGTTCCCCGTCTACCAGGGTGAGCGTGTCAACTGCGAGGACAACACCTCCTTGGGTGAATTCACCCTTGCTCCCATCCCTCCCATGCGGGCTGGTGAGGCCGTCCTCGAGGTCGTCTTCGAGGTCGACGTCAACGGTATCCTCAAGGTCACTGCCACCGAGAAGACCTCCGGCCGCAGTGCCAACATCACCATTGCCAACTCTGTCGGCAAGCTCTCAACTACTGAGATTGAGACCATGATTAACGGTAAGCTCTTGAATGAAGATGGTTGGATCCGCGGCTTGCTAATGTAGGATACAGATGCCGAGAAGTTCAAGAACAGCGATGAGGCTTTCAGCAAGCGATTCGAGGCTAAGCAACAATTAGAATCTTACATCAGCCGTGTCGAGGAGATCATCTCCGACCCGACCCTCTCCCTCAAGCTCAAGCGTGGCCAGAAGGAGAAGATTGAGGAGACCCTCAGCGAGGCCATGGGCCAACTCGAGCTCGAGGACTCGTCCGCTGATGACCTAAAGAAGAAGGAGCTGGCTCTGAAGAGACTGGTGACCAAGGCTATGTCTTCACGATAAGCACGTTCATGATTTTTTCAGGTTTAATCATTAGGGCATAAAACGGGCGCTGATTAAATTGCGCAAAGGCGGCGTCTACACACAAACACACACGAAGCGTCCATATAGGTGGATGACGGACACATCTCGACGGCATAAGGTTTGACTTTGACGTGCCTTGATATGTATGGGGTAAAGATAAAAGTCTCTGGGATGATTAACGCCTTTCTGAACTCTTATAACACCCTCTATCTTCTCTCCACCTCCTACGCACCCAATCATCTGGTTCTCGGGCGCATTTGCATGTAGACTAGGAAGACTGGAAATGAGGAGGGGAAACACCATCAATGACAAATGAAACACGAATTAAAAATATCTGCTATAAGTCCTACTGCTATGCTACCTGTAAACCCCCTTATTCAAGCTCCCATCTACTATTAATATGTAGGCTGTATTGATTCCATTTAAAATAAGCCTTAATTCTACTAGCCCCATTAATATTCTCTGGAAATATTTTGATACATTATTATAGGATTCAAGGTGGCTGTTACATAGGCGGCCACCGTGGTATATTATAGTAGGTTAGACCATTTGTCACGTTTTCATCTATACCTTCTCAGAAGGCAACAAGGGTATAAGTTATAATAAGTTGGGGTATGAACCGTTCATTCATTAAGCGAGAACAATTCGAGAGGGACGGATATCAGGATAGATGTCGTAGAGAGATCAACCGGGTCGGTAATGGGAGCTCACCACGAACTTCGACATGATAAGAACAGGTTTTTCTATTTCGCGTGATCTACCATTCCCATCAGCGCCCAGGCTGAGATGAGAGGTACTGGGATCGTTTGAACAGGATATATTGTTAGAATGGCTTTGCCCCGTCGTTTTCATCGCGCTGTTTGTCGTGAGTTGAGTTGCGATGTAGCACGGGAGGTTTTATCGTAAACTCGTGCTTGTATAGTATCTTGAAGGGTTGGCAGGGATTACTGATATAACAGGGGCTGCTGGGTAAGGCTTGGAATAACTAGGTACCTAGGTAGACAAGACTTTCGTGAGCTACTCTAAGCTTTACAAGCCTAGGTTGGCTTGCTGTGTTAAAAGACAATAGTACTAGAACAGCTGGGTAAGATGTTAGAAACTCTGGCGAAAACGCTTTTGGTTTGCTTCAAAGGCTTTGGGAGTATAACCGCGGCGGAGATGAAGCAGTACGTACATTATTGACGAGTCTTGTTTATACCCCGTCATTGCTTATAACTTGGTGTCAGGTAACTGATAGATAGAATGGGAGGAAAGTGATTGATTAACCCGTCTGCCTGTCTGTCTGTCCTATGGATTTATGTATGTATGTCATCCAACAGATAGGTCCTGCCTAACTAACAGCCTGACATCTGGGATAAAGAAGGTGTTGTGTAAATACACAGGCGAAAGGTATCGGTTTAGGTGGCATTAGATTCCTCGCGTGATAATAGATGTTTATCAGCCCCCATACATACTTGGGCATAACATACTCAGACCGAATAACGGCTATCTATCCTCCCCTCTCCCCTCTCCTAACCACGGTTTGAACACCTTGCCCCATGGGAGCGCCAGACACACGCACCGCAGGCGCCACCCTGGAAACCGGGCACACGATTGCACCCCGAAAAAGGCGTGCCAACATGGTGGCGACAGCCACTCCGCGGACCATCCGAGCACGGCGGGGACACCACCCCCCGGCTTTGGACCAGTATGGCCCGGAAGTACCCTTCCCTTCGTACGAATTTGGCTTGGACGTCCGCAAGGACGTCCGAAGCCGAAACCCGGAAAACAATGTCCACCGACGGGGCGGCGGCGACAATACCCTCTTCTGCCTATTGTACGACGAAATATATATAACAAAGCTTTTTTATATAACATATTATGTTTAGTTATATTATTTTTAGTTATATACTATATTTAGTTATGTGTTTATATAGCGCTTTGCAGTCCCTAGTCACGTGTTCGTATGTAGTGACTTTTATTCAACAAAAGCTTGTCTTCTAACTAGACATAGGCTTAGGTAATATTTTTAAGCTCGCATAATGCTCCAAAGTCTTATATAAGGGTAGGTCCCAGGGCTAATATTAGCTGTTAACTCATTCGCTGAAACAGAGCACCTCGCCGCTTTAAGTTCACAATTAAAGACGACTGCGAATTCAACTACGAAGTAATCATAAATGTCGTACGAATAAGAGACCAGAACGTACTACATGTAATCGACGCCGCAACATCGTTTCAGGCAGCTACATTTCTAAAAAAAAAAAAAAAACATTAGATGCTACGTGCGAGCATTAGAGTGTTACGTGCGAGTATTACATATCACATACGAGCATCAGAAAAAGAGAAAATCACCAAAAACAAAAACAGCGATCGAATTCACACCCCGAAGGGCCTGATCGTACGACTAAAAACCCCCCCTCTCCCCTCTCCTAACCACGGTTTGAACACCTCGCCCCATGGGAGCGCCAGACACACGCGCCGCAGGCGCCACCCTGGAAACCCCGAACCAAGCCCTAGAGACCCTGGTTTCTACAAATAAGCTACTCGTACGAGTTGAGGCACTTGTAGTCTTTGGCGCCATAGAGCTGAGGTATAGAGTATCTAGTTTACGTACAAGCAGCGCAGCACTCCAAGGGCAATCATGGTAGCGCCGTTAGATTATCCTTAAGGATGTGCCGTCGCTATTCCTTCCTATACAGGGTTTATTCAAGGACAGAGAAAGGCTTATTCGAAGTATATACAAGTGTTTATTTGCCTTCCTTTTCTGTATTATATGTTCTCAGAGTTTGGCGAGGACCTAGGGGCCCTGCCATAACGGCCCAAAAAGCTCTATGAGCAGGAGCTGTAAGTCTCTGGAATCTATAATCCCGGCCCCGCCCCCCTCTCTCAACAGCCACTCACATGTGTTCGTTGGTTAAAATTGCCTGCTCAGTGCTGAGGGATGTGGCTAGAGAATGCATTGCCTTTGCGCGATGCTGCCTTATCTGTATTGTCTTGATTCCACGCTCGGGAGCGGAAATAGGGAGGAGGTGGAACCAAGGATGATGCCGACAACTTCGAAGTTAATACTGTATGCACAAATAAGATATTGAGCCGGTTTGGGGAGGGGTAATGGTGTAATATCTACTCTATAGATTATTAGTATGATTCCATCTTGATGCTTTCAAGTGTTTTATGCAGGCGGCATTGAGGCATTGAGGCATTGAGGCATGCTTACCTTAGATGATTGGTCGGTCGATTGCGCAAGGGCAGCCCTGGGTGTTGTTGGGTTCTTGTTCCATGTGCTTTGCCATACGCATAGGACAGCCAGATCTAAAAGGGGAAAGAGAGGTGGCACCTGTTGGCCTTTAGGAATATATCCTCATGCCTCAGTGCCAGGTTTCCTTTCCTTCATTCCCCATCTGTGAAAATTGCGCCACTTGGTGGACATGGCTGCTGCGGTTGACCAGTCTTATTCCAGCTGGTATCTCTTCTTATACACGGTTTATTCGACATCCCGAGAGGGGCTTATTCGAAGTGTATACAACTGTACCAGCGCCCCGAAATCCTTTAGCGTGTGTTCAAGTCATCGCTTGACAAGGATCTTGGTATCGAGGCCCTTCCATAATAGCCTGAAGGGTTCCGCAAGGAGGGGCTCTATGTCTTTAGGATCTATGATCCCCCCCCTCCCTAACACCGTCTTATAGGTGTTCCTAGAAATAGCCTCCTCGGTGCTGAGCGCTTTGACATACACACAGGAAAACGAGACCCAAAAGGAAGGAGAGGTGGCACCTGTTAGTTTTCAGGAATATGCCCTCACGCCTCAGTGCCAGGTTTCCTTTCTTTTATTCCTCATCTGTGAAAACTACGCGACATGGTGGACATGGCTGGTGTAGTTGGCTACTCCTATCCCTGCTCCTGCTCCTACTCCTACCATCCCTTCTTAGAGTTTATTCGAAAGCTCGCTAGGCGCTTATTCGGAGTTTATACGGGGGTTGCAGTAACTAGTTGCCAGTGGTGATTTCTGAGTCCACAGGTTTACGGATTATCACACCTTCTAGAACAAAGAAGGTGTTGTGTGTATAGGTAAGCAAAGGGGCGATTAATATAATGGGTGTAATAGATGTAGCTGATAGAACGGATACCAGTTTAGTCGGTATTAGGCTCCTTGTGCAATAACAGATATTTATCAACACCCTATACTAAGACCATGACATGGGCAATAAGCTCTTGTTCCGCATCTACAAGAAGGGCGCTGGTTTTGTTGAAATAAGAGTAGTAGATATCTGACCAGGTTGGCTTTTATCAGCAGGCATCAAGATGTAACGGTGTCCGTAGATGCGGAACTAAAAACAAGGATTCGTAGGAGTACCGCAAGTGCACGAAGGCTAGAGTCAACACCACTTGTGTTGTCGGGGTTGAGTAGATGATTGTGGCGCTGGAGATTGGTATCGATCCTGGCCTTCCTTGCTGGAACGAGGCTTGACGAAACGATAATCGAATTTTGGCACATAGCGAGGAGGGCACTAGTCGAGAATTATTTGTTTAGATGTCGGCTCTTCTAAAAGCTCTGTTAAATGTGAAGACAGTTACAGGAAAGAGTGTATGGGGATTCCAACGTGTGTTTCGAACTCATCTTCGTCAAACCCCAATTCTGGAGTCAACCTCCGTGATAGGCATTTTTCCGCGATTCGGCATAGGAGAACTTACTGAGATATTAAACAAGCGACCTGTTCTAGCTCGCCTGGATGGTGTATCTCTGTTTTATTCGAGAACTATTTGAGTGCTTTAAAATGACACCTCAAGGGGTTGGCGATACCCAGCTGATTGGTAAAAGCGACGAAGAATGGTAATTAACAGCGGATCGTCATAACGATGTCGGCTACCGCCATGTTATAAGACGTTGAAAATGGATGGTAAACAAAAGAGAGCTATAATAAGGCGCGCAACTAATATGAATGTAATAACTTGATTGTCTACTTTTATTTTAATGTCGGAAGGCATGTGTTGTTGTCGACGGAAAGTATGGGCTGAGCATTGTGCAGTTGAATTTGAACTTGCAACCGCCGATAACCTAATACAAGCCGAGATACTTTTAGCTGAGTTCCTCGGGATTCTTCTTCGGTTATTATCGCGAATGTGCCTAAGAAAGAAGCAAGAGCAGTCTGGACTGTGCTACATTAACGGGATCACGTTTTTGGTCCTAGCTGCCATAGTTGAAAAGGGGACTCGGGTGGAAGGCCATAATATCGCACCCTCCATACCGAGAGGCGTCCAATTTGCAATCAGCAAATATAAGAAATGAGAAGTTGCACTATGTATGTAGACCATAGAGAACATGACTTTCATTATTCTAGTAATATACTGTCTACCACTGTGCTTTTAGATTCTAAAAGACAGTATCTTGAAGCAGCACCACCACCGCAGATATCGTAAATGAAAGAGCCTGGGGATTCTAGGTCGAGACGGAATTTGCATAATTCCAAAAGAAAAAAAGGCCAAACAGCGCTGTAATGATAATGATTACGATGGCTATAATCGGACATGTTACCTGGCAATATGTAGCTGCTGTAGAGTCTCGTACGGACTACGGCGCTGGAACAGTCCGACAGTCAAGTCCATAGTCATAACCGGCTGAGAAACCACCCGCTACCATTCTAAGAGATCATATGGTCGCTAGGGAATCGTAATCTAAACTATTATATCCTGCAGAAAAGTAAAGTTGTGTTCTACGGGAAGAGAACCAATGATTTCTCCTGATGTAATCAGCTGGTAGGGTATTTAGATGACCTAAGCGTGGAAGAAGCTGCCTCACTCCTCGAAGTAGATTAGGCGAATGCGAAGACGTCAGAACTTGGCCACGGTGCGTATCGTTTCCACCAACAAGTCGGTAAGTGAGATAGCCCTCTACTAACCGGAACATCTATCGATCATCCTTGGTATATTCCTTGCTGTGTCTCAGTTTAGAACGCATACTTTGCTTGGCCCTCGGGCGACGCTGGCAATAGCCTTAGTAATGGCGATATATTCATTTTTGAGTCGTTTCGCTTGTCATATTGCCCTAGCCTCTGTGACGTAGGTGTCTTGAAAATGGCAGTCGCTGCCGAGGCTGTTTATTTTATAGAAATGCCGTTTATCAATTCACCCGTGTCCAGGCCATCTAGACCCAATACGTTATCTGCTCAAACAATAGTCTCTCATCTTTTTCTAAGTAGAGTTCCGGTAGAGGGTCCAAGCTACCGACCTCGATTTTACCAACTAACCCTCTGTCCATTCGCGAATATACTAGAGTTTATCCCGGCCAGGGTGAGGCTGCATTTTCTGCCCTTTTGGAGTCTGGCAGTGGTGTAGAGCCCTTGCAGCATGTTAGATCTCCTCGTGGGAATAATTTATGCTCGATCTTCACTGCAACTTTAGCCCGGAAGGAGAGCATATATGCAGGTACTTGGAACGCGAGCGCAACATGTCGTTGTTATCTCTGTCGGGATAGCCAATACACTACATATCAAGAGTTGTCATGATTTAGCCCGTGGCCCGCTCTGGCTACTACTAGGCGACTAGCGATAACAAAAAGTTAATACAGTCTTGATGGAAAGAAGCTTCTAATAGTCTTCACCCAAGGGAGAAGCCTTAATCCCATAACTATATATCGTTTCTCGAAAGGAAACTGATAGATATATACCAACGCACGTGTGACCCTTAAGAATCAAGGCTTTTGGGGCCCAGGGCGGGGCTAAAATTGCAGTGAACTCCGGAGAAATCGGGTGCATTTTAGACATGGGGGGTTGATCCCGGACCGTACCGAATACAATTCATAATCCCACCTTGCCAGTCTTTGGTTTACATAGTAGTTAGCCTTGCGCAACATAATGCACAATTGTATCTATTCGCCTTCAGTAATCACAGAGGATATCTGTATATCCTGTCGACTATGCTTATTCAATTTATCCTTCTGGAATTACAATGGTTATACACCTGGAGATTCTCCCCTAGAATTGTGCAGCTGGGTTTTTGTATTATTTCAATAATTATCACTGCGATCTTCCGTAAAGTTTGTCCCGCAGCACTTTTCATTTCACCTTTCTGACGCCCAGCACGAGACAAGTTAGCAGTATAATGATTAAACGCAGAGCCCGCTTACAGTGACATGAGAAGAAAGAATGAATGAATTTCCTAGGTTAGTGAGCATGTGCTCGGCCGTGTATCTACATCTTCAAACTAGCTCAATTTCTCCTCATCAAATCCGTCACACTGAGCAAATCTCATTCCAACCCAATTATTTTTGAATCATGCACAGAGCCTCCTCCCTCATGATACACTTCAGTCCAGAAATATCGGGATCGCATCACCCGTAACAGGGCTAGTCAAACCGTAGCCACTAGACGCTCCGAACGATTTCTCGTCCCATCTCAGTCCACACAGGAGGCGTCAGAGCACAGCGTGATCATCACCAGCACCAAGAAACAGCTTGCGAGACAGCAAAACTCGCTAGAAAAGACGGCGCTTTCCAGCAGGAAGGATTCAGCAGGTGAGAAATCCCAAGCCGCTAGACTGACACGCCCGCATCGAAATTGAAGCACTGCCTGCCTGCTACTTATCTAAATATCGGATAAAAGCCAAGCGCGTGACGTCACCATAACCCCATTAACGTAACACCACCACGACGTCGCAAAACATAACGCCATCATAACGCAAAAGTGGGGAGCCATAACGCCCTCTCTGGCTATCTCCCCCCCAAAAAAAGAGAGAACATATGAGCAGAGAGCTTTCCTGCCCGTGCACCATATTCAGTAAACATAATCCAGCCAAGAGCATCCAGGTGGGTAATCGCGTAAGTAAACAAGCAAGAACCCAAGCGCAATCAAGCCTTAGATCCAGTCTAAGCCGCTGCGGAATAAGGATTAATGTTAGCTTCGAAAACAAAACGATTTATTCTCAGCCTGCTAGCTAATTAGCTAGCTTTCCACGCAAATCCACGAGAAAGATCAAGAGGTATAAAGCGAAGCCCGTCGAGCAGAGCTCGCGATCATAGTAAAGATGGCCAGCAACACTCCCAAGCAGGAAGAACAGCAGCAGCAGCAGCCCGATCCGACCAAAAACACCCACTCGAACCCGAACACGATGCGCGCTTGGCTGTACACCAAAGTAGGCAAGAGCCTCGCCTCGTCCCTCACGCTGAGCACGAGCGCGCGGCGCCCGCCGACGCCGGTGCCAGCGGATAAGCTGCTGGTGCGGGTCACGTACATGTCGCCGAACCCGGCGGACCACAAGATACCTGAGCTGGGCCGCGTCGCGTCGGTAGTGGCGACGCAGTCGCTCACGGCGTCGCCGGGCATGGACTACGCGGGCGTGGTCGAGGAGGTCGGGGCCAAGATCAACAAGCCCTCGGGCTCGAAGTCTCCCTCTCCAAACTACAAGGTCGGCGACGCCGTCTTTGGCCACGTGCAGCAGACGGCCTTCGGCACGCTGGGCGAGTACATCCAGCCGTATGCATCGGGCTGCGCCGCGATCCCGGCGTCCGTATCCGCGGCGGACGCAAGCACTCTGGGCACGGCCGCGCAGACAGCATACCAGACGCTCGTGCCGTACGTGCGGCCGGGTGCCGGTGACGAGGTCTTCATCAACGGCGGCAGCGGCGGTGTAGGAACATTCGCGGTGCAGATCGCCGCGAGGGCCCTCGGGTGCGTCGTAACGACGTCGTGCTCGACCCGCAACGTCGACCTCTGCACCTCTCTCGGCGCCTCCACCGTCCTCGACTACACGTCCACCAACATCACCGAGGCCCTGCGCGCCCGCGGCCAGGTCTTCCGTCTCGTCGTCGACAGCATCGGCTCCCCGGCCGACCTGTACAAGGCCGCCGACGACTACCTCCTCCCCGAGGGCATGTACGTCCAGATCGGCGGCGACTTCAGCCTCGCCGGCCTGCGCGGCACCGCATCCCGCGCCATCATCCCGAGCTTCCTCGGCGGTGGCAAGCGGACCTTCAAGTTCATCCAGATGGCGTCGCGCCACGACGACCTCGCCCAGCTGGCCCAGTGGATGCAGGAGGGCAAGATCCGCGCCGTCATCGATGGCGACATCATCCCCTTCGAGGAAGCACCCACCGTGTTCGACAAGCTCAAGACGAAGCGGACAAGGGGTAACTTGGTGGTCAAGGTTTCAGATTGAAATGATTGAATTTTTTTTCTTTCTTAGCGTTGCATAATTCCTGTTACGGACATCAACCCGGAATTTTCAAGGCGTTTACGCGGGATCAAATTGGGCGAAGACTACGGTTTTTAAGCTTTTTTTTGCTTGTAGTAATGGAGGCGAAAACAATTCTAGCATATTCAATATATGCAAAACAAAATCTGTATTTATTCGTCTTATCTATGCAAGACACAAGGCCTATATTCAACGCCTCGTCTAATGGTATTTATAGCTAGTCGTCTAGACTTATCATGGCAGCTCAGCCCTCTGTGTTTTTGGCTGGCGGGCTATTAAATGGGGTTGAGTTTCTAATCTATGGTTCAAGAAATGGGGCAACTCGAAGTGAATTGCAACCCGTCTGGATTCATGCCAACTTTATTCTTCAAGTCAAAGCTCGCTCAACGCCCTATATGATGCCTGATTATGCCAGCAATGAAATGAGAAAGTCAAGATGGCCGCCGAACTAATCATAGAGCGCAAATTGGCTTATTATCTGCCTGCAGCCCTCTCGGCAGCAGTAGTCATAGCGAGTCCTACGGGTGTCATGGCGCCACCCGCTGGAGGGGCTGGTGTGCTAGAACGCGTCGGGGGTTGGGATCGATTGTGAGCCATGTGTGCCCTAACAAGGTGGCCTGCGGCAAGGGCGCTGCAAAGGGATAATTCACCGGCAAGGACAGCACCGCCGATGATTCGAGCAAGGCGACGAGCATTATCTCCAGGGTTTGTTGGATGAGATCCTCGCACGCCTAACATGTCAAGCATGGCGCTCTGAGGTTCTAGGATCGTACCACCACCGAGGGTACCAACCTCGATTGATGGCATAGAAACGGCTATTTGCAGAGAACCGTTCATACTGGAGATAGGTTAGCAAATCGCATTGATGTAGATGTATGGAAGTTTGTGACCTACTTCCTCATGGTGGTAATACAGTTGGCACTTTCAACTACCTGTGCCGGGTCTTGTCCTGTGGCTAAAAACACAGCCGCGACAATGTTAGCAGCGTGTGCGTTGAAGCCACCGACGGACGCCGCCATAGCAGACCCAATGAGATTCTTAGCAATGTTGAGTTCAACAAGAGCATCAACGTCGCTTTTCAAAACGGCCTTGACAACATCGCCGGGAATAATAGCTTCAGCTACAATCGACTTGCCCCGCCCATCAATCCAATTCAACGCAGCCGGCTTCTTATCTATGCAGAAGTTACCTGAGACTGAAATAATCGCCATATCATCAAAGCCAGCCTCATTAGCCATCACACTCAGAGCAAACTCTACACCTTTAGAGATCATGTTCATGCCCATAGCGTCGCCGGTCGTCGTCTTAAAGCGAATATAGAGATTAGTTCCAGCCATAGCGGTTTTCATAGTCTGTAGCCTAGCAAATCGAGATGTCGAGTTGAATGCTTTCTTCATCGTAGCTTGACCTTCTTCTGAATCAAGCCAGAGCTTAGCAGCACCAGCACGTTCCAGAGTCTGGAAGCTGACACAAGGACCACGAGTCATGCCGTCACCTGTCAACACGGTTACAGCACCGCCGCCGGCGTTAATGGCTTTCGCGCCACGGCTCGTACTAGCGACCAGCACGCCTTCGGTGGTAGCCATGGGAATAAAGTAGCTCTGGCCGTCGATGACAAGGGGTCCAGCAACACCCACAGGTAGGGGTAGATAACCGATAACATTTTCGCAGCAAGCACCTAGAACCTGTTCCCAATTGTAATTCTGGTAAGGTAGCTTTGAATGCTCCAAAAGGTTTGTTGTGGCGGCGGTGGCGCGCGTCCTTGAAACAACCGATCGTCGGATCCTAACAGCACGTGTGCAGTCCCCGAGGCTCCTTTCCAAAGAGTGGCCAGGAATTTTGCCTTTCACAGAAAGATAAATAATTTCGGTATCGGTCATTTCGACTATACGCTTTTCCTTGAGCAAAACCTCCAGTTCCTCGATGCTCCGCATAGTGTCGGAGGATGGTAGTGGCGGGGGTTCCGATGCAAGGGGTGCTGGTTTAGGGGGGGCCTTTATCAGGATACTTTCATCATCAGTTTCAGCTGGGGTAGCAGGCAATGTTTGCTTTCGCTTTGTTTGGATACCGCCTAGTGGGAGCGTAGACTGATCGCGGGAATCGTTGAACCTTTCGGCAGCCGCAAGGTCCTTGCGGTCGATGGGATGATCCGGGGCATTTGGGTCTTTGATTCCCCATCGTGCGACATTAAAGAGGTATCCATTGAGCGCCACACTCATGGCAAGGGCGATGACAATCCATTTAGACAAGATCGGGTCTTCTAAACTCTCGAAGATACTGCCTACCATACGGCCGCCTACACCGTATCTATGCAGCTGCGTGAAACCATGTTCATCCTCTTGTCTGCCTCCCGTCTCTGGGGAGGCTACCGCGTAATGTACTGAGGGATATTCCAGTTCATACTTGATAGGAGTAAGGACAGTCACCACCGTCGATTTAGAGTGTCCTCTGGCGTTAAACAGAATCTCATCTAGACCGTTGGATGCGACTTTAAAAGGATCTAGGGGAGGGATACTTACAACCCCTCCCAGACCTCCAGACCACGACGTGACACCGGATAGGCCACTAGTCCTAAAAGGGATAGTGAAGATGTTGACGAGGTTGAGACCAAAGAAGCCGACAACCATCCAAAACTTGAATTTGGGGACGCTGCTGCTCTTGGCACCCTTCCCGAAAAGAGCTTCGCTGGCACGGTCTCCAGTATCTCTGGGCCAATCATTGCTGGAGGCAACATTCTCGGCAACTCTACGACTGACACCGTCATCTTCCAGAGCTCGGCGCATCTCAAGGTGACGGCGCATACGGTTGACTTCGAGTTTAATACTAAGAACGGCGGTATAGAACGTAAAAAGAAGGATGCAATCGAAGAACAGGATCCAAGCGGCGAGGAAGCAGAATTGCTGCAGACCGCCTTGCACGCCAGACGCCGCCCCGGCAATCAAAATTACGATCTCGATGAGGTAATCGCGAACGATAGTAAATCCTGTATCTTTGATAGCCTGCGCAACAGCGTACTGGATCACGCCATCGTTTGTGCTCGAGATCTTGGACGATTTGCTAGCGTTACCATTCTGGTCGGGCTTTCGGTATTCCAACGCATGGGACAACACGGCGCTAGTCAAAGCAATGTTCTTCTCAAAGCCAATTGTAACTACCAGGAAGGGCAGACCTTCCGAGAGCAAGACAAAACTGACGGGAACTCCAAGCTTGGTCGTGACATTGAGGCCAAAAAGGAACGCAAAGGTAGAGGAGAAGAGGACGCTGATTGCCAACCAAGCATTCGAACCGAGCTTCTTCATGGATAAGAAGAGCGAAACAAAGGTGAGATGCATAGAAAGATAACCGAGGATCATGATGACAATGTCAAGTGTATCCGCATTCTTAAGAAGGTCTAGAAACTCCGAGTATGCATTTTGCACCCAGCGCACAAGACTGTTTCCCGAATCGCCGCCAGCTACCTTCATGATCCACATCTTATGCTCATCCTCGCCAAACTCATTCTGGCGCACTTCTCGGACTGGGCCATCATCGGGGATTTCCTGAACAGCAGCGACAAATTCGGGGGCCTCGCTATACTTAACAGCGAACGCTAGAGCGCTGTCCTGCGAATAGGCGGTAATCGAGTTCGACGTGGAAGGGAGATGAGAGACGGTTAGGTTGTCAGGTAGAGGTACAACATGCGCAAGAGGAGCTGTCTGCGCCGCATTTTCACTAGATTCAGGGAAGACTAGTGTTATCAGAGCCTGGTGATCGGCATCCTTAGGAATCTTTGTATTGGAATCGAAAGCCTGCCACCTCCAGCCGGTCTCGGGGCCGGCTTTCAGAACCCGGCTTCCCTCCACCAACGAGGACCATTCAGCATTCCTCACGTTCCTCGTCGCATCTAGGAGACTTTCCCTCATAGCTCCGACATAGGCGGTACTGGCCACCAGGGCGATGATGACAATGGTGTGAACCGGATGAGAGCAAGCAAGCCTGGAGAAGAATTGCAAAACGGGTGTGATCTTTTTGTTCGCCTTGGAAGGCGGCGCCTGGACGTCGCTCGGCTGCTCACCGCGAAAGCGGGAGGGAAGAAACGAAGAGGCAGCAATCATGTTTACGACTACCTCGACGGCATTAGGGGGATCTCGATACTATATATGGCCTTATCGGAGGCCCGTTAGCTCTGGCACAGACAATACAATACACTCAGTGTCGATTGCTCCCAAGACGAATTTATACGACCAGGGTGAAACGTGGGGGCAGGAGAGACATTTGAGGCTTAGGCGAGGGGAGTGTCTAAGAGGGTCTTGTAACCTATCTATATGGATATCTTACATACGGTGAGAGTGTTGGGGGTGTTGGAGTGGTGCCAAGAAGGAGGCAGAGCGGAAGAAGATGCCGTGTAACTGTTGGCCAAGTGAAGGAAGTCGTGGTGTAAGCACACCGTTTGGTTACGATTGCATAGAGCTCATCGGCGAGTTGTCGGAGCCCTAGATGTGTTTTTCGGAGTGGGGGCCAAAGCTGATCAAGATCACCAGGTTCAATATTGATGATCAATTGACGAGCGTGAGCTTCAGCACAACCAAGTGCCAGACCACAATGAAAGGCTAGGTGAGGGCAGCGAGGGAGTGAGAAAGGACGGAAGGGTATGAGAAGAGAGAGCGTAAATAATGAAGGAGTAGGCTTTGAAGGGGGGGTAGGATGGTAATCGACATTTAGACAGACTCGGGCTTGTGAAGAGAAATTTAGTGGGTTTATGGTTAGGCTTCGGGAGCTTGAAGGCGCCCCTAAAATTACAAATATGGGCCCACACTGACCGCTGGCTCTCTGGCTGCTTTGGCCCTCGTGGTTGCTGGGAGGTACCTAACGTAGGTACGTGGTATTGCCCTGTTACCTAAGTAGGTACCTACTACAGACTTCGGCGGATTCGTACTACCACACTACTACCTGTACCCACATGCAGATATACTACATTTGGGTCGCACTTAGGTACCGTACACCCAGTGTGCTGCCGCGTCGGATGTACCAAACCGTGAATTTAGTGGACCCGGGACGACTGAAGATACTCGTCGGGAACTCGAATTACCACATCCAAACCTCTCCTGGTACTACCTAGCCTGCCCGGGATGTCGTGTGTTGCAGTATAAGTACACTACCTCCTAGTATAACGTAGTAGTATACACTAATGTACAAGTAGTACGTCTTCAATCTCTGTCCAGTTCTGTCTATTGTCGATTTCGCTTAAACCGACAGGGTATTAGTCGATCCACCCTTTTTCCATCTTTAGTAGCATGATCCCTCCAGTTGGAATTTGCAACTTTATGGAATTCTACACTATATAGTGCACAAAGGACGTTAAGTTAGTGTAGTGTGTCCAGCATCAACCATGTTGCTTGCTCGTTCTCATACATCATCAAGATGCTTAAGTAGATATGAAGTTCGATTTAACAACCATCCCAAAAGCTGTCAGAACAGTATTACCACCACCGCCTAGTGTACCCGAGGTAATCCAATGTACGTAAGCGTACCATCCATCCCAGGGATCAAGTAGTAAGATAGTTGAGAGACTCGGGATTGTGGACCAACTGGACGAGGTCATAGCTCGTCGTCAGTGTTAGCTGATGAAACAGTGTAGTATTTGTGTACATTTATACTATCATGCTTATTATCTACACTATATGTTGACGATAACCAAGTTCCGCAGCTCTATTTCTCGATTTTTTGTCATTTAAAAGTCCGAGCGAGACGTAATCACCTTCAGCCACAAGCGTACACCGTTTTAACGTTAAAATCATAGTGCCGAGCTGTATCTTACGCTCTAGCCCGAAAATCGGTATTGCCTCAGAAGGGCACAGGCACACATATTCACATTCACACAAATATACGCCACACCGCTATCAAGGTTTAAACTTCGCGAGTGAAAATAGACAACACAGGGACAAGGCCGTATACCAACTACACTACCTACTCCACACTAGCGTCTCACACCTACACTATTCAATTGGACTTTTTGCGGGCACTACAAGTAGGCATGTATAGAGATAAGTTACTTCTTATAGAATTGCGCCGGGGAGGATATTGGATGAGGCCTCGGAATGACGAACCATCCAGTTACAGCCCGAGTTCCAACAGACACAGACGAATTATATTATGTCATGAAGACACACACACACTTTAAACTTGAACTTTTTAGTACCTCCTACGAGAGTCGATAAGCGTAGGTATATACGTGCAGCCGCTGACCACCTCCCGACCTTCTCTTCTACCGCAGTTAGTCAGTCCACTTATCAACTACGCCGCCATGGCGCCGAGCAGAGAGGGCCTGTTGTCCAGTGGATCTCCCACAAGTTCATCATTTGTATCATATTCCCGGATGCTTACTCACCAACTAAAAAGTGGCATCAAAAAAGGTGGCATCAGAAAGTAGCATGCAGCAGAAATACCCTTCACCTACGATCCTGGTATCATAGTCTAATATCTTAGATTGTCTACAGAGGTCATCGATACAGTAAAGTCGATACTTATGTGATGTAACATTGAGTATACTTGTGGCAACAAAATAGACCTCCCCAGTAAATACGTCAATCAAGTGTACGGGCACAATCAAGCTTGGAATTAGATAGCTGGTCAAATTTCACGGATTGTGGGTATAACTGCTTCCCGATGTACACAAAGCGCCGACTCCAGTCCCGGTAACCCATCAAGGGTCTAGCGTAGGTCGATAAGATCTTACAGGGACAGGGAAGTCTCAAAACAGTAGGCCACAACCATCAGCGAGAGAAAACTACCATATTGCGACAATGTGGGTGATAAGATGCGAGTTTACGGCTAACACAAAAAAAATAAACCGGCAAGGCATACCGAATCTTTAAGAATTCCAGAACCTGCAACCACTAAACCAGGCCTTGACGCCAAGGGAGGCCTGCATAACCTCCTACCTCCTACTCAACAACACCCGAGACAAGATATTCGAAAGAAGAAGGGGGAAAGAAACTGTCCCAGCGTCTCTAACATCTGACATGTGAATATTGACACCTGGTTTGGGCGTAATGCCGATGATGCAAGACATTTATTCGCCTACAGCAGCAGCAGCAGCTCCAAGATAACCACCATGTCGGTAGAGCTGACTACAAAAGTTACAAGGTGGCAGCAAAGTGCGGACCCCCTCAAACGTCTCTCCGATCTACCTAGGTTAGTAGTAGGTGGATGGTGCAGGTTAGTGTCGGTACACTATGGCGCCGTAGTAGTAGTAGTCATCAAGCGAAGGACCTCAGGGCTCTCGACGCTTACCACCTTAGCGCCCGATCCTTCTATGGCCACCTTGCACTGAGGCCAGTTGCCCGCGTCGACGGGCCTGGTGCATTCCTCAATGAGGTAAGTCCGAAATCCTTCCTTGGCGGCATCTTCCGCGCAGCTCTTAACACAGTAATCGCCGGCAAGCCCCACCACGTAGACATCGGTGACGGCGTGGTCGCGCAGCAGCGTCGCAAGCCCGCTGTCGCTCACGCGCGGCGACACGAACGGGTCGTAGAACGGGCTATACATCTCGACGCGGCGGTCGGTGCCCTTCTCGACGATCCTGTCGAGTCTGCCGACGTCGAGCTCCGCCAGCAGCTCCGCTCCGCCGGTGCCCTGCACGCAGTGCACCGGCCACAGCCGCGACGAGTAGCTCTCGGTCGCGTTCTCCGGGTTCACAATAGTCACGAAGTCGACGTACGGCTGCTTGCCCGCGTGGTTCGCCGCGAACGAGACGTGATCAAGCGGATGCCAGTCTTTAGTGGCGACCTTAAGCACAAATGGCAGTGTGAGCAGCTTGTTAATCGGCGCCACGACGTCGCGGCCTTCAGGGACGGCCAGCGAACCGTTCTGTTACTCTGTGAGTGGGTTTGCCTTTTTTATATTTCCTTTCCCGGGCCCGGAATCTCGGGACGGGTGTACACACCGGAGGACAGAAGTCTTCCTGTACGTCCACAACGATCAATGCAGGTCTAAAATTGCTTGCCATGTCGACGGTTATATGAACGCACTTCAGGAGATTTGGTCTGAAGAAATTCGCCTGTCGCTTAGTGCTGCCGCTCCCGTCACCTTACTTCTAGTGTGCCTGACCTAGGCTTACCATTAGTTGACTCTGGCGCTGATAACAGCCTGATAAGCTCAGATAGGGGACCTCAGTTTTCTCTCTCGAGTTTTAGGAATACTAACAGAAGGTCGAGACTCTGTGTACCTTAGGTGTGTATTTTTCGTACTCGGTAGGTATCTTCCTGGGTGCTGATAAGAGATGTGCTTACGCTTCAGAGACCCAGGATGCATGCAGAGCGGGAGTTTAACGGCAGACAACGGACGGGAGCAAAGGGGTGATACCAGGTAGTTGGTGGGGGTCTGCCTTTGTGTCTCGCCGGCTCAAAGGCATGGCTCTAAGATAAGACAGACACCTCAGTAGCTATCGACTCGACAGTAAGCGTAGAGAGATAGCATATATATTCTACGACTGGCTTCATTTATGCATTCACTAATAAGTCAAGCTTAAACCTATACTAGGTACGGTCGATATAAGCGTGCCTGACCAAATAATGGTAATTAACTCAATTCTATTATTGACTCGTCCCCATGCAATTATGAACTCACAATTTCTTATCGCTTAGAGTTAAAGTTGGCATTGCTATAAATATTCTGCCGGTGTGGTATGTGACGACACACCCGGGTGGAACAGCCCGTCAAACAAGCAGTAGTCTCCTCTTAAACCTCCTCTTCGTTTCGTATAGTTTTCCTAGAATCAAGAGAAGTGTGTCGTCTCATTTTTACTTACGTGTACTACTAAGGTTACGTTTTTATCTTCTCAATGAAACAGCACCAGTAGTCAACCCCAATTCACCGCACGATATGTATACCTACTATAAGACATGCATTATGCGGGGTCACGAAGCCGCACGGGGAGACGAATACGTGATGTCACAAACTTCGAAGCCGGCTCTTCTACTAATGCTTCTTATTGAGAGCCCGTCGTCGGTAGAAGACAGTTGCGGAACCAAAGTGATAGTCTTGATCCGAAACCGTTAATAATCTCCGCGTGGTGAAAAAATGTTAGGTAAGTTACATCCTTATAACTACGGTCGGGACTCTAATGGATACTTTGCGCGGCTGTACTTTGCGTAGTATACGAATACGATGCGCGCGTCAAAGTACATGAAGTCAGAGTGCTCGCATTCGTTTAAAAATAAATAAACATATTAGAGTAGAAGCACAATCCATATAAGCGCATGTGCATGCAGATGTCGGTCTCCAACATGAGATTTAGAGAGAAGGAGGGGGGAAAGATTACGATACACACGGTCTTACGCCTATGTTTCGCTCGAATTATGGAAGAACAGTCTTGATTTCTGGGAATGCCCGATAGTCGGTGATAATTACCACGATCATTGCCCACCCTCCCCCGTTTTCCCTTCACGCTAATAAACGCTTGCCTCCACATTAATGTTTTAAGCCGCCCTACTACTCCCATAGTTCACTCCATAGGTCGGTATCCTACATAAGTGTGCTTGCATTTTAATTTCGTAATTCATATAGACCGCCGCATCGGCACAGCCATACCCCGTACCTAAGCTCAAGCATTCTGCCTAATGAATTCACCGATTTTCCGCGCCACCCCCTCCGAGCTTTCCCGGAAGTCGATGACGTGGCCAATGAGCACCGTATCGTGCGGCGCGTCCGGCTCAATGTAAGTCTCCAGCTTATTCCCTTCAACACGCTCCATCTCCCGGACCCATTCCACGCCATCGACAGCGAGGATCTCTGCTCCGCCAAAGGTCACGAGCATCGGAACGGACGTCTTGAACGGGCGGCCCAGGGGTACAATGTACGGGTGGTCAGGTGATACGTCGCGTATGTACGTCTTGGCGCCCCAGCGGCAGAGCTCTGACCCGAGAAAGTCGCTGTGATAGTTAGGATTGCTCGTGATGACGATCTCGGGCCACAGGAACTTGACGGGAGCTACCCAGGGAGCGATGATGACGGCGCACTTGGGCTGCGGGATGTTGAGCTCCTCCCCGTACTCGACGATGTACCGCAGCAGCGCGATCACGAGGTTCCCTCCCGCGCTATCGCCCGAGATCGTGATGTTAGATGCCGGGATTCCGAGCGTGCGTACGAAGTATAGGTAGCTCGTCAGCGTGTCCTGCACCGCCGCGGGGAACGGCGCAGACGTCGGGCGACTTGATAAGCGGTACTGAGGGGTAAAAACAGGGCCGGTCTTGCCGTGCTTGAGGAAAAGATCCATCATGGGGCCTGAATTAGCAATTCGGCCATCGCCAATGACAAAGGCGCCACCGTGGATGTGAAGAACGACCGGCCCGGCGCTCGCGGGGTCGGCTGGCTTCTTCGGGTACCATGTGCCGCCAATAAGGGCAGGCTCGACACTCTCGCTCTCCAGCGGTCCACGGTACACATCCTTCGGGAAGGGCTCGAGTTTCTCCCACTGATCCTTCTCCTTACCGGGCTCCAGCGGCAATGGTACTGGCGTCTCTGTGCGCGAAAGCAGAAAGAGGACCTCGGTGAAGATCCGGACCATGAGTGATCGTTTAAGGCTCCACTAGAAAATATACGGTTAGTAATTGGCGCCTTGGGCGAGAGCCGCGAGGGTTTGGGGACTATGAAGTCTCTCGAGGCATGATTCTGGATCGACTTGAGGCTCTCTACTCATTGAGAATGACTAGAACGAGAGGAGATGAAACGTAGGTATTACTTACTGAAGGGAGCGGCCTCGCACGCCGGAAGAGAGAAAACCCTAGCACCCATACAGGAAGACGGGCGAGTATGGTGCATGAGTAAAAGAGTTTGTAGAAACTACTCAGCACCGGGTACGAGGCTAGCGACCGCCCGGGGTACGTGACGGTAGGCATTTTAGAGCACAGCGAAGATTGTCAGCCAAGTCTTGAGCCCAAGTGGAAGTGAAATGGTCGAGATTTCAGTTATTTTTTTCGAAGTCGAATTCCTCCCCTCACTTGAATGAAAATCTAGTCTCTTGTTCAACTTAAATTCCCTGCGTCCACGAGGCTGGCGAAGAACCGGGGCTCTTCGGGTATAAGGATACCAATTTACCATCAGTCGTGTGACCGACCGTGTTATAGTGCTCTTCTAATCCAATGCCACACGGCGAAAGGATTCGGTTTTTTTTTAGCTTTCTCAGATGACAAGCACATGAGAGGAAAGAGGGGCAGCTTCACAGCTTTTATCACATTCCACCTAAGCAGTCATCACACATGGCTAGGCGCTTCTCCGCATCTCAGCTTGCAAATACTAGCCTATATCATTCCTAATGAGGACACCGTGAGGGACGGCAGATACCCTGAGCAGGGTAGATCATTGCATGCCGAGGCAGCCCAGGGATGGTGTCAACCCCACACTTTGCACATGTATCCGAACCTAGCTCGGTCAACGATCGAGGCTCGAAGTAGTGTATCTAGGATACCTGTTCTAGAGATCTTTTTTTCACCGTTCTATACTGATATACAAAGAAAGCATTCAGGAATCTTTCGATAATACACTTCATAACGAACATTTCTCGTTGAAATCATCTGCACATCACTACGTGTCTAAATTGAGGCCATTTTATTGAGCAGGGGTGGTTATGCACGCCGACCTGTCAGCCAAGCATTGCACGCCGAGACATGATCGATCCACATAGTGTAGGTGATTGATTCCTCGATCACCGAACATTTCTTTTTACACCGTCTTCTGTGGGCGCTGTGCAGCGTAGTTGTTACTTGTGCTAATGAAATCGACCTACCATTTCGACTTGCGGAAACCGCGTAACGCAGAACCAATCAATGAGGTATTGTTAAGAGGAGCTAGTATCAATATTGATTGTCACAAATCGGGTAGACGAGTCCGTTACATCATGGCGGTGAGAGAAGGTAAGTAACCATTTTTAGGCAGTTTGGATATAACGAGTAAGCAGATTGAACCAATGCGAGGAAGAAAGGAGGCTGAAAAGCGACTCAATATATTGTTGTTATGCATAACCTCTAGCCCATGTGCATACCTCATGTCACTCATCACAAGTCCTACGTAGGACTTCTCAACGCTTATCTTCAATGCGCCTGCGTCGCCGGGTGAGCATATACGATGATGATGTTGCACAAATAATATTGAGAAATCAATAATGGTATCCAATCTATCATATAAGTCTGCATTGTTACCATGAGGACTCAGCCTCGGAGTGACATGATGACCAACAAACGGGCTCATACTTATTCCCTAGACAACACATTCAAACCAACTGCAGATGAATGATGAACTCACGATTATTTATAGAGAATTTACTATTGTGCTCCAATCATATCATATCGGGTTATACACGAGGGCAACGATCTCGCCTTCACGCGGAGAGATAAATATTGTTCAGCCGATATATAAATGACACGATAGGGCAACTAGGGACAGTGAAATTCCTCGCAATATTCTGGCTAGGGGTATATGGATGAGTGCAGCAAGGCAATAGATGGTCGCAGGTGTGTTGAACCTTGCAGCCAGCCATATGTAGTTATTCATCCTATTCTTATTGGCCACTTGGCTATCCGTTTTTTCACTCTCACCAATTTGGCGCCCCCAATCTGCTCTAAGCCAATGTGATAGATGTCGACCACGGTATCAGAAACAATATAATATATGAGGCTCGGATGCAACTGAATGCTCTAGATAGCCCGGGATATCGTCGCTAAAAAAGCATGAATGTAAATAGTCGAGTTATGACTATAGACGGCACCCAACGGCCTACCCATCGCGGGCGGTCGGGACCCTCATCATGAGAGATATCCATCATTCGGTGCCGATGCCCTTACAGTGTTCTCGAGCCATGAATTCAAAGAAAGGTAGGTGAGATTATACGCACTTATTATGACGATTAGTCATTAATACGGATATTCACAATACACCATGTTGCGGATCAGTCTTTTCCCCCAGATTTTCTCCGCGCCTAGTAGTGTGGAGTTGTGGAGAACCATCACCACTCTCACTGCAATCCCGCATTTAAAAACTACATGGCACATAGATTCTCCGACTATGAGTCGGGTCAAAGACGCCCGTTTCCGACCGGAAATTGGTTTATACTATTACCCCTCTATTTGAAGACGACAGTCTTTTGCCAAAGGAAACAGCTACGGACTTCTCAGGCTCAAAACTCACTCACCTATACCTTCCCTTCACTCATACCCTCCCCACTTACACCAAAACTCACTCACCATGTCTCGGACAATCCTCCTAATCAACGGGCCAAATCTCAACCTGCTCGGGACACGAGAGCCGCATATCTACGGCAGCACGACCTTATCAGACGTGATATCACAAGCTGAGTCCCAGGCCTCGACGCTAGGCGTCTCGCTGGAGAATTTCCAATCAAACCACGAAGGCGCCATTATCGACAGGATCCAGGAGGCGCGGGGCAAAGTCGACGCCATTGTCATCAACCCGGGCGCCTTCACGCACACCAGTGTGGCGATCCGGGACGCCCTGCTAGGCGTCGACATCCCCTTCGTCGAGCTGCACATCAGCAACGTGCACGCGCGCGAGCCCTTCCGCCACCATAGCTACTTCCAGGATAAAGCCGTCGCCGTCATATGTGGCCTGGGCACCTTCGGATACACCGCTGCGATCGAATTCGCGGCGAAGCACTTGAAGACCAAGAGCAAGTTATGAGGAGAAAGGAGAGGGTAGAGGCCGTCACCTCGTGGCGATAAATTATCGACCGGTTTATTTTAGGTTATGAGATACTCTGGTCTTGGCGGTTTCAATAAAATACAACATCCCGCCGTTTGCATTGACATCAAGGAATACGAAGCTTCGATAACAAGCCTTAGTACTTAGATACGTAATTAAAGTACCTTATTAGTTTTTCTATCATTTTGTCATGGTACTTTCTATCGCTGTCAGTGGTTAGTCGAAAGCGGAAAGCAATTATAGGTAAATTGGAAATCTGAAGGTGCAATAATAAATCTGAACCGGTTAATACTTTATCCCGACATGTGACATGTTCAACTACGATAGTCTACTCCGATTGCAGCACCCATCATCCCTCCGTCGGGTATTCTTTTAATCCATCCTGAAATCAACTTCTATAATACTACAATACAACTTATGTGTGCGCGAATCTTGTTCACGGCACTTTTAATCTAATTGTTATAGGCCATTGGGCCGTGAGTAATGCGCTACGACTCTTGTGACTTTCGCATATGTCTGTATAACACTGTTATCACCAGCCAGCATATTATAGCTATTTAGCTAATACACTTCATATCTAACACGTTATTTCATCTAGGTGAAAACTCAAGCCACTGTACTTGAAGCATCCCGTTGTTGTAATTTCACTAGACCACATTGCTCTCAAGACCGCACAAGGCGCAAGAAGGGCAATTGAGTGTAACCTAGACCGAATGGCAGGAACCTTTTCTAGAGTGAACCCATGGCGCTATACGATAGCTAGCAATCACTTTTCTATTCTGTCAGCTAAAACTAATAGCCTCTTCGGTTGTCCTCAGCCACGCCCCTGCTACGGACTCTCTACACTAGGATGTAGTAAACTCATTAGACTAATAGTAATTGCGATTGTTCTAAAGATTTTCTGCTCTCGACAATAGGGGATCAGTGTTAATTCGGTGATAAATCTGTGAGGAGGCTCTTAAAAGATAATCCTCAAGAACGCCTCCGGGGATCTCCCGATGGCGAAGAAAGATAGAATACTGCCTCGAGGTTTAGGACTGCTCGAGCAATCTCAGATCCCATCTCTTCGCTCTCCACTGCGGTACCCGATTCCCCCTCAGTAGTGCCCACAACTTACTTACCGATCACCGCCGAACTCCATCACTACTGAGATTATCCTAACATTAAAGCCCAGTGAAGAGGTAAGCATCACTAGGAAATAGCCTTTCTTCTATGCCTTCTAAGACAATATCTCAAATACCCTTACTTACCTGATCAGTCTTCCGCTGGTGATAGTACGGCGTTGTATCGACCATTAGTGCCGGCATTGTAGGCATTCAGGTTGCCAGGATTCCGCGAATATTCACAAAAATACGCCTATGCATTTAAATAGAGAAGCATTGTGGACGCCCGAGTGTTTAAACGCACCGTCGACAGCCGTATTAGGGACGTTCTACGCCTTAGGGTTGCTTACTTCAACACTAGACTAGGTCCTACTGCCCCTAACAAACGAGGTACTCAGTTCATCCAATCCCCCCATCCATATCATTCTACCCTCACTAATGGGTGGAGAACGTCGTCCACATCGATCTGCTAGCAAGGTTGGTCCGTCGATGAGGATAAGATCGGTTGAGTGAGCAAGCTAATCCCCTTTATTATACCGCCACTGGTTTGATCCGATAGAGACGCACGTTGCAAGTTGAATCTGATCGCAAAGTATTGAAGTCTCAGCGAGTACGCGGAAACGAGTCGGTTGGCATGTTCAACAGTAGTATGTGTTAATTGATTTGAGAAATTACTTCTATGACCTCTGCATAGTTCTAGTTATATGTTGCTAGACCTTTTACTTTAGAAACGCAAGGGCCTAGGTCCTTTTCGCCACTCAAGCCGTGCTTAAACCAGCCCTCCGAGAACACCTTAGCACTTCACTTATGAGAAGATTGAAATTTAGAAATATCGGGGGATTTATGCTCCGGCATGTTAAATATTATATCATATATCCGCACATCCGAGTTATGTCCTAGTATAACTACCTACTCTCGTTGAGCTTTTCGAAGCATGCGGTATTTCTCATGAGTAGCGCACATACGCACCTTCAGTTCGCTCAATAATCAAGGATCTCAGTGGAGCAACGCCAACCCCAGACATCCAGAATATTACCTTTCCCAGCAAGTGTCTCACCATAACAACAGCTGGTCGCTTAGCTCAGTTGGTTAGAGCGTCGTACTAATATTATAAGCAATTATAACATTGGTGATGCGAAGGTCATGAGTTCGACCCTCATAGTGACCAATCAGCTTACTTTTTCTAGATCTAATTTAGATCCATATACTTAGACCATTCTTTTTGCCCGGGTGGAAAAGGTTGGTTTGCTGATACATCGCCGTGGTCTACTTTTTAGAAATAAGGTGTGTTATGTGAAGACGGCAGGTAGCTCATATCAGAAGATATATCACCGGAAACCTTCTCATATGCATCTCATAATTGCGCAAAGGAACTCTAGTTCATCTACTGCTGTGCCCATGTAGTAATAATCATTATAATTCCGATTACACATAATAGTGTCAATAAGTCGTCATTATCATGGTGAAATGCGATATCTATTTCTGAAGAAAGCAAGTACTTGCGTAGTTGTCAACACGTGAAGTGCTATGTAATAAGGGGACATGCGTGTCTTTTTTTTTTCTTTCTTTTTTTTTTGCTTATATAAAAGATAATTATTCAAAAAGGGACCCTAACCAAGTATAACAATAATATGAGTGATTTATTCCTGTGGTGGCTCTATGGTATCTACTATGAAACTCTTCTTTACAAGATTCATGGAATTCGCTTGCTGATGTATATTTTATCACAACGCAAATCGAAACTGACTAATGGCTTAGAAGACGGCCACATAAGAAGGATTACGCCGTCTCTAGGCCTATCTAGGGGAGCGCCATGCATATTCACCGCTGACCCATGCCACCTCTCCCAAACGCCAATTGTATGTAATACTGATATCAACCAAATCCATGCCGTATTGCGCTTGTCCTATCCTATTTCATGTTCGAATAAAGCAAACACTACCTTAGCGGCGTTTGCAACTTCGGACGAATTGTCTTCATCTTGAGGAATAATGTTTTCGCGTCGTATTTTGCTGTCTGGGGATCCCACCATGCGGTGCATTCCACCGTGATAATTGAGCGTGGAGTATGAACCTCAACGAGGCCAGACACGCGGATCGCGCCCCGCGGAGGATAAGTTGCTGGTCGGCGCCACCTCTGATTCAAACTCTGCTTGAAACTCATCCAGGGGCTACTGGTGTGTTCTCGAGCGGTACGAATCATGTAGGTGTCTTTTGCACTTGTTACGGTCGGGATAGCGTTGTCTATGCCGGCTCCCGTACCCAAAGTTTCGGGTGTTGTTGTGGATCCAGAGGACCTCTTGTCTACAGGCGGAAAGGAGCTCGTGGTTGAGCCCTCGCCCGTCCGGTCCTGAGAGGGTGGGGCTGGCGAGGCCAAACCAGGTTTCCCTGGCTGCTTTCGAAGTTGCTGTTGGATCCTTTCCAGAGCCTGCTGCATGTTGCCCAACGAATCCGTTTGAGACTCGTACCCGAAAAACCTCGCAATAGTCATGGCGTTTTGGAACATGAGAGCATTCGCAAAGTTCCATAACGAGACTGACACCGCCTCGGGCCAAAGAGCTTGCCTTGTCCAGAAGACGGCGACCGGATCGACAACTCGTGCACCCCACGTAATTCCATTTCCAGCACCCAAGAATAACCTAAGCACAGGTTAGTCTACATTCTATCCCGTAGGAATGGTTGGCAAGAGTCGTACCCCTGTCGCATGAAGGTTGGCGGTGGTACCAACGGATACTGTATATCAAGCCAATACTTTGCAACCCTCGTGCTATCCCCGCCTGGCGTTTTGAATACAGGGTGGTTGGCAACGGCACGACGTGCCATCTCGGCAAGGTTCTCTATTCCATGGTTAGCACATTGACCGTCTCATGGTGCCTTGAGTCTGCCGACCTCGTATTGATACCAAAAGCGCCTGATTTCTATTAACTTTGATAAAGGCTCGCCATTCGGGATCTGTGCTCCGGTACGGCAGAGGCTCAACTGTCTGCGTGAAACCGGGAAAGGGGATGAAAATTGGCTCTGCCTCTTCGATTTCTCGACGGTCTTGCTCGGTCAATTCGAGCTCGCCCTCATCTGCCAGGACGACTATGGTTCGTGTGAGAATCTCGTATAAAGCATAACTGACACCGAGTCCGACGAGGACACTTCTGTAGGCCAACAGTCAGCTTCACTCAAACTTGGAGGTAGCGAGTGGGAGGCATCGGACGTACGAAGTCTTGAATCTTTTCCTCATAAATTTGACCCTTTGTATCCGGATGGCATGGGGTTGCGGAGACGACGTAGGATTGGCCCGCGCGCCGAGGGACAAGACGTTCCTCAGTAGATGGAACCGTCGAAACATGATGGGCAGGATATGAGGCGCGCCACGACCCGGCGGCCGGAGGTAGAGGGCACCCTCGCGCGCAAACTGGCAACGGGCAACGAGGAACCGGGGTGGTGGAGGATAAAAAGTGCGGTGGGATATCGCTTGATGGCTTGATCGATGCTCTTTTCTTGGATGCTAGATTGATCAAGTAGCACTACGAAGAAAACCAGAGATGGACGTATGGTTGAAGTAGCGACGGTGTGTTCCAGCGTGGTTGCGCATTAGCTGCGAGTTCACGGATCGGAAAGCAATAAGGCGATGCCTTGAACGCAGGCTGGAGGGGACCTTGACCAGGTAAGGATAAGTAGGTATGTATGTATTATGTATGCATCCTAGATCCGGGTCGGGGACCTGTACAAGGGTTGCTTCGAGGAAATTCTAGAGGGGATAGTGCTGGGAGGGAAACGGCACTTTACTGTACTACGTACCTATACCGTATTGTAGATAGCGTCTTTCTACATTACCCATATTGACCAGCGTAGTACACCTTTATAGGACCTATATATATATATTTGGATTGAATAGGTCGAGCTACCTTAGTAATTCCAAACTTGTAGTATAGTAAATGTTCAAGTATAAATATATGCTGAGCATACTTAACCCTCGGCAGTATCTTGGGTAGGTACCTGATGCTGCACATCGTAACAACAACCGTTAATCCTGATACAATGATGACACGTGACCTGGGGGTATCTTTAGATGGCTGATGCTTAGTACAGAGGGTTGATTTCTACCTATTACTACTTATGGTTAAGACGTTAATTAAGTACCTTCTTTTACTAGTGCACTTATCTAGCTCTGTGCCATGTACTTCCGTTTATCACGTAGGGATGACACTTCTAGCTGCAGCGATCTCATGCACCTAGTCTCCATCCCTACCGTTTGATACTGTGCCGTCCTACTAACTTACCTGAGCTTCTGTGCAACTGTAGATATCATCTCTACGTTATTATACCAGAGGCTAGAACAGCCTTAAATTGCCCCATCCACTCGACTATCCGACACAATCGAATCGAGGCCATATTCAACACGCTCAAAATGAGGCTCAACAGCTTCTTACTCCCAGCCTTAGCTGGTGTTGCTGCTGCTGACGCGGCACCACGACATGCCGAAGCATACATGCTCAGACACACCAAGCAAACCACAACATCCAACCCTCCTTCCATACCGAACTCCCTCGCCGAAGCCATCCTCCTTCAGCGTCTCAGTTCACCCGACGAGCCATCAGCTCTCGGCCAGATCCCCGAGTCCCTAGATGAGGACGAAGCCATTTCATATATCAACCAATTCGCGAAGCCCCTGCGACCCCTGTTCGATAGCTCAGACGCGAAGGAACCGAAGCAACTCGTCATCGCCTTTTCAGGCGTCAACCCCAAACAATACAAGCAGCTGAAGGCTGCCATACCTCGGGTGCCACTCGCCTTCACAGCCCCTGGCCTCAGCTCATTACCCGCCAAAGCCAGCTCAGATTGTGCTTTTGGGCCATCCATTAACCCCAAGAACAGCGAATCAAGCAAATGCTGGAGCGGCAAGACGCAATATCTGCAATACGACGTGACAAAGGTATAGCGATCAATCTACTCCACAGCCCCATTGAAACCGTCGTAACAAACAGACCCTAACCTCGATGTTTATAGGATAGCGATGTCGTCAAACAACTCAGTCTTAACCTCGCTGCGCTGAAATCGTACGCAAACGAAGGTCTGATGGAAACGACCATCGTATTCCTAGACGAGAAACCATCATCCAAAGCAGATGAGCTCCGCCGGCGTCAACTGCAGTCCCAGAAGGAGAAAACACTGGAGGAGCCCTCGACGCCAGGCACCACATTCGTATCGAGCACCCACGGCTCAAGCGACAAGGTCTTCGACGCATTCGCCGGCCGCCCTACAGTGGTGCCCAACTGCTTCGTGTCTCAGAACGCGTGCGAGACGGCCACAAGCTCGTGCTCGGGCCACGGCGTATGCGTCGACCGCTGGGGCAAGGACAACACGGACAACTCGTGCTTCTTCTGCCACTGCGGCAAGACGGTCGACAAGAATGCCAAGGGCCGGGACGAAGTCTTCTACTGGGGTGGCGCCATGTGCCAGAAGCGGGACATCAGCACGCCCTTCTGGCTCTTCGCCGGCATCACTATCACCCTCGTAGCCACCGTCGCTTTCTCCATCGGTTTACTGTTCAGCGTAGGCGAGGAAAAACTGCCCGGTGTTATCGGCGCTGGCGTCTCAAGGTCTAAGTAAATAGGAGGAGGAACAAGAAGTAGAAGAACAGGAAAACACACCACGAGCTATTTATCAATGTTTTTTAGAACTAGCTTTGGGGGGAGTTTTTTTTTCGCGGAGGCAGGGTATGAGAGCCGGACAAGAGATCCGAGGCCTATCTATCAACTGTCTCTAGGCCAGTCAGTAGTAAGTAGGCGAAGAAGGAGTAGGTTGGTCGGGTTAGTAATTTAGGTGTATCAATATGTACCGATACAGGAGAGGATTCTACGGCATCACGGTCATCATCGAATCACTGGTAATTTCTCTCTATCCCTCTCTCACATAAACCGGGGCCAAATCATGATATTTTCAATATTCAATTTTTAAGTTTCATCATTAAACGCAAATATAAAACGTTCGAAACAAAAAACTTGCAAAATGCTTTTTCATGCTCATTCGTTCATTCATATCTTATATACTATTATTTTTTAACTGTCGTTAAAGGAGGGGGGTATCATAATTATTCCAACTGCGTCGGCTTTATAGGCGTCGTGCCGAGACTCTCTAGTCCTCTCTCCCCGGGAGTTCCGGGGCCGTCTTTGAATTGATCTATAAACGCCCTGACGGCCGTGGTAGCACTAGTCTTGCCTTTCGTGTCTGTCCCCAGGGTAGCCTCGCCGTCGGGCTGGACTGTAGTACCCGGCATCATGAGGACGCGATACCGCTCGCCGGCCTCGTTCAGTAGTCTCTGGACCTCCGGCTCTCGCTTCAGTACGCCTTCCCGCTCGGCCTTGAGCGCGGCGATGTGTGCGCGCATGCGGATCAAGTCGGCTTCTTTCTGGCGCATGCGCGCCTTGAACTCCTCTACGACCACGCTGAGATCGGGAAGGGGCGTGATCTTGGGCGGCACGGGGACCACGCCCTCGGGCCCGCCTAGCCGCTTCCGCTGCTGCTCGCGCTCTTCGGCGAGCCCGTCCATGCCGGCGCGCGTCTGCGCTGCCTCGAATGCGGCCGTGCGCTCAGCTTCGGAATCGTCAGACGCCGCCTCCCCGTCTGATCCCGCACCTTCGGCAGCTGAGATCAGTGATGCCATCTCGGCGCGGTGCCGCTTGCGCGCCTCGCGCTCGGCCTTCTTGCCTAGCGAGAGCCCGCCGTCCTCGACGAACTCGTCGAAGCCTTCGCCGAGATCCTCGTCCTCGCGCACGAGCCGCGTGTCCGCTTTGTTATTGCTCTTTCGTGATAGTAAGGTTAAGTAGGAATCTCCCGCGTTACGCTCGTCATTCTCGTCATCGGACAGCGAGATGAAATCCTCCGTGTCTCGGCTACCCTTCTGCTTCGCGAGGCGTGCTCGCCTCTCTTTCTTCTCACGGATTTCGGCTTCCGTCAGCACGGCCGTCGTCGCTACAGGGGGAGGACCGGTGGTTAGCGATGTGGATGGGGCTGTGTCGACGATCGTAGCGCCTTCGAGCTCCGAGGGATCGAGGGATGTTTCATCTTCTACTGATTCGATATGTAGTTTGGAGAGGTCTTGTGGTTTATTCGGTGTTGCGGATTGTAACTCAGAGAGGTACTCTTTACTATATCTAGGCCGGTCATCGTCATCGTCCGTCGATCGCATAGGCAGCCGGTGGAGAGGCAGGTTCGCGGCGATGCCTCTCTTGTAGGCGTTATTCTCTGCCGCAGCGGCAGCTAGACCGGACTTTTTTGGCGTGAAGGCATCTTCGCCTAGGACTATGGCGTCGCCATCATCTCCTGTTGTTTCGCTCGGTCCAAAGGAAAGCCGTGAGCTGGATTGCCGCTTCTTAGACTTTGAGAGCCCTGACTTAGTGATTGAAGGCCGTATTTGTACCGAGGAGCCACTATCTTCTTGGTCTTCAGTTTTATCTGTGGCATTTGATGTATTGGTATCTTCTTTGGGGAGTTCATCGTTAACATTAATGCTTTTACGTAGCGAAGATTGCTTGAATGGCTTGCGACTCTTGAATGTGGGTTGTAGTGCTGGTTCTTGGGGTTCGGGTGGGGGGTTTAACGACTCGATTGAAGGGGGCTCGTCGTCATCCTGAACTGTAATTTTCCGCGCCTTTCTCTTAGACCCAAAAGAACTCATCGTGATTGCGTTCTTTAAAGGACCATATGGCGGTTGCGAAGTATAATGATTGGTAGAAGAGTCGCGAGGTTCGCCCTATTGTTGCTTGTTGCTTGTTGCTCGTTGCTCGTTGCTCGTTGCGCCGATAGACCTGGGAAAGTCCTTATCGATAAGGCCTTATCGGCCTTTATCTTATCCCCATACTGCAAGGTACCAACCTACTCGCTGCCCGCCGCCTAAGCTCGGCGACTTCGTCCCAGAAAGCTTCCACTATTCCTACTATTTCCAACTCTCGACGCTTCTGCTCTCTGGATCCTCCTGCAACCCATTTGCACACGTCATCTCTCTCTCGTAATTGTCAAGATGGCTCCCGCACAACCAGAGCTCAAGAAGGTGAGTCTCACCGACAAATCCAACAGACGGCTGCTGAATTTCTCATTAACCCTCCCACAGTACCTCGATAAGAGACTATTCGTCCAATTAAACGGCAGTCGTAAGGTCATCGGCGTTCTTCGCGGTTACGACGTACGTATAACTATATCAAGTGCTACCGCAGGGGACATGCGAGCTGACCGTGGAGATAGGTCTTCCTCAACATCGTTCTAGATGACGCCGTGGAGGAGAAAGATGGTGGTGAGAAAGTCCGGTTAGGGATGGTCGTACGTGCTCCGCCGCGAATTGTTTATATACTGTGAGAGCTCATGCTAATGCGCATTTTGTAGGTCATTCGTGGTAATTCGGTCGTTATGCTAGAAGCGCTCGAGAGAATCGGTGGTGATCGCGATAAATGAGCGGCCTCTGTTACGCGTTAGAGAAAGATTATGACAGACAGACGCGTTTTATCATTCGCGCATGAGTATTGTCCAGGGACACTCTACCTATTTCTAGAGTCGGCTAGCAAAATGGCGTTCAGGCGAAGGATCAACATATCTGAAGGGCTTCTATCTTTGCAAACATCATTATGGGAGGAGCACGTGCTGCTATAAAAGGCTACACATGGTCGAGGATATGAGGGCTGTAGTCACCACGACCCCAAATTCCCAAGCAATGCTGCGAGCTACGTATTAGAACGATGTCTAGTCTAGACAGCCGCCCCGAAGGACGCAACAGCGACTACGAGCATCCACTTGAATGTACTATGATACCCAGCGTGTTAGTAAATCTATGATAGATAAGTCATGCCACGCCGATAATCATTAATCAATGCTCAAACCCACGCAAAAGTTGTTGGCGAATCACTCATACTTAACCTTATTACTCCTTGTTGCCCTTGACAAGTCTGCACATTCGACAAGATTTCTCAAAGACACTTAAGTATGTCAAGAGGATCCGACGCAACGACATCTTGATCTACTTGCCTCCTGTCTCGGAATTATTAAGGTCGATGATTCTGTAAGCAAGGAGGGAGGAGAAACGGAGAGATGGACTAGAGCAATAATCAACAATGAAGAAACTAGAGATCGTCCTCGTTAGAAAAAGTAATTTGAATGGACATGGACACGGTAAAATGTATGCACTAAAGGTGAGAGATAGGTGAGGCTTGGCTAGCCTATACACCCTCTATATAACCTCAATTCGCCTTCGCCTTTCTATTGTCGTTTATGTCTATCATGTCGTTAGGTCAAAGGGACATTTCAAATAGATTGACTTAACTCAAGACAATCCGAACCTAAGAGGTTAGACTGGGCACGAATGAAACCAGTTTGTTGCCCAACCATCGATATTAATAATGCCTTTGTTGTTAGGTATTGTTCACCAACAATCCCCTGTAAGTGGATAACCATTGTCCATTCATCTTGTTTTAAGTGTTCACGCAGGGGGTAGGTCTTCTCAAGCGGGTATCTCGCTGGCAATGACGCAAGAAGGTGACACCTAGATCTGATTTACTGTGGTCGCAGGATAAACGTGACTCGTCTGCGGGACATTACTATTCTCTTCTAGAATCCGACAGGGCCGAACTTCTCTTTCTCGGCCACGCCGGCAGTTCTGCTTTGGTGCCCTGCCACGTGGGCAGGAGTATCGAATGGGCCGCAATGGCTAGCCATCGGATCTGAATACTACCTAGGTCCCGAACGAACAATACGCTATACCCTGGCCGCTCTATACCTCCGTCCGAATCCAGTCATGACTAGTAGGTTGTAGATCGTATCAGAGCCGGAGGAGATGTTTGTATATAATTCAAGAGACGCCTTACTAGGCCGGTAATATACCCTAGCCTGTCACAGGAAATCGCAGTTTTTTACACATTCTGGCACAAATCTGCCGTAAGCTGTGCCACTTTACCTGGTGCTTCTGCCTGTTTTCGTCACAGAGCTGACGCTGTGAAGAGATATTACCTTATTGTCATAGTTGGCATCAGCTCTAGAGGATGATTTACTGTGTCCTCGTCAACACGAGATCATTAGGCGTTGATCCGGGATTAGAAACAGCCCGAGAAACACGGAAAGCTCCACATGAGTATTAGGGTATCTGCCATATATTTGGATGTAGGATATAATAAGTGATATGTCCCATTTTAACAACCAGGCCCTCGTCGATTCAAGTATGCTGAAGAGACTCGGCCGGGAAGCACGGCCATCTTCTGGGGTTCAGCGTATCCGGCATATATATATTAAAGTTTAGCTCCCCTGTAGTTCTAACCCGAGAAGAGGGCTTGCCGTAACGTCACGCAAGCAGGGGTTCTGGGATAAAGCGGCCGTGAACGGGCGATAGCAGGGGCAGGTTGTAGAGTAGGAATACGCAAGTCCTCTAACTTGGAGTTAAAATGTAATGTCGCCACATCTCATGTATTTAAAACAACGCAGTATGTAGTCCCTGTATTCTAGTTAGGAAATTACGTACAATTTCTCAATTAAAGAGAAAAAGACCTATCTCTCTGGAAGGATATTAGGTTATCTAGGTTTTGGTGACCAACACTTCAGCCGGATATTACGGCTGTTCCTTGACTTCTCACAGTACCTTATAGCTATCACTCATACGTAATACATTATTCCAACCCGATATGTAACTACCTTTTAACTATTATATTCATATAATAGTATGGGTTTCTTCTGCTGAGTTGATGTAAGCGTACATCGCCCTCTGAACAAACGATAGCACAACCATTGGCAGGAAATCTTTTAGTTATGCAAATGGTCTACTTGAATATATTCGAAATGACTAAATCTCCTCAGTAGCCTCAATTACTTATATTAGGTAGTGATGTCTATCACATATATATGAAGCTCGTGATAATCTTACTCGTATCAGCATCCAGATGGAGCATTCCCCAGTGACACTGGTAGTGTCACGATTTGCGCAGTTCACAGGGGGTGACTATCGTCTAATTATTTAATTGGGCCATTGACGACTCTACTCTATTGCTCGTCGCTGCCTCTTGAGCTATGTCAAACTCTTGTGAACTTGCATAACCATAAGGTGAAAAATACCAATACTAATGTGAGTTTCTAGCTTTTTAGTGCTAAAAATTATAGACGTATTCAAACTGCCTAAAATAAGCCTTCACGGGTTGGGAATCATTAATTCATATGAGATATTACTGTGACCTATAGATACCCAGGGCCTTAATCAAAGTTACAGGGGAAGCTCTGCCAAACAATATAGAACTGTAATAATCGGCTATTGTTCGAGTATTCATGCTTTCATATTCTTACGCTTGCCTCTCATTTATAAATCTCACCCCTCATAAAATGTCTTATAAGTCGTATATGTGCGACCAAGGGACGTGAGGTACGCCGCTTAGACATCAAGAAACTCATTCCCAAATGAAAGAACACGGCATAGAAGGGTAACAGAAGAGTATTCTCATAAACCCTAGATAATTATTCCAAAAGCGAACTAGTATAGGGCCATAGCGCATCATAATTTCATTTACTTCCTTGTGTTCGACCTCCTTCGGGGAACCAAAAAACAACGTCTGTTTTAGTTGGAAAGGCCTAGACCCGAGAGATCCGCGTTTGAACTTTCTCTTCGGAGTGCGAGAACCTCACTACGGCAAACTCGGATCCATTACCAGCAATCGGGCATCCTCGGGATCCTCGGACCTGAATCAGCTCAGGGATTGCGCGAACTGCTACTACACTACATACCAAGGTAAGTAGGAGGCAATAAGTCGCTGCCTGGTTATACGTCCAGTATTAATTTCAAATTCCACATATTTACAAGTTTTTTCCCTAAACTATTCTATATCTCATCTCGAGTAAGCCTCAAACAAATCCCGTCCTCGTTCTCATTCGATATTGAATAGCATAAGCCGAAAAGCCAACAGGAGGGAAAAAAAGTTCCCGGCTCTAACTAGCCGCCACCCGCGCCACGACCGAGGTCGGCTCGGGATCGAGGCCCGAAACGGGCACTTGCATTCGGAGCGGGCTGCGACGGCGGCAGGTCAAGTTAGCGACGTCGCAGTGCGCCGTAAGGACCCTTTGTCCGTGCATGACGTCTAGCCACGTTCTCCCGGGTGGTGTCCTGTATGTAATAGTATGTAAGTATGGGAAGGGGAAAAAATGAGAAGAACGCTGGGTACCATTCTTCCTCCTGTCAAACTAGAACCCTTTCCCCTCTCCTCCATTCCTCCCCGAGCCAAAGAAACACAGATACTGGGTGGTGGGGGTAATAGATGCAACCCAGTTCGTCGGCATACCTTATCTGAAAGTACAAGAAACTACCAAGCGCGGTATGCTCGTAAAAACAACGAGGCGCGAGAGTGAAGGAGAGAGACATTACTCCGAGAAACACCTATCTACTTACTTACTATCTTACTTGCTCGTATGCTACCTCATGTGCTACATCATATGTCATATTGGAGATTCATGTTTCATCGGAGAGGAGAGGCATGAGGAGAAGAGAGATATCATCATTCCGGTCATTCCGATATTAGGCCGATACAACGACAAACAGAGCGCACTAGTCTTTTCTCTCTCCCCTTCACCCTTCCTGCGCGGGAAATAAAATAAAAAATGATATAATGTGATGATGGTGTGATATCATGACGCCAAGTGCGTTGTCATTATGCTTCTGCCGCGGTAGCTGCAGGACAGATACAAGCATCATCTGCTGCTGCATTACAACATTGAGGCATTGTTGTTTTAAAGTTCTCACAGCCCATTCCATCCACATCCACCCCATCCCGCTCCTCCTCCGGTCCTTTCATACATACATTACATTACCTTACCCTACTACCTGCTTACCTAGGCATCATTGCATACAGATGTGCAGACGTACATACATGCGTACATACGTACATCCACACACACACACACGCACACACATATATACACACACATACGTACATACACATACATATATAGTAGCTTACCTAGCCAAGATAGATTGGCACGTAGGATTTAAGTACGTATGCGGGCAAGAACTGATGTGTTGCATATACACTACAACCCTGGGAGCACTTCGAGGTGGGTTGGGTTGTAAGGCGTCAGGATACCATGCAATCCATCCTCGATCTAAGCAACGTCTCGACACATACACATACATGTACGCATTATATGTCGTTTTTTCTTTTTCTTCCCTCTAGTATCCCATTTCACCGGGTTAAACGACGACACAATGCAAGATCCAGCCAACGATCGAATAGAAAGCAAGCGTAGCAAGGGCAAGCTTCCTTCCCGAGGTGCCAAGCATCCCGCAACAACCACAAGAAAAAAACAAACCCCTATCGCCGACGCTCTAAGATGCCTCAACCTAGATATGATGTACCATACCCGTACTATAGCATAATCTGCCAGAAAGTCCTACGCGGTAGGTGGTGGGTAGATTACATATACGCTGCTGCAGGCAGAATGACGCCCAACACACAGGAAAAAAAACCCTAAACTGCATTTATGCCCCCTGGTTTCCCGATTCAGCGCCGTACAGAAAACCCACATGCCGATTTCAGGGAAAAAAAAATTCAAAAACTCTCAGCTAAATTTTTTTAAGACGGGGCTTCTGGGGATGAATATCTCGGCCTTACTGACTGCACTACACTAGCCTCGCACACGTATATGTGTGCGTATGTATGTGTATGCGTGTAGATGCGAGAGAAGGTCAAGAGTAAGCCTGTTCTTGTTTCATTGTGTTGCAAGGGCGACCTGAAGCACAGCACATTCATGCTACGTAACGTTAGCCGAAGTCGGATTGGAGCAGAGCAAAGAAAAAGCGGTCGGTTTAGATTTCTATTTTATTTTTTAAAAATTTTTAAAGAGAAAGCGCGCGAATGGAATCTCGATGACATTGACTATTCCTAGACGTCAAATGCATGTAAATTCCTCACTTGCATTTGCGTCACGCATGCAGTTTACGTGTTATGTATGTATGTAATATCTACCTTGTTGGACCCAAAGGAAGCAGGTGGCTAGGCATGCTTTCATCAACTACGTAGGCAGTGTGGTGTGAATATAAATATATATACCTTATAGATATATATAACTAGGTATACATGTATGTAGGTATATGTATATGTAAAGGCATGTATGTAGATAAGTAGGCCATACACTATACGTACATGCTGTGCTCGTCCGTCATACGATTTTGCCTTCGGGCATGATTCTATCCGTATATCTTCCTTGCTGTTTTCCTCTCATCTGATTCGCAAAGCGACAATATTCTGTCTATCTATGAGTATAGTAGTGATCATCTAGCGGCATAACTGGCGTGACGACGATCTAGATGGTGAGATGATAGGATCATGATCAAGCACGTTTCTCGAGGCCCTCCATGTATAAGGTAATATTAGCACGCCTCCTCCCCTCCGCCCCACGATCTCGACAACATAGCTAGCTCGCATTCTGAGGGAGGAAGAGGGGGAGGGGTTCTCTACGGACATAGGTAGTCCTACAAGTGGGGACGGTGGGAGAACACAGTTGCATGTGAACTAGGTTCCTCTATTGGCAATTAAGTGGTTCTCAAATTGATGAAATAGAGAAAGATAAAACCCGTACTACAGTATGTAGATCCGGGGTTTGCGGCTGCGGATCTGGAACGCCTATCGAGATTTCCGATACAGGTCCAGTCCAGTCCAAGTACAGAACGTGTTCATCCTAAATAGCGCAGTCAAGCTGTGCCCTATCTGGTGTTAGATAGCCCGGATTCTACTATAGGTAAATGGATATCTAGTATATATACCAGGCTCCGGAATTTAACCTCCGATAACGATGATCCATTCACCAACGAATCTCGGAACCGACTGTGGTACCTATCTTGCTAGACCTCTTACAGCGAAAGTTCTGACCCCCCTGGTTCGCACTACTCGTTCATTCTCTATCTTTCTTGAGTTAGTAGATTAGATGCCAATACCCTTGGCATGCGCCGAAAACCGAGGCACATTGTCATCCCAACTAACAGGGAAAAACCAAGAAATACAAGGTTTGACCTGTCAACGAGAAAATGATACGTGGTCTTCCAAAATCGGAAGTCTTGGGAGCTGTTTTAACAATGTACTTGTTTGAAAGGAGAATATGAGAAGAGCGTGTAGGATTCTGCTGATTTGGAATCCTGGTTCTGGGACATATTTAGTACGCCCAGCCTGCATTGGGGTGTTCTGGGGAAAAGGCTTGGCGCAGCAGACATGTCCACCGTGACGAAAGGGAGGGGATTTGCTAGTGGTTGTCGATATTGTCGATGCTGCATATTCATGTTGATATCGTTCGATAACTCAGCTCCTTCCCTCCCCCCATTCACGTAGGTACGCAGCGATGTGACTTGATGGCATTTAATGATCCGACCTTTGTGCAGCTTCTGCTGAGGAAATACTTGATCACGAAGTGGCGGCACGGCCAATCGGGGCCACTGGTGGTGATGAATTGATGCGGTGCAAACTCGGCATTATGTTTTTTTTCGATACTGTTGCAATACTTGCAAATATTCAATTTATATTTTCGCTAGAAAGGATATTGCGTACGAGCCAGAATACGGGATGACGGTGCTGAATCAAGCCACAATCTTTCCTCGTGTCCAATCGGCAACGATTTGTCGTGTCGTAATACGAGATGCGGTTATTGACGTTGGATGCTGCAGGTTGGACGGTGGCACGGAATAAACAATCATGTCAAAGCCACGGCGACGACAGGACCCCTGGACGGCATCCATGAGAGATCAATCTTGTACGCCTTCGACTTGTCATATTCATGATCCCTGGAGCGCATCGTCTGTGCAACCACAACCCGTCGTTGCATTCGACGGCGTCGGGACCAAATGCTGTACCATAGTTCCCTATATGTCGGTCGGCCATCTTAACTGGCTGCTGGGTTCAAGCACTATATCTTGTATTACACGCCTAAGGTAATCTACACTTACGATAGGCGCATGCGTGGTTCTGGCCATCGTTCGCTAAGATTATCCAGTGAGGAGGGAGAGGAGAGGGAGATAATAAGAGTCATGTCTTTCTTACATGCAAGTATTTGTTGCTGCATTTAGTAGACTGCACTACTGTATATGTGGTTTTTGTTTTTAACGCCGTTTCGATGAATGCGGAAACTTGTGCTATTGCGGAAAGGTTCCATGTCGACGTCGCATATAAGACGGATATGAATGCATCAATATTGTATGAGAAACATGCTGCTGCAAGTTTGCGGTCCGTTGTTGTATCCCGTCGTCAACCTGTTATAGTCGGTTGCGAGCACTGGTATGCTACTCGTAGTCTAACGATGTTTAGCTCTGTTAGTATATTTAGCGTCCATCGTAGTGGTACTCGGGGTGGATAGAACGATGTCGATTCTTGCCCAAGTAAACAGGCTTACGTAGACTTACGCTGGACTAGACTAGTAGATGCAGTAGGTAGGAGTTCGTCGTCTAAGGGCAGTATGCACAGGTAGATATCGGGTTTGCAATGGAGGCGTATTTGCTGGTACTATATTTCGATATTCTCTGCTGGTGTGGAATATCGCGGAGTATCCGAATGCCATGTTCTCGTAGTCATGTAAGACCTCATGAAAATTAGGGCTTCTTTAAATTACTTATAACTGTGCTATGCTTAATCTCACAAACATCAAGGTTATAGGATGAAGTCAGAGTTAGTAATTACCCGCGGCAGTTCATGAAAATCCAAGCATCTCGTACGTACCGTGTCTCTGCATTGTGACCACACTGTATTTTGATCTACCGTTGTTACCAGCAAAGATCGAAGCAATATCCGTCGCCTTTAATGGGTCTAGGGTGTTATTCAAGACCGAGCCGCTCACTGTTCGATCGCGGCTTCAAAACGGCGTGGCTTGTGCTGCCTGCATGTGCATAAAGTTACTTCGTGTAAATGGCCAACCCCACCAACGTAACCGCATTCATCGACCGACATGGTGACGAAAATAAGCTCTAGATACACTATGCTATAGCTCTCACACTAGTTCCTGGGAACAAGGAGGGGTAGCTCTAGATTTAGTGGGTGTAAAGGACACCATACACAACCTCAAGCGCAGTAGTAGGTAGCCTATTATAGGTGGTAGTGTATATAGTAGATTCCTGGTTGGTGTGTTGTCATAATGCGTATACTACCTATGTAGTAGGGAGCCATGACGGCACGCTAGGGGGGAATCTTGTGGGAGTGACGTGACCGGAGATGCGCCGCCTTCTAACCGCTAGCCGCACATGTTTGGTAATAAAGCAGAATCGTGCAGGGCGCAGACGCAGGTCCAAGAGGATGAGGTCAAGCGCGGACTGGCGTGATGTACTATATAACAGGGCCCTTGAAGTGGAATGGCATAGGATGAGGGGTGGTGCCAAGTAACCACTGAGAAGAATGGTATAGTGTGGTATAATCAAGGTTCTATTCAATGGATGGATCTAGAGTTTATTCTAGTGTACACTAAATGCGGCTGGTGTCGTTTTCTGATATCGGCTCAGGTACCTTCTGATTAGGTAGTCAGTCTATGTATCTTGGAAATGGAATTTTAATGTCAGATATGATGTATAGCATATAGAGTAGTGAGCATACTAACCATTTGTATTTCAACGATGTATATTCTATATTAAGAACACGCAGCTATACAGTAGTTGAACTCAATTCTCAGCCTATAAGCATCCCGTAGCCGTTTTCGTAACTAGGCGTACTCTAGGTCTCACTGGGTTACCTACCACCTTATTCTGCTAACATCTGGAGATGTGATGAATCTCTGAAGGTATGTTGAAGGTGATAGGTACATGCTAGTTGGGAGAGAATTGGGTGGGGGTCGTGCTCTCGGTTGAGCTTCATGTTCCGATGCTGTTGGTGCTGAGGTTCTATTTCCCCAAATTACCATCGTTCTACGACTGCAATATGAAAGACGCGACCGTATAATATCTGAGAGCAAAAGTTGATCGATCCTCGACGAAGTGGAGTGCTTCTCCTGCAATGTTGATGAAACCTACTACTAATTACGCGTAGTAGTGGCACACTACCCATCGACGGATAGCACATAAGCTCCGTCCCAAGAGCTAGATACGAGCTATCATCCAAAGGAATGGACATGTATGAGGCGCCAACAAAATAATCGAATTTTGACTCGTAACGAACGGCGGCTGCGTAGACCTAGGCCCACGTCACACACACACAAGCTCATCACATGAATCCCATCCGTGTTGGACAGGGCAAGGAGTGAAAGGTAATTGGGGGTGACAGGGGTTGCTTCTGGAAAATGAATTGGCCAATCCAGTTCGTCCTCTTAGCAACTCCGCCTTCCACCTACCGACATCACGAGTGTGACACGATGAGCCTCCGTTACGAGACGGCATTGGTTTGTTAGACTCGATTCCAAGCTGGGCATGGCTATATAGGATTGCTCGCGTGACGCCGATTTAGATACTCCTTGCTTCGCCGTTCCGAGTCCTAAATCCTCCATCCGAACGGCTTTCGTGTATCGGATAAGCTAGCGAGAGCTTACGAGTCATTTTCTGCCGTCGCCCCCGATGATACCTCCTTTGATGGAATCACTCTGCAAAGTATAGTGTATTGTGTTTAAAATGAATATTGAATTCCGGGGTTACGTCTGGCCTTTGGAAGCTAGACCCAAGAGACACTCGTTGGTGCCCTTTATCTATGTCCTCTGGTACGGTTAGTCCGGAAGAGGGAATTCCATCAGCCCAGCTTTTCCCCACCAGGGAAAGGTATCGCGGTTGCGGTTCCCCCCCTGGCTTCATCTCATACCAATCCACTCTTCTCCGTCGTAACCCCGCATTGGTGGCTGAATGCCCACTAGTGCTGGTCAGGAGCACAGACGGTGGCACCGGACCGTTGGAGTAGAGGTTGATAAGTTTGATACGAATATGTGGCGCTCGACAGGTCGACTATGAAATGTGATGAGTGTTTTGGGGGTATTGTACGTCACGCAAGACAAGGTCACGATCAGTCGGAGGTGCTTGCATGTACGGTTTACAGCCGTCGGCACGCGTATGACCACAGTGAGACACAGAGGCTGCAGGAGAACGGTATTTGGGTCTGTTTATGCAAGTGATCCTGCGTTGGTGTTGTGCCTCGTCCCTTTCGGTTGGTAAAGGTGTCCCATGTCGCTCTATGATAGGCTGGATCGAGGGAAAGAGTATATGTATGGGGGCCCTGAGAAGGCATAGCCCTATGGACTATGCTTATATTGGAACACATCTCGATTCGCCAAGTATGCAAGTAGCCTCTAGCCGTAGCTTATACGGAAGTCTACTCCAGGACCCTCAGCCTTTCCTAAATTTGTTATCTCCATGTCATTAAGTAATGAGGAGGGGGAGAGGGGGAGTGCCCACCTCTATCCCTAGCTGTAGATACAGTTTCATTACGAAAATACCAAAATCACTTCATTTCCATACCCATAATGTGTTGTGCAACAGAGAGGTAAGGTAGCGTTGTATAGGAAAATACATGTCAAGACGTAAGTGAGGGGCTTACCCCAATTATTTGAGCAAGATGTCTCGTCAAGTCATCCGACTGGGTCGGAAGATTTCCCTGGAATGTCGCATGCCACACGTCTACATAGCCGAAGGATTACTAAATGGTAAATCTCCCGAGGACGCCGTCTGCCGTGTAACTGGGACGTCAAAGGTGCATTGTAACGGCTATGTGCTGTTGGAAATACTTTGCGAAACCTATCTTTGGCAGTCAAGCGATACTTCGTGATTTTATTAGAACTTTATCAAGCGCACTAGTCAAGAGGAATGATGTTGGCCTGGTCAATGCTAGATGTAGATTAATGGAGACTATATGTCTTCTAGCCTACCATGGGCCTATATATCGCATCTCTCTATGTCTATGAGAGTCTGAGACGTGCTTGCAGAATATCAATCCTGTCGATTGGTTCTGCCTTCTTAAGCCTCCTTCATTCGCCGAGGGGAAGGCGTCGTCAATTCCTTTCTTCCACCCTTCCCCGAAAAGCGATATCAAACCGCAGTTACCCGAAATGCAATCGCTGAACCAGCCCGATCGAATCGAGAAGACTCGACTGACCAAGTCGAGATGATGCCGAACCCCGAACCTTTCCGTCAAATCCCACCGTAAATCAAATTTTACGCCAGTTACCATTCCCTTGAAAACAAACGCTTTTATTCGTAAGATAAATGCCACCCTTTTGCTCAAGTCACATCAAATCTCATACCGTCCGAAGGTTCATTGGGGACAGAAAGTATTTTTCTGGGGAAGTGCCGTTAATCCTTCCCCAGTATCGAGTGTGTAAGGATTATGTTATGCACTAGAGTGACAAGGCAATCGTGAATCATAACTTCGTATTTTCGTCCTCTTCACACACAATTATGAGGACCGAGGAAAATTAGAGTGAGGCGCAAATGACCCCACTTAGAACGGGAATCTAGCGACCGCTGTAATCGATGACATTTCTGCCTCCGACTCAGCAAGTGCCTTTTTCTCGGAGAATTCGCGTGGGTGATTGTGCGTTCTAGTGTTAATAGAACGCTCCAAGTCATCAGGCCGCGGTGACGGAGTCGTGATACTATCACTTCTGCGTGGGCGTGGGCTCATACGGTGAGGATCATCGACATCACCATCGGGTCGACTGCCCCAAGACGTCTAAAGAAAAGTCAGCAAGTTGCATTCGCCTCTAGAGATAGGTAGAAATTCGTCGTACCATATTAAGTGTCATAAGGGCGTAGATCTTAATGAGGCCATGGAAATAGCCGAAGAGAATGGAAACGGGTAGAAATTTGATGTCGCTTGGTTGCCGTCGGAAGAGACCAATCAACTTGACGACCTTTGTGTACGCGAATAGGAAGATAAGCTGTGACCAGAGTAGTTGTCGGCGGGTGTCCATGTCCCATCCTTCCGTTCCCCACCAAAGCGCAAGCACTATAAGAGGGTCTACAACGAAAGCAAGAGACGTAAAAGTTGCGAGGTGTAACGCGTAGGAGCACCACGGCTGTTGGCTATATGATACTATTAGCCATCTATAATAACCAACTTACTGAGCAATGCCTGATGGGAAATAGACTTACCGGAGAACATATCGTTCGCGAACTAGGCTTGTCCAGTTACTGCGCCAGTTGCTACGGGACCATCTAGAGCATTGATACAAGAACTTGTGGCTGTTCTCTAGAGTCGTCTCAATCTCGCACTCAGGCTCGTACTGGATCCAGGTCTTCCACTGGTGGTTAACTAGCCAACGAGTTACGAAGTTGTCATCATCGGCGTTCAGGATGAAACGACGCCAGCGTTCAGTCTTGAAGCCTTCAAGAAAGTCATGGCTCGACAGGATCTCTGAGCGATAAGCCCCGGTTCTACCAGACATGCAGGAGGTGCCACCATCGATGGAGTGCGTTGCCGAAATCTCGAAATTGCGCCGCTCGATGTAAGCCGCCCCTAGCCAATTCCAGATTTGTGTGGACCAAGACGCATCCGGCTCTCTCCGTACCCGTTGGCAAGTCCCGACACCTCCCATCTTAGGGTCCTCAAAGGGAGCCAGGATCCAAGGTAGAAGCGTGGAGGGCCATGTAACATCGTCGTCGGCCATCACGGTGATCTCCGTCTTGACCTCAGGGAGTGCTTGACAGACCTGCAATCGCTTATTGGCAATTGGAGTGGAAAGTACGCGGACTCTATCGGGGGTAGGGAGACTCTTGGCAAGCGTCTTTAGCCCCACCTCCCTGGCTCCCGTTGTGACCAGGATTAGCTGGTGGGGTTTACAAGCGAGGATACTCTCTAGCGAAGGACGGAGGTCTTCAAAATGATTGTGAATGGTGGGAATGATAACCGTGACATCGTCGGGAGTGAAGGTTGGCTCGTCGGGTATGGGCTTGGACTTGTAGCGCCAATGAGTAAAAGTATGAACGATGAGGCGCAAATAGCGATAGATCCTGGTCACTAGTCAGGTATCACGTTCTGGGGTATTGGACCAATGAGGGGCATCAATTCAAGGCAAAACTTACCACAGGAACCAGAAGGTGAACCACCAAAACTTGGCCGATGACAGAAACTCGAGATGCGGGAAGAAAAATCCCTCAAGATTGCCGAACAATTCCATATTGTTTATTATTCACGCTGGAACGATCTAAGGGCGACGAGAGTGTTCTGAATATTCCGCGGATGAGTCTAAGTTTGGGTATAAGGGGATGACGGTATCAGGTACAGCTAGGGTGATCCGGCGTGGTGTTCACGTTCCTCATGTACCGAAGAGAGAGAAAAGCGCGGCTTAATACCGGGAATTGAACCGCTCGAGGATGAGATTCGACGCGGTTGAATGTATGGGCAGCAGATGTTTACACAACAAGCCTACTTGTGCGAGTCACAAACGGAGGAATCTCGAGAACCGTTATGTTTAGGTGAAGGTGAAGGGAGAAGCCGGAGCGGAGGAAGGTTGAGGTTTAGAGTAAGTTACTAGTAAGTTACTAGGAAGGGAAGGGAAGCCGCGGGGAACTGGAAAGGCTGGGGAAACTGGAAATGCTCCTTCCTAAATATATATGGGCTCAATTGCAGCGAGGGAAGGAATGCGGTCGAGGTGAATGCCAGAGCAAACAACGGCGGTCCTTGATTAGACGGAAGGAGGAATGCTGGGTAGACTATCGATTAAGTGAATGCTCAAAACAAGCAGTGACAATGGTATAGAGTGTGTGTGAATGGTCCTTCCAGAGGAAGTCATTAATGAGATAGCAGATAACGGCGAATCGGTCCAGTCCAGTCCGTCTTATTGCAGCAATTTGTGATTGCTTTGGCGTGGGCGTTTCTTGGAGGTATCGTGACTTGAATCTTCTTTCTTGCCATGCACTCGAGGGAAAGGTCACAAGCGAGCGTCGAAGATGGAGTGCGGGAGAGATGGAATCGCGAACTATGTTTATTGCACAATGTACCACGGACCCGGGAATTTAAAAGAGTGAAGTCGTGAGCAACAAACAAGAGACGGAGAACGGCGGGATAACGGGAGAATCGACAACTGAAGGTCGACTCGAGAGGAGAGGATGTAGAAACAATCGTCGACTGACTGACTGACTGTAACGAAGGAAGTCGTCGAGACAGCTAAATATATGGCCTAGGCCCATGGAGAAGGCAAGGATATATAGGCGGATGGGATGATGGATCCATATACGACGCCATTCAGCCAGTTGGAATTGTCGATATCACCTGGGTTCAGAGCTATCACTTACCCAGTGGTGACCTACCCAAAGCTACCTGCCTTCATCCGCGCACTACATAGTCAAGACTACCTGGGTAGGTAGAGTTGTACCTAGACGATAGACGACGGACGATGCACTGGAACCCGTCCTGAGTGGATATATGGGGAAAGGGAAGGCTGTGGGCTGTCTATGTATTGCGGCTAAGCTGCCTAAGTAGGTAATGCTTCTTTTAGCGTAGATCGACCTTAAAGGTAGGTAACTAGACGGGGATGTTGTATCTCTCGTCTGCAGGTGACTTTGACTAGAGGTACATGCCTCGATACCTCTAGTCACCTAGTGTGTATAGCTATGCCCACTTCGACGCCTACTTTACGCCCACAAAAGTATGCGTGTGTGCATCGAATAACATACATATAACATGTATATGTGTAGTGTATGTATGCCTGTGGGTTTTTGGGGAATGCAACTTGAACATGGTAGTACCGTATGTATTATAGCAGGGATGGACTAGGTAGTGATTGACGAGACGTATGTATAGGTGAAGCGTAGTAAAATAAAATATGAAATAATAATTCTTGGGGCCGATGTTTCCATTTTGAAACATTAGAGATTGTATTTTGGCCGACATGGCTCATGTATGTAAGTACATAGTATGCACGCTACTACTGTATCCACGCACCACCTTAGTCAAGGCAGAGTAGTGCAGATCCAGGTGGGTTCGTTTGGTAACGACCACTTCGTTGCCTGTAGATAGTAGTTGGGAGTTGGCAGTGGTGTGAATATGAGCTCGAGAAGACCAATATGCTCGGTTGGTTACTTGTATACGCGAGAGGTAGGTTGGCTAGTTAGGCAGGTAGGTAGATGGGCATTTAATCAGTCAGTCAGTCAGTCAGTTAGCCAATTAGTAAGTTAGCAGTTGGTATGAGGCAGATATAGGTATGGTTGAATGGATCTAGATAGGTAGATAGGTAGGTGGACAGTACGGCCAAACCATGACCAGGTTCTATAGAAGCATCATAATGTTCCGTGACGTGAGGGACGATCGGATTCGGTCTGATTCGGGGAATACGGTCCAATGATAGACAAAAGCACTGGCATGAGCCGTTGGATGACCAGTTGTATGACCAGTTTTTGAAGAGGGGGAGAAACAGAATTCTGCTCTCTGCAAAGCGCAAAGCGAGATACAAGGCGAGATACACCTATCAGAGAGAGAGAATGAGCTAGACTGTCTCTAGACTGTCTAAACCCAGACGGAACCCAGACGGAACCCAGACTGAACCAGAGGCTACCAGATGAGCTAGTTCTCTAAGTTACACTATTATGTAGCGTACCAAAGAGATCAAGCAAGAATTGGGAATTTGGGTCCGCTAGAGCTTAGGTACATGGCCGTAGTAGGGATTGGTGTTGTAGCACTATCGGCGACTAAGGGGTTCTTACCTGGAGGCTTGGGACGCTATTGGGGGCGAGTCTAGTGTGCGCTAGTTCCCTGTGAGGTGGGGTTCTAACCCCTCGCAGTAGCCCTCGAGTAGGCCCTCGTAGCGCACCTACGCCAACGCTAGCACTACCTAGAGGCTGGAGGGGGAGGGGAGGAGAGTGCGCCGCATAGGTGGGGTTTGGCGTAGCGACAGGGCTAGGCGGCATCTTTGTCTGTCTACCCTACTGCTGTAGGTACCTGCCTTCACTATGTTCCTCTGTTACTGCTCAGTCTCGGCGCTAATGCTACATGACTAGAAGTAGTAAGTCGATACTGCGTCCGAGGGAGTGAAAAATAAAATAAAACCCCCACCAAAAAAACAACACTGTGCGGCCGTCACACCCTGATATCTCCTTCGCCTGCATTCTGCATTCCTAGCATTCTCGCTTGTTACCAAATTGCAACCGCCATGACATTGTCTTGCCGTGTCGTTCCTGTTTTCGCTCTGTCTTTTACCGTGACGATGGGGCCGTTGCATGGGGCTCTGGTATGGGGCTATTGCTACAAGTCGCATGTTCTGGGTCTATAGGAGAGCTATTATACATCATAGACAGACTGACTGATTGACTGACATATAGGGAGAGAGATATTTTCAAATTCTGTCCTTGTGGAATTACATGTCGCCACGGAGGGAAACGGATGGCCAGCATGCATTCAGTTACCTACCTACCTAGAGCAGTAGCCTAGAGTAGTACCAGGCTTGCGGCGATCACGCGAGCAGCCGTCGTCGTCTGATGCTCTAGGGCGGGAAGATCCGACCATGGTGACGAATCATGGTAACTCAATACCAAGCAAACGCAAACACAAATATCACCAACTGTCGCCTATAGCCGAAATTCCCGTGGGCGGTCTGTTTCACGGCAGCTTTGTCGGTGTTTTCGTATATTACCTGGCCGTACTGGTTGTACATTGGGTAGTATAGAGACTGCCTCCGCAAGAAACGGCAAAAACCTTGTAGAATAAAGTAGGAACTGCTAATTTGGCCACAACGAAGATAGAACTAAGGCAGAACTAAGGGTTCAACTCCAACGCAACGTAGTGGGGCCATTCCGGTTAGTGTTAAGGTATAGAGAGTAATAATGTTCAAAAGAACAGCAGTCAGTGTTAACTTGGAACCGAGGCCGGGTTGTTCGGTCCATTCTTCGCATCGATTCTGTGGTTCACCAATAAACTCATCGTCGCTACGAAAGGCACTAGTAATCAATCGGAGTAGTGTGATCGCATAAGAGTATAGATAGTCTCTGCTTCTTTGCCAATGCTAATTAGTTTAGCTATTTCGTAAGTTGACGATTCGTAGTAACATACTCCGATTTAGCTGCATACCTAGGTTATCATCAAGGTTTGCCGTAGTTGCCCCCGCACGGGGTCGAGCACAAGTCTGCATTGTCAGTTAGTTGTACTTTTCCACCCTTCCTGACTCTTTTATTTTATTCTATTTTTTATTTTATCGTTTCCTTTCCTTTCCCGGCCCTGACCCATTGTCCCAAGCCCGTGGCACGCTTGACCAGGGGTACGGGTGGGGGGACGGAGGAGCTGCCTGTTTTGAAGCCTGACTGTCTTAAAGCATTGCTCAAAACATTGGCCTCATATCGGAATGCATGTTCATCGTACTAGACAAATAATTTACTAAGGCGTTGTGCTCACCGTGATCGGATTATCGTATAAATGATGCGCACTGTTCTGTGTCTTTCGTGAGGGATTGAGATAGTGGTCGGACACTAGAGCAGCACCATTCGCATACGTTACAATACAATATATGTAGTGTAGCTTAACATGTGCACGCCGAATATAATTTTCATACTATTATAGTTGTTTTATAAACGAGGATACGTCCCTTCTGAATTTTTTTCAGCTCATATGAAGATCTAGGTAACATCGGTGAAATCGAGTATTTGTGTAGGTCCTCTTTACAGGCCGTCGTAGAAAAGGAACCCACGTATGAGTGGCACCGATGACGGCATGCGAGAAAAAAAAAAAAAAACCTTACATCGAAAAATATGTCTGAGCGCGTATAGATACTAGAAAGAATTACGTGCCTCGCCTTGGTAGGAAGCATGCCGTTCAATGGGCTAGGGGTCTTTGTGGTGCTCTGTCCGTTGAGCCGTCACAGCGTCGTGGAACGCAGATTCCTTGTATATTTCCCTATATCATATATTCATACTCATAATTGAGACAAGGCATTCAGGAAACGTGTCTCCACGCTCAGGCACGACACCGCTTCCTAGCCGAGTGAAACACTGGTGAGCCTTGAATAGTTGTGAGGGGTAATGGGGTTGATGACGAAGGTCATCGAGATGATAACGAGAAACTCGATCTCTCGATTGGAGACAATGTTTAGCAATATTTCCCTATTATGATTCCCAGCGGCCCGCTGTAGCGTCACAGCCAGACCCTGGTAATTCCCCCAGTCCCAAAAGGCAACGTGGGATTCGGTGTAAGATTCAATTCATCCCGACGAAGGATATTGGTCGCCGAGAAGCCTCATCAGATCTGTGCGTCGTAAGTAGCCTGATTCTCGCGAGATTTCAGAAAGGCCTTACCACGTTCATGGCGGTTGAATATGCGTCCCGGATGATATGTACAGTTTCTATCTAGTAACATACCATGCTGGCTTTTAGAAACGAATGATATTTCAACAAGCTTAACCCCTGTGGTGGGAGCCGGATAAAATCGTATAATGGATAGATGCACCTACACGTCGTGCATCTATGGCCCAAGACGTCTAAGATGTTAACATGCCAAAAAAATTTAAGGAAAAAAGAGCCCCCCTGTAACCGATGAGTCTGTGTATCGTTCAGGTAGATAAGTATAGGTGTGTTTTAAGATAATGAAATAGGGGTGATCGACATCATTGCAATCGTACCCAGTCCAAAATAGGTATCCATCGTGATGGAGTTTGGGGTAACCTTGGCCGATCCTGAACCCATTGGCCAATGACCTATTATACCGCGCCGGTGCCTTTCGGCCATGTTTTCTGCTGGATGAGGTCCGAAAATCCTGTCCGAAAATCTTAACCTGATACCGAGCATGCCCGTGCCCTCCCTGGCACTCCGCCTTCGTAGCTTTACATCACCTAGGTGTCATTTTTAAGCCCTTAGACACGAAACCGGTTATCACGATGATAACCCTAGCGTTTTGCCACGTTTGGGAGCAGTTACTGCCAGCGAGAGCACTATGGGAAAATTACGAGGCTCCCGACTGTTATGGATATTGCTTTCTGATATTGACCTCATACCGTACATCGTCAGTCTTTGGATGACTATTTCGACTCGACCACAGCTTCCAAGTATCCACTACCATAGAGCCGGAACGGAGTGGCCTAATTCCCGTGCCGTGTGTTCAAGGGCCACGATCTATTTAACGAACAAGGCACTTGAGCTAACCTAGGGGTCCCATATATTTTCTGTGTAAATATGCCAATCTGGGGCTTGTCAAAAGAGTGATGGCGCTTAAAGAACTGTGTGGGATCGAGTTTGTTACGGCAGTAGTAATAGGCAGGCATATGAAGTCACATTCCAAATTCCACTACACTACACGAGACAGCACGGAAGTTGGCTAGGCCATAGTGTATGCTGTAGGTAATAAAGGCGAAATCAGGCCTTGCAGTGGTTTGTTCAAAATGTTACCAGTATCCACATCATCTCCATAGAAAAGTACTTTCGTATAGTACTTCGCGTCGCCTCATTTGATAATGCAGACGTCAGTCTAGACACTACACTACCGCTTCTGGTACAGATTTGGCTCGGTCTTGGTGGTTCGGGAATATGCAGGAGCATATGAGGGCAGAACTTTACCAGGAGGAGCAATAAACGATTCGGAATACTGAGGTGCCGTCCATACTGAGAATTAGACGGCATTAAGTAGGTTAGTTCACACCTATTCGTATTTCTTGGCTGTCTCGAGGTAAATTAAGTCTAAAGAGCCGCCCAGCGCCCGACAGAAAGGCCCAGAGATTACCCGGAAGACTCAAAAACAACCACTATTTACTACCTTGATGACCAGTACAGCACGGTGTCAACACAGGTGTGATGATTGGTGTGTCCCTAAAGCACCTACCATATCCAGGTGCGAGGTGCGAGTAATCACAGGTAAAAACTGTAGGTACATGTGTGTAGTGTCTATGCTTGACTTACGGGTATCCTAGCTAACCTACCTATCTTCGTAAAGATAATGCCTAGTGTAGCTACCTAGATAGTGAGATAATCTGTTATTGTCGTGTACCATAAATTAATTGCATGATAGGAATGAATTTGCCGAGTTGGATTGCTTCTTCGTGGCCTGACAAAACGTATGCAATAGTCCTACGAGAGTAATCGTCAAAGCTAACCTGATGCGCGAACGTATTTCATGGTGTGCGGCTATAACTCGGCGCCATAGTGTAGGATAGCCTCAAGGATCGACTTTCATACACTGCTTCGTACATGTAAACCGATAGTTACCAAGCAAGGCAAGTACACACAGTCCCCAATTCTACCCCGGGGTCTTCTTCGCAATGCTCGGGGTAAGGTTTGAGAGCTTCCATGCGAGCAGGTATCGGGAAACAAGGTTTGCGTGGGTTGGCATGATGTTCACAACTGACTGTGTCCTTATTACTACTCATCAAGCTCATTTGTCTTCCATGTGGGTTTTTCGGGTCCCAGATATCTTTAGTCCAACAAGGGTATGTGGAGAAGGCGCGCGTGCGGGCTTATCCATCACCGTCTAGGATTAGAGTTATTATTACTTGATAGTGTAAACGCTTTTGTTATTTATTTAGTGTGATAAGTACGAGTAACATCCTGACAGATACTGAGCACAACTTTTAGAACGGCCCACTCGGTGAGAAAATCTCGATGGGACAGCGAGCATCTCGGCAACTATTCAAAGTAACAAGTAACAAGACCTACAGCATGCACACCTATGAGGACGAAAGAAGCAGGTCCCTAAAGCTTGTCACTACGGGGCTCCTCGGCAGATTGTGAATTCGTCCTCATTAGACCAAGGGCGATACCCAGTGTACATCACAACTGCCTGGTAATGTTACAAGGATATATGCCTACTCAGGCTAGCCCACCAAGGCACGACCAGTGGACCCATTACGTGCTTTGCGTCTTTAAGTCAGTGATTTTAGCGATGAGCCGAGAATCGACGTTCTCAAGGAGGAAGAGGCCAGCTTGACTGAAGAAGAGTGGGCAGGAAACAGTACATAGAAGCTAGGTAATGTGCCATTCGTCGTCGACAACGCTCCGGTTTCTCTCGATTACCCGTAAAATTTTCAGAAACCAAACCGTCACCCTCCGTGCACACGTAAATATGTATGCACAGTACCTACATACGTACATAGTACCTAGCAGCACCTACTACATTGGAGTTGTGATGAATGCAGGGACTGGGCCCACTTGACAAGTCCCCCTGGCGGGTGACGATAAAGGTTGGGTGTTTTGGAAAGGTTCTCGAAGGTTTGTCAACATCCAAATCCTAATTGAGTAAGTACTTATCTCTCTATGTCATCAGGGCACGTCAATATGGATGAACAATTGCCGAACGACTGTTGGCATCTTATTTAAAAATTCTCATTTAGGTTGTGCTTAACTGAAACCTCCATCTCTCAGAGAGATATAGTAACCCAGTATGAATCAGTAGGAACGTGGTCCACCAACTATATCGGTATTTTGTCTACACACTACTAAAGTTCTACGCTACGCTATTTTGAAGGAAGACAAAGTCCCGGACGTTGTCCCCCCACAGCCAAAGTACGCTTATTTGAGTCGATTAGGTAGGTGGCAGGGATATACAATGGAACTTTTTATTATTATTATTTTCCTCATAATCGCAGCCATATTCCCCTCATTGGTTAACACGAACGTATCAAGTAGGTAGGTAGGTAGTGTAGGTAGGTGCTGTATGTATGGTAGTGTGCCAACGGTTTCTAACCTTCGCGAAGCGGACAACCGAAATACGCCACATTCTTACGTATTACTATCTCGTTTGGACGCCGCGCTATTTTCGGATATAGTTCTTGTCTAGCCTTTGAGAGTACCTCCCGTCTTTCCGTCTCTGTGGACGAATTAGCTACTAAATGAGAATATCGGCATCTCCAACATGCAGTCGGCACCTCTCACGTCCCTCCTTCAATGAAACCTTAGCCTAGATCCAAGATAACCTTACACGGCCCACTGCGGGAGGCCCGCGGAAGCAATAAGATGCATCCGGTCAGAGAGAGACAGAGAGACTCGATGATGTGCGTATGCATACTTTTGCGGCGACATCACTGCATACACTAGATGGCTTTATAGTATGGATCATATTCACTTCTGCGCTACCAATTTGAGAAACCTGTGGCCCTTTCCCCAATCGTGCCTCGTAGCGTACTGCAAGAGTTATACCTATAGGTACCTGGCCCAGGTATATGACGCACATTGACTTTGCGTAGATGCACATGCAGCAGTGTCAGGCCTGAGTGAATTACGTCTGCGTGCCGATGCAAGCCCCTCTCCGCTGTCGCGCTCGTGGTGAAGGGGGGAGTAGATGCAGCGTTTCATTTGAAGCGGAATGACAATGCAAGTCGGGGAAGAAGCAGGGAAAGGGGAGAAACCCCAAAATTAGGTATTTCTTCTCGTTTCCATTATCGTCACAAACATAATCTCTTCCTAGACGAGACAGACTGGCCGTGTCTGTGACGCAGGCTGGCGCTCAGACTTTCCGCTCAGAGCGAGTCTTCAATTTCCCTGCTCATAGCCGAACGTTGACCTCATCAACATATTGTACCTGGCGGTCAAAGCAGTGGTATCTCAATTTCTTATCCGCCCATCACATTCGCTAGTCGCCATTCGCGCGATAAAAACACAACTAATGCGAAACGTAGGCGGCGTGATCAAGCCTAATTAGTCAACGACCTTGCTATGCATAACGATCCCACTCCCACACAACCCCAAACTATTTCCTGTCGAGACGGTGACGATGTCGGTGAGGGCCCTTTCTGGGGCGAATGACTGAAATGTGGCAAAGACGGCAAGAATAGACATGCTCCCATGACGAGGATGAGGTCAGGCCACAGAGCATGTCCTACGATAGGAAACGCCTACCCGACGTCGAGTACCAATCAAGAGCAATAAGAGCTAACATCTTGACCCATTCAGTGGCGACTCGTTCCGATCGCGCGAACCTCTGGGCAGCCATCCGAGTTACCCCATGAGCCGTTGAACGATGATAGCTCACGGAACACCAACCTTATCTCATTTGTAGTAGGAAATGAAGTATCGCGGAAGTACAACTTTGCGGAGCCGACGACCGTTTAGTTAATTCGCCAAGTGCACTCTATTGAATGTCACCAGAGTCGCTCACGTTCATCACTTATTGCCACCTCTCACCCCTCTTCTCGTCGTCATGTGAGTAGGTCACTTGCTACTCAACCCCCAATGGATAAACAGAGATCTTCGCCATTTCCGTCGCTGCGGAGGCTGTCGAGAGTCTAGAATTAGCCTCAAGAAGAAATCCCCGCGGTAATCATGGCACGCAGGATTTGGAGGGTTTTGTGTACACCCTAATCAGTGCATGGCTATACTGGCTTGATGGATCATATACTCCTCTTGGCAGGAAACAAGAACTATATTGAGGAACGAATGGCGTCACGGTCTCGGTGTTTTCGTTTGCGGTCACCTAACGCCCTACGTGTCGTCGAATCGGCTTGTTTAAGGATGGGCAGGATACAGGCCCTGGACTATTCATCAAACGATAAGGGAAAACAATTGTGATGCCGCCTATGATTATCAGGTGTATGGATCTCCAATGCCGGTTCCTCGTTCTTAATCCCCTGGGAATTAAGGTATAGGTCTACCATAAATCAATACTGGTGTGAAGGCCCTAAAATTCTTCAAAGAGGTGGTCTCCGCTAGCAGACACAGGACAGATTTTCTGCCTAGTGAGTAGCGGCGTTCTCCTCATGTCTACATCCAAGTTCCTTTAGCATTAGGCTACCTGACTTTTAGCGTGGGCACTTGCAATGGATTTGAGAACACATATATTGAATTCAAAGGTGGCCACCTAATATATCTAAGTAGAGAGGTTAAGCATAGGTACATAGGTAGTAGTTACTTGTAGTAGATTTTGAAATACAACGATTATATTTCACTTATCACACTTACCAACGTAGGACGGCAAGGGCGGTGCGTGATCACCCGATCTTGATGCGATCTTGATGAATCATATTGACTAATTTCAACTCAGCAATGGCCAACTATTTCGTAAGACGTGGATATTAAACAGACTTTTCCCATCGCGGACGTCACCTATACTCTCGTCTAGAGAGTGACACCAATATCCCTAGAACTGGGCATTTGAAATCTGTATACTTGTGAATAGCATAAAGAGGCTGTCACAATCAAAGCTCGGCGACATGATTGACCTTCGGGGAAACTGTGTATCCCAAGAAAACGTACCTGCCGATATCGTGGTTTCCTCCCGGGCAATCGCACCACATTTCCATTACGTACCACTGCCATCGATCAGGCAAGTCTGTCTCCCATCACACGTTACCTATCAGCCTACGCGTCCGAGAGAGCATTCCATCGAATCCAATGACAGCCGATAATATTAGAACTTGGTGAGAAGAACCGCCTGCCCCTCGCGAGCCAAGTGTCGAATCAGCTCATTCACACCCTCTATGTGAATCATCATCAGTTTTCTGCCCTTGCTGGGGACCGACCGCATTCACCATCACATTGCACCGCGTCGCATTATAGGAATAAACTCGAAGCAGAGCTGGACCCCCTACCCATTAACTTGTAAATTTAGCATAGTAAGAAACTTCCACAAGTCCGTGATGGTAGCAATGACACCGTAACATCTAGAGATAACACGCCTCTTAATAGCAAGGCCGGTATACCTCTCTCGTTTCCTTCCTATCCAAGACCCTGTTGTTTAGAAGATATTGATTCGGGACTTTGACCGCTCGTCCCCCTAAGGACGAGGCGAGAAAAAATATCTAACTGCGAAGTACTTCCGCAAAACCCACGTTTCTCGGTTCGACAAGGCGTATATTCTACACCGGCCCCTCCACCACGGAACTAGGGTATCTGCAAGGCGCGCACAGGTTGACGTTCATTAGATGAGCCGAGATTCTTCACCGAGATGCCTAGAGTGCATATCCTTCGCTTCATGCCGTCCCGGGCCGGGAAGGTGCAGCATGCGTCTGTGCCTCGGGGGTTTCTCCCCTGCTTGGTAGCCAGCGTCGGTTGCGCAGGGTCCCCCCGGAGATATTGCCCTTCGGTTGCCCTTCAGGAGGGACGCCAAGGAAACTGACACCTGCCATAACGATACCTACATATTGCTACCCGACGCGAGATGGGCCGGGGTTGACGTTTCACGTTTCCTCCATGCAGCGGGATGCAACCGAAGCGTTGTCGGTCAGTGATAGGTACCTCAGGGCTAGATTATGCGGGCTCGCCCCATCGATGTGGTGGTAGGTTATCTAACCGCTAGCTGGGTTCCAGGAACATCAAGGCTATTTATCTAAGACGGGCAAAATGGCCGATTCTCGTTTTGCGGCCCGAGACCGGTACCGCTCTCAAGAACGAAGAGTTTGCAAAATTTTCGTGGAGTCAAACAGGAAATACGAGCATCGACAAACATGCATCTTTCCCTTAGGACGGCGAATGAATGAATTGGTATTACTAACTACTATAGCGAGATATTATTTGAGATATTATCATAGGTGCTGCTATATAGGGGCGACTTACTCGAAGGTGTTCATATAAGAACACCATCTCCACCTTAGGCGACTGGAAAGCCTCGATTTCGAAGGATATCCACACATTCTCTCTATCCCTACTACCCACACAGACCTGCGCTTGCCTTCGTTCTCTCTAAGGGACTGCGGTGGTCAGTACTCAGAAGTCTTGCACTTTTCATGGCACGACGAAACATCGTAGCCACTGATCCCAATGTGCCAGCTCCTGCTAGCTCCTGCTCGCACCTGCATGGCTCCGGATGTCAGTACGGTCTCGTACTCGCATTCTGATGAGATGAGAAATTTCAGTAGTGTATACTGGGAGATTGGGATTGTACTAAAAAAACAGACCACGTGCAATTGGAATGGGCTTTGCAAGCTTTCGTCAGTCTTTGTCTCCCCTTTCTCTGGAATTACAGTAGGCGACAGGTGGGATAGTCGAGATTGAACCACCAATACCGTCTCCCAGCCAGCTCAAGGTTTGTCCAGCCAGGCCAGGGCGGGCGGCCAGGCCAGTCAGTGTCCAGCCTCCGATAAGCGACCCTTTTCACCTAGCAAGCGGTCAGTTATCTTCCACACAGTCTACATCTGTTTCACACTGTAAATAAAGGGACGGTCTACGGGGCATATGCGGGGCCCGTACGGGGATATGGACCACTAGTAAGGGAATATTCTATGCCCTTTGTCTCTATCGAAGCCCACTGCACTCGTTTTGTTATTTTGTGCACTAGTATGTCTACAGTAAGTCTGACACTGTACGCCTGATCTCAATCCAAACAGACCGATCCCCTGCCGGATTCCGAGCCCGGCCGTCTCTCTTCCCCTCTTTTTAGGATTCGGTCAAGTCACCATTCCACGTGCAAGCTGCTTTACTAAGATGACTGCTGAGGTCACTGCTGAGGTGAGAGCCGAATGATCATCTAGAACTTGGCTGTTGGAGACGAATAGGTAGCGAATAACAGCAGTCCAACAGTCCAGACTCTGTCAGATGGGATGAGGCTGAAGAGTGATCGTCTCCCCGCCTACTGCCTATGCCCCCCCCAATGAAGCTCTTTTGTTTCTAGCTTGTTTATTGTTGTTACTTGTTGTCGCTCGCGGCCTTTGTTTTATATACCTTTGCGTATACCACCCGTACGGTATGTCTGTAAAATCCATCCACCTATCCGTCTATCCATCCCCCCTCCCTCTTCAGGTATCTGTGTAAACATACCCCGACCTCTTGATTAATTACTCAATTACTCTCGTCTCCTCTTCTCATTTCACTCAACCTAGGTACGTTCGAGCACCGCACGCCATTCCTCCCAAATAGCGGTCGGTCGGTCGGTCGGTCAATAACCAACCAACCATCTCATCTCAACCCTGTAAATCTGCAAACGTATCTAGCATACCCAGCAACCACCTCAACCCAAAGAAGAAACGTTGATTTCCCTTCCCCTCTTTCTCTCCGCCCTCTGCCACCACCACCGCCTCCTAGTACGTGCCTATATCTTAGTCTACCAAACTATCTGTCTTCCGTCATTCCTCATCATCTACCTAGTGTGCCTACCCCGTGTGCCTGCCTACCACTCAATACGTACGTACACTTGGTAGGTGAACATATGCCTCCTTTTTAAATCCATGACTCAGTCCACTTTTTATTGCTTCTGTGTTTCCACGAGCCTCCTGGCGCTGTTCTAGCTCTAGTGCTTGTACTACAAAGACAAGGTGCCTAGCCCAAGTCAGTTGTCGAACCTTAGGTACTTAAAGTATTCGCTCTTCCTTCATAATTGCGTCTGCGTGATTATCGCGTCAGCCAGCATTTGAGACGCAATCAATCCATCAAGCCACAAACGCTCTTCTAAGTTTTATTGCCCTCATTATGAACATTATGCTTAGTCTTTCCATTTGACACTGGTCCAGTCAGTCCTCTGCGCCGGCGTTCCCGGAATATCGGTAGACCCGCACTCATTATTCCGCTAATAGTCTAACAAGATCTAATTTCTTAGGCTTTGGCTCCTGAACGGCCTGCTGGGTACTCACGTCGTTCCGCACTAAATAGCGTTTACTACCCAGTCTGCGCTTCTGATTTATCCCGGCTTACGTCCCGTTCAATGTATCTGATCCGGTGATCCCGCTGTGCGCGTGTCGCAAGCTACTGAGCTGTCACTCGTGCCTCGGCTGCTCGCCCATTGAGAGAAAGACATATATTCGACCCAGATTAACTTTTGGGTGCCTGGCTTTCTTTAAACTTTACCGTTGGGATGGCATCGCTACACTCTATATCCGGCTTTGGATCACATGGCGTCAAATATAAGGATCGTAGGTCGAAGTCTAAACAGGCGGTGAAGCCAATTCTCAAGAAATGGTCGCACTCTGAAAAGGAAAAAAAGAGTTTGGACTTGGGTCGAGGATGGGACGAACAGGACGAGCCGCAACGGGGTACACAGGGCTGGGGCAGGTCCTCATCGCTCTCTTTCTACGACCAAGTGGTAGCTGGTCCCGATGCTGCCGCGACTATGGTTGGAGGGAGCCAACCGGGAACGGTAGGAGTAGGATTGGGAGTACTTGGAAGTGCAGCGAGCGCGCGACGGTACAACCACTCTAGATCGATCAGCAGTGCAAGTCATGCCTCCGGTACGACATCTAACAGTAGTAACGGCATTCCCGCCCCTCGCCAGGCCGGTGCAACCTTTGTACACCCTTTTCAACAACTACCCCATACGTCGACCCCGCCGCTATTATCGTACGCAAACTCCTTAGCATCGGTAGCCGATACGCGTGACTATTCACCCACCACTATCACCGAAGACGATGATAACGAGGACAACATTGCTAGCGGCATTGGTCCTCTTGCCAATCAACACCAGTACCATAGCCCTAGTCACAACAACAGTGGTGTCAACCTTCACTACGCAAACCTTCTAGGCAATCCCAACTCAAACTCTCAGCCAGCATTAACATCACAATTTCCCGCGTTAGTTAGCCAACGCACATCTTCTATTGATCTCTCCGACGCGATTTCAGCAAAACCAACACCCCAGCCACCCCTTCGAGTAAACACATCGCGCACTTCCTCCAGTATTCCTACGCATTCCTCCCGACTAGCCAATGTCTCCAGCCGATCAGACCTCTATCTTGACCGCATTGTGGATTTGGATTCGCCTGCGTCTTCCAACCCGCCACCGACCACCATCGCATCGCCGCCTAGTTCAATACCTCCTATGTCTCCCATACGTACATCGCTCGACGGCGGTTTTGCGCGATTGCGCGCCAAGTCAGACCTGAACACTGCTACTCGTGCCGAGCACCTCCGTGCAGAGCGCCGAAAGTTTGAGATAAAAGAACGAGAGAAAGATGAGAAATATGCACGTGAGGAGATCAAGCGCCGAGAACGCGCCGATAATAAGCGTGCTCAAGAGATTGAAAAACAACTAGCAGCCCACCACAAGGCGCAACTGGCTGCCAAGGCGCGTGAGGAAACTGCGGAACTAGAAGAAGCTCTCCTACGTGGAAAGCACAATAGAAAAGTTAGCGTCGCAAGCAGCGGCCGTCCCAGTCTAGCTATAACTCGTCCAAGCCTAAATCTAGGACGGCCTAGCATATCGCGCAAGAACACGTCCAATAACACCAGTGAATCAGAGAAATTCATGAGTAGCAGCTACGACAGCGCAGGTCCTCGCAGCCCGCCTCTCTACGGCAAGGCCGCCGGGCCTGCCCATTATGTTCACAAACGCAAAAGCACGGCAAAGAGGAAAACGCAGAGTGCATGGACCGCGTTCATATTGTGGCTGAGAACAAAGCTGTTGCGCATGAGCAGGAACTGATGCTGCCTGCAATCCTCCACGGCAAGAACATGATTGTTATTTTCCTCTCCCACATCTACGGGATAGACAAGGGGGGGCCCGATACCCACACCGCACATGGTTGCGCATTCACGAAGAATGTTTACGACATGATCACGAATTTACTGGATAGGGCGTTCGAGTATAGCACCGGGTACGAGTTTCCGATATGACGTTTTGGAGTCTTGGGGTATAATCCCTGTCGATTTAAAATATAGAGAACGGGGTCAGGGCTTCAGATTGTTTTTGAGTGGTCAATTTTCGTTGGTTTTTTTGTTCCCAAAGGGGAATTTAGGTCCAGGCTGGACACACAAGCCGGATACTTCATAAGGCAAGGCCAGGCTGGGCTGATGGACACTTGATTATGTTTGGGATTGCCAGCTCGGAACAAGCAAATAAGCGAGCATCTAAGAGCCTTTTCTGAGGGAGGTCATTTGTGCATATCGAGCAGATACCAAGCCTAGGGGCGAGAAGAGAATCAAGTGGGTTTTGCATGAGATTATTTGTTTAAACCCAAAGAAAAAAAATACATAAGAGGATTTGGGGGTTGAACTTCATGATTTCTATCTGAGTGGTTTTCAGTATCAGATAGTTGAATGAATTGGCTAACTATTGCAAAGACTCGATGTTGCTCATTCGTGAAAAAATGCAGGTACCTCTCAGGGTAATTGAATACTACATATGTACGTACGGGCGTGCAGTAAGCAGGCCCCAGGCTTGTCACAATACGTACTCTGTAGAGGTCGTGTATAGTCCTGACTGACAATCAGATTTTCCAAGATAGAGTAGTGTGATGTAATACTCTAATACCATGAGTTTGATAGATATAAAATTGTTAGGAGTTGGTGTGAATTGAATAGTGTAGTAGGTAATGTTGTACAAGGAGTTTCACGTCATCGTCATGCTTGTCTCAGTGTGTGGAGGTAAGGGAAAGTGGGATTTTCGGGAATTGGACAGGTCCAGACGCAACGCCATTGGAATGAATGCTATGTACACATGTACTATGTAGGTAGTGTATAGTAACTTATGCTAGATGATGATGATGATGATGATGTGTAGCGGCAACTAAACCGTTTCCGGACTTGGTGGCAGGTGGATTCCCTTCTTTGGGGGTTCTATGAGGGAATCTTTGCCTGCAGGAGGAATGAGTGGCGCTTGGGTAGATTTGGGGAGGCCTACGTGCGCCTTTGTTTAGTGGTGGTACATATTTGGATCTACGAGGTATGGAGGCGGCACAGTATGATATATAATGTGGTGTAACGAATTTCTTTGTTGGGTTGTACATATTGAATATTCAGATTCCCCTTTTTCATCTTGTTCATGTTTTGGATGGTACCTCTGGATGGTACCTTTGGATGGTACCTACGCATGAAGTCATGATACTTACTACACGCGTATGCACTGACTGTCCTTGACTCTATATGGTTAGGTATTACATAGTACATGACATGTACATGACAGACACAGTATCGTCAAAGTTGTAATTGGTTGCCCGTACACTACACGCTTCAAAACACACAAGCATTGGCGTGTATCTACCTCAGCTACTCCGTACTTAAGCAAATAATTACAGATGCCTAAAAACCTTGGTAGAGCGCCGTGTGTATGATTGCTTTCTGGGCCTTTGCTAGGCAATGCGGCTGTGCAGGCTGTTGGAAAGCTGCCGGGCGCAACGGCTCGAGATGGCAACCAATGGACACATGAATGCCAACCCTTGCCACACAACCACAACAACCAGAACACGACCAGGCACTATGTAGTAGCACTCACTGCTGCCCGCAATCCGAGAGGAACAAATTGTCATATTCCTGAATACGCAAATTCTCCACCCTCGTATCCACTCCCTGTGTCCACTCGTCGCGCCGAGCCAAGACGCTTCTCTCCTTTCGTGTCTGTGATCTGCTCGCATTTGTACCATCCGACAGCGTGACCCATTTCTGTCCGCCATTTTCCCTCCCAAATCTCCTTAGTCTTGCCGCCCTGGTCCAAGTCTCCCTCACCCGAGTCGTTCATTCACTCATTCAATCATTCATTCATTCCATCTACCTGTCTATCTATCTACCTATCTACCTATCCATCAATCCATCTACTGCACTGCACTCACTCTTGTTGACCTCGACAATCGATACACGACAGTGTACACAACCTACGATACACGACCAACAAACACAACATACTCTGCGACCAAGTTCCCATCGCCACTCTGATCTCTTCGAAGTAATACCCCGGTCGTTTGGTCAACTCCTTGTCGCCTTACCTCGATTGAACCGATTTGAAGACCGATAACTCTTTGTTTGGCCATTCATCGCATTAAACCCCTTTCCCATCGAGGTTTACCTGCGTTGACGAGAACCCCTCGCCTGTATAAGGCCCTTCCATTCTTTTTCTCTGCTTTCCGAGCCGAAAGTGCCCACTCGCTTGTCAAATCGCCTTATTGTACAGTATAACACAGTCAACTACCACCATCATGGCGAGGCTACCAACTGCCTTGCTGGCCGCATGCGGTCTTCTTGCAGGGAGAGCTCTAGGTGCTCTCGAAGTTGATCTCGACGATAATGGTTCGTGCGCAAGTCCCTGACAACCCTCTAACAGCGTGTTCTTGTTTCTTTGTCATCACAAGATCTCTAATCAATCTCAATTGTTCAGAGTCCATAAAGAAGGCGGCTGCTCTCGTTGCCCAGGATCTTCTCAGCTTCTATCGCGGTGATGAACCCGGCTGGGTCCCAGGTATCCTGCCCGGTCCTCCTCCAGATGGCGATTATTACTGGTGGCAGGGAGGTGCTATGTGGGGCACGCTGTTGGATTATCGACATGTAATGGGAGACGACTCCTTCGACGACACCATATTTCAAGCTTTGCAATTCCAAGTCGGAGATGACAAAGACTACAATCCAGCCAACTGGTCTGCCTCCATGGGAAACGACGATCAGGCCTTCTGGGGGTTTGCCGCCCTCCTTGCCGCCGAAACCGGATTCAGAGATCCTGATGAGGATCAGCCACAGTGGCTAGCATTGGCTCAGGCCGTCTTCAACGAGCAGACTCACTTGGACAGGCGTGTCGAAGGTGGAAATTGCGATTGGGGCCTGCGTTGGCAAGTATACAGAACCAATAATGGTTGGGATTACATTAACAGTACGCACATCTTATCCATTTTCCATTATAGGAATCCAGCATTAACTGAGCATCTCTAGCTATCGCTAATGCCTGCTACTTTAATATCGGTGCCCGCCTTGGCCGTTATACGGCCAACAGCACCTATGTTGAACTGGCTTCGAAAACTTGGGATTTAATGTGGAGACTTGGCTACATCAGCAAGGATTATGATGTCTATGATGGTGCTCATGAGCCCAATTGTACAGAGATCAATAAGTCTCAGTTCTCTTACAATGCTGCTATGATCTTACAAGGCTGTGCATACATGTACAACCAGGTGTGTTCCCCTCTCTGCTTATCTATATCTGTGTTCAATACGGCTCCGGGATTTGAGTTATCCAGCTCAGAGGGACGCTTAAGAGTGCCGTATATGGTTCCGCCTGTCATAATCTATCCGAGTATGTGCTGACCACATCTGACCTAATTAGACACAAAACGAGACCTGGAAAGAGCGCTTAGATGGTATGGCCAAAGGTGTGATCCGTGTTTTCTTTGAAAAGGACGGAGTCGCATTCGAGCCCTCTTGTGAGCCGGCTCCAGGTACCTGCAATGCAGACATGGAGTCCTACAGAGGTTACATGCACCGATGGATGGCGAACTCGATCCAACTAGCGCCGCATCTGTACGACACATTCATGCCCATCCTCAAAACATCGGCAGCCGCGGGTGTAAAACAATGTACAGGAGGCGACAACGGACGCATGTGCGGCTTCCACTGGACTTCGGGTGTATACGACGGTTTGCAGAGTGCCAGTTTGGAAATGAACGTCCTTGGTGCATTGACAGCCTTGATAATGCCTAGTGTATCAGCCCCCTTGACCAATACAACGGGTGGCACATCAAAGGGTGACCCCGATGCCGGTCAGGCCAAGACGGAATTGCCGACTTTTGCTCCCATCACAACTGGAGATAAGGCAGGCGCGAGTATTCTCACAATCCTAATCGTCACGGGTGCCCTTTCAGCCTTTGCATGGATGAGCTTAGATTGAGCTTGGTAGTTGGGTAGGTAGTGGACAGACTAGGTCAGCCAAGTCAAATGCATATATCGGCGTATATTGTTTTAGTTGATCTCTTGAGTAAGCAGAGAAGTTACCCCACACACACGCCTCGCACATGCAATCCGGGTTTCCCTGCCTATAGTCTTGGGCCTAATTAAAAACAAAACACATGAGAATTGGGAGAGGGGCTTAGCTGACGAGTTGGCGTGTATCATGACTATTCTTTTTCCCAACTCTCGTCTACAAAGTTGGCCATGACTTGGAATAGGGGATAGAGGCGCATAAGGCGTTTTGCGATGTATGTTTTCTTGTCTAGGCTTGCTCGTTCACTTAACTGGTATGGTTAAGTTGAGAATGAGTTGAAGGAACGTTTTAGGGTAGTTTACCTGGGTAGATAACGGGAATACAGAAGTACATAGGGTTGTTTTTCTGTTTTTGTTTTTTTCTTTTCTCCTGCAGGGTATATAAATTTATTGGGTTCTTTTCATGTGTTCATGAGATTGATTGCCATTTCTGTTGTACCAGATGCCGTGTATGACTTTTTGTATAGTACAGATTGTGTTGTATGAGTAGTGCTGATGAGAAGATTTTGTTGTATCCAGGTGTTGTTTGAAAGTTGTTGAGGATGAGATGGTCTTGGGAATGGTCTGTGAGTGCTTACCTTTTACCCCCCTTATTTTCCTGACCGCATGCATCTGTTCGGGTGCAGTATGTTGTCCCTGTGTACCCGAGTCACTTTTTTTCGGGACGCGAGCTGACAGTTGGTGTAACACCGGTCAGTAACCATGTATAACTCGTTGGCAATAATCCCAGAGCTGGGAATGGCATTACTCCCCTATGGATAGAGTTGCGAAATCTATACAAGTCAACTGAAGATCTGCGTAGTTTGGCTCTTGGGATCTGGGCGTTGGTTTCGTGAGGCACAGACTAGGTGCTTATGGATGTCACGGTGAGCTTACTCACGAGCCTATCGGCGTCACGTACCTTTCGCCTTGCTCTGGTCTGATTGGTCGTGCTTCGTGAGTAGGCCGGTTACATATGATGGGTGTATGTTAGATCAACCGCTACCCTGTCACGATTCGGGTGTTCGACTCGATAGTGTTTTGGCGGCGGCGCCGTCGCAAATAAAATCAGACTCACCGGCCCTGAGAAATTATACGACAGGCTAATGGTAGATGGGACAAATAAAAGCTCCTATGAAGGCTTTCGGGTGTAAACTCTCCTGGTCACGGACTGTCTAGTATGCCTACTAATCGTCTCAATAGTGTATTAAGCATCTCACGGAACGGTGATAGATCTTCTCGCATTATCCCCCTCGTCTCTTTTGAAATCTTTCTACCATCGCTATCATCGTCCCTATAGCCGTAGTGACTACGATACTATCATTACCAACTACATGAATTGAAAGATGACTCACTCGATATTGGGTGCACCGCCTCCTCAACGCTTGGCAGCTCTAGGAGGACATCGCTTCGAGTAGAAGACTGGGGTTACTCGATGCAGTATGTTTGTGCCACTTTACCATCCTCTCGCTGTTTTAGTCAAAGATAACGACTATCGTAGCTTGGAATAGATACGCTTGCCCTGGGGTACCACATGATCTAGCGCAAGTAAGCCCACCACTAAGCTATTCAGCCATGTGAATGCTGGGACTCGAACGAGTACGACTATTGTAGGGCGGTATGCTCTTAGGCTAAGGGAGAGATAGTTTAAATGAGGGGCGATGTTGTCACTCTACCCGAAATACGTCGAGTCGCCTACGCGCTCTTCCATTTATGGGCCCCGACGCTCTGCAAATTTGTGGCCTATTAGGATAGATCACACTCACCTTAACTGCACCTCGTCGTAACAACTAGGGGTTGTGACTAACGTGTTGTTGGCTGTTGCGTGTTGACGCCGGCGCTAACACATTACCCCTTACAGATCAGCAAACAACCGAGAAAAAATGGGCGTTGGATTTTATAAAAGCGGGAATAACGCCCTCGAACAATGTCCAGTGTAAGTCCGCGCCATAGTAGACGATGGCAACAGAAAGGGAAGCCATCCCGGCCGATGAACGGCAACAACTCCTTCCTCCACCCACTCCTACCGAATCCGCGCTATTTTCGGCATTCACGCCGTGCCAGAAGCGATGGATTCTCTTCCTCACGGGGTTCGCGGGTAGCTTCTCGCCGCTGAGCAGCTTCATATTCTACCCGGCCATCGTGCCGATAGCCTCTAGCCTCGGAGTGACAGTCGGGCTCGTGAACCTGGCCATCACGACGTACATGGTCGTCTCGGGGATCGTGCCGGCTATTCTGGGTAGTGCGGCTGACAAGATCGGTAGGCGGCCGATTTATATCTTGGCGCTTTCGATATACTTTGTTGCCAACATCGGCTTGGCTTTACAGAGCAGTTATCCGGCTCTGCTTATGTTAAGAATGGTCCAGAGCGCTGGGATTTCTGGTGAGTGAGCTATCTTCCACCCGGAGGAGCACCGATGATCTAACGCTGGCCTTGTGTAGGTACGATATCCCTTGGCTACGGTGTCATATCGGATATCGCGACGCCTTCTGAACGTGGATCCTACGTTGGAATCTTCGCCCTAGGGTCAGTTCGTCTCGCACTTCTTACAAATGTTCGAAACATGTTGACTAGGTTACCAGACCCAACGCCGCGCCACCCTGTGGTCCGGTCCTCGGCGGGATTATCGCCGCCAAGCTTGGCTGGAGATGGATATTCTGGTTCCTCGTCATCTTCGGGGGACTGTGCCTAGTTATGGTCTTGTTGGCGCTTCCTGAGACGGCGCGGGCTATCGTGGGCAACGGCAGCATCCCTGCGACGGGTATGAACCGGACGTTGATTTCCCTACTGCCCCCTAAAAGACGGAAAGGGGGAAATGAGCCCACCCAAGTTGCACCTCCCAAATCCTGTCTTACATCCTTCCCCAACCCGTTAGCTTCCTTGAAACTTCTGTTAGAACGAGACATGTTCGTCCTCTTGCTCTGCAATGGGATATTCTATGCAGCCTGCGCCTGTGTCCAGGCATCGCTCTCTTCACTTTTCATCCAGGTGTACGGGTACGAAGAGCTGCAGGCAGGGCTTATTTATCTCCCGTTTGGTTTGGCGGCGCTTGTGAGCGCGTACGTATGGGGCAAGTACTGCAACCGTACCTCCACCGTATCTCGAGCTAATATGCCTCAAGGTAAATTCCTCGACTTCGAGTATGCGAGGGTTGCTAGAGCTCATGGGTATGATCCGGACGAAGCTAAAAAGAAGCTGATGGATGGCTTTCCGATTGAGCTGGCCAGGCTGCGCAGCGCATTCTATATCGTCATTCTGACAGCGGTAGGGACAATAGCGTACGGCTGGGCAGTCCAGAAACAGGTGGTAAGTTGAAAAAAAGACACCAAGGCCTCGGAAGCGTATTTACTCATCTCACGCTTAGCATGCGGCGATCCCGCTGGCCATACAGGCCGTCATTGGGTTTAATGCGTCAGCGGCATTCGTGGTGAGTCCTTTATTTCATCCGTCGAAAAGTTGTCTTAGCTAACTCGGCATAGGCCTTCGGGACTTTGCTCACGGATTTAAACCCAGGGAGATCTTCTACTGCGGCAGCATCGTCTAATATTATTCGAGCGTCTCTTGCGGCGGCCATGACGGCGGCCTTGCAGCCTATCATCGACGCCGTCGGTGCCGGTTGGTGCTTCACGATATTCGGGTTCGTCTTCGCTCTCTGTGGGCCTCTTATAATATACCAGATTAAAATTGGGCCTAAGTGTAGAGAGTTGAGGGGAACCAAGCAGGCGGAAAGGACAATGCTTCTAGCTGGAGAGGGAGGACAAGATAGATAGATCTATGTCGTAGGCCTTGGATCCTGACCTGGAGAATATCAGTTAGATATTGCCTGTAACTTTCATGTTATGGTATATACCACCACATCTAACGAAGATTGAGCTTAGAATTTTCTTTTCTCGTGGATAATAATTTAGGGTTGGGAATACGACTACGGGGTAGGTTGCGGGGTATAGGGGCTAGTGACATTCTAAGAAGGTGGTGCCGCTCAAACCACTATGTATGGATTACTAGCAGAATAAACCCTTAGAAAATATGGTGCGGGACGAAAGGCAAATATAAGTTAGTGAAAGCAAATCTGTCTTTCGAGTCTACAAAGCTTGTGAAGTCAAAGCAGGTAAAATTCCCCATTTCTTCTTGAAGGGCTAGGGGTAGCGGATTCTACGGCTGCAGGAACCCGAGTTCGTCGCTACATCTGCCGCCGAAATGCGGATAGATAAATTAAGTTAGGCATGAGTATTCGGGATGCCCCGATCGTCGTGGTGGGGAGGGCATGGGATTATTATCGGGACTGAAGCCGGCATTTGGAGTCTCTTCCTCCTTACCATGCATACAAGTTGGTAGAGAGAAGGAAACTCCGGAACAACCTCATTTACCTCGAAATTGGCGCAAAATGGCTCCCCCTTTTCGAAATGACCAGGTCGGGTCCCTCCTGAGACCCAAGGAGCTCCTCGAAGCGCGGGCAAATCTGGAATCTCCGTCTCAGATGTACTCGCTCGAAATACCGGAGTCCGTCAAAGCAGCCGAGCGCGAAGCCATCCGCAATGTCGTGCAAATCCAGATACAGAAGGGTATTCGGGCCATCACAGACGGCGAGTACGCGAGGCACATCTACTACGGCGGATTTTTCGAGAAGCTAGTTGGATTTGAGGCGCGCCCGACGCTGCCGATCCCGGATGCGTTCCGCACAGACTTTCCCACAACGACGAGACTCGCGCAGATGGGCGCCAAAACCCGCGCGGCCGTCGTTTGCACGGGTAAGATTGCGTACGGGGAGTCGCCCTATTCGTCCGAGTGGCTATCACTGCGTGAGAACTTACCGGAAAACCTATGGAACGCCGCCAAGTTCACCGTCCCGGCCCCCACGTACCAGCACATTCAGTTGAAGCCGGGGACGGCGTGGACGGCTGAGTCGGAGTATACTTCGGATGAGGAGTACTTGAATGATATAGCAAAGTGCTACGTGGCGGAGCTGCAAACCCTGTATGATGCCGGCCTGCGCAACATCCAGGTAGACGACCCGCACCTCACGTACTTTGCGTCGTCTGCGTTCCTCGGGGGTTGCAGAAAGGACGGCACCAACACGGACGAGCTCTTGGATCTGTATACCCGCACGCACAACAAATTCCTGTCCCAGAAACCGAAGGGCTTGCATATGGGCATGCACCTCTGTAGAGGTAACATGTCTGAGTCCGTGAACTGGGTGGAGGGCTCGTATGAGGTCATCGCGAAGAAATTGTTCACCGAGACAGACTACGAGACGTATTACCTAGAGTTCGACGACGTCGAGCGCGCCGGCGGGTTCGAGCCCTTGAGATTCCTGCCCCGGGGCAAGAATGTCGTCTTGGGCCTCATCTCTACGAAGAAAGCCGAGCTCGAGGACCCCCAGGCGATTAAAGACAAGATCCAAATGGCGGCTAAAGTCATTGCTGATGCCCAGGGGGTCACCATTGCCGAGGCCCTGGACTGCCTTGCTTTAAGCCCACAATGCGGATTTAGTAGCAGTAGCTTGGCTGGTGGGAAGGGCATGACGGAGGAAATAATGTGGGAGAAACTCGAGCTTGTCAAGAAAGTGGCTGATGAAGTATGGGGTTAACAGGTCTATAAATGCAATCGATTGCTGTACCGCATTAAACCTCAAATTTTTTAATTCTATTCTAAATTATCTAATATCTCAATATACCTCTAATCATAAAAACGCTCAAATGGCTGGGTCTCAGGGGCGTGTTGGAGTGGCTCGTAGCCTAAATCCTCGGAGGGGAAGAGACCATCTCCCCGTTGACATGGCCTGCTTTCTCAACGCCTGTTTCTCGGAATACTTCTTTTCGATACTCTCGAGCGTACGGCCCTTTGTCTCAAACATGTAGATCGCAGATACTCCGGTGCAGAGCAGGGTAGCAAAGGCAAAGAAGTAATACGCGCCGAATGTCGATGTCGCGATGAATATAGGGGTCGTGAGCGCGACAAGGAAATTCGCAACCCAGTTAGAGCTCTGTGCCAAACTCGCAGCACTACTTCGAGTTTCTTCTCAAAGGTTAGTATTTCCGTAAATGAAGCAACGAGGTTACGAATTAGTCACAAGAGGGGAGGGGATACTTACTACTTGGTAGGCTTTCGATCAAGAAGGCTCTAAACCCAATAGCCCATGTCGCGCTAAAAACGGCAGCGAATAAGTATATATTAACGATGACCACCCAGCGTGCGGCTCCTCTATCGGCATGGACTGAGCCCGCAGCGTACAATGAGCCCGAAATTAGCATGAGTATGAATATTAGTGAGCCGCCTACGATGGTGGAGGTCTTCCTGCCCCAAGCGTCGGCCAACAGGGTTGCGGGTAGCGTAACGACGAGGATGACAATGGCGCTGACGCCAGAAGCCAGAAACGAAGCATTCTGCGACGAGATTCCCGCCATCTGCAACAGAATGGGCGCGTAATAGAGCACGCCATCGATCCCGGAGAACTGCTGAAACGCCAGTAAGAAGCAGCCAAACAATGTGCGGCCACGGAACGGTGTGTCAAAAGCTTCCTTGAGATCATGTGCCGTCTCACGCACACTCTGCCAGAAAGGCACGTCGGGTGAGTGCGGCAGGGTCTCCGTAGATTGCGATTGTAACTCAACTTTCTCAGCCTCGTCCAGACCTAATCGGTCGATAATCCGGTTCGCTTCGTCCGGACGCCCACGCGCCTGCAGCCAGCGGGGGCTTTGGGGTAGAAGCGTGGATGCAGCTACATTGAGAAACGCTATGCCGGCCTGGAGGGCGATGGGCAGCCGCCACGAAATCGAGCCCGATAGATGGGAGGTGCCGTAGCAGATGAAGAAACCCATGACGAGTCCTAGCGTAATGAGGAACTGCGCAACGGAGGCCATGACGCCCCTTTTCTTCGCCGGCGAAATCTCGCAGACGTGCACGTACACGGTGCTGAGAAATAAGCCCTCACCAATGCCCTTCACTAACCGCCCTACGATGAACATCGCCAGCCACATGGATGCTGTCTCCAGCGCCGCGCCCACGCCGTAGACCAGCGAGCCGATAGCGATGATGCGCGTGCGGCCGTATCGGTCAGCGAGGACCCCCGTGATGAGCGCCGTGACGGCGCCGGGGAGTAAGACCGATGACACGACGATGCCGTGCAGGGTGGGAGATAACTCGCCGAACGTGGCTCTGAACGACGACATGGTCGTCACAGGCCCGATGGTGCCTGTGTCGAGGCTACCTCTTCATTGTTAAGTCTAGTTTTCTATGCTAGGATTGGTGACTAACCCAAAGACTAGAGCGTTCAGTGCTGAAATAAGCGAGGCGCTCAGCCAGAGCGGAACGCGGGGAATGCTAATTAACGGCATGGTGGTAACCCCGGTATGAGCAATTCTAAGGGTTCGTAGAGAGACGAAGACGGAGCGGGAGTCATGGCGATGTCTATAGATTAGTTGAATTACCTATCATTTAAGTAGAACTATCTTGTGGGTTAGTCACTGTCTAGGTTAGAAGGGCGCGCATGGCCCACTGCCTTAACCTGCGTGCATGCATCACCTCGTTATGGATCAGAGGGCGTGTGAACGTGGCAATACGATAATAAGGGCGTGCGAATGCATAGATACGATGACGTATCATATTACATTGCAGTTTTAGGACGAGGGGATTCTTTACTCTATTTAGTCAATAGAAATCTGCTGTAAAGTCGTCTCTCGACTCACTGTAATAATAAAGCCGAATCCATGCCGACGAAACCAATCACGCATCCTAATATTACTGGCCTGAATCATTTCACTCGAGTTATTTATTCTCTTAGGAGGCGGTTATACCTGCGCGTTATTTACAGGCTTATCTGAATGCTTGTTCCATGCTTAGTATTAATGGAGTGGTGTGTAATACTACAAGAGAGCTGTTCCACTACATGTAGCGTCAAATAATACCCACGAATTCTCGTCTAAGTGAAGGACGTCGAATGGAACGTGTAACAAAAGTTGTGTATGTCAAGGATGTCCACGTATGTGGTAGTTGTGCATTCATTCCTAGAATGAAGGTCCAAACGTTTACGCAAGATATCTCTGCGCACCCGGTAGGAGATATTTGTACTTATTCCGCACTAGTGTTGGATTATACGGACGGTGTTATCATATATCTATCTCTACGAAAAGCTGCCTGCCAAGTATGCCCACCGGTCTATACATCTTTCGGTTCACAGATGGCTGATGGCCAATGGTCGATGGCTACTTAGTATCCGATACCACTTTCTTGGGAAACTAGTTGATAATTTTGGGTTAATCACAGATTGCTAGGGGAATAAATTGTTGGCAGCGGCTGTCAGAAGCCGCAATTCCTAAACTAGAACTACTAGTAATCGCGAGGATGCGATCAATTCGGGAAAGACGGGGCTATCAAGTCGTATAGCTGGATTGTACCTGACCACTCTGTAGGGTCACATGACCATATATCTACACTCTATTGTACTTAATACCGGACTGTACCGATTTGCTTCACACTTACTTAGCTTCAGACAGCTGACGGGTGTTCTATGCTAGTGCTTTGGAAGCTCCCTGACACAACACCATGGCACGACCCTAAGAAATAAAGAAGTTCCTGTATACAGTAGTAACGTAGCTACGAAGTTTCCAGAAACTTCGTGCGTCAACAAATGTCATATTATACTCTCATACTAGTAATCCTGACACCCTCCGTCGTCCCCTGCTAAGCCAACAACCATCTAACCCATGGATTGGAACTATTCTAGGCAGCTTTGCTATAAACACTTACTATATATTTATATCAATTATCCCATGTTTATTCATGCTATGACACTTAATTATTTGGGTCTTAATCTGCCGCATTATCACAGGTTTAAAAAAGGTAGCGGGGGTACTTCCAAAGCAGGGATAAAGAAGGTTATGGCATACCTTAGTAAAGATATCAGTTTACTTGGTATCAGGTCCTTTGCGTAACAACAGATATTCATCACCCCCTATACTAGGGCCATGATAAATTAGCGACTCTATTACGATAATAACCTGATTTCACTTCATACTCGGAAGCATCATTACATCGAGAATTCTGGGCATACGACGGCGAACATAATGAGGTCCATGATGAAATTAGGTACAGCGCGGACTAACGTCGAACGGAATAGAGTCACTCTCGGGAACCCTCTATGACCTCTAATTGAGAACAATACTTTAAGAACCTAAATCAGGCACTCATCTACAACGTGTCTCTCGAATAATGGCGAGGCCATGGCGAGGCGTACAATATTGATCGCTGTCTATTGACCTCCGCTGCCCTACATGTCTTGCGGCCATGTGCGACCGCTGACGATTGATCCCCAACGAGAGAGATAATTGGTATAGGCGCATCTTTGATTTTTGAGGGAAATACTATGAGAGTAGATAACCATATTGCAGTAGAGAATGTTGCTAGGAGGGCGAGGTAAACGTGTGTGTGTCTAGCATCTTCCACCCAGAGCTATATGAATGGATATAGGTTAATGATTGACAGCGACGTTTTGCTACAGTTTTCGGTAATAAAGGTCGCCTAGGAGTTTCTTCTAGTGTAATTACTTGTTTAATTAATGTTTAGTATATTGTGTCTCCTATACATAGCCTAGTGATAAGCAAGGGGAGGCCTAACAAGGCCAATTTGCGGACCCGAATATCTACACTTTAACGCCCCTTTTATTACAATCTTGATTAACCAGATGCTTAGAACTTAGTGTTTAGAGGCTGTTGCCGTCGCTATACAAGAGGGTTTTTTTTTTTTTTTCAAATATATATACCTCGCAGTAGCAGTGGTCGCAAATGCCTTTGCAAGTGATAGATACGGTAACCACACTCGAAGCTTTACGCCTTTGTTATTAGGGGTGTGATAAATCTTCAGTATAATATACTTATGTAGTATATGGTTCGGCAGTATTAGGCATTGGTCTACCCCCAAGAGCTCAAACTTCATTTTGTAGTGTATCGACTACTCTCCATAGCTTGTACTAAAAAGCGGAAGCTCGATCTTGCACTACTTGAAGGGAATTATGCGATCGTAGCTCTCAGATACCTTCTTTTTCGATGCCATGCTATTATTTTATTACTCAGCAATAGTATTTACACTGCCGGGTTCACGTAGGTACCACTTTAAAGCTTCACGGGGAAGGACTGCCTTCTATATCATTACTAATACTCGAACGCAACATCGGCGGCTGGTCACCGTGCGTATTGGTCTTGCGACTCTTCTGGAAATAATGCTTGGCAAGGCGAAGGATACTGGGTAGGCAAACACAAACCAGCGAAAGTAGGTTTTCGCATTCCACCCACTCGCCATATTCAATAGGCCCCCAGGTGAGGTCATCGAGTATATGTGTCCCGGCCCGCGTAAGCTCTACCAAGCGTCCGATGGAGGCAACTATAATTCTAAGTACAGATGTCAATATGAATTGCGTGACCCGATGCTTTGGTCTGATGTGGGAACTTACGCATATCCGAAAACGAAAATAATCACGACTATGATGCGGCGAAAAGCCGTCGCCTGAAGGCCCCAAAGCATCGGGAGAGGTAGGATTAAAAGGAGGAGGTCGATCAACAAGTTGGGGACTGTAACTGCAACATACAAACCCCACTGCCCGATACAAGCCGACCCCGGAACAGCCTCCCACGCGGCGTTGACCGGCCTACACTGAAAGACAGTGAGAGCCCAGCCTGTAAGGAGCCAGATGGTGTTCAAAATCCCAACAGTCCATAATGCGAATGTGAAACGTTTGCTTGTTCGTTGGAAGATACGAGCGTAGAAGAAAAGCACCGAGAACTTAGGGAACGAAATGGTGGCATAGAATAACAAAAAACTTATGAAGATAACCAGGCGGCACTTCTCTAGATTAGCCGGCGGGACCGTCGCCGCATGCTTTCCGAAGCCGAGATGAATGTACCATAACAGAAAAGCACTTGCTGATATTAGGAATGGCTATTAATGATCAGTATATAACTCTGTTTTCAATTTTCAAGTGATTGGTCCAGTTACTTACGAGAGTGATGGCCGCGAAGAAATCATCCCACCACCACCTATAAGACGGCGTAACGCAGTTGGACCAGAAGCGAAGGATTAATGCTAATGTTGAAAAAAACAGGATAGCTACACACATCGCAATCAAGTTGGGCTGCATGTTCTCGTTCATCTCGGCCGTGGTCAAGTTTGTCGCCATGTTAGTTAAAGGGGGGAGAGACGAACTCGAGCGATTGTTCACCAGCGGTTCGTAAAAGGGCATGGCCGCACTTGTTGGTCACGGATTAAATTTAAATAGCCAGAGAACAATATCAAGTAGAAACGAAGCTCTCGATGAGAGATCACCAGTAGTTCTATTAAGTATCGCAAACGTCATTCGGCAAAGCTCCAACGGCGCCCCGCGCCCCCAATGTTCGACACTACACAGGGCCGCCCTGAAGTGGCACCCAAGCTCCGAGCCTCGACCCTCATTGTAGGGCACATCCGATGGCTAGGCTTTCATATATTAGTCAATCCACCGAATTGAACCCTTCCCTTAGTGTGAGGCAAACTACTGACTATAGTAGGTAGGGTAAGTCAGTTTTGGTAGACTCGGGTTGCCGATAGTATGCTATATTTAAAGACCCAGAACTTCTGCTATTCCCAGAGTTATTTAGAATATTCAAAGGACCTTTGGTACTTTAACGTATTAGTCGTAGTTTGAGTCCATCCTTAGGACTTTCCGTGATAGCCGTTGTTATAACGTCTATGGTTGCGACACCGATAATGGATACTCAAACCTTGCTCAAATGCAAGAGTATTCGCTCCATTTTCCAAAACTGGCTGTTGGAGATGCTGATCAAGCTATCATCCACCAGTCACACCCTCCTAGGCTTTGTACTACGATGCTCTCTTCACGTAGTATCGAGCACTTAGTTAGTTCACCAAGAAGCCCTTATAGTCCTCGAAAAGCCAAGGTGGGAGAACCTATAAATTCTGACTTCTTTTTTTAGTTAATGTCTGCGTACACCTTGCGGGCGCCCTGGAAGAAGAGCGGCTTACTTATAGTACAAGACCGCAGATGAGGTAATATTTGTTAAAGAAGTGCTTTCCGGAGCAGTATTGTCGCAGATCTGAGAGGGATACCCACGTCCTTATGGCCCCTATCCCTCCTTTCTCGTTGAAATCAAGAGATATACCCACTAGAGCGCATCGACGCAACCTTGGGTACAGAGAGCGCCTGCGAGGCAGGCTATTGACAAGAGGGCGGTACCATCGGCCGCTCCGGTTCACGCGAGGTCTTCCATATTTGTGGTCTAGGTTACTATGTTTGCGATGTTCCGGGACACTTTATCCGTAGCTGGAATAATTGGAACAGGCGCATATCGTACGTGTCGATATCCTCGCGAAACAATGTTGCTAGCCGCATTACGCTGCAAGTCCCTTAGCTCACGTGATAACGACACCAGTTCGAGGTTGAACTGGATGGCAAACAGCAGAGTCCCAAATACGGGGCTTCTCAAGGAAGGGGTAATTGAAGAACGATTACCGACAATGGTTTATATAGTCGAGCGAGTGGATGTTGTCGAACTGTGACCTTAAGCTGTGACAACCAAAGGACAAATCTCTACAGTTAGAGTTCTGAAAACTACTCCTACGATATCAATGACTAAAGGCCTCTCGAACTACCCCCCTTGACGTCGTGTGGATTAGTGATCATCATCTAGCCTCGTCTACATGATGTAGTTATCTTGCGTCTCGGTGGAATGGGGTTAGGTAGCACTAGAGCCTGCATACGGATAATTTGATAGTTATAACATCCCCGAAATACACTACTGCTGATGTATAGCGTCAAAACTACTACAATATGAAGATGATTAGAATCACGCAGGATCAATATAACTATCAAGAGTAGGATATCAATCGCGACATAGCTTCAGTCCTATCTCAATGAACACTGTCTACATACCAATTGGAGATAGTGGAAATACAACACAATATGCCAACGTGGAGTCTTTCACGTGCCATTTCATATAAAGATGGCAAGTATAAGATGAAAGGATTTAGCGTTCTCATCCGACGTGTTCATATTCGCCGTCTCTACCACTAAAGCCGACTATGTACTGGGATGGTTTATTCACCATTACATTTTCGCATACCTAACCAAGTCATACACACAAGTTAAAACATTACATCTTAAAAACTCACTTCACGAACTACATGTCTCGAACATCCGTCGGTACTCCCCAACATATCAAGTCTAACAAACAAGGGCTTCTTTCACATATAGTGCGATCTACGAGCGGGAGTCCCTAGCACAAGGCCGAATACAACGAAACCGGTAAACCCCGAGCAAGGGTTCCTGCGAGAACTGCCGAAGGACAATGCTGCATGTTCCCGGAACTGTGTGTGTGAGGCATGCAGCTGGCCGTAGACTGACTGCTGTGCGACAACGGCTTTTTGTCCAGATCTCTTGGAGAGTTTCCGTTGTCAGCATCCCGCCCTTCCAAGACCCCAAGACCCCAAGACACGGTGACATCCAACGAGTCGGACTGACTGACTGACTGACTGGATGGGGGCGGGGGAGGGTTTGTTTACCCCACTGCTCCGAGGCGCAGTGTAACGCAGCTGGGATGACAGGACAGGGCATTCTGTTTGTTTTGTCTTCAATATATGAAGAGAATCTGGGTTGGACCCCGCCTCGAGCCCCGAGGGCCGAGACCTCTGAGGGGTCAAGTTGAATCCCCGTATCGAAGGATTGATGTGCTGACAGGGTCCCCTCCAGCTGAGTCAAGTAGCAAAGAAAAAAAGAAAAAGGCACCGACGACTTGGGTACGCGACTTCGACTACTTATCCTCATTACAGATCTACTTGATAAGTATGTTTCATGGGTGCAGGAGACGATTCAGAGCTCTATTTAGATTAAGCGGTGGTTGTGACCTCGCTAGAGACGTTTACACTAATTCACGCAATTATCACTTCTAGGTAGGTACATATTGATGAACAGGGCTTCTTTTCGACGATATCATTAGGATGGCATAAAATCGCTAAATTCGTCCATGACGGCCGAAAAGCGAGACTACGGGCTGTGCCGTTTGTAGCGAGTGAGTGATTATTGTCGACGAATCTTTGATATCGTAACATACATGGCTGTTCGATCTCGTGATTGCGGATATGCGAAACCTGATACGACCATTGGCCAATTCCCCAGTCATCGCGTGAGGAGAGTAACCGAGGAGGGGGGGATATGTGTCTTTGAACTGGCCTATATATGAGGTTCACCCCTGCTTTTCACCCGTAAGCCTCATTTCCGGTTTCATGCAATGGCTAGCTGAGGGCTATTGGAATGAGAATGAAGATGAATGCCTTTAAGTTAGCTCTACTATAGGAACGGACAGTACACAGAGTAGCATTAAGAATTGAACCATTAGATAAGTTGTGGTGGGTTGGTTTATGGCGGTTCGGCCCTTGTTGAGAATAAAAGAGTCTCCGGAGGTGGTGCGGGCGAGATAGGCTATCTATAAATAAACCTGCCCGATTCTGAAAAAAAGTTGGAGAAATTCCCCTCCAAAAATTAATTGGGTGGTATGATGGCAAGCGGTCAACCTGCAGCCGTGAAAAAAATCACTAAAGATGGGGAATTACTGACGTAATTTGACCCCTTGAAGTTCACCACACCACCATGGCGTCGAAAGAGACGAGCTACGATGAACTTCCGCCTGGGGAGCATTACACCCGCCCTATCCCATTTCTCCACGAGACATGCCGACAGATACCAGCCACCAAGCCCCGGCCGATAGAAACTGCAACATCACCACCCACCGGGATATGGCGTCGATACCAATCCCGGGATAACCGGAAGGGGCGCCATGCTGTAGCAATCTCACCGCAGAGTGCAGCTAGGCACGGGATTTCCCACCCCCGCGCTGCTCATTCCTTCAAGGCGAGCTTGCGAGGGATTCGGAGGATGATGGTGAGGTATCCGATATCTGACGTTAGTTACGATGTTGCTATCGTTTTCACCTTAGGTAAGCCGTTCTTTCTTATGGTGGATCAGCGCACTCTAGCCCGAATGGAAATGACCTTCACGTATGGGTTTTGGTCCATTATGAGACGTTGACGCATTCAAATTCGTAGAGTGTGAACATGTAAGTACCTACGTATATGTGTATGGGCTTAAATGTGTACTTGTCATGACGGGATAAGCCGCTTAGGCCTCTTCCTTGGGGCTAAAATTGCAGTGAAATTTTGGTTTATGAGTGGTGGTGCGCATGGTACATGTTGGTTGTGGGTGTAGGGAGCTTGGCCATATAGGTATCTTGATTCGGAAAAACCAACACGATGATATATTGGTATCCTTTTGGTTATCAAGAAAACGTGATGCTGTACTGCTTATACGGTATCACCACTTAGCTAGGAGATAACTCATCAGTGTGCTCATCAACATCGCAGGCAAGCTAACACGATGCATGCAGGTTCCGCGATTTGGGTCATTAACGGTTTCTTTGCCTGGCTCCCGGTCCAATGGCCCTTCACCGAATTCAGCGGTGAGGTAGGGGCGGGAGGTGGTATCACGGCGTTCGTAGGGGCCACAGTTTTCGAATTCGGGTCCGTGCTTCTAATGCTCGAAGCGGTCAATGAGAAACGGATAGATTGTTTTGGGTGGGCGCTCGAGGAAGCGATGGAAAGCCATGGCTTTCTGCTCCGCCCGGATCCCAAGGGGTGCACGCATCACCATTCTGTCCGGCATGGTCTTCTCACGGCGGTGACGTCTGAAGCTGGTAAAGAGAGCAGATCTTGGGAGTGGTGGCCGACATGGTCAGAACTAAAGACACACTACTTTCGAGAAATCGGATTCCTAGCGTCCCTTTCTCAGTTTGTCGGGGCTACTGTGTTCTGGATATCTGGTTTCACTGCTTTACCTCCCATCAAAGATCATCTCTCCATACCCGTAGCTAACGGGGTGTTCTGGGTACCTCAGGTATGTGCCCAAGCTGAAAACCTCATCTGACAGAGTGCTGATATCGCCAAGGTGGTGGGCGGTGTTGGTTTCATCATTTCTAGTTGGCTATTCATGCTAGAAACACAGAAAACATGGTATATGCCCGCTCCCAGGGTTTTGGGTTGGCACATAGGGTTCTGGAATCTTATCGGGGCTCTTGGCTTTACAGCGTGCGGTGCGCTTGGTTTTGCCAGCCGCAATGATGCTGCCGCGTATGCTTCTGACTTGTCAACCTTTATCGGTTCTTGGGCGTTCTTGGTACGCTCCTCTCGATATATCTGTTTCCCAACCACCCCAACACTGTGGATTCGGGTGCGTTTATGCTAATCGCCGTTTCAATAGATTGGTAGTGTTATTCAGTGGTATGAGAGTCTGGATAAGTACCCGGTTTGTTTTCAATGAAACGGAGCCCGATCAAGGCGAACAGGCTTCTGTCTGTTTAGCTTCTTACCTTAGTATTTCCTCATTGATCGGGATCAACTGGCGATCATGAGGCTTGTGTGCCCGACGAAAAGCAACGAGACGTAGCGTACCAAGATGAAACTGTCTGTCCAAAGCTTCGGATATTAGCTCCTTTACCGAACCGGCGATCATCAATCTTACTGCTGCTATTGCGGGGGCTATCTTTGTGGAACCGATAGGGGAGAGCGTGAACTGATTGTTCCTTATTATGTGACAATATTCTGATGACTGTGAGGGCCTAGACGGCGCCTTATCTGTGTTTGAAAAAGCCATACTACAACCCCAGAGCTACCCCAACGTAAGCCGGTACTACGTGGCTTAGGTAATAACGAAGTCAATCTGGTGAGCAATCCAATTAGGGAATGACAATATCATGTGTCCAACAAATAATCAATATGCGGTACCGGAGGAGCTCTACGTGCCATTGAATGAGGCTACAAGAACAACGCATACTACCAAAAGAACGGACTGCTGCAGAACATTGGGAACCACCTGCGTAGCACCGGTGCACCGTGGGTATTGAAGTTCAGGTTCTGGCTGCGTCCTGCATACATTGGGCAGACGTGGGCAAGCAAAAAGAAAACCCACTGTGTTTTAGATAAATAGGTAGCGATCTCGCTAGAGTGTCTCTCGTGTGACATGAGATCTCTCTGATCTTCTCCCATCTGGGTATAACGATTCCTAGATTGAAAATCTAGTGGGAAAGTTGCCTATTCTTTTGGTAAAGATGTACATGTAAGTCAGCAAGTCAGGGCCTCTCAGGTTGAATGTGCACTATACACCACATAGAGTACTATTTCCATGGCATGTTTAATGGTGTAAATGCGACTATATTGACGGTTCTGCCTCTTCTAAAACTTATATACTCTCTAGTTGTACACTACCTACTTAATTCTCTATCTACCTGAGGTGGATAGATATATACGGAGGATGCCTAAATATGTCAACGGCCTGTAGGATTCCTCTACGTCATTAACTCATGTTTTCATTTGATGAGCCTTTACACTATTGTTATATAATATATGAGACAGAAATATGTACACCTCTTCGGCACATTTGACTCACCCATGTAGTGTTATTCGACCCACCCAGGCATTTAAATGCACGTACCCGTGGTGGAACTAGGGAACATGGAAAGGTAACCGTCCCCTCACATTGAACTCTCCGACAAACGTGTCTCGGGAGAAAATGCTCTCTTTCCACAGACATGTTGGTAAGAGGGATGAGAATCCGGTAAACGGATGCAGGTACACTACGCACATTTTGCTACATGTAAGAAAATACTACGCTGAATGTAGAATAATTATACTGGGGTCTCGAGTACATGGTAGGTCGAAGTACCGTAACTGCCTGGCTCCCTTGCTTAGTAGGGTTGGACAACCGTTGTCTGGCGTACAGTAGTGGCCGTGTCCGTGTCTCGCCCGAGGGCATCCCTTATTTCGAGTTATATAATAAAATAACATGACTCGTCTGAGACTGATTAAATGCTGCGTCTCGGTTCATCTCGGCTGTCGGGGCTCGAGGAGAACAGTCACAAAGTAGAAAGTGACAAAAATGGCGCGTGATATCTGTTTGGAGTAAGACAAACGCGCCCCTCGATTCCGCGGACGCACAAACAATGTGTAAGCCGTGTGTTGTTAATATGTCAGCCTCGCCTTGCATGTGCTGGTGGGAAAAGCCGGTAGGTTGACGTTGTCTTCTTCATGTGGGTGGATAAGGTGATTTTGGACTTCTATCTAACCACAGTGGCCAGATCGGACAGCTGGCTTAGTGTACGCTGGTAGTTACTTAAGGTACCTCGAGTTACGGCTTCGCCGTCTACCTAGTACATGCGGAGTGTCGTTTATTCGCTAGACTAAACCGGAGTGGGTAGGCTCGAGGCCCTGTAATTCCTTTAGTTTTGAAGATTCCCGCGTCTACGGTAGTGCTTTTTATTAGTGGGCTCTTCAAGAGCATGTACTATGTAACCCAGCTTAGAGACCAAGCTTAGGTACATAGTGTAGGCCACTTAGGTCGAGACAAAGATTGAAGCACTCCAACGGCTATTCCGTTTAATGATGATAATTATAATAATAACAATGCTTCATGCGACATACTAGTACTCTGATTTCAACACATAGCCAAAATACAAAGCTATGCGCCGATCCTCGGGAAAATTTGCTCATCACACACAATATCGTGCAAATACTATGTTGTGGTGGTAAATTCGCGATAATGCTGTGCTATTCTGCAGGTAGCACGGTAAAGAGATTCGAGGGCCTGTCTATCACTTACATCTGGTGTTGGCCAATAGGTAGTCGGCCGTCCCTCGCTACCTTATAGGGAAACTTATAGCACTGATTTATGATTTGTTTAATCACGTAATTGATGACACTGATTAGTCCTGGGCCACGAGCATGAAGCCTGCATTCCCATTAAGCGGATCAGAACCGAGAGAGACGGAGACAGCATGAAAAGCAAGGACAAGAGATGTATGCTACCTTGGCGTGTCGTGTAGTGTAGCTATGGACACGACACGCAGGGCATCAGTGCTGTTTGGTGTGCTGCTTGGTGTGCTGCTCGCTGAGCTGCTATAAATAACTTGTCGTTCGATTCTCTCGATTTGAATGATCCGATTCGCAGTGACGAGAAGCGCAGGTATGCAAGATTCAAGATAAAAAGGTTTACCCAGGTTTCCTAAATGCCACCGTTTTGCAGACTTTGGATCTCTGATTCGATGTGCGTGAGAAGGTTGGTGACGCTACACTGCTGTAGGTATGTGTATGCGTGCTGCAAGCAGGGTGCTGGAGGGTGGGATGGGAATGTTGGTTAGTCCATGTACCTGCATTTGAGAGCTGTATCGGGCACTCCTGATTGGACGCACATTCCCCACTTCCCGTATTCTAGAACCCGAAGAAGTTTAGTCGTTTCTAGTGCATGAAGAAATATAGTGAATTATGTATTACGTCGTAGTCGTGTAGGCACACTATGTAGGAAGAGAGATCTCCTGCACGGACTGCTGCACGGGTTATGGGTTATACAGTAGTGTACCAGAAGTCCAAATTACCTAAATCCCTTTGGTACATATGTAGCGTCAATGCCGGGTAGGGTAGTGGGTATTGTTAAGTAGCATAACTCTGACTTTCCTCTGATTTTACCCTGGTTCTGCCCTGGACAGCATTTAACCCACTTCTAGCTAGTGGACCCGGGTCCGTTGAGGCATCCCCACCAAGACTTGAGAACGGAGGTCCTAGCCAATGTTCTCCATCTTGTAATTTCCCACGTAAGTGCTCCCATAAATTCTCATTTCCTTAGTTTAATAGCAGAGAGAGATATTAAGGCTTCAGGTCAGCTGCCATGTATACTACAGTACATAGTATGTAGTACTATGATAACAAAGCGTTTTATTTAACTCGGGTAATGTTTTGAAGCTTTGTGCAGTGTAGAGCTGCCACATTGATAACGCACTATCTACGTCATAATACTGAGTAGGTAGCATGTTTTATGACAGCAAGGTAAAAAGGATCACCTGATTGAGAGTTTTCTTGTTCTCAACTAGCCTTTAGCGGCGGTGTTAATATAAGCTTCATTGAGTTCCTTTTGTATTTCTTTTCATCTCTATCAACTTTACATCTTTTTCTCAATGTACATAGTAAAGAAAGAGGATTTAGTTTCAGGCTTTTCAGGCTGCTGTCACGATCGATATTCTACAGGCTACAATACAGACAATATGGATCGTGGTGTACTAACCCGGTTAGTGTATGTAGTATACACTAGACTTGCAGGCACCTCGGGAGCTCTTCGTTCATTTTCTTTTTAGTGACTCTAGTCTAGACCTGTTTAGGTAGGCAATCCTTGATCAACATATTATTTAGTACTACGCTAGTACTTAGTATAGTATTATTACAGTATGGACTGAGTTAAGGACCACAACCTGTGGTGTACACTACAGGTTAGGTAGTGTAATCTATGGTAATGCCTAACTACACAGCATACTACATTATGTAAGGTAATAGGTTCCAGTATACATATCATCACATTAGTAGTTACCTACTTAAGTAGGTATCTAATGTAGAGGTAGGTGGCCAGTCGCGGAGGGAGTGTACCTAGGTAGGTACTTAATCCAGAAAAGGCAAATGGTCACCTACCAACGAGGGCTCGTCAACGGTCCGGTAAGGTACCCAGACGCTGAGCTTGTATCGCTACCAGGTATTGCAGTAAACCGGCACCCGCCCGCTGTACAGTACCCCACCATGGCGTACTGTACCTGACCAAGGAAGGCCCTGTATTCCAGTTTCGGGGCAATCTCAGCACCTAGCCAGTCCACTAGCCACTACCCGAGTAAGTACCTTCAGTACACTATGGATGTACACTATGGATATTGTTCAGGCAAATATCTCGCTCTGTCTCGACTCCTTTCCTTCCTTCCTCCTCCCGGATGCGCCAGTGCGATTCCTCTCCGGTCAGGAATCCAGCGGCCAGGGAAAGAGAGCCTCAAGTAGTAGTTGCTTGCTGTCGCGCACGTCTCCTTTCGACGTTGCTGCTGTTGATATTGTAACAATTGCATCCTCATCTTTAATTTTGATTTATTTATTTTTCCCACCATCCCTTACGTCTGTCCGTCTCGTGCATTGTGCCCTCGCCCCTATTCATGACCAACGAGCATCGAGAATCAACAATCACCTACACTGGCACAGCACGGCCGTGCCAGGGATACCGTGCCACACCAACAAAAACACCACCGACCGGGCGAACAACCTTGGCCTCCTCCAACGCGACCGACAAAAGGACAAGACGATACACCAGCATTCACTCGACAATTGAATTGGAAGACTTGTCATCATCAAAGCATTGAACGCGAGCATCACCTTGTTAACCCGCCCTATCTTACATTAACTTGCATATATATTTTTTGCAATCATAATCAGAAAGCCTGCAGTCATCTGACGATACTGTCTTTATCGGAGCAATCGAGGTCACACGCACCAAAGACCGAGGCGACTTGGACGCGACAAAAAAACAGAACCACGGCAGCTCGGCAACCAAACTCGATCGACTTAACTGATCAGCTACGTTGTGCACGCTATCCATAGGCCGTTATTATTCTTGCGCCGTTCCTCTGCAAACAAGACCGAAGCGAAAGCAGTCCATATGAGTGAGCGATAACCACTGTGGTTCCTGTGGCAATCCAACACGATAAAAGACGGGCTTATTGGACAACCAAACGGTCAGACGGGCCTTGGAATTAATTCTTTGCATTGACCCGGCGCGCGTTCAGCTTTGTATGCAATTTCGCAATCTCACTGATCACCAGCCCGATTATTCCCTGCCCTACCTTACCCTGTCTGTTTTGCTCTTTGCAGGCGTAGTGTACAGTGTATTGCATCGCATACAGCACATTTTTCCTGGTCGGCTTGACTTTTTTTTATTTTCAAATATCTTGCAACGGTCACAGTCAAGGTTCTGTTTGTATCGGCATATCCGGTTCGGATTCTGTATCTAGAGCGTCTTGCTTGTTGTCAAGCTTCATTGATCTACGCGTTGGGCGTAGAAAATGTCTGCCGCATTGCAATCTGCTCCCCATCAGCCAACCTCGCTTTCTGCATTAAACGCCCATTCACCGTCCGCATCGCCATCAAACCGGCAATATACCCCAGCTCAGTCTCCGAACCGTGAAGCTCGCTATGTAAACAGAGATCACCCATCCACCTCACCTGGACACTCGTCGAAAAGACCTTCAACAAGACCTGGTGGAAATAGTGCTAACGCTACGAGTCCCGTTCCCACCAACCTAGAGCAGTCACAACCAACTATGACCTCGCGCACGACATTAGCATCACCAGCCCCGGTGATGGCTGCCCCAGCTGAATATGAGAAGCCGCCTTCGAGCCGCCGGCGGCACGAGCCCCCAGTGGCTCCTCCTAGAACCTCATCCACGCAATACGGCAACACACCGCCAAGTTCTCGTAGGACTGCACGTGCCGAAGAACGACCGACGGGCTCTCAGCGGACACCGGGAGAAAACGGCAAAGTAAGTGCTAATGGCTATCCAGAGACAGGCTCATCTACATACGATGAGTCAGGCTCGCGCACAAACAGAGCTGGGTCTCAGCATTTAACCCAGGAGACCTCAAACACATCGGACGGGCCGAGAGACCATCGCCAGGCCACATCAACAACAATGCCTGTCCGCACTCGAGACCAATATGCAGCATCGGCGTCATCGAAACAGCCATCTCGCGAGGCTAGCGAGGTGCTTACTCGGGTTGTAGTGTCACAACCCGAAGTTGACATAGACAGAGAGAGGGAACGCCGACAGGAGGTTCAACCCCATTCCACATCACGTCAACGTGGACACGACGACAACGACGACGCGGTTGCACCGTCTCCAGCAGTCCACATGCACGAAGCTCAAGACGAGGGCCGGCGTGGTGGGCGTACTCGGCACGATCATTCTAAACGGGAAAAGTCTACCCGCTTTGGTGATTATTATCTAGGTAATACTATTGGCGAAGGCGAGTTTGGAAAGGTTAAGTTGGGTTGGAAGCAAGATGGTGGCGTTCAGGTATGATATTAACCAGGACCTGCTAGTTATATTGACCAGTAACTAATCCACGCCTCAGGTTGCTATCAAGCTCATCCCCCGCAACACAGTAGGCAGCAACCCTACACGGCTAGCCAAGATCCATCGCGAAGTTGCCATATTGCGAGAACTCTCCCATCCTAACATAGTTGGATTGCATGAAATGATCGAAACAAGTCACCAGATCGGCATTATCCTCGAATACGCGTCCGGTGGTGAACTCTTCGATTACATCCTAAACCATAGATATCTCAAGGACAACGCAGCCAGGAGGCTTTTTGCCCAGCTAATATCCGGCGTGGGTTACTTGCACAAGAAAGGCATCGTCCACCGAGACCTTAAACTTGAGAACCTGCTTCTCGATCGGAATCGCAATATCATTATTACTGACTTTGGGTTTGCCAACACATTTGACGCATCCGATGAGTTAACGGAAGAAGAAGAGCTAAACCTGCCTGACCGCGATTTTGTTAAACGAACTGGTTTGGACAAGCCTAAACCAAACGGCATGCGTAGAGGCGACCTCATGCAGACAAGTTGCGGGAGCCCATGCTATGCTGCACCTGAGTTGGTTGTTAGTGACTCGCTATACACAGGTCGAAAAGTTGATGTCTGGAGCTGTGGTGTAATTCTGGTATGTTCAACACCCCTCCCCTGTGATCAGTATAAAAAACTCACACTATCTCAAAGTATGCCATGTTAGCAGGTTACTTACCCTTCGACGATGACCCCGACAATCCAGAAGGCGATAACATCAATTTATTGTATAAGTATATTGTTAATACCCCTCTTACGTTTCCCGAATATGTCACTCCCCACGCCCGAGATCTCCTTCGCCGTATTCTAGTACCAAGCCCACGAAAGCGAGCCGATTTATTTGAAGTCGCTCGGCATAGCTGGCTCAGCGAATATGCCCATGTAGTGGAGCTCATTACCAGCACTACCACAACATCTAGTGAGATTCAGAACACTACGGTACCTTCCGATGAAGCTGAAACCGGCACCTTGGCAAGAAGCGCATCTGTTCGGGAAGCGACCAAGGCGAAAACCACCACTACTGTGCCAGGACACGGCGACTTGGCACGAAAACAGGGTAAAGTCGACCCTGATGAAGCGGCATATGTGAAACAACAGAGAGATAATAAACGGCGGACTGTGCAAGTGGAATATGTTGCTCCAAAGACGCAGACCCAGAGAGGAGCAGAACAATCTGAAACCCCGACCTCTCATGGAAAGACTAAGGCTAAATCTTCTAGCCAAGCTCCTACAGATGTTCATTCTTCACAGCATGATAAGCCGCTACCGAAGGACCCGCCAGTTGCAAAAGAGTCGTACACTGGATCGCCTAGAGACACAAGAAAACCAACCAGCTCGCACCGTCGGGATGTGCCTCCTCCAAGAGCAGGCCAAAGTCGCTCCACCACTGATCATGCGTATATGAGCACCGCTGCTGGGCCACCTGTATCGCGACCTGCTACCGGTGGATCAATACATTCTTCTGGTTCTAGAGGGCTAGTCCCATCATCACGAGCGTCGTACGGCATACCTCTACCCCCTGCCGTTGCCGGTACTAACGCACAAGGAAGCATACAACAACCAAAGGGTTCGAAGAATTATGTTATTTCGAATCCGATTCCACAAGAGACCCCCGACGTAGGTTTCGGGCGACCGAGTATTAGTATGCCTCCTAAATTCGCCGAAGTTTCCGGGTTCAATACTCAATCGAAACCGCCGTCGGGCGCAGCCAAGGGCCACAGGAGATCGAACACCATCGGCGAGATTGGGGACAAGATTTTTGGGCGCAGTGGGTCGATTTTCGGTGCCCGAAAGAAACGAGCAGACCAAGCCGAGAAACCTTCCAAGAAGTACCCGCCCGTTAGTATGTCTAACACTATGCCGGGCGAGTCTAGGACGTCTATGGACTCTCGTGCCTCCCGCAGATCATTTTCCTTAGGGCTTGGAAAGAAACGTAGTGGTAGCATAATGGGATCCCAACCAGCAGCTGAGAGACCGCCTAACACTAGGCGTTTTTCTATAATGAAAGTTATGGGATTAAGTAAAGACTCATCACCGCCGCCCGACGGTTCGCAACCTGATCTACCGATTCAAGATCCTCCGGAGGTAGACACATACGGTCAATATATCAACCCACCTCAGAGTCAGGGTAATGCTGGACAGCACCATGCGGATGGGATGTTCGAGCAGCACTCGGACCCGCAACCGGGACCACCACCCCAAATCAGCCAAGGCCCAAACCCAGCTCATCGTCGTTATCCCTCCGAATCACAAGCCTCCGCAATTCCCTCCTATCTACAGCAAGGTGCGGTGTTGAATTCGGAGTCAGAGTCTTCTATTGATCGCCCACAACGAAGGCCACCTAACTCAGCTCCTTATCAATCCGGTTATGACTCGGACCAATACGATAGTCGTCGGACGGGACAAGGCGAGCGCGTGCTTCAAAAGAACAAGAGGTTCGTAGATGCATATGACGAAGAAGAGTACGGAAGACCACGTGATCATGCGGGGAGTAGCGGCGCAGCAAAGAGAGTCATGGACTTTTTTAGACGCAGGGGACGAGCAAGGGGTGGCGAGGTTTAGCCATACAACGAACCCTATTCCACTCAATTCACCTCGTCTAGTTGACTATACTCTGATCCCTACTCCTTTACGAGGTCAGCATGTATACACCAGCGAAGGCCAGTTGGGAATGCCAAAAAGTGATAACCCATTAGCAACTGACGAGCTGGTTTTCTCACGCGCCAATTGGCGTCGGGTCTACGTATGATGTGACGTGCCCATAGTGAATGATTCAGAGTTATATTCCTCGATTTCGATAACGGGCATTCGGTTGGGAGTTTAACTGGCGGTTTAGATCAGTCCCGTGGTCTTCTCTTTTCTTTTTCTTCTCCTAGTTTGTCATCTCATAGCATCTCCAAATCATTCCAACAAATTTGTTCTCCGATTTGAAGACGCTCCAAGAGGCTGTTGCGACTAGTCTGATGGGTTTAACATATCGAGGGACGTAGTCCAAAAGCGGTGGCGGCATGCCTACCATACCAGTTGTGTTGTTTCTTTCAAGAAAGACATAGACTGATAATTGTCAGGCGAGCATCAGCGAGCATGTAGTGTTAATAGAATCCGCCAAAGGCGGCGAGGCTTGTACGAGGAGTGTGGATAATAATATACCGATAGAAACCTCGACTCTATGATGATCAATCCTTAATATGCCTTTGATATTTTTTCAAACGAAGGGTTATATCCGTAGAGAACGCATATATGAGCCTATTTAATCAATCCGTACCTTTGTAGGTGGTAGTACGGAAAGTGAAAGATATCTAATTACGGCGAGTCGTAATAGCAAGCTTTGCAACGGCCATAGTCGGTCGGTACACACACTAGTAATCATCGGCGAAATTTTCCAGGTGGCGCATCGTGTTATCCGATGCCATGTTTTATTTTAAACCTCGTAGAGTGATTTTAGCAACTCGCCCCTTTTCCTCAGCTCCACCCCTCCCCTTTTCTTTGAAGAGGCTTGGTGTAGGTAATAGTGTATGCCATATCTCATTTTTTTTTCTTTCCCGTGAACTCTAACTTATCAAATACGTGCTCTGTAATTGCTGAGACATATATCTTGAATATTTTCTTTTTCTCTTCTACCTTTTTTTTCCTTCATTTGTAGCCTTTTCTCTCTTTTGCCGTATATCAGATCACGGGCGGAACTACAGAGCCCTCTCCTTCCGGTAACTGTCGGCGACGAGGAAGGCGAGCTCGAGGGCCTGGCGCTCGTTGAGGCGTGGGTCGCAGAAGCTCGTGTAGTTTGTGGACAGGTCGTCCTCATCGAGGCCCTCGCTGCCGCCCAGGCACTCGGTGACGGCGTCGCCGGTGAGCTCGAGGTGGACTCCGCCGAGGTAGCTGCCTTCCTCCTTATGGATGCGCAGCGTCTCCTGCAGCTCGGAGAAGACGTCGTCGAAGCGGCGCGTCTTGATGCCCGTGCCCGTGGACCGCGTGTTCCCGTGCATCGGGTCGCACTGCCAGATGACGGCCCGCTTGTACTCGCTGCCCTCGACGGCGCGGATGTGCGCCGGAAGCAGGTCCCGTACCTTGGACGCGCCGTACCGCGTTATCAGCGTGATCTTGCCGGGCTCAACGTCCGGGTTTAGAGTCCGGAGGAGCGCGAGGAGGTCGGACGTCGGCGTTGTCGGGCCGACTTTGATGCCAATCGGGTTCGCGATGCCCCGGAAGAACTCGACGTGGGCGCCGTCGATTTGCCGCGTGCGGTCCCCTATCCAGAGGAAATGCGCCGACGTGTTGTAGTACTGCTTCTTGGCCTCGCTGCCCTCGGCGGCTTGCTGCTGGCCTAGCGCTGGAGGCACGTCCATCAGCCGCGTCAGGTTCTCCTCGTACTCGAGGAGCAGGCCCTCGTGGCTTGTGAAGAGGTCGATGGTGTCGAGCTTAGGGCTCTTGTCCGCCCCGATCGTGTGCATGAAGCGCAGCATGTCCTGGAGGAATTGTACTGCGGCTGTGTATTTGGCCTTTAGCTCTGGGTCCTTGACGTGTCCTAAGCTCCAGTTCAGTGGCCGGTGCAAGTCTGCTATCCCTGCTGAGATGGCGGCTCGTACGTAGTTGAGCGTTGCCGCTGAATGGTTATATGCCCTGTGACTGTTAGTTTATGTGACACAGACAACTATATCCACATATGCCCCTATAGGTATAAGAAGGGGGTAAGATGAAAAGGATGAGCGTACTTGACCAATCTCTGCGGATCTAACTCTCGGTCCTCGAGATGGTAGCCATTCAAGATATCACCACGGAAAGACGGCACCTCCTTTCCGTCAACGATCTCGGTTGGGCTGGAGCGCGGCTTCGCGTACTGCCCGGCCATGCGGCCGATGCGCACAACACGCTTGTCGGCGCCCCAGATCAGGACTAGGCTCATCTGCAGCAGCAGCTTGATCTTAGACTCGATGGCGTCCTGGCGGCAGTAGTCGAACAGCTCGGCGCAGTCACCCCCCTGCAGAAGGAAGGCCTCGCCGCGGGCGACGTCCCGCAGCGACTGCTTCAGCTTCTCGATCTCGTGCGGATGCACGATGGGTGGCAGACGGCTGAGCTCTCCCGTCGCCTTGTGCAGCGCTGCGAGGTCCGGGTACTCGGGGCATTGCCTGATGGGCTTCGTGCGCCAGGACGAGGGCGTCCAGTCTGCGCGGCCGTTTGTGTGTTCCGCCATGTTTTGGCTGGTTTTATACTTGATACTTGAAGCGGGCTTGTAGTGTTACTGCCCCCTCTTGTCTTGGCTTGACTTGTAAGAGGGCTCAATGAATAATAGTATAGTTTGGATTGTGCCAATGCTTCAACAATTGTCAATACCGGCTTTACTTGTTTAAGCTCCAGGCAATTGAAGACAGCAACATATGAGAACTGTTGTTGGAATTACAGGAATTGAGATTTTATTCTGTATGACGATTATGAGGGATGACTCAAATGAAGCCACTTTTTACCACGCCTGGATTGCCATATTCGGACAGCTTGCGACGATTATTATCCCCCTGCACTAGCATCCGATAGCTGTTTATTGCCCGGGACGGTTGACTTGGTGTTCCCCGCTTAGGTCTACAGTACCTTAACTACAGTCTGTAAGTAGCCGTGACATTGGTTCCTTTCTACCTACATTTTAAGTATTTAAATACCCCAAAGTCAGTTAACTGTACAAGCTGCTGTGAGCTGTGAGGCTGTGGGCTTTGAGCTTTGTTATATTCTCTGTTAATTATGTGTAGATATTAATGTTATAGAAGTAATGGAGACACAGGTAATGAATGTACCTACTCATAGTACTTACCTACTTGGGAAACAACATACTGTGGCATCCACCGTGAGGGGCAATATAGACACTGTCCGTTTTACCTTCGCTTAGGTACCTACCTGCGTGAATCCTAGCTTTGACACAACACCAAGTTAACTTTACTACAAATACGAGAAGATATTACGAGTAAGACCGCTCTATTCGCTCATCGCGCCTACTATCGAGTTTCTCCGGCCAGCCGTACTCGTCAAAATAACGCCACCGCTTTCAATTCGATCCCCGTAATCAAACACAATGGCCGAACCCCAGCCCCGCACCGCCGGCGACGTCGAAGAAGAAGTGGTCAAGGCCAAGTCCGCCGAGGACCGTAAGGCTGCTGCTGCGCTCGCGAGCATGGACTCTAGTGGCGACGGCACTGAGGCGGCCGAAGTCGACGCTGCTGCGGTTAGTAAGGCGATGAAAAACCTGGGTACTGCCCCGGCCGCAGAGAAGAAGGAGGTCAAGAAGGTCAAGGTTGACACTGCAGACGTTGCACTACTTGTGAGCTCCCTCATTATTTTCTTAACTTTGTGTTCCTTCTCGTGGCACATTTTCGGGTGAGATGGTATAGTGTGGTCTATCTTGGGAGGATCAGACTCTAAAGGACAATGAGTATATCTACTATTACAACGAGAAACCAGCATCTAATTCTTGTGTGCCGATACGACAGATCGACGAGCTCGAATTAACGAAACAAAAAGCTACGGAATTGCTTAAGGCACATGACGGAGACGCAGTGCGTGCGATGAGGGCCTTTATTTCGGTATAGATTCAGGAAAGCGGAGAAGGGATAGAGAGGTGTCTCTTGACATATTAAATGCATAGGAGGCGTCCGAGGTTGCTTTCGAACAAAAGGATACATGGATGGGTAGCTGGTTGGCGGCTTGAAAAAACAAAAACAAAACATAAATCCCGCGACTTAGAGAGGGCATCCCCGAATAACGGCCTGGATGGTTCGTCATTTTCTCTCGGCGCTCTACTACACCGTGATTTTTCCTTTCGCAGCCTTTGGATTGTATCAGTATTGCGGCATTAGCGACACGCAGATGGCGGGGATGTCTTTAGCTTTCTTCTCGAGGTGCAAGACAATGGGACGGTAGCTTGGATCACTTGTGCTACACTGCCATTTCCTGACAAGTCATTTTCCAGCGGCCGATATTGTCTGGTTGTGCGAAGGTGGAGGCTGCGTGACACCAATCACAAATAGTGTATGTGCGAAAAGCGGGCGTCATTTCGAGATAGTCTTTGTCGTCTAACAGCTACGATATGCATGTCATCCCGAGGCACCTTCATGTGACCACGAGCAACGACCGCGAGTGAGCACTATTGAAGTTCGACAGTGTTATCATCACCACCTTCATGCGGGGAAACCGCCACATGTTGCAATTGTAGAGCCTTGCTTGGATACGCATGTTGTGACGCCGAGGAACCAAGGTACTCGTCTCGTTACGCTCTAGTATATAGGTGAGGTCAGCTCAGAGCTTGCGACAAGCTATTTCTGAGCCTACCCGTTACTCAGGACATCGCCCGACCGAGGTTTTCGTATCCCGTCAACAAAAAAGGCTTACACAACCTTATTCAGCTTGGTTACTCGGAATGGTTCAGGTTGTGAACATGTACTATATATAAACCAGCTGTCCACAGAATGATGCCGCCTTGCGAGAGCTTCCCTTGTTACACTAGTATAGTTGCAGATATGATATGCCCCAGGATTATCGTACAGGATCTAGTGGCCCACTGATCGGTGGCCAGGTACCGACCTAAGGCTGTTTCGAAGCGGGATATATTGGTAGTGTGCGTGTTACCAGGTACTACTACGTTACAGCCGTTCCAGCCGTTCCAGCCGCGGCAGTGGTAATCGCTTAAGATGCTGTCAAACCCCTAAGAACCGGTGACAAGTCGGATATCCGCATTAGCATGCATCTAAGAACAAAAGAAAAACGGTCGGCCAGACTCTCCAGCGTCAATCCTATATCCAACCAAAAGCAGTAACTCAAACATGTGGCTGTTATTGGGGCTTACAACGGGCCGAGAAACGCTGAAATAGAGTCCATCCTACGACGAAGGAACATGTTGTACAACGGCCAGAAAGTTTCTCATCGCATGACGAAAAGTACAACAATGGCCTTTTGGAATGATGGTTGTACACTTGGCTAAGCACCTTCTCTATTTGTCTGTATCTCACAGTAAACATGAGAGCTGAGTGCCCCTTTGCCAAGCGACATTCGCACCAGGTACCTACACTAGAGACCAACTTTTATCCGGATATTGTCCGGATTTGAGATTGCTAGCTCACCTAATATCGTCAACAAACTGCCAAGTATCAACTACAGCTGGAGATGATGTCTAAGCGAGGTCGATGGCCATGTGGCTACCGGTGCCGTGTGCTCGCTTACAAGGTTGATCGCCCTTTATAACGGACACTAGATAAAACTACGTCCCGCTACTCAATGGCCAGCCCTATTTAGTAGATAGACAGGATCGAGAACATCAGTTTGTGCCACTTTACCAGCCTATCAGACACCCTGGATGGCTCGAGACGCCAAACCGAGGAATGGGTCCCCCCGCTCGGGCTGTAACGAGCCCTGTCGGGACATGGCAGATCCGAGACTATTCGGTCGGTTAGACCAAAGGCGAAATTTCTAGACATGTCAAATACTCGAGTTACGGTTGGTAGTTGGTAAGACTGAACGTTGTCCCGCTATCCCGCACCAGGTGGGAAGGTCGCGCCGAACCACCACCGATAAATGACATGTGCTAGTGTAGTCATTACGAGAGCTCGCTTCTTAGCGGTGGCTCTTTTTCCCTCTCGTATTATTTTTTCCTAGATTTTCCCTTGTTGACTTTAGCTATAACGAGGACCGGCTGGCCGACTCGATTTTTTATGCCCAGTCCGCAAAGTTGTACCTTGTCTATACATCTGACGGTGAGCCGCGACCGAGCTTGATAGCTCTGCCGCTGATAAGTTCCAACGAACCGTCAGCGACACCTATATCGAACCGAATGAGACCCAACGACAAAGGAGCGCTGCTGGCAAAATGCTGTCGTCAATACTTCTGATCACCGGCGCTCTCGTCGCATGGCGGGTATACAAGTTTATTACTGGCCTACGTTACAATATCGCTCGTGCCAAATCAACTGGGCTCCCATACTATATCGTTCGTAAGTGATGACTATGCGTTGGGTAACTTTACCTGAAACTTATTGGCGCCCAGCTATCAATCCGGTCAACAACGTAGTTCAAGCCCTCAGCTTTATCTGGCATCCAGTCTGGAAGCTACTCGTCCCTAAGAAATACTGGGAAAAGATTGTTGAGTACGTTGACTCTATTTTTACGCCGGCGGGAAGTGTGACGGCGTGGGCTAACTGTGGCGATGTGCAAGTGTCTGCGAACATAACTGGCAATATGAGAAGAAGTTTGCGCCGTTCGCCAAAATGGGCGAAAATATCCTCATCGCTACGCCGACCAGCTTGATGCTCCATACGGCCAATCCGGGCGTTATCCACGAGATCACATCGAGACGTGAAGACTTCCCCAAGCCCCTCGAGTATTACGGAATCCTTGCCATGTTTGGCCGCAATGTCGTGACGACCGAGGGAGCTCTATGGCGCATGCACAGAAAGGTCACGTCTCCGTCGTTCAACGAGAAGAACTCAGCCCTCGTCTTCAAAGCTGCTATTGATCAGGCGCAAGGAATGACCGACCATTGGCTACGGACCCAGAAGGACGGGAGCTTCAAGACCGTCGAGCACGATACGATGTCGCTGGCCCTCAACATCATCAGTTATGCTGGCTTTGGGCTACGTCTCATTTGGCCGGGCCAATCCTTGCCAGCCGATGCAGACCCGAAACTAGCGAGGTATGCGAGCCTCGATCCTCCGGAGGGACATACTTTGACCTTTAGCGAGTCTATTGGCGGCCTTCTGCACCATCTGCTGCCGCTTCTACTGACGCCTAAGCTCATTATGAGTACGTAAATCCATCATTGGTGATGATCTAGCTATAAATCTAATTTGGTTCCAGATCACGCTCCATTCCGTGTATTCAAAGAGGCAAAGGAAGCCAGAGATAACTACGACTTATATATGCAGGAATTCCTACAGCAGAAGATACAAGAAGTCCGCCGCGGAGACAAGGACATAGGCATGGATCTCATGGGGTCGCTAGTCGCGACCTCATACCAGGACAAGCAGGCCGGGAGCAAAGCCGGGATCCAGCTAGACGACTCTGAAATCATCGGCAATGCGTTTATTATGTTCCTCGCGGGGCACGAGACCACGGCCAACGTGATGCATTTTACGATGCTCGAGCTCGCGAACAACCCGGCCGCGCAGCGGCGTCTGCAGCAGGACGTCGACGCGATCCTGGGGCGCAACACGGACCCGGCGACATGGAACTACGAGGAGAAGGTTGGCGCGATGCAGGCGTCGATGCTGGGCGCCGTCATGAACGAGACGCTGCGGGTGATGCCGCCCGTCGTGGAGGTGCCCAAGAAGACGTCGGCGACTAAGGAGCAGACCATCACGATCGACGGTGTCCGGCACACGCTACCGACGAACACGTACCTCGGCCTCTGCGTGACGGCGAGCCACCGCAACCCGCGCTCCTGGCCCGCGCGGCCCAGCCGGATCACGGGCGCGCCCGATGACCTCGACGACTGGGTACCTGAACGCTGGTTTCGGCCAAGCTTGAGTGAGGAGGAGAAACAGTTGCCCGACGTGCCCGAGACGGAGGACTTTGGCGAGTACGCGGGCCCGGACACGAGCGCGTCCATGTTCCGGCCGGTGCGCGGCTCGTACATCCCCTTCTCCGAGGGCCCGCGCGCGTGCCTAGGGCGCCGCCTCGCCATCGTCGAGGTCATCACCGCGCTGGCCGTCATCTTCCAGAAGTACAGCATCGAGAACGCCGTCGACGACTGGGCGTCGGACGACGAGGTCGCGCGCATGGACCGGGCCCAGAAGGAGGCGCTGTATGCGAAGGCCGTCCGGAGGTCGAGGGACGTCATCGCGTCGTGCGAGGCCCGCATCACGCTCAAGCTGCATAATGGCCGCTTCGTGCCCCTCAGGCTTGTCAGGAGGGGCGAGGAGCGCTTTGTGGATTGGTTTGACTCGTGAGTTCAACCTACCTGTCTACGTAGGCCTAGCGGTTAGGGGAGGTTTTTCACGCATGAGTTACTTCAATGGGTAGATAGGGTAGTTGTTAGTTGCATGTAGAGTTTGCTTACTGTGGTAGGTAGGTAGTATGTATTGCGCAAGCATTAAGCTCTTCTGTCTTATGATTGAACGGTTCGTATATCAGCTATCAACCTATTGGATATTGGAGTGTGGAATTTGAATCATCAGGTATAAAGATGAGCTAACTGGTGGGAATTAACTAGTAGGGAATCGACCTAACAGGTAGCAGAAACCAATAACAAGCCAACTTTCACAAAGTAGACAGCCCTGTGTGTTACTGCATCTGAGCTGAAGAGCCAAGAAATGGGCAAAGCTTATACAAGGCTTGGAGAAAGCTTGATTGGTAACTTCATGTTCGACACATCTAGTGTGTACTATACTGAACATTTTGTCATCATGAACTCGCTGCTAGATATAGTATTTGATATGTGGATTTCTTTATTTATTTTTCTTATATTATTGACTCGAATGGGAGGAACTGTAGGTACATACTATTTTCGCCAAACACTCGGACGTTAACTCTGTTGGTTGTTGTCGAGGCGAAGACCACCATCTATTTCTCCCTCTATCCCTTTCTCCGGCAGTTTTCTCGTTGGGTAACGACAACTACTATTGTAAATACGTCAGGAAGCGAATAAGCTTAATTCCTTCCCGGCGATTGTTTTTAAGTTCACTTCCTAATGGTCCCGACAAAGGACAATGATGATGATGCTATGACGACGGGATTGTATAGGTAAGGGCACGGTTTCTGCACGGTGTGATGTTATATTAAATTACGTCACCGCTGGCGGGTAGCGACAGGACTTGGCGGGCGGTAATGCACTCGGCGGATCAGATCACCACGAGATTGCGTGTGGGGCCGTGTGCGACATACTGTGTTTTTCTTTTCTTGTTCTGGCTTGTTCTGTTATATGCTTCTGTTATATGTCGTCCGCTGCGGCAAGACATCATCATCATCATTCATGTAGTGTAGTGCGTACGTAAGGGCTGTCTAGGTAGGTAATACCTGACGTATATGTATGTAGGTACGCATGTAAGGCAGTACCTAAGATATCTCGTCCAATCCAGTGTCCAATTGTTGTTACATACGGAGTATAACTTGGTTGTGTTATGTAGAATCTTCCCGATTGCTTGTGGAATGTGATATTTTGTATCTCAAAGTGCTAGACATTTCCGTTTTATTTTTTTCACTGCTGCTGCTGCTGTTGTTTTTGCAAAAGATACTCTGTACATCGTTAATTGATACATCACATCTCTTTTTTTTTCTGATCGAAACACGGGTTTATTTTGGGTTTGTTTGTCCCTCGGATCAATTTCATCTATTTATAAAGACAAAGCAGTGAACTCCCGTGTCATAGCAACGGGTAGCTACCGACATACGGTGGGGAGGGCACCTACACCGTGTTAGCAATTCATTCTATTCATTCTATCATTACTTCCCGGAGTCAGGTAAGAGCATTTCTCCTGGTCAATCGGTCTGTAATTACTTCCATCGGACATGTCTTGACGTTCCTCGCAACAATTTACTTTCATGTGCCTTGCTATGACCAATTCGAGGTTGACCATTCCAACATTGCAAGGCACCAACCCACTGATATCATCCTGCAGAATACCTTACTATAACTAGACTACGTGGCACGTCGGATTGTTTCCCTTTCGTGGTACTGTGCCGGATTCGTTAGTGTATCCTCTAGCTGTGTCCAGACCCGTACCCACGAGAGATTCCCGCCTGTCACGGCGTTAGCGCAGCGGTAAACGGCACCACGGCACCACACCTCCCTTGACGTCTGGGGCTACCTGGGTAGTCATTGAGGCGAAGCATACTATTCGCCAACTAATATATCTAGAATGCGTAAGTTGCCATCACTTGATTCGTTTGTTGCCATTTCTACATACTGTATTATTATACGAGTCTAGCGGCCTTACTCCACGTTGTCCCCTTTGACTATGGATTGGGTCAGTTGGGCCCAGTGTGACTCCCCGTGAGACTGAAATCCAACGCCACAACGGGTGACGACTCTTCACGCCCTTCGCCTCCCTAACTACACTATTCCTTCCTACTAGTAGTGTACTATCCTAGCTGCTGTTAGGTATCTCCCCTTGACTAGCCGCCCCTGAAGCCATCACCTCCATCCAGACCGTGTGGCTAGTCCCCAGTATGTCTTCTTTCACTCTTTGAGCTGGGCCTGAAAAAGCCCTGGTTGGTTACTTATCGTTGAGAATGAATAATCAAAGAGACCGGGTTTTTGGCTTGCCCTTCTAATATTTGTGTCACCTTCACCCTCACGCAAAAGCCCAAGTACAACATACCTACCAATTCTCATCATCTTTGTCATTTGGCACCACCAGGTACATCATTCACTTTGTTCACTGTGCCTGTTTACTCCGTGAGGGCACTAAATGGGACCCCCTTGCCACCGTCCGGGTACGCACAGTATATGTATCCAACACTTCGGGAAATAGACATTCGGGTTCTGAATCGGCTCTCTAGTGTCTCGTGGATCCCTGTTAACTTGCAACCTCCCAATCACAATCATAGCCATTTAGGGTCGTCTCCGGATAGGTACCTACCCCCCCGAGAGGCTGACGAGATCTCGCTCGTCATCCATTTCCCTTATCTTGCCCATTCCCTGCCTTGAGTGCCTATTTGGGATTGGTCACGCCTTTGCCTATTGATCTCGATCTATTTCTACGCCCCTCTCTCCTCTCTTTCTGATTCTTATCTTTCATCTTGTTCTCAATTCAGAACACCCGTGACCTTGGCGTCGATACTGCCAAAACACCAAACTTCGATGAAGGAAAGTTCTTCTGATCAGCCGCCTTATATAGATCGCATACGCTCTTGGGCACGAACTCATGCGTATGGAGGCACGAAACGGTCCACTGGTCCCAGTAGTAACCCTACGCTTCCCTTGAGTAACCCTCCAAGAAACCCGTCACAGCAGGGACGACCTTTAGACAACGGTCAACATGACGACTCTACCGCCGCCAACGGCGATCAAGGCCCTCTTGGCCACTCCACAGATGGCAGCACGAACCTCAGATCGGATAACGATGCTACCGATAAATCAGCTGCGTCGGCATCTAAAGAGGAAGAGTCGGGGGCTGTCGTAAGCCCTGGGGATTCCGGAGAAAAGAAACCCAATATCGCGGTCAGATTCCTCTTGACCACCAAGAAAATCCTCTTTCATAGTTGGATCAACCTTGGCTTAGTCTTCGTGCCTGTCGGTATTGTCGTCGCCAATATCCCGAACGCGAACCCGGGAGCCACTTTTGGAATCAATGCTGTGGCTATCATTCCCCTTGCTGCGTTACTCAGCTATGCCACAGAGTCTGTAGCTCGGAAAATGGGTGATACTGTCGGCGCATTACTCAACGTAACCTTTGGTAACGCCGTAGAATTAATCATTTTGTAAGTTATCATATTATGATTATAGCTTCTTTCAGCTTTTTATCGATTTTACTAACCATTGAGTAGTATGTAAGTACGATAGTTTAGTAATTTTTTTTTTGCTCGTGCTCTACGCGTCGCACCCCAGCCTAGGTGTCTACCAAGGGAGCATATTGTATAAGTGCCATATTATCATATTATCATATACTAACTCACCATCTCCCACTATAGCATTGCGCTTGTCAAGGTTCGTCCCGATTTATAATGCCCATGCGAAACAAAAAACTAATTGTATGCAGGGCGAAATTCGTGTCGTGCAAGCATCCCTTCTCGGATCTATCCTCGCAAACCTATTACTTATCTTGGGTGGAGCATTCTTCCTAGGTGGTTTGCGTTTCCGCGAACAGGTTCGTTGCTTGTCTCTTTAACGGGTAGAGGGAACATGCGGTTAACTTGTCTCAGGTTTATAACAGTACCGTAACACAGATGAGTGCTTGTTTGCTTAGTTTAAGCGTAATCAGTCTTGTCCTACCGGTACGTGTTGACACAATTGAAGTGAGAACTGATCGTCTAACATTCTACTAGACTGCATTTCATGCATCCTTTAAAGACTCGACCTTGGCGGATGAGCAATCTCTGAAGATTAGTCGCGGTACAAGTGTTGTATGTGTTTTGCCTTATGCATTACATTATGAGTACTAATATATCGTTTAGATTCTACTGTTGATCTACGTGGTTTACCTCATGTTTCAGCTGAAGTCACATTCGTACATGTACGAATCTACACCTCAGCACATCATTGATGAGGAATCAACTCCTGGTCCTGCAGCTGCTTGGCTAGACACCTCGAGTTCTGATTCGAGTTCTTCGTCCGATTCAGACTCGGATTCGTCGGCCCACTCTAGGACTACCATGTCGCGGCGTGTCAAGCGAGCTATTCGCGCAACTCGTCGCAGGAAGTCCAGTGTTGCGTCTATCGATACCGACGAAGAAAGGGTTCGTACTAGAACTTCTTCGTTCAATGCTAGCCCAGTCTTGGATGGGTCCAAATCTGGAGAGTCTTCAAACGGTGTCGGCTTTTTTCCTCGCACGAACTCCACGGGCAGCGAGGATGCTGTGGATGAAGAAAAGCCTGGGAAAGCTCTGCGCAAACATCGTCACAAGCATCACAGGCGCAAGCATCGACGTCATCGCAAGGCCTCAACCCCCTTGGATGTCGACGCCCCCCCTTCGCTCATCGAGGAAAATATTGTCGGTCTAATCCCTGGAGCTGTGCAAAGTGAAATGGCGGATGGAGAGCCTCGGCGTGTTGATTTCGCGGATAACGTTGGACCTCTAGATGGCGCAGCTGAGTCTACACCAGGCACCGTTAGGCGGCCCTTTAACAATCTGCGTGGGTTATCGTTTCGACCTGTTGCCAAAAGTCTAGCACCACCCGTCTTCACCCAACCGCTCCCTGCTGGAACTGTTGCTGCCGCTCCTGTCCCTCTCGGACCGGTCCCCCGCGTCAAGTATGGTATCCGCCGAACAAATTCACTCCCGGACAAACTTAATCAACAATATTACTCTCGTCCTCCCGGAGCCTTGTTTCCCGCCCAGATTCCACCCTCATCGGTAGCCAACGACCCAGTCGAAGCAGTCGAAGCCCACGAGGATGACCTTTCGCGCCCAGCAGCCATTGTCATGCTCTTGATAACAACGGCTCTCGTGGCCGTGTGTGCCGAGTTTCTAGTCGATTCGATCCAGGACGTAGTGGCAAGCAGCTCTATCAAGGAGATCTTTATTGGTCTTATCATTCTTCCCATCGTAGGCAATGCAGCGGAACACGTGACGGCCGTGACGGTAGCAATGAAGAACAAGATGGATCTCGCCATTGGTGTAGCGATTGGCAGCTCGATCCAGATTGCGCTCTTCATCACGCCGTTGGTGGTCATTATCGGATGGATCATCAACCAGCCCATGACACTCTACTTTACTCTTTTCGAGACGGTGTCTCTGTTTGTTTCAACCTTCATCATCAACTTTTTGATCCTCGACGGTCGAAGCAACTATCTGGAAGGTGCGCTGCTCGTAGCTACCTATGTCATCATCGGCATTATTGCCTTTTTCTACCCCGAGGGCGCCGAGGCCAACGAATGGAGTGCATAGGATACCTCCAATTAACCTCGTCGTGGCGTTAGGGGTTGTCTTTCCCGTTACCCTGCATCTAAACAGTGTAGGAAGGGGACAGGAAGGTGAAAGGAGGTCCGTTAGGGGTATTTGGATGTTGATGTAAGGGAATGCATACTGCGTGTGGAGGATAGGGCAGAGTTTGCATTCAGCCTCGTGGGAATATGCAAGGAGGGTTATGCAAGGGATTTGGGGCTGAAGGATTCTATCGGGAGCGCTCAGCTAACTTGAGCCCTGACACATTTACAGGTCGTACATGGATATACCTGTCACAGGATGTGCGAAATAGACACTCATTATCAATTCGTACAAGTAGCTTTAGTGCTATGTTATGTGACAGCTTAAATACAGGGTGAGGATTAAACATAAGGTTGAACCCTACATGCTTTTGTTATTTTGTTCGACTACGTACGGTTTATGTCACAGGTTTTTAAAATCAGGTTTGACATAATTTGGTATTATATCTTGCTTAGTCCAACTGAAAGTTATTTTCATTGTGCTCGATCGCCGCTCTTGGGTATTTTACTAGACATGCATTCGACGGTATTCTTCTGTTTGGATATATCCTTATAGTTATTCGCTCAAGCAACCTGACTATTAGCTTAAGTGATGTGATGTTTATGATGCCTACCCCTCGAGATGGGTACCGCTAATGTACCTGAAGTTGGAAACTTGGGGGATTGCGGGGCAAGCTCGAGTACCCCGAGAGGTGGGGTGCTTAAGTGCATTACACAGTGTGGCCTGTCTATCTACTATGTAGATACTTAGGTAGTGCACAATAGTGTGCAGTAGTGTACACTAGTGTACACTAATGAGGCTGAGCTGAGCTGAGTGTACTGTGCAAGTGACACTGTATGAGCGGTGGGAGTCCTGGGGAAAGCAAGCATGCATTATGATGCTGCGTCTGAATGCTACCTCAAAACATGGTCCAAGACAGCGACAAAGTTGATGAAACTTGATGAGATCGCACCGCACAGTCCCCCATACCAATCAATTCCTCCCTCCGGTATTCCATACAAGTAGGCCTCATGCAGCACATGGGCTATGAGTCGAAACAATGGCAGCGATGGCAACGATAGGACGTAGCGAATGACATGGAGTGAACGGTATCAATCGCGCTACCCGATTTCTTGGGATCCCACCAACGCTCGGCGGCCTCCCATTCCAAATCTCCCGGCTCACTGCCACACAGGCATCGTCAAACAAGGTGCCAACCCGTGCCAACGTCCTAACTGAACCTAGTACATTGAAGTCGCACCTTATGTGCTGTCACATACAAACTCAAACACATCACTCCAGACTGACTTGGAGCAAACTAACACACCCGGCACAGCCTGCTCTACGCCGTAGTCTCTATCTAGACCTTTTGTCATCATCTAGATACGTAGTCATCTCGTCTTACTATACCACCAACACCAGCAGTAGTAACAGCAGCTTGTACCGAATAAGAAGAGCTACCAATCACGCTCACTCTCTGATCAGAACCACTCAACCACTCAATCGTTAACTATGTGTTTCACCAGCTCAGATCGCTCCGACGATCCACCTCCTCGGCCTGCACAGGTACCGCAACAGCGGCAGCAGTCCGCCAGTGTACCGGTATCCTCCAAAGCAAGCATACCTCAAGATTTTGCTCCTCCGTCCGGCCCGCCGCCCTCGCATCGCCTACAGAAGCAGGCACAGGAAGCAGACTACACGCCGCCATCGGGCCCTCCTCCGTCTCAGAACTTCGCGCCACCTCCCGGACCGCCGCCATCACATCGGGCTGCTGACGAGTATGCTCCTCCCTCCGGCCCGCCCCCTTCACACGATTACGTAGCGCCTACAGGGCCTCCACCGTCTAAGAGCAAGAACAATCCTTTCTTCGATGACTTCGCACCGCCGTCTGGTGCCCCTCCTTCTCATGGATATGGAAGCCAGGGATCCTCCGATTTTGCTCCTCCTCCGGGGCCACCGCCTACGCAGGATTACGCTCCCCCTCCCGGACCTCCGCCGCAAGAAAAAGAACCCAAGAAGCACGACTGGGAAGTCGCTGTTCCTGACACCTCGCTGCTACCGCCACCGCCCAGCTTCTTCAGCGGTTTTGATCGATCGCCCGCCAACAATGCGACGGAGGAGGAGGCCGAAGCGGGCGAGCGATGGTGCAGCCAGTTCCCATTGAACAATCCACTCCGCGTTGCTCTGCCCGAGTTGAACGCCATGAACTCAGGGAATATTAACATGTTCGCGCCGCCCTTCTACCGAGGAACCTTGAACCGGCAGGCCGTTGGCGTCTGGCGCGGCCAAACCCAGTCCAAGGCCACTGATACCTGCCTGGCTACCTACCCGCCGCTATACAGTGTATCAACACATAGCCCCATCGCCACCGGCCGCCGCAAGCTCATCTACTACGAAGTACGCATATTACAAGACTCGCGCAACGAGGTCTCCCTCGCGCTCGGCTACACGGCCCCGCCGTACCCTCCATTCCGTCTACCGGGCTGGCACCGCGGTAGTCTAGGCGTACACGGCGACGACGGCAATAAGTACATCAACGACCGGTGGGGCGGCAAGTCTTTCACCCATCCCTTCCGACGCGGCGAGACACTGGGTCTAGGCATGGACTTCCTACCCGCCCCGGGCGGCGGTATCGGCGTTGAGATCTTCCTCACCCGCGACGGTGTAGAGAGCGGTCGGTGGAATCTCCACGAAGAGACGGACCAAGAGCAGGATCTACCCGTTACCGGCCTCGAAGGCTTCCACGATATATGTGCCTCTGTGGGCGTCTTCGATAAAGTCAGCTTCGAGATCGTCTTCGTGCCCGAGGCGTGGCGGTGGCAGGGCTGGAGATCTTATTAAATGGAGTTTTTTTTTTCCTTTTGGCCCCCGCCCCTTACATAACCTACACGTGCCATGATGCGCATGGGCTGAATTCTGGGATTGCGATTTTGATAGGTAGGGCTTTTTGGAAGTGGGGTTTCAAGAGTAAAAGAGTAAAAAGAGTAAGAAATGCGGTTGAAGATTGAAGGGTAGCCACTGTTGAGAGATTATTATTATTATTAGAGCGTAAGTCAGCAATAGGTTTTTGTTTTGTTAGTTTACTTGTAATATGAATTCAGATGCAAATTCAGGTGCACATGCAGATGCATGTATGGGGCTTTGTGTATTGCTGTTGCTGGTAGGATGGGGCGTGATTGTTGACGTTCGATGTGAGTTCTGATTTTGTAACCTCAATTGATAATGGTGGATGTTTGTTTCCCACCCAACGCTGTGTCTGAGACTTGTTTGCTATGCTAACTCTCGATAACTTGCGAGTTGTTCCTGATTGGACGGAACAGCATGCTGCATTTCAGCACCTGGGCGCGCCTAGTGGTGTTCTTATTATTGAATGATTGGATCCTATTCAACACATAGATCATTTAACCCATGATCGATTACTCGAGGTTTCCGTAGAGTTGCCTAGTTGGTGCATCAACGCCGGCTGAGGGCGTGAGCTCTCTGGCCTCCCCAAGGACAACGGCGTGTAGGCTATCTGTCTTGCTTGCCTGAGGCGTGCAAACCCCATAGTGCGCGCGACAGTTAAATCGTTCTCGTAGTTCCCGTAGAGTGATTTCCCCAGATGGCTGTATGGGTGAAATCGGTTTTTTATTCAAGTGTCCTTTGAATGCTTAAATATCTCCCTGCTTCAACAAACCCAAATGCCAGAAGGCTGCAACCTAAGCGTTAAGCTTAGCGGGATATATAGCAACAACAAGCGAGTTCATGAAACATGCCCAAACGCTTTCAACGAAAGCAGAATATAATAGTTTAATATTTATAAAATAACCGCCTGTTTGATTATAGCACGGCGATAAAAATATACCAACTTCAAAAGAGGGTGAAATATCACCTTCGCAGTTAGCTGGCAGCTTGTGAATATGACATCGAAACTAAGTATCGACAAAGAGGAATTGATATACTCGGTTCCTAAATTACCAAATTAGCTAGCATTTAAAAATTAATGACCTCTGTCTCTAATCCATTCGTAAATGTTGTATTGAACAATAAGAAATCGCAGAAGCTCACAAAACTAGGTTATATGAAACTCAAATATTAAGCCATATATTTATGGGGGTCTAACGCTATTTAGATAAGAAAATATCACTGAGTGCAACGGTATACTCGTTAAGGCATGAGTTTGGGTGGGCTTTTTAATACCCGTTCTAAACTCCATTAGGATAACTACTTGCTTGCCCACACAGCACCGCCAACATATAAGGCGCTACAATCTCGTGGCTCTAGGTTAGGTACTTAGGTCTATGGTAAGGACTATAATTATTAGGTAGGGGGATCACACAGGATGAAGCTTTGCACTTGGAATATAATGAGGGAAAATCACTTGAATAACGTAAGCTAGTCCTCAAGCAAGACGGGGCAACTATGTCGGAATCTGCAGCTCAACCAACACACTCACACGCTGGCGCAGTAAAGCGGTTAGGCACTCTAGTCCACAACCCGATATGCAACAAGACACTCCTTTTGTATGTCATTATCCACCTTGGAGCCTCAGAGAGGAGGTAGCCGGGTTAAGAACGCTGCCACCTCGATAGGTTCCTATCGCACATAAATGCTAAAAGATGCCGGGGATAGTCTTAGGCTGCCTTCTTCTGATCACTTGGGGCTCCGCCTCAGGGTACGATACTTGTTGGTTGCTCTTTTTCCTTTCTTTTTCGTTTAGTGTCTGGCTATCTCCCAACGGACGATTAATCCGTTGGTTCACTCTTCCTTTACAAACGAGTCTCATTGCAACCCCAGTTTAGAATAGTGGGATGGTCAATATAAGCCTAGGCCTTCCATCCCGAAATGGCCCCGTCTTCCGAATCGGGTTCCCGGATTTCAACAGCAACAACATTGCTTTCGAACAGGTCTTTCCTAGGCAAATATCTGACTAGAACCGATGCGAGTAATACCGCTAAGAATGAACAAGAAACTCCAAAGGGGCCATTAGGCCTCACCACAGTATTTGAACCCGAGGGACAGGTTGTCGCCGATCTCATCTTTGTGCACGGCCTTAATGGGGGCTCACGTAGTACATGGTCGAAGAGCGATGATTCATTTTGGCCACAAGCTTGGCTCCCCCGTGACGATGCATTCCACGATGTCCGCATACATACATTCGGGTACCCGTCAGGACTCAGTCGTGACTCAGTCTTGAATATTCGCGATTTCGCGGGTAATCTACTCGCCTGCGTTCAGCACTGCCCCGCCTTGACATCGAGTGCACCTGTGAGTGGTCTGCGAACTAATATGCGAACGACATCCTCATCGATTATAGGGCCCCATCATCTTCGTAGGCCATAGCATGGGTGGTTTGGTGATCAAGAAGGCATACATCCTTGCACGCCAAATGTTAGAGTACAACGAGTTAGCTGACAGAATACATGCCTTATTCTTTTTGGCCACGCCTCATCAAGGTGCGGGCATTGCCCAATTGCTAACCCGCTTCCTAGGTCTCGCGGGGCCACGACCTTTTGTAAACGACCTTCACCCGCAGTCGCTTATGTTACAGGTGATCAACGAAGAGTTTCCTCGTTATTCTCAATCACTCCAGCTATTCTCATTTTACGAAACTCAGTCAATGTACTATGGGGTTGGAAAGGGGCTTATCGTAGAGAAACACTGCGCGGTTATGAACTATACGAATGAAAGACGGACCTATTTAGATGCTAATCACCGCGACGTCGCACGGTTCTCTACGTCAAGAGACCCTTCCTATATATTGGTGCGGAACGCATTGGCGACCACTATCAACAGCCAGCGAGGATTAGTCAAGCCAGAGAAGAAAGGACTCCAACACGTCGAGTTGGAGGCTATGAGTAAGTTCCTTGGCGTTTCCGGCGCCCCTGAAGACGACCTCATAACCCACGACTCGCGGAGACTAGCCGGCTCGTGCCAGTGGTTGGTTCAAAAGGACTCTTTTCAACAATGGTACAATGCTTTGACCTCCAAGTTCTTTTGGCTTCAAGGACGGCCTGGGGCCGGTAAGACCATGCTTGCATCGCATGTCGTCAACCATCTACATGAATCCGGTCTTGATTGCTCTTACTTCTTCTTTAAACAGGGTGATGAGGGTAGGGATACTATTAATGCGCTGCTGCGCTCGATGGCATGGCAAATGATTGTCATGCATCCCGAGGCCTTTATAACAATATCAAACGTGACGAATTCGTGGACGGAACCACCAATTGATAAAGTCGATCATATCCCGGTGTGGCGTCGTATCTTCGCTGCTGTTCTTTTGAAAATCAAATTGAAAAGGCCGCAATATTGGGTTATTGATGCTCTGGACGAATGTAAAAATAGTTCAGAGCTCATGTTCTTTCTTGGAAAGGCCCAGGAGATATGGCCGCTTTGTATTCTGGCCACATCAAGAACCGGTGTCGAAGCGTACCTAAGCACGGCAAATCCATCGATGGAGGTGATTACAGAGAATATACGGGAAGAGAACAAAGTGGACATTGCCTCGTTCCTAAAAGCGAATCTCCATAATCTTCCCGGTGCAACGACCGACGCGCAGCAGGATATCTCTGATCGCATTCTCCAAAACTCCAGGGGTTGCTTTTTGTGGGTTAGCCTCGTTCTCAACGAACTCCGTCAGGTTCACACGACTGCCGAGATCAATCAGGTCTTAGATAACAACCATTCCGACATGTATGCACTCTATTCCAGATCACTCGATGAGATGTCCCGTGCTAAGTTTGGAAAGGACCTGGCAAGAGCCATTCTCCGATGGGTAACCTGCACATTTCGACCATTATCTGTTGGTGAGATTCATTCGGCTATCGAAGCGGATATTCGGGACTCGGTTGGCGATATTGAGAAATCGATCAGCACGTGCAGCAATCTCGTCTTCGTCGACACAACTAAGAAAGTACAACTCATTCACTTGACCGCGAGAGAGTTCTTGACTCGGAAAGACATTAACTCGGAGTTTATCATCGACATCTCGGCCGCACACAAGAGGCTGGCACTTATATGTGTGCAGACACTGTGTGAAGGACAAGGAAATTTAGCAAAAGGTTCCAGAGCTCGTTCTTTATCAAGTGATATCGCTAGGAACACCGACTCGGCTCTCTACGATTACGCTTCTGCATATCTCTTTCAGCACCTTATTCAAGTTGAGGCCACCGACGATGAAATATTTATCGAGCTAGCGAAATTCTTCTCTTCGCGCGAAGTTTTGGTTTGGATTGAGCACCTGGCTAAACAGGCCGACTTACAACGTTTATACCAGGCCGGCAAAAACTGCACTATTTTGGTTGCCCGCCGGAAACAGCAGACACCAGCTCTAGATATCCAGAAGCAGTTAATACTGGTCGAACGATGGGGCATTGATTTGGTTCGGCTTGTGAATAAGTTCGGCAAGCGACTCAACCAATCCCCAACATCTATTCATTACGCGATCCCTCCATTCTGTCCAACTAATTCCGCATTTCGAACTCAATTCGTCAATCCATACCGTGGGCTTAATTTGCAAGGCCGCGTCTCGAAGGACTGGGATGATTGTCTTTGCACCATCTATTATCCTCGCCTCTCCAGTCCGAAGGACATCACAGCATCAGCGAATAGAATAGCTATAGCATTATCAAATGGGTTAGTACTCATGACCAATATTATATATACATTTTCTCCTCCGCAATTAAGAATATATAGGATGCTGTTCAACCGCTGATTGTGGTTAGGACCGTTGTGATATACGACAACACTACCTTGCTACAAACTAATAATTTAAAGCATGAGGAACCAGTATGGAGCATTTCGTTTAGTGAAAACGGCAGACTCTTCGCCACAGGAGGAGCAAAAACTATTAGAATATGGGACCTCAACTCTTCAAAGCAGGTAATATCCTTCCGTGTCCCAGCTCTGTGTATGTCGATCGTCTTTATCCAAGACGACGAGATGCTTCTAGTCGTATCAAGGAATAATTCGATCATATACTGGGATATAACTAAGAACGTGCCTCGCGGTGAACCTATTGATTGGACGAAGGATCTTCTAGATGGTGATCCTCAGCTGCGTGCCCGGGTTCCTACAATTGCAGCGTTTAGTCGAGAACAGAATTTGCTTGCTATAATATACAAAGGGTATGCTATCCTCCTATGGACTCTTGACGGCGAGGAAATATACGATCTATATGAAAAGGACAATGGCTCATATAGATACGAGCGAAGCGAATTAGCACCGGGTAGCACAACTGTGTGGGCACTTGCCTTTAGCTCTTCCCTGGAAACCAATTTCTTGGTGGCGGCATACTCAGACGGAGACGTTGTCGTTTTCGACACCGATTCCGGCGAACGCCGGGGCACTCTGGAGCAAGTGAACGCGCAAACGGTAGCCTGCTCTCCGGACGGGCGGACATTAGCCACTGCGGATTCGCAAGGGAATGTCGACCTATTCGACCTCAGGACCTTGAAATTTCTCTACCGACTGCGTTTCGATACTGATGTTCTTGGAATCAAGAAAATCACTTTCGCAGCGGACGGCCTACGTCTTCTTAGTATACGCAATAGACAATTCGGCGTATGGGACCCGACGGTTCTTCTTCGACGGGAATTTGAAGATGAGGTGAACGATTCGATCCCACACCCCACAACCGCGCAGAACTCGGGGTATGATAGCAAAGAAGCAATCGATATCACGGCAATGGTGTGTTTAAGAGATGTACCGGAAGTAGTATGTGGCAAGGATGATGGAACTGTGCATATCTACAACATCTCTTCCGAACCCCACAGCCAAGAACTATTCACTCAAACCAGGAATTGTGCTGTCACACTTCTTCAGCTCGATGATGACGGCTACACCCTTACATGTGCCGATATTTCGGGCAGAGTAACAAGCAGGGCACTAGTCCAAACTTCACAGGGAGGCTTTACATCAGGCGAAGTTATATTCGATAAGACGGGGCAGTATTCAATCTCACAGACCATCCTATCTATCAAGCATAACCGCCTCCTCATATCTACCCTTCTCTCAGACGTACTTTGGAGCCTAGAGGGTGCGAATCCCACCGAGTATATTGCATGCATAGAGCACACTTTAGAGGGTGATCACAAGACAAGATGGCTCACGTCGCCTCGCAACGAAGACATACTAATCCGATTCGAAAAGGGTACCGCGGTGTTCTACCAATGGGAATCCTTAATCCCGATTCGCTCGGTGGAACTCGTTAGCCATGGAAACTTACCTTTGAGCGTCGACTCTGTTATACCTTCTCGGCACTCCCAATACTTCGCCACAGTCAAAAGCTCGGAGTCAAGTAGACTGTCGTCGACCCGTGAGTACCACGTATGGGACTTTGAAGACTTTGTCTCCAAAGCCGACCTATCCCTTATTCCAAGAGAAAAAACGGACAAGATGCAACCAATATTAGAATTCGAACAGCTTGGCACTAAAGTTGACACGATCGTTGGGTTCACCGACCAACGCGCGATCTTCCTAGACGCAGACAACTGGGTCTGTTCAACGGATATCCTCTCATCACGCCCAGCGCTAAATACAGCAGCTATTACACCACCATCAGGCGCAGGGAAAGTCGTGCGGCACTTTTTCATCCCCGACGACTGGATCAGTCCGTTAGGAAGAGCCCTGGTCGAAGTGCGGCGATCGGGGGAGATCGTCTTCGTTAGGCGGACGGATCTAACCGTCATTCGTCGCGGCCTTGAGATTACCGAGACGGGGGCCCCTAGTAGTCGGCGTGTTACTAGCACTCGGTCGGTTCCGCGGCGGCTTGTTGATAGGAGACGAGTCGCTGTCTGAATATCGGGTGTTCTTGTAGTCCGAGACTAGGCATGAAGTCTCTGTGGCACTGGGACTAGGAATGACCGCGAGGTTAGATATGCGGTGTTCGTCTTGCCCCGCTAGGCGTAATCAGCGTCGTCTTAGCTTGTTCTTCACTGTTGCAGCTGCAACTCAAGATGTGTCAGGGCAAAAGTATATATATAAAGGATATCAAAAATGAATAATAGGCATCCCACAACCAAGCTTCTGTCTTTGCGGTCTTCATCATTAGTATTGCGCTCATCGCATCGTTGTCCGTTCTCGTAGGGAACTCCATATTAAGCCTCCGTGTCCATGTGCTCTATGTTATATCGGTCTCACCTAAAGACCTTAGCTTTGTTTTTAGGGACCTGTTGATAGTTCTTGACTGTCTTAAAATATTCCCACGGAGGATGACTTATTCTAAGCACTCTTGTCTATGTCTCTAGATAACAAGCCTGAGTTCTCTAACTGAACCACGACAGGCAAAAGGGTGACAGCCTCAAAAAGTAGAAGATTGCACAGGAATGTCACTTCTCTGGAGTGCGTCCCGATCACTCAAACGCCTTAAAACCAGGTAGGACTTAGTTGTGATACGTTACCAGCGACTCATCTTTCTCCTATCTTAGGTTCTTGAGATTATCTATAAGTCGCATCGTCGAGATATCAGCTAACTGTGGGAGACACTACAACAAACTTCTTAGCTGCGGGACCCCCCCTATAACAAGGACTGGGAACAGGAGGCGAAATATATATTCGAATCACAATAATTTTACTAAGGTCCAGAGATTCCTGTGACGCCCCAAAAGTATCTAGAAGGGCTCTAGATTCCATTTCTATATATACACAAAGAAGTCCTCAATCAGCGACAATAGTTGCCGACTTACCTTACCAATGAGACAAAGGCAAGTGCGGCTGAATTCCAATATTGAGAGATCGACTGTTGCTTACATTGGAGCCTAGCAATAAGAAAACCAATTAATCGTTTCACTGCATTTCTAACCCACGCGAGAAGACCAGAGGACTGAGGTTTTACTGCATTTTTAACCTCATGCGAGTGCCTGCCTCATAGGGCTGAAAATTTCACTGCATTTTTAACCCCACGAGAGAGGGCTTATAATGGGACATCAATATCTTGCCTGTATTTAAGATCAAATGAGTCAGGGAAGATCTAGTCCCGGTTATGACAACCCTGATTCCCTCGTCTTGGTTACTTCGCAGACGGTCTTGTCAAGAACAGTTGCACTTATTATATCTGTGACCCCTTCGCGGGCAATGTCCTTTCATTTGTATGTAACAGCGTATAAGCCGCCTCGTCGACCACGCCTTGCCCATCTCTATCGACGATAACTACTGATCACGTCTCCAATTGAGTTCCGCATGTCTTTTAACCTTGAACTTAAGGTATATGTTCAAGTCTTAAACGGTTAAGTAGAATGTCACATGTTAATTCGTTGTCAGAGACTAGATGCTATATCGGTCCGATTGTCCAGAACCGAGTGAGAACGTTGAATAGACACCGACGAAGAGAGTCGAATATGATCCAATCTTCGCCCTAGTTGATACATTATCCGACGCGATGAATCTACCCGACTCTCATATACGATACACGAATATATTTCAGCTAAATGGTAGTGCCATTTAGTTTATGTCGTTTGATTGCCCCACCTCTACCTCCTTTAAATGCTTCACATCTTGTGGCATGGTAAGTGATACAAGGATGAAATAGAGCTGACTAAGGGACCGGTCGAAACAATTAGGTTAGGGTGATATTTTTTGAGCGGAAAAATATCGTCGCAGGTCAGACAAAGCCGCCGTGTTGCTTATCGCTCGGTTCTTTAGGTGATGAACACGAGAGACCCTGAATTCATACTGTCTATACAAGCGATTAGCTGACCGAGGGCCATTTTTGTATCGCGGGTAGACTAAGGCACGCCCCCGATAATAATTAGGCGTTCTAGCTCAATGTTTGAGCACTAGTCTGCTAGCTAGTAATACTTTTTCCGATGCGCAAACCGGGTGCGTGGGGAACCGACTCCCTGTGCCTGAGGCACAGATCATTGTACAATTGGTGCGGTAAATGCTTGGTTTTAGCTAAGTAGCGTATCGGGGCTAAAGCTGCCGAAGGCGCCAATTCTAAACCCGCCACAACACCCCGCATTCGCTCCAATCGTGAACACTGCTTCGGAGGGTTTAGTTTCGTCATTGGCGCAAGGGATAGTAAACAAATCTCCGTTCGAAACAGAACGAGAGCATTATCAGGAAGTTATCAGGCGTACCTCATTGGGATTCTCGGAGCCCAAGTGGGCGCACAACAGGAGAAAAAATGTGGTCCATTCGGTTGTGAAGCCACACTCCGTTGCCACCTGGGGGTCATCGTGACCAAACTCTGCAGATATAATCGGCAATGCCCCTCTTTTAAACCATCTCTCATATTGAGAAAGCTCGCTGTTCACCGTGATCTGTCCTTCAATCTCTTCATCTCTTTCTCGTCTCCTTTCTAGTCTTGCTAGGTTTCCGCTTTCGCCGCGAAAATGAGCCAAACTGCAACCATCGTTCAGCCCACCAAGGCGAACATTGGCATCTTCACCAACCCCAAGCACGATCTATGGATTAGCGAGGCCGAGCCGACGGTGGAGAGTGTGCAAAAAGGTGACGGTTTGAAGACTGGCGAGGTCACTATTTCTGTTAAGAGCACAGGCATCTGCGGGTACAATCTTTGCTCCTTACGTCACCCTATTGCTGTAAGCTGACATATCATAGATCCGATGTTCACTTCTGGCATGCCGGTTGTATCGGCCCTATGATTGTGGAGGGAGATCACATTCTGGGCCACGAATCAGCTGGGCAGGTGATTGCTGTGCATCCTTCCGTGACACATCTCAAGGTTGGCGACCGAGTTGCCATCGAACCCAACGTTATCTGCAATGCGTGTGAGCCATGCTTGACTGGCCGTTACAATGGTTGCGAGAAGGTCGAATTCTTGTCCACCCCACCAGTGCCAGGTTTGCTGCGGAGATACGTGAACCATCCAGCGGTATGGTGTCACAAGATCGGCGATATGTCCTACGAGAATGGAGCTATGCTAGAGCCACTAAGCGTTGCACTGGCGGGAATGCAGAGATCTGGTATTAAACTCGGTGATCCGGTCTTAGTTTGCGGTGCTGGCCCGATCGGATTGATTACGCTCCTCTGCTGCAAAGCCGCCGGAGCCTGTCCGCTCGTGATTACGGACATTGACGAGAGCCGACTCAAGTTTGCCAAAGAGGTGTGCCCATCAGTGATCACCCACAAGGTCGAACGACTGAGCGCGGAAGATTCAGCGAAGGCGATCGTCGCATCCTTCGGCGGTATCGAGCCAGCTGTGTCGATGGAGTGTACCGGTGTAGAAAGCAGCATAGCTTCAGCTATCTGGGCGACTAAGTTTGGTGGTAAGGTGTTTGTTATCGGTGTCGGAAAGAATGAGTTGAACTTTCCGTTCATGCGATGCAGTACTCGCGAAATCGATCTAGTATTCCAATACCGATACTGCAACACATGGCCCCGGGCCATTCGGCTCCTTGAGAACGGCGTCATCGACCTCTCTAAACTTGTCACTCACCGTTTCAAACTCGAAGATGCCCTTGAGGCCTTCAAGACTGCGGCTGATCCCAAGACCGGAGCCATCAAAGTCCAAATCCAGAGCGATGAATAAGCCGTCTCCAGGACTAGATCATTTGGATCGGTGTTGGGATTAAATACTAAGCTTGTGAATATTGCGAATATCGTGGGGAGACTGCGTATAATCGTGCAATGGAACGTCATATCCATTTCTCGGAGCACGAGAATAGCGCAGCATAGGTTTCACATTTTGGTCAGCTACATTGGATACCAGGTTGATTTCATTAGATTCAATGTTTGGACATGTATAGAGTAAAGAAGGCAAGCTAATAAGGGAATAAACATGAATTATACATCATATTGATGGGTATTCTCGCCAGGGGTATCGCTGGGGACATAGGAACTGTAGTAGTGATACGATACTTCGGCGGGAGAATAAGAAGAGAGGGGTGAGGGGTAGCAGGTGAGGGTGAAAGTATGAACGCGTAAAATAATGAAAATATGAAAAAGAATTGGAAGAGAGGAGTGAACGAGATCCAATTCGAGCTCGAGTTGAAGAAGACAAACAGGTATATCTACAGAGCCTGCATAAGATAAGGCTCCTGATTGGTCAATTATGGACGAGAGCCATTGGAGGTCGGATCGGGTTTTTCCGCTTAAACCCGATGGGATTTTTTTGGGGCAGCTTAGCCGACCACGTCAAGCTAGTGTGAGACCTCGAATCATTTGAGTGTTTTTTTTATCGCGAGACGACCAAGCACCCAAGCCTTCGCCGACAACGACGACGACGACGATCGACCAACCAACCTCTCCGACCTCCCTTCCTCTTCTTTCTCTCCCCGCCACCCATCTGCCAGTCGCTGGTATAGCAGATCGCCCCCTATAGTCATCATGTCGTCTTATCTTGCGCGTCCCATGCTTCGGCAATCCGGGGCTTGGAGTCGCATGGCCGCCCGCCGATTCGAGTCCACCGCAGCAAAGGCCGCCGAGACAGCGAAGGAGGGTGCCTCCAAGACTGCTTCTACTGCTTCAAAGACTGCTTCCGAGGCTGCTTCTAAAGCTGCTTCGACTGCTTCCAAGGCTGCTTCCGAGACGGTTTCCAAAGTTTCTGCCTCTGCCTCCGAATACGCTTCCAAGGCCCAAGAGGGTCTGTCCAAGGTCTCCGCCTCCGCTGGCCCGGCAATTGCGGGTGCCGCCAAGGGGGTTGCAGAATCATTGTCCAAAGTTGGTGGTCGGACTGCGAGGGTAGTTGCTTTTGCTGAGAGTATGTCATATCTCTTGGGTATTCGAGTATTCTGTCGCATTGCATTTTTTGCGAGCTCTTGTAGCTGCTGATTATGGTTGAGGAGTAAATGGCTGCTGACCTCGACACCAGAGCAAGTTCCTACTGTCATCTACTACTCCAAGGTTGGCGCTGAGGTCGCTAAGATTGTCTTCCGTGGTCAAAAGATGTCCCCACCGTAAGTGCCCTGCAACTAGGAGAGGGGCAAACGCGTAGTTGGGGCATTTATGTGCTTTTATTGACACCTCATATAGATCGTTGGAAACCTTCCAGACCTACTTCCAGAACGTGTGGAAGAACCCCAGCTCTCTCCTCCAGACTGCCTCTCAAACCGCCGCTAAGACTGCCCAGCAACCCGCCTCAATTCTGGCACGGATTCAGAACTTGAGCCGCGCACAGCTCGCCGCCGGCGGTGTCATTGCCGCTGAATGCTTGGGTTTCTTCACGGTCGGTGAGATGATTGGCCGCTTCAAGATCATCGGCTACCACGGCGAAAACGGCTCTGCTCATCACTAAAGCCACCCAAACATGTCTGATTGATCAAAGCCCGGATACCACTTAGCATTGAATGTGAATGGGAATTACATAGACACAAAAGAAATTGCGTCCCTCCGCCGGGGAATGGATCATTGCCATCACGCGCCGCAAGGGCTTTTAGACGCCTCACGCCGCGAGACCTAGATTAGGACTGGTGGCCCCTCCGGTTTCGCTCTGCTTCACAAACGTGTTGTAGGGCTAGCCTCATCGGTTGCCGAGTGAGTGACAGGGGGAATTTACTTCAAGAGGTTCCCGGGATTGAGAACATGACGACCTTCCGCCTTGTACAGTTCATCCGCCTTCCAAGCGCCCTCATAGACCGATTTATTTATCTCATTTTCCTTTGTCATCCTGTACACTTACATCATTGAATTGCATAGGGTGGTTCTGTCGGTGAATAAAGTAATTGACCTAGTGATCGCGCGCTTCTATATGCAGCTGTGCCACATTGGGGTTCCGGGCTTGACCTATCTGACGTCTAGGACTCTCGACCTCCCCTCTTTTTTGCCCGTTTGCCCATCAGTCAGCCTGATATGATCCTAACCCACACACGTCATCTCTTAGTTCACAGTCACCTCCCTGCGCAGAATCTCAAATAATTCTTCTCAAAGGCCTTGTTCCTGGATTTGTTATATTTGGGGGCCAAAACAGGATGGCAAGCACGTTGCCCACCTTGCGTATAGCCGGTCCCTGTCGCACGGATCGATCCGAGTGGAATACTGCTGCATGAATTCATGTGACACAGGACATGGCTACCTCGCTTCTGGGAGCCTGCCTTTGTGGGCAAAGGTTCCAGCCAACATCATGATCGTTCTCGCTCAACAGCATGGCCTTCAAGTCTTTCCCACCAGCCCAAAGCCGCGTATGGCGCAGCCTAATCTAACCAGACGTACTTCTTGAACTGTGTAAATACAAACAAGCCAGGAGCCGGGGACAAGGCTTGGGTTCTCTCTGCATCTCACAGCCTATAGGCTCCGCTACCGTTATCGCAGAGTTTCTTTTGGACGGATGGAGGCGCTTCTTTAGCAGTTAGGAATTCGATTCGATTTCCGACCCCCACCTCACTTACGCCTTGCATGCAAATATATCGTTGATATTGGTCTGTTTTGCTCACCTACATAGTGAAACCAACAAGCATAAAAGCATACACGGATACGAACACAACATGTCCTTCCATGCGTACGGTATGTCTAGGTCCGGTATTAGATGGCCCATGTATCTATCTGTATCTTCGACATCGATTCGCTGTGGATTGACATCCAACACCCTCGCCTGTCTAGAGTCTTATACGTTGCATCCGTATATGCACGGGGGGAGGTCAAGTACCATGGGGCCATTCCATCTCTTCACACACACCTCGGTGAGTTACAGCTTGGAGAGACAGACAAACGGACACATGCAACTCTGCCTTAATTCGTTCGCTTCTACCTAAATCACTCATACCAATGTCCATCTACCATTATCCAGCCAACGTACATACCCATCTACAAATCAGAGTCCAGTTGCTCCTAACCCGACCTCCCCCACGTGTCGACACGCCTGTGTATCTTGACAGAAATACCTGCATTTAGCTATAGTAGATGAGTCAAGATCCGATGCTCTACACTCCTACTCGCGTTCGGGCCACAGTTTCGAGTTATATCCGCTAGAGGTATCGTCCGGCCTACTTAGGCCTCACCAGTCCACTTCGCAGGCTTTAGATAGCCTATGCAATCAATCTACTATGTGACCAACGCCTGTCTACACCCAATGTCTACTCCCATTCCCGCCGGGCTGCAGCGCGCGTCTAATCCCATCTCATCTCACCCGCGCAGCACAAACCCCGTCATCCCATCCAAACTCGTTCCGGAAGTCGAATTACCCGCGCCGTTTCTCAACCCTACATCTATACCACCACCCTTCCACATCCGTCACCCTCCCGCGCTAAATTCGGAACTACCAACGTCACCATGATGCCATTAAGTCACAACCAAGTAATTTCTTGTGTAATTTTTCCGAGAGAAAAAGGGGAGAGGCCACGACCAAGCGTGGCCCCTTAGAGTAAACTACCCAACTAACTGACTAACAAACAAACTAGGCCGTGAATCCGCAGACCCAGACCCAGCCCTAGCCCCATCCAGCCCGGCCGTGACCGGCCAAGCGTAGATCAGGTCACGTTTTGTCCCGGCCCAGCCAACTAACTGCCCGGCCTAGTCCAATGTACTACCGTCCTCCCTTCCCTTTCGCTCGACGCAACGCAGGGGGAACCAACAAGCATAAAAAAGGATACAGTAAGAAGTGTATTCTGCTTGCTTTTTTATTTGTGTCCAAGTTCCCGTGCCAGTTGGCAATGTGTTGGCATGGTCCATAATCCAGATCGTGGCCCCGTATAACGTATTCCAGCCTGCTCGTGTTTTCTCGTGTTAGTGTTCCTTGCCTTGAGCATCATCGTCGTCATCATCATCGTCATCATCACTAGCGTCATAAGCCCATTTCTCGGCCTTGGTACCGTGGTTATCGTGGGCCCGTGGCATACTACGTCGTCATCGTAGGTTACCCATCGTGATTACGTCCATCCGCTCAAGAGTAAGATCAAGATCTCCTCCCCCTTTCCGCGCATCAGATCCCGCGGGCTTATATTGCCACCATTCCCCGATTTGCATGCAGATAACCACAAACAGAACAAGATGGGATGTCATCGAACCTGCCGTGTCTACTCAATGACCAAGTTTGGTTCGCTTACTCCAGACATGGGACAGATGGACGGACGGCTATGTTCCAAGTTGGAGAGAGTCGGAGACAACGTTCACAAGTGACAAATATACAGAAACAACTAGTTCTTAACGCACGCTACTATTATCATTATTTTCTTCCAAAAAGTGATATAAGCACACTAAGAGACGATATTTGTATATTAGTAGAATAGTTTAAGTAAAGCTCAATAGTAAGACTGGTCTTACCTCTATGTACGCCAGTCCACGCACAGTCCCAACTCCTCCACTGAAAAAAAAGTATAGCATACGACCTGCCCATCCGGATTCGTCGTTAGAAAACCACCCCGGTAGCTTTGCGAGATAATCCAAACCCGTC